>JAWHQI010000362.1:608409-1216819 GCA_033032865.1 Dactylorhiza incarnata
GAGTTAGGACAATTTGAAAGAAATAAAGTTTGGAATTTAGTAGAAAGACCATCTAATCATCCAATTATTGGCGTAAAATGGATTTTTAAAAATAAGCTAGATGGTGAATATAGGATTGTAAGAAATAAAGCACGCTTAGTTGCTCAAGGCTATTCACAAATCAAGGGGGTAGATTTTGAAGAAACTTTTGCACCCGTAGCTCGCTTAGAATCTATACGAATATTTTTGGCATTTGCGAGTTTTAAAAGAATAAAATTATTTCAAATGGATGTTAAAAGTGCTTTTTTAAACGGGTTCATTAAAGAAGAAGTTTATGTAGAACAACCCCCCGGTTTCATAAATGAAAGATTTCCAAATCATGTTTACAAATTAGAATAAGCGCTTTATGGTTTAAAACAAGCGCCCCGTGCCTGGTATGATCGTCTTACATCAGTTTTGTTAGAGCATGGTTATGTTATGGGAAGTGCAGACAACACACTCTTCATTAAGCATAAAAATAACGAATTAATTATTCTACAAATATATGTTGATGACATCATTTTTGGAGCCACTAATGAAGAGTTGTGTAATGAAGTAGTCTTAATAATGAAAAATGAATTTGAAATGAGTCTTGTAGGAGAACTATCATACTTTCTTGGTTTTCAAATTTCACAAAGAATTGATGGTATTTTTCTGTGTCAATCAAAATATGTTCACGATATGCTTAAACGATTTGGATTTGAAAATCTTAAACAAGCTTCTACTCCTATGAGTGCTTCTTTAAAACTAGGAAAAGATGAATCTGGAATTTCTATTGATCAAACGCTATATAGAGAAATGATAGGTTCTCTTCTTTATTTAAGTGCATCTAGACCAGATATAATGTTTGTCATATGTTTATGTGCTCGCTTTCAAGCCGATCCAAAAGAATCTCATTTAAAAGCGGTAAAACGTATTTTTCGTTATCTAATAGTGTCATCTAAACTAGGATTATGGTACCCACATAATGACTCTTTCACACTCCACAGATATTCCGATTCGGACGACGTCGGGTGCTCACTAGATAGAAAAAGCACTAGCGGTACGTGTCACTTTTTAGGACCCTCTTTAGTTGCTTGGTCTAGTAGAAAACAATCTTCGGTTGCACTCTCCACCACGGAGGCCGAATATATTGCACTTGGTAGTTGTTGTGCACAAGCATTATGGATGAGCCAAACACTAGAGGACTTTGGATTTCATCTCAAAAACATAGATCTTAAATGTGACAACAAAAGTGCAATATACCTCACATATAATCCCGTACACCATTCTAGATCCAAACACATCGACGTTCGTCATCATTTCATTAGGGATCACATTAAGAAAGAGAATGTAAAAGTAAGCTTCATTGGGACGGACTCTCAACTTGCTGACATATTTACTAAACCCCTTCCCGATGCAAGATTTCGATTATTACGACTTGAATTAGGTGTCCTAGATCTTTCAAGTTAAAACATGCTTACTAATGCAATTTTCTTCATTTTTAACCATCAAAAACATTTCCAAAAATTCTGTAAATTCAGCATGAAACTACTAATGGGACACCTAATCAAGTTCAAGTATCAAAATTTTCAAAACCCTAAAAAATCACTTATTGTTTCCCGCGCTAGCGCTAGCACCGGCGCTAGCGTCGAGGTTCGAATTTCTGTGTTTTTAAAATTTCTAAAAATTCCTAAAAATATTTTGATCTATATGTCCTATTTAGTTTTTGCACATCTGTTTTCTTTTCTTTTTGAAAAATCAAATACAAAAATAGAAAACCAAATTACAAAAAACAATGTTTTTCATTTTGTTTTTGTGTGTCATTTTTTCTGCAAAAATCAAATACAAAACTACAAAAACAAAACAAATTACAAAAAATATGTTTTTCCTTTGTTTGCTTTTGTTGTTTCCTTTGTTTAAAGTTCATCTTTTTATAAAAATCAAAAAAATTACAAAAGCAAAAATTACAAAAATCTGCTTTTATTTGCTAAAATCAAATACAAAAATATAAAACTTTAAAACTATCAAAAAAAACTCTATGATTTTTTCTTGTAAAATCAAGCATGATTTAATCTACTATTTAGAAATTCTACAATGTTACAATTTTTTCTCTTCAAACTACTTTGGACATTGTCTTTCTTCATGCTTTGATATATCTATTCAAATGTGCATCAATTATAGTTTAAAAGTTGTGTGGGATCAAGCTTAGCATGCCTCTAAGTATGAGAAATGTTTTATGTTTGATAATGATATTTATTCACTCACCCTTTTTTGGCATTGTCTACATATGCATTTAATCTAAGAATGCTTGTGTATGTTTTGTATTAGTACAAATAAATTAAAATTGCACAAGTATCTTACCTACACTCCTTCTTTTGCACTCTTAAAAATTAAGAAAAGTGGTTATATTTTTTTTTCTCATAAAATATATTGATTTGCAAAACAAGTGTATTCGGAGAACTTTGTACAAAACAAAATTATAAAATAAATGACAAAGATAACTCCACCAAGCACTACTTGAACCTCCTGATAAGTCTTAATGAGCATTGTGAGGTTGAGCACCTTGGGAAGAATAATAAAGTGTCTTGTGCAAATCAACTCTTTCTTTCAAAAATAAGAAAAACCACTTTCTCTTAAGTACACCGGATCATAAGTCTCAAAATTCAAAATAAAATATGTGATCCCCCAAGCACTACTTTGCACCCTGATAAGTCTTGATGAGCATTGTGTGTGCAAATCACCTTGGTAGTTGTATATTTTTTGTGCATTAAAGTGTGTGGAAGTAATCTTATTTGTGTTTAATTGTGCTTCTTACTTTACATATTACTTGTATTTTTGATTAAAACATTTGTTTACTCTCCTCAAATTTACACTTATGTGCACATCATTATCTTCCATAACACCTCTTCTCATGAGTATTGGATCCTAATGCTAATTCTATATTACTTTTTATTTATGAAATGCACTAGATAACCTAGCATGTGTTCTACAATGTTCTTGTATGTTTTTGAAATTAAGAATTAAAGTAACATTGTGGTCATCTCTTTTTGATAAACATTATTTCATGCTTGGTTATTCTAAAATTTAAAACTGCAAAATGATTTCCAAAAAAATCATTTTTTTGTGATCTTTACCTCATATTTTTTGGATTATCATTACTATTTGCTATAAGTCTTCCGCATCTTAACCATATAAGTGTTTTTTACCTTGCGCTTTCATGCTTATTTCATATCTTGTATTATTTGCATCATCACTTATTCTTAAAAATTCCTATCTTTCATTAAGTGATAGATTTCCTTGGAACACTTTTTATTGGTTACTTCAAACATAAAAATCTTTTATGCTAAAAACTCTGAAATTTTGTAATAACTCTGATCTATTTCAATGAAAAACAATTCTAAACCTCCTTATCATTTACCTAAAAAGCTCGATCATGCCTTCTCTTTTATTTACACATTTTTAGTGCTTTGTATCCCTACCCACTTTTGATAATAACAAAGGGGGAGAACTAACATGATAAATATAACCCGCTATCAAAAACCCAACATGACAAATTAAGATGATAGCTTACATATTATGGGAGCATTCACTTAGGGGGAGCATGTATTTAGGGGGAGCAAGTCTAACATGATAGAATCAATTATTATCCTAAGTCATCACTCTCACACACACACACAAGTATAGTTTCATCATTCTCATCTATTAATGCTTTGATTTATCATTAATGGATTTGTTATTATCAAAAGAGGGAGTTTGTTGGAACATGGTCTTCCGCATCTCCTAGGTTTGAGAATAACAAATCTTATGTGTATTTGATCTTGTGTGTTCAAGTGTGCAGGTTAGCATAGTCCACATGACTCAGGGAGTACTCATGATGTCTGCCCCCAAAATTGAGGCCACAATTCGAAGAGGCTCACTAGCGCCGGCGGTAGCGATAGCGCCCGGCGCTAGCGTTGATCTGCGCGATTCCGGCATCGTTTTTAGAAGGAGCTAGCGCCCGGCATTAGCTACTAGCGCTGGCGGTAGCATGGCGCACAAGAGGCATGGAGCAATATGTTGCCGCGGATTGAAGATCCTGCCGCGCAAAATGTTTCCTAATCCGGGCTAGCGCCGGCGGTAGCTCTTGGGCTATAAAAGGACCCCCTCTCCTCTTGTTTTCGCACACCAATTGTATACACCTCAGAGAGAGAGTACTAGAATTCCAGAGGCCTATCTTGGCTGAAAATTGAGGTCCCGGCGAAGCTCTGCCAACTTCTGAAGGAGGATTCCATCACGCCGAAGCTAAACGAAGTCCGCTTCGACAAACGCTGATTCTACAATGGATCTTCGCCTCCATATTCAGAAGTTCATCTTAAGGGAAGTTGTTATTATTGTATTTCCCTTTTATCATTGTAAACGGTAGTGAAATCGCCTCGTGTTGGCGACTAGGTCTGGGGTAGACTTAGGGCTGAAATTCGCCTCGTGTTGGCGACTAGATCTAGGCTAGTTCTAGGGGGTGCTCGAGGCCACATCCGGGGAAGGATTGGATAGAGCGGCTTGAGGCCGAATCCGGGGAGGATTAGGCTAGGGCCACCGGTTCGCGGGGAAGCGAGTCGGGATAGAAAATAAGAAGAGCTTTTATTATTCGCCTCCGATCTCTAGCGTCATCGAGATCAAGTTTTGTAAAACTTATTTATTATTAATAAAGCTTGTCTCCTTTTTGTTTTACTTCACTTATTTCATGTCTTTAATCTTGCAATAATTCAAAGTTTTTAAATATAATCTATAGTTTTTGAAAACCCTTATTCACCCCCCCCCCCCCCCTCTAAGGGCGCCGACCGATCCAACATATGCATCGTGTGCTGATAGTCTGATAAGAACTCCACCCATCGCCTCTGGCGGATATTCAGCTCCTTCTGCGTATCTACATACTTTAGATTCTTGTGATCTGAGAATATGTCGGAGTGGACACCATAAAGATAGTGTCGCCAGATCTTGAGAGCGAATACGACTGCTCCCATCTCCAAGTCATGCACCGGGTAGTTCCGCTCATGATTCTTCAACTGGCGGGAGGCATAAGCTATCATATGCCCGTTCTGCATCAGAACGAAACCCATCCCCTGATATGACGCATCTGTATACACCTGGAATCCTTCCCTCCCCGATGGCAGGGCAAGAATGGGGGCTGAAGTAAGCCGACCCTTCAGCTCCCGGAATGCTGCCTCACACCGCGGCGTCCATGTAAAAGTAGCATCCTTCCTCGTCAGGGATGTGAGCGGGAGGGCTATCTGAGAAAACCCTTGAATGAACTTCCGATAGTAGCCGGCAAGTCCCAAGAAACTCCTCACATTGGTGGCCATCTTCAGCGGCGGCCAATCCTGTACTGCCTGAACCTTTGTTGGATCCACTGCTAGGCCAGCTCCACTGATGATATGGCCTAGAAAGGCCACCTCCTTCAACCAAAACTGACATTTTCTGAACTTCGCATACAGATGGTGCTCCCGAAGCTTCTCCAAGGTTAGTGCCAGATGTCGTGCATGCTCCTCCTCCGTCCTCGAGTAGATGAGGATGTCGTCAATGAACACAATTACAAAGATGTCGAGATAAGGCTCGAACACCCAGTTCATCAGACTCATAAATGCTGATGGTGCATTTGTGAGCCTGAACGGCATCACAGTGAACTCATACAATCCATATCGACTGCTGAAAGCCATCTTCGGGATATCCTCCTCCTGGATCCTCAGCTGATAATATCCTGATCTCAGATCCAGCTTCGAGAAGCAGTGGGCTCCCTCTAGCTGGTCAAACAACTCGTCGATCCTTGGCAGAGGGTACGTGTTCCGCACCCTCAGCCTATTCAGAGCTCTGTAGTTGATGCACAATCTGAGCGTGCCATCCTTCTTCTTCACGAACAACACCGGAGCTCCCCAGGGTGAGGAACTCGGCCTAACGAACCCAGCTTCCACCAGCTCCTGCACCTGGCTCCGAAACTCTACCAACTCCTTCGGGGCCATCCGATAAGGTGCTATGAACAACGGTTTTTCCCCTGGCACCAGCTGGATCTGGAAATCCATCTCGCAGTGCGGTGGCAGTCCGGGAAGCTTCTCCAGAAAAACATCCGCAAAATCCCGTATGATCGGGATACTTGACACTGAGTCCTTGACTTCAGTCGCCTCGAAGAGCACCTGATACACCTCATCTCCCTGCAGGTGGGCCTTGACGTCCTGAATAGACGATAAGAAGAGACGAGAGGTGGGTTGAGTACCTTCGAAAACTACTTCACTGTCTTCGTGCTTAAGAACGATCCTCCTTGTCGGGCAGTCAATCCTTGCCTGGTTCCCGAACAACCAACTCATGCCCAGAATCAGGTCATAGTCTTTCAACTTCAATACAGTTGTCGGGGCCTCGAACAGTCTTCCTCCAATCTCCACCCTCATGCTGCATGTGGCATTTGTTAGAACCTCCGATCCGTCCGGGAATCGCACCCTCCTGTAATCACTCCTGGAGTGTTGGACTTGGTCTAGGTCCTCGATAAATTGAGTCGAGACGAACGAGTGCGAGGCACCCGTATCGAGCAAGGTAAAAGCGGATTTGTCGTAAACGCGTACTAAACCTGAGGGTTTTGGTTGTTTGGTTCAATGCTAAGGTAAAACTAAAATTTATAAGGTACAAACAATTAAAAGAAACGCATCAAAGTACCTGCGATGACCCTTGCTGGGTCCCGGGGCCTTGCCAAGTCTAGGGCGTACTCCTGCTCCCTGTACTGTCTCCGGTCGTTTCCCTGAAATCCACAACCCCGTCCACATCCTCTGCCCCCAAAATGCTGGCCCTGTGGTGCTGCCCGTAGTGCTGGTGGTGCATTCCTCTGAGGGCAGTTTCTCTTGATATGGCCGGTCTGGCGGCAGTGGTAGCACTCCGGTGGTGGCCCACCTCCTCCAATCCTTGGCATCTCCCGCATATGTAGAGGCTGAGGAGCCAACACTATCGCCTCTCTCTGCTCCTGCCTCTCCTCCTGGCGGGGTCGGACCTCCATCTTTCTCTCCCCAGCATCTCGGCCTCTCGGCTGATCCCTTCTGCCTCCTCGTCCCTGATCTTCGATCGGTCTCTTTCTCCCACGAACAGCTTGCTGGTCTATCTCCAGTTTCTTGGCCATCTCTAGAATCTTAGTCATGCTGCCGTCGGAGACGAAGAGGAGGGCCTGCCTCATCTCATCACGAAGGCCATTGTAGAACCTCTTTGCAAATCCTGCGTCATTCAGCTGATACGAAACCGCAAACCGGGATAGATGGGTAAACTCCCGGTGGTACTCCAGAACCGTCCTGCTCCCCTGCCTCAACTGCAAAAACCTATCATCCAGCTCGTCTCTAGCAGACTGCGGCACGAAATGCTCCAGTAGTGCCGCCTTGAAATCCTCCCATGAAATGTCTGCTGCCTCCAGTCCTGGATAAACTGTACCCAGGAACCTCTTCCACCACCTCTTGGCATGAGATTCCAAGCAAGAAACCACCAGTGGCACCTCCATGTCTGTCGGGCACTGAATTCCTGTCAACATCTCCTCCATGATATCCACCCACTCCTCGGTCCTCACAACGGTCTCCATCCCGATGTATGACAGCGGGGAGAGCCTCGAAAGATGCTCAGCCAGTTGGCCCCAGGGTTTTGGTGAGGAGCCGGTGCCTGTTGTGCCTTGAAAGTCTCCAGAATGGCAGTCAGTGTCTGTCCCAACTCTGTCTGCTAGAATGGGGTAGGAGCCGATGGTGGTGGGACGATGTCTGGAGTCGGTGGGACTCCATGCTGCGGTGTAGGGTTCGTCGCAGGCTACACAAGAAAATTACACTCATAAGGAACTTAGCTAAAGAACGATCAGTTATAAGTGGACCTTTTCATGTGATTTCCCTTATGGGCACACCATTGATTGCTCTGCTAGTTTGTCCTCAAACTAAGCTCGCGTGGGGTGGCCCAGGGTTTGTGGACTTCTTTTCTTCAGATCGAGATTTCCCTCTGATACCACTTGTAAGACCCCATTTTTTTCTTTCAAACAACCATGTCTTAGGCCCAGAACCTCCGCTTTGTGGTGAAACCCTCGCTCGGGAAGGTCGCCACTACAAAATGCCGAAACTGCCGGCCAAATCGATCACGAAGAAGCAAAGAAAAATAAGCTAAAAGAAAGCCAAGTCCACATCACATAGAAAAGTAATACATCCACGAAGAGATGTCCACATAAATATAACTGAAATAAAGAAAGAGATAACAAGGGCTCCTGCCCGATACATCAAGCCTCACTACAAATTCACTCGCAGAAGCAAAATAACTAGAACTAATAGCCACTCACGGATCCTAACATCGGTGCTCCCATGCTAGACTGCCCCACCTCCATCTGCACCGGCCTCTGGTGCTGCTCCGTCGCCGTGGTCTCCTAAAATAATAAGGTCCATCGACCGTTAGTCAAAAAGACTAAGCCAATCCCCCACCCCTCCCCTGGTGACTCCTAGGCACCGAGCGGGAAGGATGAAGCGGAGGACAAACAAGGGGTAATAGCAAAAGCAGATGACAGGGTATATTCTACAGGAAGACTTCTACCACTACTCAAGTATATATACATAATTGAAACAGGTAATAAAGCATAGTAAGAGCAGGTAAAGAGTAAGTAAAGTAAGTAAAGATAATAGTAATAGAAATAACCATTGATTTATAGGAATGTCCACACAAACCTATAGACAAAGGGGTCGTTTAGCAAGGCCTATCGTATAAGAAGTCCCATAACCGACTTATACGATAGGGGTAGGGGTCGAAATGCAATGTTTATACTATGACAGGCAAGGTATGCAGTTATGCTATGTTCATACAAGTGCAACTCACCCACTTCGACTCTATGCGCACAGACCTTTAGTTCCCCCTTTTTGGAGCTAGCTAGACTCCCAGGATACTCCCGTAGTGGCAAACGGAAGTGGTGGATTGGGCCTCAACCACCTATAGGTTTGTATATGCACTACCTAACCTAGACCTATCGTACGCCTCAACGCAAAACCGCGGAGCATCTGCGTACTCTTACTGGCTGGACCACCAGACTTTTATGGCTAAGTGCAAATTCCACACTTGCCGAGCCCGAGTACCAACGTCGGTGCAATGACCGTCGACACTAAGGACACACCACCTTGTGCACATGCAACATGTTCTACTATCTATCTACATACTCCAAACATAAACCACCTGGGCTTAACTTGCCAAGCCAAAAACATACCTGAGTCACAAACTCACCGGATCAACAATCCGCACAAACCACCACCGAGCCTACAGCCCGAGGTACCAAACCAACTAAACTCCCATGACAATGGAGTGTGAGTGAATGTGTTATTAGTTAATCTTGAGCATCTTCTATACTCCTACGACTTATGGTTAATCTTGGACTTCCCGAGGGTTACCCTGTAAGGGGCTCGCTACGGTACTAGGAACTGTAATGGGATGACACCCCAAAGTTACCTTTCTCAAGACACTTACTGTTATTGGTATCTACCCTAAATAATTCCCTTCTACCGTTTCACTTGAATTAGACCAAAGTGCTTTAGGACCCACGAGGGAAACGACGATCTTTCGTTAATCCCCAGGACAACCTTACTCTTAACCCACCAAGTACACCTTCCTCACATACACTACCTTGGGTGGACTCACAACTATCTAATCATCCCATGTGCACCATCTGCACACCATTTCCACCTTGTAGGTCACTAAAAATCTAAGTTTCGCAGTTTTACTATACGCAGACCAAACTAGTTATATGAAGTTCACAACTAGAGGTACTCCAAATATTCATCCAACTGACCCAAGCTATTTACTGGAGGTCTATCATGATGTTATAAGACTAATTCCAGAGAATCATATTTTTCCCTAACAAAATTAATATTTATTTTAATTTCTCCAAACATCTGCCGAGTATGAAAATGAACATGAAGTGTAAGTATATCTTATGATATGGCTCTCCAAAATTTACGGTAAGACTATGGTGACTAAATAACATCAGAAACAGCATATCATATTTTTAAAGTAAGAAATTCTTCTCTAATTTAATTATTTATCAATCTATCCAAAATCATATTTTTATGAAGGAACTACCAAAAAGATTAACACTAAAATTATGGGAAAATTACCAAGCTCTTGTATTCACCAGAAAAGGCTACTTACTAAGTTTCAGGATTTAAGAAAATCATTTTCTCACTACAATAAAATATTAAGAAAACTTCAAATTAAATGAACTATGATGTAGCCTACTGATTTAAGTCTTCAAAAATTTTATAAAAATTTACAGAGCTTTCTAATGTTCAGAAAGGTCCTATCACCAATTTGCACACTTTAACAATGAGTTTTGGACCCTCAAATATTTTTCCTAAGTTTAAATCAAAACAAGTGCCTTGTGAAAGAAGTACTGATTAAATTATTTAATAAAATTCACAAAAATTACCAGAGGTCTAAAACATGATTATAAGGGCACAACCAAAGTCTCATCATCCTCCAAGACATTTTAAGCATGTAAATGTTTCTTATAAGAAGTTTCCCTAAAGGAGTTATGTCCTAATTCAAAGGGAATATTGACTCCTAAAATTCTTATAAAATTACCCAGTGCCTATTTATACCCTATGAATCTATCCACCAAGTTTCTTAATCATCAAGGGACTTTTGACCATATGGCCTTCACAGGGTTCTAAATGCACGCCTAAGAATAAAACTAATATTCTAGGGCTTAACCACCTCCACACCACCCCATATCACTCATGGAGGTGTCTTAGGTGATCCTAAACCAGTTACCAAGGTTTCACTTCATGGTGATGAGTTTTGACCACCACACCCCAAGGTAAACACCATACCCTAACTTTGACCCTATTTGTCCTAACTTGGGTTTACAAAATACTCAAACAAAACAGTCCCAATTGGGCTGATAATTTTTACCAAGGTCATACAGTAACCCTAAGGGGCACCCACCAAAATTTGGAGGGCATTGGAGGTCATTTAACCCACTAATTAATTATTAGATGATTTATGAAATTATCTCAAAAACCTTAGAAAAAGGTTTTCCTAAAAATCCCATCTTTGGATATGATGTGTGTGTAGGTATAAGTAGACTATATTTCAAATCTCAAGTCCATATCATTTCCCAATCAAAAGTTATTCAATAATTGGTGGTTGTCCTACACTAGGGACCAGCCCCACCAAAATAGACCTACAGGGAGCTACAGAACTCCTTTTTGGGTGAAATTAATTTTAAAATAAAGTAGATCCTAAGGGCTATAACTTTGGTGTTGACCACTTTTTCATCAGAGGGCCTTAAGTATTTTTAATAATTTGATCTAGGTACAGCAAAATAAGTGGCAGAAATTACATAAACATTTGTTTATATAACTGTTTTTGCGTTCGACGAAAATATAAACTCTGCGTTCGACGAAAGCAGATCAAATCTGCATTCGACAAAAATAGATCTAATTTGCGTTCGACGAAAGTTATTTCGTTCGACTAATATTATTAAAACAGCGCTCGACTAATTTCTATTATAACAGTGCTCGACTAAAGCAGACCAACTCCCGTTCGACGAATTATTCGTTCGACGAATTTCTTACAGCGTTCGACGAAACAAATGATATAATCGTAAACATTAATATTAAGATCCGACGGCTCTCCATCATCGTCCCCGATCATTGGAAGGCTCGCGACAGCCCATCCTGGGCCTCTTTGCGGGGTGATTTCCCGGCCACCTACGCCTCTTTCCGGGCAGCCATTGCCACACCCACCTCCGTTGAGGTGGTGGCCGGCGATAGGGGTGGTTGGCCGGCCGGAGGTGGTCGGATATAAATTTAGAGGAAGGGAAAAGGGGTACGTAACACACCCTTTCAGATGCACAATCCGAGCCCTATTGTGCACGGATCAAGCCCCGAAATATGAAGAGATCTAGCACTAAGGGAGGAGAAGAGGATCGGACCTGAGCAGGGGCTGGGCAGCGTGAATTCCGGCGAGTTTCCATTGACGGTGCTGGAACTTTTGGTGTCATGCCGATCTTGGACTTCTCTGCATGAAACTCACTGGGAAAATGGGGGATCTCTTCCTCTCTGAGCACTGAAGGAAATGGGAGGAGTTTCATTCGGCTAGGATGGCTTTATCTCCAAAAGCCATTAATGGCCATTATCAAGATTTCGGTTACTCTAAAATTTTCTCTGAAACAGCCCCCTTGGCCATGGAAAACTCCAGAAATTCGATTGTAACTTAAGGGGGAATGAATGCACATCAATTGGGGAGGGATTTGAAGGATCAATAGCATATAATCTCCATGAATGCTCTTTTCTCTCTCTCCGATTTGGGAGAAACCTTCCTATTCTTTCTCTCCTACTCAACAATTACAGCAATTAAGTGGTAATATCCAGAAATTACCAGGCCCACCAGATGGTGTACCACCTTAATTGGGTCTAGCCCAAGTGGATTGGGCTAGATTAGGTTAATTTGGGGTATGTTGACCTAAATTAGGCTTGAGTTTGACTTTGGGCAAATTGACCAATTGGGTTGACCCCAAAGAGTGGCTTGGGCTCCATTGACTTCCCTTAAAGGTTAGGAAGGTCTAGGTAGGGTCAATTTGACAAGGTGAGGGTGAATTGCCCCTTATTAGGGCACTTTGACCAAATTAGGGTTTAGGGCAAATTGGTCAAATTGGAGGCCCCATGATGGGGCTTTTTGGTCCATTAGGATCCTTGTACCCATACAAGGGTAGGGGCATGGTCAATTTGGCATGGTGGGGGCCAATTGATCTTAATTGAGCTAGTTTGACCAATTTAGGGTTAAGGTTGACTTTAGTCAAATTGGCCTCTTAGGTTGACTCCAATGGGTCACTGGTGCTTCAAGGAGACCTCTAATGGGTTAGGGATGATATTGTAGGGTCAAGGTTCAAGGTGGGTCCCTAAAGTCCAACCCTAGGCTTGGTATCTGAAAATTGCTATTTGCAGACCACTTGGGTTTTCTCCTTCTCACCTAGGTTCACAAGGTCTTGAGATCTTCCTATGGTTTTGTCATGACCTAGTCATGACAAAACCAACTTAGGGGTCTAGTTGTTTGAGGGATGTTACAATCTGTCTATCTCTACGATCTTCCGGAAGATGAAGAACCTGTGCGTTGAGATATCAGCACTGGATCCTGATGAGCCAATTTCTGAGGCGAAGCTAAAGAGACACATCATTCGCGGCTTGCAGAAGGAGTATGTGGCTTTTGTGACGTCGGTGTAGGGTTGTGCAAATCAGCCATCTCTGCTGGAGCTGGAGAATCTTCTTGCGTAGCAGGAGAGCCTGACAAGGCAGATGGCGGGGGTGTTAGTGTCTGGGGGAGAAGGCGAGGTACTCTTCACAGGGAAGAAGAAGAGATGGGATAAGAAGAAGAAGACCGTTGGAGGCAATGAGCCTTCAACTCGAGACATTAGGAGAGGGGCTATGCTCCCAAGGCTGAAGGGAAGAAGAAGGGAGAAGGACCCAAATACTTTAGATGCGGAAAGCTTGGTCACATCAAGAAGGATTACCGGGTGAATCTTCAGCCAGGGCATGCTGCTGCAGGGAAGGAGGAAGTTGAGGCAAGGCAAAATGATGGAGGATGGGGAGGAGCCTTCTCGTCTTCTGTCGGAGTTGCGACTCCTATCAACTATCAGGAGGACTGGATCGTGGACTCGGGGTGTGGTCATCACCTCACCGGGGATGAGTCGAAGCTTTCTTCAGCGCAGCCTTACTCAGGTAATGATGCCATCATAACTGCTGATGATACTGTGCATACTGTCGAGAAGGTGGGAGTTGTTTCCTTGGGCAGTGAAAGGGGGCCACTAACGTTGAAGAGTGTCTATCATGTGCCCGGAATGAGGAAAAACCTCTTCTCCATGAACAACGCTGTTGACGTTGGGTATCACGTTCTGTTCGGTCCAACAGAAGTGAGGTTTCTACGAAACGTTGAGGCGGTAAAGGCCGATATCATTCATGTCGGGAGAAGGGCAAAAGACTTGTTTGTTTTATCGACAACTTCTTATGTTGACAAGATGAGGACAAATGATAGTGTTGTTATATGGCACGAGAGGTTGGGGCATGTAAGGATGGATATATAAGCTGAAGGCCATGGCGATAAAAGGTCTAGTCAAGGGCCAGCCTCGTGTTGTTTGATGTTATGTTAGCCTCATGTGGTTGCTTAGTGATGCGCGTTCGGCAAGTGCACCGGTAGCACAAGTAATAAAGTTGGGAGTACGTCCCCGAATATCGTCTCTCAAGGAATGCGCGTGGTTAGTTTGACTCTTCAGATTGAGAAAATAATTACGAGAGTAAATTAAAGGAAAAATTGGAGCTTTGATTTTGGTTTCCTTAATTACTACACAGAAATGAGATGCGGGTCAAAACTCCACTTCGCAAGGCGGGATGGATGCAACGGCCGCCATGTCGTGCTTTGGAAAGCGCATGGACGAGAAGGCACGTGGAAGGGCGATCGCAAGGGCGGAAGTGTTGAGGGTCGAGAGAACCTCTTCGCAAATGCTAATAGCACTTTTGTTATAGCGTGGATTGTGAACGTGAATGAAACGGGACGATTGTCACAACGAGATCATCAACCAATAACATAACGAGACATGATTATATTATCACAACTAATTGTTCCATACATCAAAATCTCAGAAATTACACAACGAATAATGATATGAAAATGACAGATAGAGATTTCGTCACCAAAGGATGAAGACTCGTCGTCGTTCTCGGCCGGAATTCCGGGTTGTCAATCCGGATCTGGGCTCTGCTTCGGCTAACGTCCGGGATACTCGAAAGGTTGTCAATCCTCCGCTAACGTCCCGTCTTCTTCACTTGAACCTCTGAACTGGCACTGAATCTCTGCATCTTCTTCTTCTTTTCAGTATTATAGCGTTGCGTGGTTGAGAACTCGCCGGAGTGGAGGAAGCGGAGCGTTTGGATGATGAATCGATGCCCGGATCTTGAACGGAGGAGGGATGGACGAAGGGAGGCGAATGGGGGGAGAGAAGCTCCCCAATATCCGTGACTGGGTGGCTATGGGGCAGAATGAATACCTTAAAATCGCGGAACAAGGCATTAAATAGGCGCTGGCAAAATACTGTGCACGACCAGTGACGCACGACCAATGGTCGTGCGCACTAGAAGTTTGGCGCTCGTGCGCACTATCCCAACGGAACCTGCGACATAAAATTTATAAAATATAAAGATTGCACGACCGAACGCACGACCATGCCTAAAAACGCACGACCAAATTAAGAATGCAACTTGGGCTGCAAATGAACGCGCACGATCGGCGGCGCACGATCAGTGGTCGTGCGCAGTATAACCAGTGATTTGTACCGGGAACACCTGCACGACCCCTGTTCCAGCATAAACACAAATCAAAACCACTAAAAGTGGCACATAACACAGCATGAAAGACATTAAGTGTGATAATCAAGAAAATACACCACATCGGGCCTAGAAGTGCACTTAATGTGAGAATTGTGACTAAATGAAATATAAGCATTAATACACAAAAAGTGAAATGCGAGTGCGTGAAAACTAGCCCAGATGAGTCCATAAAAGTGTATATAAATGGGACTCATCACACCCCCCAGACTTACTCGTTTGCACGTCTCGGGCAAACACTCAATCCCATGATAGAAAAGTTGATGTTAACGAAGCAATTGTGCAGGCAAAACATGATGGGAAGTAAAGAACTAACGAGCGTAAAAATAAAGTAGAAAAGATTTTAAAACAAAGACGATATTTTAAGAACTTCTACAAGTGTAAAATACAAAATACTACTACTCTGAGGTGAATCACTGGTGAATTGAACAGTCGCGCCCTAGGGAAAATAGCGTGAACTGTTGAGGTGAGTGTTGCTCAAATTGGATCTCAAGAAAGAGCTCTCCAAGAAATCCATCAAGGTCGGTGGTCATACGCTTGCCCTTTTGCACCTTCTCCACTGCATGAGACGATCTTATCAAGAATCAGTAGGGCTTTTAGGCTAGACATAGGGCTTGGGTTGAGGTACGGTAATGAAGTAGAAGAACGTAGGTTAAACGCACTCATCCTCCGGTAAATAACAAATTTCAACCTCAACATCTTCACCTTGAAGCACACTCCCCCAGACTTCATTTAAGCACGATGGTGCGCGCGAGACTACCACACTTGTGGTTCAATTCTTTTTAGAGTTCTTTTACTCTCTTTTTTTCTAGATCCATAAAAAGTTAGGATCGATCAAAATTTTAACTCATTCTCATTTTTTCGCGCGCACACAAATATTTCTCCGCAACACAAAATCATCATAAATATGTATATATTCCAAAGTTCGACTCTAGTGCGTATTGGGTTAGGATATGTGGCCTTGGTGAAAGTTTAGTGGAGTAAAACAAATAGGGGAGGTAAGGCTCAACGAGGCTAGCAAAGGATGACGTTAGGTTGGGAAATCAAAGCTCAACCGGACCAAATGATGGCCTACGTCATGCTCCCAACAAGATCATTCAACGCACTCGTTTTGAAAATAGCTTGGGGCAAATTCTTAACCCCCGAGCGAGGTCTCCTCTCCTTCCAACTCAAACAACACGAGGCTAACAGCTCTTCTACAATCGACCTAGGGCTACCACTAGATTCACCAAATTCACCGTTTGAGTAGAGTATTAAGTAGTTACATAAATGAAGTAAATAAAACTATAACTTTGTAATTTAATCTATTCTACGTGAATTTTTATGCTGCGTGAGCGCTCTACTAGTAGCACCGCACGGGTCACATCCTGTTCCGCCACACAATCCTAAACTAACAATCAAACTTCTAAACATATACATCAAGCACTTACACGATAATTACGCACGAGTAAAAAAATAAAACACGTGCGGTGTGTGTTATGCAATGAGACAATCAATATAAATTTCCTAACACAACATTCTAGCATGTATGTGCGTGTAGCGTAAGCAAAGGCCCGCTCCCCCAGACTTAAATCAACTATACGTTGATTTAAAATAGTAACTGCAGATAGAAGAAAAAGGTCCGGAGACCCACAACTGATGGCAACGAAGTAAGAGGTTTAGCCTCCATCCCCAAGTCTCCTCTTTTTTTGCTCTCTTTCTCTCTTCCAAGAGTATTTCATCAAAGAAAAATGACTTCCCCCCTGCAGCCAGTCCTTTAGGGGAAGCACATGCGGTGACACTGGAGTGGACAGAGCAATATCGTCTGCCACTGCAACATGCTTATCCTGCCAGGACTGCATCATCCGACTGCCCAAAAATGGGTCAGCATATTCCAAATTCTGCGGGGGTATAAATGAAACGATGTTAGAAATAACAGGAAGAGATGGAGCGAGAGTAGACTCAACATCCGTAGGGGCAAAGCAGGAGGAAGAAATGTCACAAGTGACATCCTCCCGTGAGAGATGATCAGATTCCACCTGGATGACCAACGCTAACTCTTCCTGTTGAAATGTAACCAATGAAAGAGGGTCAAGAAACAAAGTAGATGAAGAACATAAAGAATCATTAGTCGAGGGAGTGATCCCAGTTTCACTCCCTACAGGTTCTGATTGTACCACTATCACATCATGAGGAGGTTCTTGCAACACGGACGAGGCAAGAGACACCAAAGTCTCAACCTGCATAGTCAATCAATCAATATACTTTTGCCGCGTGTCAAGGCCTTGAATAAGAATTTGAGCAAATTTGAAGAATTTCTCCTCCAAATAGGATGTATCCTCATCATGTTGTGACAGAGGCAGTGAAGAACATGACATCGCTCCTTCATACACAACCTGAAAACAATAGAAATAAACAAAAAAAATAACAACTCCTGTAACTATTAACTCAAACACCAAAATCAAACTACGCCTGCATTCCCCGACAACGGCGCCAAAAACTTAATGCTCGTTCGGCAAGTGCACCGGTCGCACAAGTAATAAAGTTGGGAGTACGTCCCCGAATATCGTCTCTCAAGGAATGCACGTGGTTAGTTTGACTCTTCGGATTGAGAAAATAATTACGAGAGTAAATTCAAGGAAAAATCGGAGCTTTGATTTTGGTTTCCTAAATTACTACATAGAAATGAGATGCGGGTCAAAACTCCGCTTCGCAAGGCGGGATGGATGCAACGGCCGTGATTCCGTGCTTCGGAAAGTGCATGGACGAGAAGGCACACGGAAGGGCGATCGCAAGGGCGGAAGTGTTGAGGGTCGAGAGCACCTCTTCGCAAATGCTAATAGCACTTTTGCTATAGCGTGGATTTTGAACGTGAATGAAATGGGACGGTTGTCACAATGAGATCATCAACCAATAACATAACGAGACATGATTATATTTTCATAACTAATTGTTCAATACATCAAAAACTCAGAAATTGGACAACGAATAGTGATATGAAAATGAGAGATAGAGGTTTCGTCACCAAAGGATGAAGACTCGTCATCGTTCTCGGCCGGAATTCCGAGTTGTCAATCCGGATCCGGGCTCGGCTTCGGCTAACGTCCGGGATACTTGAAAGGTTGTCAATCCTCCGCTAACGTCCCATCTTCTTCACTTGAACCTCTGAACTGGCACCGAATCTCTGCATCTTCTTCTTATTTTCAGAATTATAGCGTTGTGTGGTTGAGAACTAGTCGGAGTGGAGGAAGCAGAGCGTTTGGATGATGAATCGATGCTCGGATCTTGAACGGAGGATGGATGGACGAAGGGAGCCGAATGGGGGGAGAGAAGCTCCCCATTATCCGTGGATGGGCGGCTATGGGGCGGAATGAATACCCTAAAATCGCGGAACAGGGCATTAAATATGCGCTGGAGAAATAGTGTGCACGACCAGTGGTGCACGGCCAGTGGTCGTGCGCACTAGAAGTTTGGCCCTCGTACGCACTATCCCAGTGGAACCTGCGACATTAACTTTATAAAATATAAAGATCGCACGACCGAACGCACGACCGTGCGTAAAAACGCACGACCAAATTTAGAATGCAACTTGGGCTGCAAATGAACGCGCACGATCGGCGGCGCACGATCAGTGGTCGTGCGCAGTATAACCAGTGTTCGTGCGCAGTATTCCTGTACAGATTTGTACTGGGAACACCCGCACGACCCCTGTTCCAGCATAAACATAAATCAAAACCACTGAAAGTGGCACATAACACAGCATGAAAGACATTAAGAGTGATAATCAAGAAAATACACCACATCGGGCCTAGAAGTGCACTTCATGTGAGAATTATGACTAAATGAAATATAAGCATTAATACACAAAAAGTGAAGTGCAAGTGCGTGAACACAAGCCCAGATGAGTCCATAAAAGTGTATATAAATGGGACTCATCACTTAGGCATTTGCGGGGATCCTCTAGGTGAACCCTGTTGGATCTTGAGGCGCCCTTAGAGGGAGGGGTGAATAAGGGTTTTAAAAACTTTAATAGAAAACTTTTGATATTTTGGTAGAAGTGAGTTAAATTAAAAGTAAAGAGATAATGAAATTAGAAATGAAATCAATTTTATTAAACAAGAAAAGACATGATCATCACTTATAAAATTGATTACAAAATCCGATTTCTTATGACGCTAGAAATCGTAGGCGAAGTAAAAACTCTTTTTGTTTTTTATACCAACTCGTATCCCCACGAACCGGTTGGCTTTAGCCGATCTCTCCCTAGATACGGCCTCAAGCCGCTCTAGCCTTCCTATCCCCAGAAAGGCCACGAGCACCCCCTATATCTGCTCCCTAGACCCAGTCACTAACATGAGGTGAATTCCTCCCTAGGTCCTAGTCGCCAACACGAGGCGAATTCACAAACCAATTACAACGATAAAATAAAAGACAAATACAAAATATAAATATGAAACTCCCTATGAGGTAATTTGAAGGAGACGCCGAAGAATCACTGAAGATCGTTGAAGTCCAAGCGTGCGTTCTTCGCGTTGAGTTAGCATGATGATCCAAGCCTCCTTTGATTCCTCCTTTTGAAATATGAGTGGGAGATGTGATGGTCTGGAAATACGGCCCTCACAAAGTGTCTGAAGTGCTGGAATAGGGATCTTGGCAATCAGTAATCAAAGACATCGAAATCATCCAATTTATAGACTTTGAGCTAACGCCAGCGTTAAGTGCTAACGTCGGGCATTGACCATGTATATCAACATATTGATGGCTCGGATCTTCAGAGGAGGAAGGAGATTCTGCACTTTAGGAATTGTTTTATTTTAGGCAATACTAACGCTAGCGTTAAGGATAACGCTGGCGTTGGGCAAATCATTCCTAATGTTCCTCCTGCAATCACGGCTGCTTTCTCCTTGCCAAAATCGTCGAACGAATAGCGCCCATCGTTAAGGCCTAATGCCTGGCGTTGAGTATCTTTCTCCTTTTAATCAGCTGGCACTCCATTTCGTCGAACGACATCTCATCCCGTTGATCGCCATTTCGTCGAACGGCATCTCATTTCGTCAAACGCAATTTCGTCGAACGGCATCTTATTTCATCGAACGCCAGTTCGTCGAATGCCATTTCATCGAACGCCATTTCATTTCGTCGAACGCCATTTCATTGAACGCCATTTCGTCGAACGCCATTTCATTTCATCGAACGCCATTTCATTTCGTCGAACGGCATCTCATTTCATCGAACGACATCTCATTTCGTCGAACTCAATTTCGCGAACGGCTAGCGCCCAGTGTTAAGACCTAACGCCTGGCGTTAGACAACTTTCAATCCTTCTGCTTGTGGTTAGTGCCAGACCATTATTGCAGCAAACTGGTGTCATATCTGTCCAAACCTGCATGCTAAAAACACAATGGCAAGCATGATCAAATACAAGTAGGATTTGTTATTCTCAAATCAAAGGGATGCGGAAAACCATGTTCCAACAAACCCAACTAACATCATGCGCATACATAGATTCCATTTTCTTTGATGCTCAACCTGGAAGATTGATTTTGCTTGAAACCTCGCCTTGTGTAGAGTAGATGCACTTTCTTTATACTATTACATGTTGCATGTACGACTTGCTTGCAGGTTAGCGGTGCCCCGTCCCTGAGCAGGTTAGAATGGCCAGGGGGTGGGATCGTTACGCGGTTTGTGGTCAGCTCATTGTTGACTCTCGTTTACGCCTTATTTGTAGATGGTGCAGGTGCTGGTGAGCCGATTGGGAAGTAGCGGACTGAAGTCATTTGCTTTGCTGGCCCTTGAAGGCCAGCCTTCATTTTACTGCTTTCCCTGAATTGTCGGCATGCATGTCGTTGTATGTTGATAAGGTAATTACATTGTTGAATGTAAGACCTTAATGCAATAACTTTATTGAGACATTCTTGTGATGGTGGACATTCTGAAATTAACGTTTAATGAAAGTTTTCGCTTACGCTTTGTTTATAATCTGATGTAGTTCTTTTCTGTTTATTATCTTTTAACGTCTAGCAAGTGTGTTCAATATGATGTGGGGTCCCTATCGTAACTATTGTTATATTGTTTGCATTGGCAGAGTGTTACACTAGGCCTTACCGTCGTGTACCTTGAAGAAATTGTAGAAAATCGGTGTGGTGAAGAGAGGATCAAACAAAATCAATGGGGAAGAAGGAGGTCAGGTCGACGAGCAGTGCTTTTCGGCGATTTTGCAGGCCAAAAATCCGATGAAGGGGGCGTGAGAAGAGAAAGTAATGCGAGAACCCTAAATCTCGTCGGGAGCGTGCGGGAAACAGTGATGGCGTGAGCATGCGAAGGAGTGGGTACAAATATTAAGTTTTAAGGATATTATTGTTGCGGGTCACTCGATGCTCTTCCATACAGGGCAAATTGAACAGTCTTAGCTCGAGAGTGGGCCGAATACGCAAACAGACGCAGAGAGAACTGACAGGTGGCAAGAGAACATTTTTAGTGTGGAAAACCCGAAAAGGGTGAAAAATCACGTGGCCGGATCTGTGTCGACCAAATTTCACTAAGTATTAGTGTGTTACAAGCAAAGTTACAAGAACAGAGAACGACAGGACGCTTCTCGTTATAGTTACAGTCGAAGAGAATTCTCTGAGGGTGACAGGACACCTATCAGAAAAACTAAGTATCGAGGTGTTGCAAGAGGTCTTGAAGGTCCGAAGAAGTTCTTCAAGTGGCGAAGGAGATCTTCGAACTGCGAAGGAGATCTTCGAACCCGTGAAGGAGATCTTCGATCTGCGAAGGAGATCTTCGATCTGCGAAGGAGATCTTCGAACCGCGAAGGTGATCTTCGAAGGAATTCTTCAAGGAGCTCTCTCGGATGCAATGTGTCAGATCCTTTCAACTGAGGGTCCAGGGTCCCTTTTATAGACTTGGCCGGGGGCGACCCAGTAATTTTTTAATTGTAACCACTGTAACCACCTGACGGGCTGATCTTGGCCGCCGATCGAGAGCACATGGATCACCATTTTCCGAATATGATGATTTTGCCCCCGGTCAGTTCGGGCACTTCGGGCAGTTCAGGCAGCTTCCTTGGCAATTTCCGATTGCAATGTCTAAATCCAGTAATCTCAAGAAGGAAAGTAGAGTTAGCAATTGCGCGCACTATGAACTATGAAGCTTTCAAGTGTGTGCGGATCAAAGGCTTGATATGGACTTAACGGCGTTAAGCGTGCGCCGAGAGTCAAGAGGGAGCACCACAAAGGCGCGGTCAGAGCCGTGTTAGGACGATACGAGGGGGAGGCAAGTGAGCCCGGAGGTGAAGGTAGGTCGGCCAGCACCGCGCTGTTGGGTTTTCTATACCCCTCAAAAGGGATGACATATCAAATGTGCGCAGCGGAAATAACAAGAACAACCCAAAAGAAGCTAACGGATCATACGGTTTTTCATGATTCAAGAGAATAAGCAAATCAAAATACAAGGTACCTTTGCGGGATTGAGTCAACACTCAACGAAGGTGCTCCCAAGAGAAATCCGAAAGTCTGTCTTTGAGTTCTTCAAGAATCGAAATGGATCGATCCCTCTACATAAGTCCACACAAGCAAAAGAGAACCCTAGCTTCTTGTCGCACAAGAACTAGGTCGGAGAAGGAAGCTCTCAACATCCCCACGGACTGCTAGATCCGATCCAGGGGAGGCGGCGACCGACGACAATGACTAGCGGCGGAAGGCGATCGGCGGACGGGAAGAACGAGACCCTCGCGCGGAACTGTTCCGGTCGGCCGTTCACGTCAAAATCGCAAAAAGAAAAGTCATTCGTAAACCTAGAATTGCAAGCCCTTTTATACTAAAATGCATAAATCAGGCTATCCGCAGACCAGAACATTTCTGTCCAGATTTACATTCGCCGAATTCGACTAATCACTATAGCCAAATTCGACTCAGATTCGGCGAAACCATTTCGACGAATTCGTCTATATGCTATAGCCGATTCGACTATTTAAATTCGTTTATATCATTTCGTCGAAACCATTTCGTCGAACTGATATATTTCGGCTAAACCCTTTAGTCGAATTCGGTTAATCACATTAGCCGAATCGATATAGCCGAATTCCATTAGTCGAATCAACATAATTCAGTTAAACCCTTTAGCCGAATTTGACACAGTTCGGTTAAACCCTTTAGTCGAATTAGGTTAATCACATTAGCCGAATCGATATAGCCGAATTCCATTGGTCGAGTCAACATAATTCGGTTAAACCCTTTAGCCTAATTTGACACAGTTCGGTTAAACCCTTTACACAAATTTGTCTAGTATAAATCCATTCATTTAAACCCTTTAAATGATTTCCCGTTGAGACATTCTCAAGTTAATGCCAAGCAGTCACAGGATTGGTCCTCCACACATATCCAATATGAGTGAGGCCAACACAATCCTTTCTCCAAATTCTCCAAATGCTTTTATGTGCGACCCTATAGGCTCATATTGCGTTGGCAGCAAGACTAACTATTGATTGCTTTGAGATCACCTCAGAAACTCCAACAATCTCCCACTTGATCACAAAGTATCAACAAAAGTCTCACAAACAATGAGCGGCATCTAGCAATGCATCATTGCTACCCAAGAAATAAGAGTTCATAACTCAACAAGCCTGTCATGACCAATGTATCAGTGTTTTCATGTCCCTTTGTCCCTTACATCCGGATAGAACTAGAGGCATCGACCGTGTCAACCTCATGATTGTTCAATCCTAGTTTCCTGATCTAGAATAGACTGTCTGAAATTGGTGAGCTCAATATCATATATTGACTCAACCAAGCATGGCCATGCATTTCTCAGTCTCATTCCATCAAGGGGCCCATGGATGTAACTCCTGTCATAAAGGAGGACAAATCCCATTTCTGCTCACACACAAACATCCAAATGATTCGTAACATACCCAACAACCACCCTTATCGTCAACCTTTCTCAAGAGAAGACTTTATATGGCATCAAAGTATGCTCTTCCTCACCTGATGAATGCTATGACTTCAGGTCAAAGGACCACAAACACCATTATCACTTGAGACCTACATGTGACACGTGTTGGGTTTTTCTAGAACCATACATCATATGTAGGCGCAGCGGAAATAAACAGAATAACCCAAAAGGAATTTGGATCGGGCCATGAATATTGAATCAAGAAGTTAACAAAATTGCTAGGTATGAAAATTACCTTTGCGGAGTTGGATCAAATCCAACCTAGATGCTCCAAGAAGATAAGTCCCATCGTCGGCTGTCCGAGTCCTTACGTAGAATAATGTCTACGTCTCTACAGCAGTCCACACGAGCCGGGAGAAGAAGACTACACCTTGCGCTTCCACGGATTGCTAGATCCACTTCAGGAAGAACAACACCGGCGACAATCGTCGGAGAGGAGGTCGGCGGAGGCGAACGGGCGGCAGAACTCTTCCGTCGGCTAGGGCGAGAGGCGGAACTCTTCCGTCGGCTGGATTCCTTCGTAAGTTCTGAGAACCCTAAAAGAAGATCTATTTATACCCAAAGCATAAACAGGCTTCTAGAAGAATCGCTATCCGCAGACCACACAGTAGAATTGGGGTTTCTGTTACAATTCGTCGGGATTCCACGGAACAGCATTCGTCGAGTTTTCACGGGACAATTCGACGAATTTCGACGAATCACATACGACGAATCCCGACGAATCATATCCGTGAAAACCCGACGAATTCTATCCGTGTAAACCCGACGAATTCTATCCGTGTAAACCCGACGAATTCTATCCGTGTAAACCCGACGAATTCAGACAACAACATTTGCTGGACCTCCCCCATTCTATATGGTGATTGGTAACCTTTACCAACACAGTCAATCTTCCATCTTCTCCACATGCTCTTATGTGCGACCCTGCAGGCTCATATCGCGTTGGCAGTAAGACTACATGTTTGACCACTTCTAGATCATAATGATAACTCCAACAGTCTCCCACTTGATCTTGAAAGTATCAAACAAAAACCTCACAAACAATGAGCGGCATCTAGCAATGCATCATTGCTCCCCAAGCAATAAGAGTTCATAACTCATAAGCCTTTATGACTAATGTTCCAGCGTTGTCTTTGTCCCTTTCTCCCTTACATCCGGAAAGAACTAGAGGCATGGACCGTGTCACCCTCTTAATAGCTCAATCCAAGTTTCTTGATCTAGAACGGACTTCCAGAGAATGGTAAGCTCAATATCACATATTGACTCAACCAAGCATGGCCATGCATTTCTCAGTCCAATTCCATCAAGGGGGCCATGGATGCAACTCCTGTTATATAGGAGGACAAATCCCATATCTGCTCACACCCAAACACCCAAATGATTCGTAACGTACCCAACGACCACCCTTATCATCAACCTTCTTCAAGGAAGACTTTAGATGACATCAAAGCACGCTCTTCCTCACTCGATGAATGCTGTGACTTCAGGTCAAAGGACCACAACACCATTGTCAAATGAGACCTACTTGTGACACTTTTAAGTAACAATCCACAAAGTAGTCTCAGGTCGGGTCTGTCCAGTACAACTTGTTCACTAACAAGTACCCACGTGATGACTTGATATCACAATATCATGACCTGTGAAAACCGGTCATCAGTCAACACACATGCTAGTCTTAATGTATCATCATCACCCTTAGCTTCTATGATGATACCTCGACCAGGGACCTTTTAAGAATGAAGCTTCGAAATCATAGGCTCTCACATTCAAGTCACGTACTTGATGTCCTATGGAAGCAAACTTTCTAAGGGTATTTATCACGAATTTTATTCTATCATATAGAAACAGTATATCATAATAAAAGAACTTGCCATTAATTGTAAAAAGAAATAATCGGTACACTATTCATCATATGAATAATAAACAGCCAACATAATATATATTTTACATGCAACCCACAAGACTCCCACTAGAGTTGATCACTCAGGTATCGTATACCCATTAATCTAGTATGACCATCATGCTTTCTCTGCGCGAGAGGCTTTGTCAGTGGTTCTGCAATATTCTCCTCAGTCGGCACTCTGCAAATGTTCACATCTCCTCGTTCGACAATCTCACGAATAAGATGGAACCACCGAAGTATGTGCTTGGAGCGCTGATGGGATCTAGGTTCCTTAGATTGTCCAATTGCACCATTGTTATCACAGTAGAGAACTACGGGACCAACAATGCTAGGAACTACATCTAGCTCGCCGATGAATTTCCTAAACCATACAGCCTCCTTCGCTGCATTTGCCGCAGCGATATACTCGGCCTTAGTTATAGAATCAGCAATAGTCTCTTGCTTGGAACTCTTCCAGCTCACAGCTCCTCCATTCAGGCAAAACACAAACCCTGACTGAGACTTCGAATCATCTCTATCAGTTTGGAAGCTGGCATCCGTGTAACCACTTACAACGAGCTCTTCCTTTCCACCATATACCAAGAATACATCCTTAGTCCTTCTCAAGTACTTCAGGATATTCTTTACGGCTATCCAGTGACATTCACCGGGATCAGACTGATACCTGCTAGTCATGCTCAAAGCAAAAGAGACATCGGGTCGAGTACATAACATTGCATACATGATTGACCCAATTGCCGAAGCATATGGAATCAACTTCATGCGGTCCTTATCTTCACAAGATTTTGGACACTGGTCCTTAGAGAGATTCACACCATGAGACATGGGCAAAAATCCTTTCTTGGACTCAAGCATGTTGAACCGCTTCAACACCTTCTCAATGTACGTACTCTGGGTCAAACCCAGCAACTTCTTCGATCTATCTCTGTAGATCTTAATACCGAGTATGTAAGTCGCTTCACCCAAGTCCTTCATAGAAAAGTAGTTCCCTAGGTTGTTCTTAACAAATTTTAGGGTAGGTATGTCATTCCCGATCAACAATATGTCATCTACATACAATATCAGGAAGACAACAATGCTCCCACTAATTCGCTTGTAAACATACGGTTCATCCTCATTCTTGACAAAACCAAACTCTTTGATCTTCTCATCAAAACGAAGATTCCAACTTCTAGAGGCCTGTTTCAATCCATAGATGGACCTGTTCAGCTTGCATATTTTAGTGGCTTCATTTGGGGATACAAAACCCTCGGGTTGTGTCATGTACACTTCCTCAAGGAGGTTTCCATTTAGGAAAGCCGTTTTGACATCCATCTGCCAGATCTCGTAGTCATAATACGCAACAATAGCAAGCAATATCCTAATGGACTTTACCATGGTAACAGGGGAAAAGGTCTCATCATAGTCAACACCATGAATTTGCTTGAAACCCTTAGCCACCAGTCGCCCTTTGAATGTCTGTACATTCCCATCCATGTCGGTCTTCTTCTTGAAGACCCACTTGCACCCTATGGGTCGTAACCCTTCAGGTGGTTCCACCAAGTTCCAAACATGGTTTGTATACATGGAGTCCATTTCGGATTTCATAGCCTCAAGCCATTTGTCGGAGTCCGGTCCATTCATAGCCTCTTGGTAGGTCGCTGGTTCATCATCATGATCCATAAGCAACACATTACCTATTTGAGACACGAGAAATAGATATCTCTCAGGCTCAAATCTTGGTCTACCAGATCTACGTAGGACGTGTGTCTCTTGAGCAGGTTCTCTAGCTACAACACCTTGTAGCCCTGGTTCAGAATCCAATTCTGGTTCATTCACTACTTGTGGTTCTTGAACTTCTTCAAGTTCTACCTTTTGCGTCTTTCTTGACAAGAACTCTTTCTCCAAGAAGACACCCGTCCTTGCGACAAACACTTTTCCCTCAGACGGTAGGTAAAAGTAACATCCTTTCGTTTCCTTAGGATATCCCACCAAATAACACTTATCTGATTTGGGTTCCAGCTTGTCAGGCATTTGACATCGTACGTATGCCTCACAGCCCCAAATTTTAATGAATGACATACTGGGATGCTTCCCAGTCCATATTTCATATGGTGTCTTTAGAACCGTTTTCGTCGGAGCGCGATTCAGTGTCATTGCAGCAGTCTCTAAAGCAAAACCCCAAAAGGAAACAGGCAAGTCTGCATGACTCATCGTCGACCGTACCATGTCTAACAGAGTACGATTTCTCCTCTCAGACACACCATTATGATGCGGTATCCTAGGTGGAGTGAGTTGTGATACAATACCACACTCTTTTAGATGATCACGGAACTCATGACTCAGGTATTCACCACCTCGATCAGATCGGAGTGCTTTAACCTTTTTACCCAATTGGTTCTCCACTTCATTCTTAAACTCTTTGAACTTTTCAAAAGTTTCGTATTTGCACTTCATAAGATACACGTATTCGTATCTACTGAAATCATCAGTAAATGTAACGACGTAGAAATACCCACCTCTAGCCATAGAACTTGATAATAAAAATTGAAATTCTGCAAAAGCCTTTCTCGAGGAGATAAGAATTCGACGGGCACTTTCGAGGCATCTCGCGAGTACTCGTACTTCGAGGAACTAACCATTATCCTACCTGTTGAGATGATAAAAGTAATAGTCTTTCCTTTTTTCGGAATATCGACGTTTACGCCGCGGCGGCGGCGCCAAAATCTAAAAATAAATTAAAAAGAAGAGGAGAAAGTTTTTGTAAGTTTTTGTTAATATAATCCAAACTACTCATTCGAAAAGGCAAGTGTACCTTATCGCGTATAGCATAGGATATTTTTAAGAAAATATCAAGATCGTATTGAAATCCGGGTCTATCGATTACTTCTACTTCGAAAAAGCTAACTATTATTTTATCGGAAATAAAATTGATTTAGAGAGCGTAATTAAAATTAACTAAAAAGAGAACATTGAAACAAGGAAAACAAAACTTGAAATAGCTTGCTAAAAATTAAGGTTAAATTCAATTCAAAGCTTGCGAAAATCAAGAACAACTAAATATTTGATAAAGGAAGGAATAAAAAGAGAAAAGGAGAGAAGAAGAGATTTTTGCATAATTGAAAGGAAAATTAACATTTCATTACCATGAAAAAGAGAACATTACATAAATTGAAAGCTACATTATATTGCATGAAATTAAAGCTAAGCTACCTTGCATGGAAGAGAAAACAAGATATTAAAAAGGAAATAAGAGAATTACATGAAATTAAATCTAAACCTAAAACATTGAAAAATAAGGAAAACTATACAAGAACAGCCCAAATGGGCAGGGGGAAGGGAATGGAATGCTGGAGGGGAGCCTCTGAATTTATAGAAAAAAATTCCAGGTTACACGCCCTCGGTCACGGGCGTGACCTAGGGCGTGTAATACTTGTTCTGCACGGCTGCGACATCGGCGTGGGTCTTGCGTGACTGTGTCGCGAAAAAGGACATTACACGCCCGTGTAACTTTTGTCACGGGCGTGTACCTGGGCATATACCTGGGCGTGTACTTGGGCGGCTTCATCAATGCGGAGTGGGCTTGAGTGCGGCGCTGCAGCGAAAAGCGATCACGCGTGAAAAGTCACGGGCGTGACTCATGGGTCACGGGCGTGACTGGGGTCAACTCCATCAATGCGGCATGGGCTTGAATTCGGCGCAGCAGGGAGTAGGGATCACGCGGGAAATCACGGGCGTGACTTTGGGTCAACTATGGATTCGGTGGATGACAGGTCCACGTGGAAAGCTTGAAGTGATCTTTAAATTTACACGCCCTTGGTCACGGGCGTGACCGAGGGCGTGACTTGCTGTGGACTAGCTCAAATGTGCGGCAACAACTCCTGGACTGATCTTAATGTTACACGCCCTAGGTCACGGGCGTGACCTAGGGCGTGTACTATGAAATTTGACCAAAATCTCCAAAAAATCTGCAAAACAAAAATACAATTATATTTAGAACTAAAATTATAAAAGAAGTGATTTTTAACTAAAATATAAATAATATTTACAAAATTATATTAAACTTAACCTAAATACTATAATTAAAATAAGCATAAATCCTTCTTATCAGAACTCATGGGTCCGCATACATCACTATGTACTATACCCAAAAGATCCTCAGCCCTCTCAGTATAACCAGGGAAAGGGGCTTTAGTCATTTTGCCTAATAAACAAGACTCGCATCGCTCAAATGATTCATAATCAAATGAGTCCAATAGTCCATCTTTATGAAGCTTGGATATGCGCTTCTCGTTTATATGGCCCAAATGACAATGCCAGAGATATGTAGGATTTGAGTCATTTGTTCTTAGTCTTTTATTATTATCTACATTATAGATTGGATGGTTTAGGTTCAAAACATAAAGACCATTAAACAATTGAGCTACAGCATAACAAACATCATTCTTAAATATAGAACAACAATTGTTCTTAATTATAAAAGAAAATCCAATCATGTCTAAGCATGAAATGGATATAATGTTTCTAGTTATGGCCGGAACAAAATAACAATTATTAAGTTCTATTACAAGCCCACTGGGCAAAGAAAGACGGTAAACCCCTACGGCTATAGCAGCAACTCTTGCTCCATTGCCGACGCGCAGGTCCACCTCTCCTTTACTCAGCAATCTCCTCCTTCCCAGTTCCTGCACATTTGTACAAATGTGAGAACCACATCCGGTATCCAATACCCAAGATGAAGGAGCAGAAAGGTTTATCTCTATAACATAAATATTCGAAGCGGAAGTCATGCCTCCCTTCATTTTCTGCAGACCCTCAATGTACGAAGGACAATTCCTCCTCCAATGACCAGCCTTGCCACAATGGTGGCATTTCCCTTCCTTCACGGTGCTCTTCTTTTTCAGCGCAGAAGATTTGGGCTCAAGATGTGACTTAGGTCCCACCTTCGTCTTCTTGAAGCTCTTGGACTTACCCTTGCCTTTATGTACCATCAATATGGGACTAGCAGGCTTGGCCTTCTTCATGTTTATCTCGGCAGTTCGCAACATGCCTAGGAGCTCGGGCAGTGTCTTGTCTATTTCATTCATGTTGTAGTTCAAGACGAACTGCTCATAACTATCCGGCAACGATTGCAGGATAAGATCTGTGGCCAACTCTTGGCCCAGAGGAAAACCCAGTCTCTCCAGGTTCTCTATATACCCAATCATCTTGAGTACGTGAGTACCAACCGAGTCTCAAGCTCCCATATTGCCCTTGAAACATTTTCTTTAGGTGCTCGTCAATCTCCTTGCACCCCATGTTCTCGTGTTGCTTCTAAAGCTTAGAGTTCATGGTGGCAAGCATAAGGCACTCGACGTCTAAGGCGTCATCGGTATACTTCTTATAAGCATCCTTATCAACACGGGACGAGTTCCCGGTCGGCACCTCGGGGGCTTCTTCTTCCAAGACGTAGAGCTTTCGCTCTTGCCTGAGAACAATTCTCAGGTTCCTATACCAGTCCATGTAATTCATCCCACTAAGCTTGTCCTTCTCAAGGATAGCTCTTAGGGACAAGGTGGAATGTGAACCACTTGCCATGGAATTCTACAAGAATTCATGCAGAATTTAATCAGTACAAAAATTTCAAAATACAATTTATTTTAATTTGGACTTCAATTAAATACTCCCACTATTTTATTCAAATTGATAGCCCTCACTATCAATTCGGAGAGTCCATGCGAGCTACTCTCTTAGTGGACAAGATCCGTATTTCACCAACACCACGAGTCCGCTTTGGCGTTCCTCTCATAATGCGATTATTTAGGTAGGCAACGCTTGCCAATTGCATCCTCATGCAGCTCTTATATGGCTGGTGAATAACTCCTTATTCGCATCTATCATATGGTGCATGCCAACCCTATGCCTCTAGGCACTCAACCTTTGAGGTCACCTAGTTAAGTTAGACCCGATGTCGACAGTGGGATATCACAATTATCCGCTCACACCCTTACCAAGATAGATTAATGCACCTTGCTTTGGCAAGCCCACACTTCATCGATCGAGGCAGGAAGAGTGTCATCCATCGGAAGGCATCCGAACACTTAATATTTGATAAGGGATTTTAATTTTTAATAATAGGTTAACACTTAACCATGATCAACATTTGATCAATGTGCACATCAACAGAAAAACAAGCTTTCTAAAATCCACATGCATCCCTTATGTGCACAACATAAGACTATCAACCTTTGATAGACGAAAGGGCTAAATCTGGAAATTTAGAACTCTTCCAAATCTTCAGATTTACATGCATTGGGCAAAGGCAAAGACAACTCGACTTAAAGCAGTAGACAAGCTCATCTCTCATTGTTGGATTCAAAATCCAAAATAATACAAGGGTTCATTAACCACTTGAGGGACGGTTACTGCTAAGGAGACAATAATTTCTAACAATTAGAAATTACCACGAAATCCCAGACGTTCCTGGCGGGGTTCCAAGGGGCCGCGCCCCTGGCGGGGTCTTAGGGGCAGAGCCCCTAACATGGTCCAAGGGGCAGAGCCCTTGTGGGGTGCGGGGCAGAGCCCCGACCAAGTTTTTGAAATCCCACCACCAGAAACCACACAAAATCACATCAAATGTGATATTCCAAGAAGAAATCTTGACATTTAGAACGCTTCCAAATACCTAGATTTGCACGTACTGGAATAACCAAACTTCTGAAACAACATTCATGACCGGAACCTGCCTCTGATACCACTGTTGAGTTTTTCTAGAACCATACATCATATGTAGGCGCAGCGGAAATAAACAGAATAACCCAAAAGGAATTTGGATCGGGCCATGAATATTGAATCAAGAAGTAAACAAAATTGCTAGGTATGAAAATTACCTTTGCGGAGTTGGATCAAATCCAACCTAGATGCTCCAAGAAGATAAGTTCCATCGTTGGCTGTCTGAGTCCTCACGTAGAATAATGTCTATGTCTTTACAGCAGTCCACACGAGCCGGGAGAAGAAGACTACACCTTGCGCTTCCACGGATTGCTAGATCCGCTTCAGGAAGAATAACACCGGCGACAATCATCGGAGAGGAGGGCGGCAGAGGCGAACGGGCGGCGGAACTCTTCCGTCTGCTAGGGCGAGAGGCGGAACTCTTCCGTCGGCTGGATTCCTTCGTAAGTTGTGAGAACCCTAAAAGAAGATCTATTTATACCCAAAGCATAAACAGGCTTCTAGAAGAATCGTTATCCGCAGACCACACAGCAGAATTGGGGTTTCTGTTACAATTCGTCGGGATTCCACGGAACAGCATTCGTCGAGTTTTCACGGGACAATTCGACGAATTTCGACGAATCACATACGACGAATCCCGACGAATCATATCCGTGAAAACCCGACGAATTCTATCCTTGTAAACCCGACGAATTCTATCCGTGTAAACCCGACGAATTCAGACAGCAACATTTGCTGGACCTCCCCCATTCTATATGGTGATTGGTAACCTTTACCAACACAGTCAATCTTCCATCTTCTCCACATGCTCTTATGTGCGACCCTGCAGGCTCATATCGCGTTGGCAGTGAGACTACATGTTTGACCACTTCTAGATCATAATGGTAACTCCAACAACACGTTCATATAACAATCCACAAAGTAGTCTCACGGGGGGTCTGTCTAGTACAACTTGTTCTCAACAAGTACCCATGTGATGACTTGATATCACAATATCATGACCTGTGAGAACCGGTCATCAGTCAACGCACATGCTAGTCTTATGGTCTCATCCTCGCCCTAAATTTCTAGAATGATACCTCGACCGGGGACCATTTAAGAATGAAGCTTCATTTATACATAGACCCTCACATTCAATTCACGTACTTGAATTCCGATGGAAGCAAACATTCTAAGGGCATTTATTATGCTAATTAATCTTATCAGACAGATATAAATGACATAATAAAAGAACTTGCCATAAATATAAAATGAAATACATAGTACATTTTACAATTCATCCAATGAACAAACAACCAACAAATATGCAATCCACAAGGCTCCCACTAAAGATAATCATTCAGGTATCTAATACCCATTGATCTAACATGACCATCATGCTTCTTTTGCGCAAGAGGCTTTGTCAGTGGATCCGCTATATTTTCTTCAGTCGGTACTCTGCATATGCTCACATCTCCTCGATCGACAATCTCTCGAATAAGATGGAAGTGCTGAAGTATGTGCTTGGAGCGCTGATGAGATCTAGGTCCCTTAGCTTGTGCAATTGCACCGTTGTTGTCACAGTAGAGAACTACGGGATCAACAATGTTAGGAACTACATCAAGCTCGCTGATGAATTTCCTAATCCACACAGCCTCCTTCGCCGCATTCGCTGCAGCGATATACTCGGCCTCAGTCGTATAATCAGCAACTGTCTCTTGCATGGAACTCTTCCAGCTTACAGCTCTTCCATTAAGGCAAAACACAAAACCTGACTGTGACTTTGAGTCATCTCTGTCAGTCTGGAAGCTTGCATCCGTGTAACCCTTTACAACGAGCTCTTCCTCTCCACCAAACACCAAGAATGTATCCTTAGTCCTTCGCAAGTACTTTAGGATATTCTTGACTGCGATCCAGTGACCATCACCCAGATCAGACTGATACCTGCTAGTCATGCTTAAAGCATATGATGTTGGAACATGGTCTTCCGCATCTCCTAGGTTTGAGAATAATAAATCCTATGTGTATTTGATCTTGTGTGTTCAAGTGTACAGGTTTACTAGGTCCACATGACTCAAGGAGTACACATGATGACTGCCCCCAAAATTGATGCCAAAATTCGAACAAGCTCACTATCGCCGGCGGTAGCGATAACACCCGGCGATAGCATTGATTAGCGCCATTCCGGAAGCAATTTAAGAAGGATGCTAGCGCCTGGCGGTAGCGGATAGTGCCGGCGGTAGCGTGACGCACAGAAGGAATAGAGTAAGATGTTGCCGCGGATGGGAGATTCTGCCGCGCAAATTGTTACTTAATCCGGGCTAGCGCCGGCGGTAGCGTGAAGGCTATAAATTGGATGCCTTGGCTCCGAACTCTTCATCCTCTTGAGATCCAAAACTCCAGAGCTTCGTGCCACAGCAGAGAGAGGAGAGATCAGAGAAATACTCCCACCAAAAGCTTAGAGAAGGAATTTCTGAAGGAGGATTTCTTCACGCTTCATCCGACAGGCGACCGCCTCAACAACGCTTATACTACAGCGGTCCAACGTCTCCTACTTCAGAAGTTCTTAGAGGGAGTTTTTATTATTGTTGTAATTTCAGTTTAGTTCTCTTTTTCTTGTAAACGGTTCGTTAATTCGCCTCGTGTTGGCGACTAGGTCTGGGGTAGACTTAGGGGGTAATTTGCCTTGTGTTGGCGACTAGGTCTAGGGTGTAGATCTAGGGGGTGCTCGAGGCCTTTCTGGGAATAGATTGGCTAGAGCGGTTCGTGGGGATACGAGTCGGTATAGAAAACGAAAAAGAACTATAATTATTCGCCACGATTTCTAGCATCATAGAAATCCATTTTTGTAATCAATTTTATTAATAGTAATCATGTCTCTATTTTTGTAATAAAATTTATTTTGTTCTTCATTCACCTAAATTGTTTATTATCCTTTTTTTCATCATAAATCAATTTAGATCGCTATTCAAAAATATTACTTTAATCTTGCAATAATTAAAAGTTTTCTAAATATTTACTTAAGTTTTTGAAAACCCTTATTCACCCCCCCCCCTCTAAGGGCAGCGACCGATCCAACAAGTGGTATCAAAGCAGTTTTATTCCATTCGGCATAACAACCGGGAATAATGGCGTCTCATGATCTCGCTTCTACTAGTGGGAGAAATTTTTGTGAAGAAGAAAAATCACTTGCACCACCTTTATTTGAAGGGACAAATTATAAAGGATGGAAAATCTTAATTGAAAAATTTATTAAAACTTTAGACATCGAAGTTTGGAATTTAGCAATAGCAAGACCTTCAAATGAATCAAATAAAAAAGAACTTCAATTAAATGCAAAAGCTAAACACTATTTGTTTTGCAGTCTATCTAATGAAATTTTCAAATTAATATATTGCTTTTCAAGTGCATATAAAGTATGGCAATGTCTTGAAGAAATGTATGATTCTCCATCTACAGGTATGGAACAATCGCAAGAACCGGAGAATATGCAAGCGTGCACAAATCATCAAGAATGCCCTCCTCATGACGAATCAATGGAGCACACATCAAAGGAAAGAGAAGAAGAAATCTTACTTTTGGAAGAGAAGTGCCAAGAAGAAGACAAAGGAACATTATGTTCAAATCCTCCCTCATCCAAAAGCAATGTAAGGAAATCAAACTTAATCGCTTGTACTTCTATCTCTTCATTACAATTGCTACAGAATACAAAGCGCAAAATAAAGAAATTAAAAATTGCTAATAAACTCTTGCGCTTAGAAAATAATAATTAATGAAGAATCAAATTCTAATTCATCTAGTTCTACTCATGGCTCCTTAGTCAAAAACATTACATCTTGTGAAGAATATAATGAATTAAAAGAAAAACACAAGAAACTTGAAAAGGAGCATATCTTAGTAAAAGAACAAAATGAAAAATTATGTTTAAAAAATTCTTCTTTAAAAATTAAATGTGCTAAGTGTAAAGATTATAAAAATGAGATCAAAGAGATGGACCAAACATTTGATGAGTTTAGAAATGAGTATCAAAATCATATTGACTCTATCGTCTCTACTCTTAAAAATAGCACAATAGCTTATAATAAAGCTAGGCATAATCTAAAGATAAAGAATGATGAATTAAAATCAAAAATCAACTTGCTTATGAAAATTGTAAATACAAATTCACAACATACAAATTTAGAATATCAAGCAATATCTAAAAGCAAGTTGAATACAAATATAAATAATGGGAATAAGAAACAAAAAGTTTTTGAAAAACCAAATCATCATTATTTACAAAATCATGTTTCTCCAAACTTAAAATTGAAATTACACAAATTTCCTATAAATGATAATTTCAATTATAATCTTCAAAGGAAAGAAAATCATCGTGGATATTTGATAAATAAGACTAATATTAAACCAATGTTTGAATGGCGGCCAAAAGTTAAAAATGAAACACAAACTCAAATCAAAAGTGCCCATTCGATCATATCTCCCCAAAAGAAAACACGATGTATCTGGGTACCCAATGGAACCATCACTCCCGATCCTCTTTGGATACCTAAATCTCTTATTCATTAGTATCCCATCATTTGCATGAAGTAGAAACCTAATAAAAATGAAATATCATTATTCTACTTCATGATTTGCTTAAATTTCTTTTTGTTTATTCTCTTTTGTTTCTTCTTAAACTATCATGCTATGATCACTCTATTTATCTTGAAAAGTCATATCATTTTGTTTAGTGATTTACTTATCCATTTTATTTTTACCTTTTAAATCCATTACCCTTAAATGTCTTGAACTATCATTATTAATTAAATATTGAAACTATTATCAAGACTAATGAAATTATTTTAAATGGATTTAAATAATAAAGGACTTAGGCAAACAAAAAATTAAAATGCACAATGTGTTGATTATTATCTATCTTGTGTGATGAATATGATAGCCCTTATATTTGAGAAAATTTACAATAACTCTTCAAACTAACCAAAAATAGCTTCTCACTTCTTTCATATTCACTATTCACCTCACAATCTTTCGTTAAAATATTCTGAAAAATGTTGAATATGACTTGTGCTACATGCTTCACCATCATAATTATGTAATATCAAAAGATCTTTAAATTCAAACATTACAAAAGATCCACTTAGTTCTAACATTTGTTTGGTGATCATAATAAGTACATGAATGAATTAATGAAGTATGGCTTGCATGTATCTCATTTGATTATAAACCATAGAATCAACTTTATATTAATAAATCAAATGAAATCATAAATTCATTCCATGTAAAAATATTAAATCACGTTCTTGAATACATGCAACATTATCTCAATTAATCTTGTGGTATAACAATTGCAATCAAACTCATTATTCTAGCATTATCAACTAATAGATATTATTCATGCTAGTTATTTCATAATGAATTAATTATGAAGTAAAATAAATTAAAATTGAACGATAAAATAACTATGTGACTTTAAATTGTTTCCATTGGACTAAAATGCTTATGAATGTGCATGATATTCTTTTGCATGAACATTATTTTCTAAATCACTAAAATTATGCATACTTGTTCCTTCATGTCTTCTCGTGCTTACATTTCCTATCATTCTTCAAACTACATTAGATTGATAAAAGTCTAGAAAAATTTGAATTCACATACATTATGATAATCTATCTTATAGCTCATGCAAGATCTCGTTTGTTATGACTTGAGATAGGTGTCTAGATCTTTCATGTTAAAATATGCTTACAAATGCAATTTTCTTCATTTTTAACCATAAAAAACATTTCCAAAAATTCTGCAAATTCCTCATGAAACTACTAATGGGACACCTAATCAAGTTCAAACATCAAAATTTTCAAAACCCTAAAAAATCACTTACTGTTTCCCGTGCTAGCACTAGCGCCGGCGCTAGCGTCGAGGTTCGTTTTTCTGTCATTTTAAAATTTTGAAAAATCCCTAAAAATATATTAATCTATGAGTACTATTCATTTCTGCATTTTTTGCTTATATTATATTTTTGAAAAAACAAATACAAAAATAGAAAATCCAAATTACAAAAAATATGTTTTGTTTCTTTTTTTTGTCTTTTGCTTAAAGTCTATTTTTTCTTAAAAATCAAATACAATAATATAAAACAAAAAAATATCAAAAATATTGTATGGACGTCATTGAAAATCAAGCATGATTTAATCTATTATTTAGAACTTCTATAATGTTGCAATTTATCTTTTCAAACTACTTTGAACATTGCTTTCATCATGCTTTGATATATCTATTAATATGTGTATCAATTGTATTGAAAAAGTTGTGTAGAACTATGCGTAGCATGCCTCTAAGTATGAGTAATGTTTTAAGTTTGATAATGATCGCTATTCACTCACTTATTTTGGCATTATCTACCTATGTATTTAATCTAAAGAATGCTTGTGTATGTTTTGTATTAGTACAATGGATTAAAATTGCATAAGTATCCTACCTACACTCCTTATTTTGAACTCTTAAAAATTAAGAAAAGTGGTTATGTTTTTCATAAAATCTATTGATTTGCAAAACAAGTGTATTCGGAGAACTTTGTACAAAACAAAATTATAAAATAAATTACAAAGATAACTCCACCAAGCACTACTTGAACCTCCTGATAAGTCTTAATAAGCATTGTGAGGTTGAGCACCTTGGAAAGAATAGTAAAGTGTCTTGTGCAAATCAAATCTTTCTTTCAAAAATAAGAAAAACTACTTACTCTTAAGTACACCGGATCACTAGTCTCAAAATTCAAAATAAAATATGTGATCCCCCAAGCACTACTTTGCACCCTGATAAGTCTTAATGAGCATTGTGTGTGCAGAGCACCTTGGTAGTTGTACTTTTTATTGTGCATTAAAGTATGTGGAAGTAATCTTATTTGTGCTTTATTGTGCTCGTACTTTACATATATCTTTTATTTTTGATTAAAACATGTGTTTACATTACTCAAAAATACACTTATGAGCACATCATTATCTTCCATAACACTTCTTCTCATGTGTATTGGATCCTAATGCTAATTCTATATTACCTTTTTATGAAATGCACTAGATAATCTAGCATGTGTTTCTATAATGTTTGGTATGATTTGAAATTGTGAATTGAAATAACATTGTAGTAATCTCTTTGTGATAATATTATCTCGTGCTTGGTTATTTTTGTCAACCATAAAAGATTTTCATTGAAACATGATTTACATCAACATCTTCTATTTGAAATTAACTCATATATCTTTTTATGGATTATCCTTGATTAAAATAAGATGTTTCATGTATTTCTACAAGTCTTCCGCATCATCACCATATAAATTTTACCTTGTGCTTTCATGCTTATATCAAGTCTAAAATCTCAAATTTTCTAAAAACAAATGGTAGACTTGCTTGGTAGAATTTATATTGGTTGTTCCAACACACATATCATTTCTTATGCTAAAAACTCTTATTTATTTCTCTGAAAACTTTCATGCTAAACACTCCTCCAACAAGTAAAATATTGCTTATAAAAATATCCTCTCATTATTGAATTTCAAATCAAAGTTTACCTCTTCTTCTAATTGCTAAAAGGATGTTGCTTCTTTATTCGAAAATGCTTCAACTCTTATCTTTATAAAGTCCATTTTGAAACTAAAAAACATCTCCTTTTTGAACATAAACTCTTATTTAGTATTATGATGTTTCTTTTTCGAAATCTTCCGCAATGCTCAAACTCTGATTCATTCATGAATTTCAATATAGCTAAGAGTATTTTATTTTTTAATAAAAATCCATATGCTATGAAACTTCCCATTAGATTTAAATGCTTAATGTTTCTAATAATTGTTATCCATGACTTCATTTCTCACCATAGCGGGGGCGTAGGGTTGTAGACATTAGATAACCTTATCTAGTCATGTCTTGTCCTTAACCGGGGAGGGTTCTAGTGGGTCCTTGCGAGGCACTGGGGGGAAAGAGTGCTAGGTTGAGTTTTGTCTAGTGTTTGCATAAGGGACTAACACCCCAACCTACGACATGTTTGCAGCTCCTCATGCCCATCCGTCACTTAGTACGGGGCTAGGGTGTAGATGTATTGTCTGGGTAGATGGGTTACTTGGAAATCACTATTTTTTATTCTTAAAACTCTTATATAAAGGGGAAATCATTACTTTTGCTCAAACTAAAAACTCTGATATATTTATACAAAAATTATTCTAACAAGTGGCTCTAAAACTCCTTATCATTTCCTTCTCACTCAAAAGCTCGATCATGCTTTATCTTATTATCCAACTTTTCTATAGTGCATCCCTACCCACTTTTGCTAATAACAAAGGGGGAGAACTAACATGATAAAATGCAAAAGGGGGAGAACTAACATGATAAAAATGTAATCCGCTATCAAAATAAAAACCCAACATGACTGATTAAAGTTGATAGCATACATATTAGGGGAGCATTCACATAGAGGGAGCATATATTTAGGGGGAGCAATTCTAAATACTAAAATCAATAATTATCCAAAGTCATCACTATTACACACACACAAGTAGGATTTCATCATGCTTATATATTAATGCTCTATTTTATCATTAATGGATTTGTTATTATCAAAAGGAGGAGTTTGTTGGAACATGGTCTTCCGCATCTCCTAGGTTTGAGAATAACAAATCCTATGTGTATTTGATCTTGTGTGTTCAAGTGTGCAGGTTTACTAGGTCCACATGACTCAAGGAGTACACATGATGACTGCCCCCAAAATTGATGCCAAAATTCGAACAAGCTCACTATCGCCAGCGGTAGCGATAACGCCCGACGATAGCGTTGATTAGCGCCATTCCAGAAGCAATTTAAGAAGGATGCTAGCGCATGGCGGTAGCGGATAGCGCCGGCGGTAGCGTGACGCACAGAAGGAATAGAGCAAGATGTTGCCGCGGATGGGATATTCTGCCGCGCAAATTGTTACTTAATCCGGGCTAGCGCCGACGGTAGCGCTAGCGCCGGCGGTAGCGTGAAGGCTATAAATTGGTTGCCTTGGCTCCGAACTCTTCATCCTCTTGAGATCCAAAACTCCAGAGCTTCGTGCCACAGCAGAGAGAGGAGAGATCAGAGAAATACTCCCACCAAAAGCTTAGAGAAGGAATTTCTGAAGGAGGATTTCTTCACGCTTCATCCGACAGGCGACCGCCTCAACAACGCTTATACTACAGCGGTCCAACGTCTCCTACTTCAGAAGTTCTTAGAGGGAGTTTTTATTATTGTTGTAATTTCAGTTTAGTTCTCTTTTTCTTGTAAACGGTTCGTTAATTCGCCTCGTGTTGACGACTAGGTCTGGGGTAGACTTAGGGGGTAATTCGCCTTGTGTTGGCGACTAGGTCTAGGGTGTAGATCTAGGGGGTGCTCAAGGCTTTTCTGGGAATAGATTGGCTAGAGCGGCTTGAGGCCGTATCTGGGGAGAGATCGACTAAAGCCAACCGGTTTGTGGGGATACGAGTAAGTATAGAAAATGAAAAAGAACTATAATTATTCGCCACGATTTCTAGCGTCATAGAAATCAATTTTTGTAATCAATTTTATTAATAGTAATCATGTCTCTATTTTTGTAATAATATTGATTTTGTTCTTCATTCACCTAAATTGTTTATTATCCTTTTTTTCATCATAAATCAATTTAGATCGCTATTCAAAAATATTACTTTAATCTTGCAATAATTAAAAGTTTTCTAAATATTTACTTAAGTTTTTGAAAACCCTTATTCACCCCCCACCCCCCTCTAAGGGCGCCGACCGATCCAACATATGAGACATCGGGTCGAGTACATAACATTGCATACATGATTGATCCAATTCCCGAAGCATATGGAATCAACTTCATGCGGTCCTTATCTTCCAAAGATTTTGGACACTGGTCCTTAGAGAGACTCACACCATGTGACATGGGTAAGAATCCTTTCTTGGACTCAAGCATGTTGAACCGTTTCAACACCTTGTCAATGTATGTATTTTGGGTCAAACCTAGCAACTTCTTCGATCAATCTCTATAGATCTTAATACCAAGTATGTAAGTCGCTTCGCCCAAGTCTTTCATAGAAAAGCACTTCCCTAGGTTGTTCTTAACAACTTGCAGGGTCGGAATGTCATTCCCGATCAACAATATGTCATCTACATACAATATCAGGAAGACAATAATGCTCCCACTAATCTTCTTGTAAACACAAGGCTCATCTTCGTTCTTGATGAAACCAAACTCTTTGATCTTCTCATCAAAACACAGATTCCAACTTCGAGAAGCTTGTTTCAATCCATAAATGGACGATTTAACTTGCATATTTTAGTGGCTTCATCTGGAGATACAAAACCCTCGGGTTGTGTCATATACACTTCCTCAAGGAGGTTTCCATTAAGGAAAGCCGTTTTGACATCCATTTGCCAGATCTCGTAGTCATAATACGCAACAATAGCAAGTAGAATTCTGATGGACTTGACCATTGCTACAGGGGAAAAGGTTTCATCATAGTCAACACCATGAATTTGCCTGAAACCTTTAGCCACCAGCCGGCCTTTGAATGTCTGTACATTCCCATCCATGTCGGTCTTCTTCATGAAGACCCATTTGCACCTTATGGGTCGTACCCCTTCAGGTGGTTCCACCAAGGTCCAAACTTGGTTTGCATACATGGAGTCCATTTCAGATTTCATGGCTTCAAGCCACTTCTCGGAGTCAGGTCCATTCATAGCCTCTTGGTAGGTTGCAGGCTCATCATCATGATCCATAAGAAACACATTACCTATTTGAGTCATGAGAAATCCATATCTCTCAGGCTCAAATCTTGGTCTACCAGATCTACGTAGGACTTGTGTTTCTTGAGCAGGCTCTCCAGCTACAACTTCTTGTAGTCCTTGCTCAGGTTCCAATTCTGGTTCGTTCATTGTTTGTGGCTCTTGAACTTCTTCAAGTTCTACCTTTGCAGTCTTTCTGGATAAGAACTCTTTCTCCAAAAAGACACCAGTCCTTGCGACAAACACTTTGCCCTCAGACGGTAAGTAGAAGGAGTATCCTTTGGTTTCCCTAGGATACCCCACGAGATAACATTTATCGGATTTGGGTTCCAGCTTGTCAGGCATTTGACGTCGCACGTATGCCTCACAACCCCAAATCTTGATGAACGACATACTAGGACGCTTCCCAGTCCATATCTCATATGGTGTCTTTAGAACCGTTTTCATTGGAACTCGATTTAGTGTGAAAGCAGGAGTCTCTAAAGCAAAACCCCAAAAGGAAATGGGCAAATCTGCATGACTCATCATCGATCGCACCATGTCTAACAGGGTACAATTCCTCCTCTCAGAAACACCATTATGTTGAGGTGTTCCGGGCGGAGTGAGCTATGATACAATACCACACTCTTTTAGATGATCACAAAACTCATGACTCAGATATTCACCACCTCGATCAGATCGGAGTGCTTTTATCCTTTTTCCCAGTTGGTTCTCCACTACATTTTTAAACACTTTGAACTTTTCAAAGGTCTCGGATTTGTTCTTCATAAGAAACACGTATTCGTATCTACTGAAATCATCAGTAAATGTAACGAAGTAGTAGAACCCACCTCTAGCCACAGAACTCATGGGTCTGCATACATCACTATGTATTATACCCAAGAGATCATTATCCCTCTCATTATAACTAGTGAAAGGAGCTTTCGTCATCTTACCTAATAAACATGACTCGCATCTCTCAAATGATTTATAATCAAATGAGTCCAGTAGTCCATCTTTATGGAGCTTGAATATGCGTTTCTCGTTTATATGGCCTAAATGACAATGCCAAAGGTACATAGGATTCGAATCATTTGTTTTTAGTCTTTTAGTATTTTCTATGTTATAGATCGGATGGTCTAAGTTCAAAACATATAAACCATTAAACATTTGGGCAACGCCATAACAAACATCATTCTTATAAATAGAACAACAATTGTTCTTAATTAAGAAAGAAAAACCAATCATGTCCAAACATGAAATAGAAATAATATTTCTAGTTATGGCCGGAACATAATAACAATTATCAAGTTCTATTACAAGCCCTGTGGGCAAAGAAAGATAGTAAACACCAATGGCGACGGCAGCAACTCTTGCTCCATTCCCGACGCGCAGGTCTACCTCCCCTTTACCCAGCATTCTTCTCCTTCTCAGTTCCTGCACATTTATACAAATGTGAGAACCACATCCGGTATCCAATACCCAAGATGAAGGAGCAGAAAGGTTTATTTCTATAACGAAAATACCTGAAGTGGAAGTCATATTTCCCTTCTTCTTCTGCAGATCTTCTAGATATTGAGGACAGTTCCTCCTCCAGTGCCCTGCCTTACCACAATGGTGGCACTTCCCTTCCTTAGCCAATCCTTTCTTTTTCAGTGCTGAAGACTTGGGATCAAGATGTGACTTAGGTCCTACCTTAGTCTTCTTGGTTCCCTTGACCTTGCCCTTGTCTTTATGCACCATCAGTATGGGGCTAGCAGGCTTGGTCTTCTTCATGTTGATCTCGGCAGTTCTCAACATGCCTAGGAGCTCGGGCAGTGTCTTGTCAATTTCATTCATATTGTAATTTAAGACAAACTGCTCATAACTGTCCGGCAATGATTGCAGGATCAGATCAGTGGCCAACTCTTGGCTCAAAGGAAACCCCAGTCTTTCAAGGCTCTCTATATACCCAATCATCTTGAGTACGTGAGTTCCTACTGGGTCTCGAGCTCCCATCTTACACTGAAAAAACGCCCTGGATATATCGAACCTCTCTTGGCGAGCTTGCCCTTGAAACATTTTCTTCAGGTGCTCAACCATCTCATAATAACTCATGTTCTCATGTTGCTTCTGAAGCTCAGAGTTCATAGTCGCGAGCATAAGGCATTCAACATCCAAGGAGTCATCTCCATACTTCTTATAAGTATCTTTATCTGCACGTGGTGCATTAGAGGTTGGCTCTTCAGGGGGATCTTCTTCCAAGACATAGAGCTTGCGCTCTTGCCTAAGAACAATTCTCAGGTTTCTATACCAGTCAAGGAAATTTGTCACATTTAGCTTATCCTTCTCAAGGATCGCTCTCAGGGACAAGGCCGAGTGAGATCCACTTGCCATGGATATTCTACAAGGAATTTTGCAAAGTAAAATTTTAGTATTATATTTCAAAATACATTTTATATATTTTTAATAAGGACTTTTATTAAATAGCTCCCACTATTTTAATCAAATCAATAACCCTTTAATTCGATTCGGAGAGTTTATGCGAGCTACTCTCTTAGTGGACAAGATCCGTATTTCACAAACACCGCGAGTCCGCTTTGGCCTTCCTCTCATAATGTAGTTATTTAGGTAGACAACATTTGTCAATTGCATCACTATGCAACTCTTGTATGGTTGGTGAATAACTCTTTATTCGCATCCATCATATGGAGCATGCCAACCCTATGCCTCTAGGCACTCATCCTTTGAGGTCACCTAGTTAAGTTAGACCCGATGTCGATAGTGGGATATCACAATTATCCGCTCGCACCCTTACCAAGATAGATTAATGCACCTTGCTTTGGCAAGCCCACACTTCATCGATCGAGGCAGGAAGAGTGTCATCCATCGGAAGGCATCCGAATACATAATATTAGATAAGGGATTTTATCTTTCAATTGATGAACATTTCATCGTGATTAACATTTAATCATGATTAACATTTAATCACAGTGCACAATCAGAAAATAAAATTACAACATTCACATTCCAGATACATCCCAGATGTGCACAAAAATAGTCTATCAACACTTTGACAAAACAGGGCTAAATCTGAGCATTTAGAACACTTCTAAATCTCCAAATTTACATGCATTGGACATATGAACAACAACTCCACTTGTGCAGTAGACAAGCTCGTCTCTCATGTCAGATTCAATAATCTAAACATTTGGTTTCACAAACCATTTTGAGGGACGGTTACTACAGAGGAGAAACAACCTCTGAAACATGAAAATCGCAACGCAATCACATGCGTTCCTGGTGGATATTCCAAGAAGAAATTAGGGCATTTAGAACGCTTCTACATGTCCCAATTTACACGCACTTGACCGCAACCTAGCTCTGATACCACTGTTGGGTTTTCTATACCCCTCGAAAGGGATGACATATCAAATATGCGCAACGAAAATAACAAGAACAACCCAAAAGAAGCTGATGGATCTTGCGGTTTTTCATGATTCAAGAGAATAAGCAAATCGAAATACAAGGTACCTTTGCGGGATTGAGTCAACACTCAACGAAGGTGCTCCCAAGAGAAATTTGAAAGTCTGTCTTTGAGTTCTTCAAGAATCGAAATGGATCGATCCCTCTACAGAAGTCCACACAAGCAAAGGAGAACCCTAGCTTCTTGTCGCACAAGAACTAGGTCGGAGAAGGAAGCTCTCAACATCCCCACGGACTGCTAGATCCGATCCAAGGGAGGCGGCGACCGACGGCAACGACTAGTGGTGGAAGGCGATCCGCGGATGGGAAGAACGAGACCATCGCGCGGAACTGTTCCGGTCGGCCTTTCACGTCAAAACCGCAAAAAGAAAAGTCATTCGTAAACCTAGAATTGCAAGCCCTTTTATACTAAAACGCATAAATCGGGCTGTCCGCACACCAGAACATTTCTGTCCAGATTTACATTCGCCGAATTCGACTAATCACTATAACCGAATTCGACTCAGATTTGGCGAAACCATTTCGACGAATTCGTCTATATGCTATAGCCGATTCGACTATTTAAATTCGGTTATATCATTTCGTCGAAACCATTTCGTCGAACTGATATATTTCGGCTAAACCCTTTAGTCGAACTCGGTTAATCACATTAGCCGAATCGATATAGTCGAATTCCATTAGTCGAATCAACATAATTCGGTTAAACCCTTTAGCCGAGTTTGACACAGTTCGGTTAAACCCTTTAGTCGAATTCGGTTAATCACATTAGCCGAATCGATATAGCCGAATTCCATTAGTCGAATCAACATAATTCGGTTAAACCCTTTAGCCGAATTTGACACAGTTCGGTTAAACCCTTTACCCGAATTTGTCTAGCATAAATCCATTCGTTTAAACCCTTTAAACGATTTCCCGTTGAGACATTCTCAAGTTAATGCCAAGTAGTCACAGGATTGGTCCTCCACTCATATCCAATATGAGTGAGGCCAACACAATCCTTTCTCCAAATTCTCCAAATGCTTTTATGTGCGGCCCTATAGGCTCATATTGCGTTGGCAGCAAGACTAACTATTGATTGCTTTGAGATCACCTCAGAAACTCCAACACGCGCACGCCGAGCGGTGCCATGCGAGGCGGCGCGCGTGCGCGGTAGTGCGCGGCACCGCCGCACGCGATAGCACGCTGGCTGCACACAAGCGCTAGCGTTGTGCGCGCGCTAGCACGCAGGCCGCGCGCGCTAGCGCGCAGGCCGTGCACGCGCTATTTGCATGGGATGCGCGCGCTATTGCGCAGGCCACGCGCGTGCGCGCGGTTGACGGTACTGCGGGCAGTAGCGCGTGTGTGGTTGGGCGCGACTGCGATGCGGTCGTGTGCGCGGTCGCACGCATTCGTGCATGCGTGGTTGGGCGCAGCGCAGGGAGCGATTGCGCGTGGCTGTTTGCGGAGATAGTGGGCTTGTCTCTCTTTCGGTTAAACCAACTTTCTCACCCATGACCCCAGTATCTTAGTGGAGGAGTTGTGTTTTTGTCTAATCGCAACCTGGATTTCTCTACATAATAGATGACAACCCATCAATTGCCCCCCAAATCCTCGGAGTTCTTTACTGTTGCTCAAAGAAGTGCGAGGATTTTGTAATCTTTCGACGTGATCTGGGTGTTACGGTGGAGCTAGAGGAGTCCCGTGCTGGAGTCCGGTCGGAGAAGGCCCTTGTGGAGGGTTCAACTCGTTTGTTAGAAGATTTGAGAGCTACAACGGCTCGTCTAGGGGCCGAGTTGTTGTCTTTTGGAGATGGCGGTGGAGCGCCTCTCCTTACTGTAGCGGACTACTGAGTTGAAGGCTGTTGGAGTCGCTGAGTATAAAGCCTCTATAACTTATGTGTAGGACCATTCTCGGATTTCGGAGGAAGTTCGCGAGGAGATTTGGAACAAGGAGGTGGAGCCTCAACCTGAGGATGAGCGCGAGGTGGCTTTCACACGTGGGATGGGGAAAGCCCTCCGCTTGGTTGCACGGACACGAGGTTGCGATGTGTGCGGATTGGGTGTCAGAGATCATGAAGACCTTGTCATTTAGTGTTGAGCCCTGATGAGCTTGGTGGCGAGGTGCATATGCTACGTGGTGGTGAGGGGCCCAAGCAGCGCGGAGGCGAGATGCCCAAGCAGCGTGGTGGCGAGATGCCCAAGCTGCGTGGTGGCGAGATGCCCAAGCTGCGCCGAGGCGAGGTGCCCGAGCAGCGCCAAGGCGAAATGCCCACGCAGCGCGGTGGCGAGGTGCCCAAGCAGTGTGGAGGCGAGATGCCCAAGCAGCGCGGTGGCGAGGTGCCCAAGCTGCGCTGAGGCGAGATGCCCAAGCAGCGCGGTGGCGAGGTGCCGGAGCAGGGCGGAGGCGAGATGCCCAAGCAGCGCGGTGGCGAGGTGCCCGAGCAGCGCGGAGGCGAGATGCCCAAGCAGTGCGGTGGCGAGGTGCCAGAGCAGCGCGGAGGCGAGATGCCCAAGCAGCGCGGCGGCGAAGTGCCCGAGCAGCGCGGAGGCCAGCTGCCCAAGCAGCGCGGTGGCGAGGTGCCCGAGCAGCGCCGAGGCAAGCTGCCCAAGCAGCGCGGTGGCGAGGTGCCCGAGCAGCGCAGAGGCAAGATGCCCGAGCAGCGCGGAGGCGAGCTGCCCAAGCAGCGCGGTGGTGAGGTGCCCCAGCAGTGCAGAGGCAAGATGCCCAAGCAGCGCGGTGTCGAGGTGCTTGAGCAGCACGGAGGAGAGATGCCCTAGCAGCGCGGTGGCAAGGTGCCCGAGCAGCGCGGTGGCGAGATGCCCAAGCAGCGCGGTGGCGAGGTGCCCGAGCAGCGCGGAGGCGAGATGCCCAAGCAGCGCCGTGGCGAGGTGCCCGAGTAGCGCGGAGGCGAGCTGCACCAGCAGCGTAGTGGCGACGTGCCCGAGCAGCGCGGAGGCGAGCTGCACCAGCAGCGTAGTGGCGACGTGCCCGAGCAGCGCGGAGGCGAGCTGCACCAGCAGCGTGGTGGCGAGGTGCCCGAGCAGCGCGGAGGTGAGCTGCCCAAGCAGCGTGGTGGCGAGGTGCCCGAGCAGCGCGGAGGCGAGATGCCCAAGCGGCGCGATGGCGACGTGCCCGAGCAGCGCCGAGGCGAGATTCCCAAGCGGCGCGATGGCGACGTGCCCGAGCATTGCGGAGGCGAGGTGACCCAGCAGCGCGGAGGCGAGATGCCCAAGCAGGGCCGTGGCGAGGTGCCCGAGCAGCGCGAAGGCAAGATGCCCAAGCAGCGCAGTTGCGATGCTGTCTTTTGGCCAGACTTGGTTAAGATTATCGCACTCGATCCATATCCTCCACTCGCGAAAGGACTCTTCTATACACCACGTTGGCGAGTTTGTTGTTGTGTTAGTACCGAAGGTCGTGGCCTTAGCTTTTGTAGTCTTACATAAGGAGATCTGTATCGCTAATGGAGTAATAGAGTAGCAGTAGTTATTTTGAATACATAATGGGTACATGTGCACAAGTACAATCTTGCGGCTTACTATTTTAAAAGCAAAAAAGACATGAAGGAGCAAACAATAGAAATTGATGATAAACGAAGCGTGGGATGTATGCTCTTTACTAGGGGAAAGTTCCTCTGCCCGGTTCCTCTGGCTTATCCACGGAGGGATACGACGTTGTCCTCTACTGGATTATCAGCCTGAGGTCCGTGTTGGTTCGGGACTTGGTTTAGTAAAAATCTTCCGAGGAGGCCCTGCCGGACAAGACGCTCGATTTTTTCCTTCAACCGGTTGCAGCCTTCAGTATTGTGTCCGTGCCCGTGATGGAATTCTCAATATTGCGACTGGTTTCCTCTGTTTGGCGCAAGCGGCTCAGGCCTGCGAAGCGCGTTGCCATCACGGATGGCAAGAAGAACGTTAGTTCTGGTAGTGTTCAAAGGAGTGTAGTCCTGATGCTGGCGAGATCCTCGGTCTCGGCTAGCGTTGTCGTGATGCTTGTTGTTCTTATTGGGAATAGTCTGCGGCAACGACTCCTCTTTCTTCCTCTTCGAGCTCCTCTCGAATTGCTGGCGGTGTGCTTCAATTGCTTCATCAGCTGCTATCTGGGCCTTGACTCTGTGAACGAGGTCTAGGTAGCTGGGTACAGTTTCTCGCATTAGTGCGGAGTAGAAGCCACCGGGGCGGAGACCTCCAAGAAAAACTCCTCGTAGCAGCTCGGGATCCACCCCTGGAATCTGACGTGCCTCAGAAGTGAAGCGGCAGAAGAAATTCTTAAGAGTTTCTCCGTCGCTCTGGCGGATCCCCGAAAGATGGGAGGGGTCTCGAACAATCCTGCGGTTTGCGATGAACTGGTCGGTAAACTGTCATGCCATTTATGCGAAGCTATCTATGGCTCCATCTCGCAGAGAGTCGAACCAAGTGCGCGCTTGGCCTTTTAAGGTTGCTGGAAACACCTGACAGAGGAGCTGATCTGGAGCGTTGTAAATTCTTATGATGGTAGTGAAATGGTTGACGCGCTCCAATGGGTCGTCCGTCCCATCGAACGTTTCTATGTTGGGGAGCATGAAGTCGTGAGGAACTGGGTGAGCTAGAACATGATGCGCTAATGGGGAGCCGTTGAGCAAGGGACGGAGAGCGAAAGCAACACGCCGCCCGACCAGACCGTACTCCTCTGCTCTACATCACGTATTTCTTCTCGAGTGGTCCTCCCTACTGCTTGCCAAGGGCCGACTCTTCCTTGGCGTTGGTGATGATGGTCTCCTTCTGGTCCTTGAGCGGGATGAGCGGAGCTTGCTGCGTCTGAATGTTCTTCTGAGACATTATCCTCCTGAACCGCTCCCTCGACTGGACCATGATTCGAGGCTGGGGGGAGGCAGATCATTCAGCAATGGAGGTGGAGCGGGAGCTCGAGGAACCTCGAGATTTCTAAGCAGGGCTAGAATCTCAGTTTGATGCTCCTCTATTTGACGCATGCGCCCTTCTAACACTACTACGGGAGCATTTCCTGCTTCGTCCGCAAGGGGCATGTTTATGAGTGAATGCGAGGGAGGCGGATCGATGCATCCCCCAGGGATTGATCCTTCGGTGGTGCGAGCACTTCTTCTTGTCATTGTTGGTAGTCACGAGTATTGATATGAAGCGAATACTGTCTTCGAAAAGTTTTTGCAGAGTTTTGGGAACACCGTTCCCACAGACGGCATCAAACTGTTGTGGGTCACTCGACGCTCTTCCAAACCGGGCGAATTGAACCGTCTTAGCCCGTGAGTGGGCCGAATGCGCAAATAGTCACAAAGAGAACAGACAGGTGGCAAGAGAATGTTTTTAGCGTGGAAAACCCGGAAATGGTGAAAAACAACGTGGACGGATCTGTGCCGGCCAAATTTCACTAAGTATTAGAGTGTTACAAGCGAAGTTACAAGAACAGAGAGCGACATGCCGCTTCAAGTTACAGTTGCAGTTGAAGAGAATTCTCCGAGGGTGACAGGTCATCTCTCAGAAAAACTAAGTATCGAGGTGTTGCAGGAGGTCTTCAAGGTCCGAAGAAGATCTTCACGTGGCGAAGGAGATCTTCGAACTGCGAAGGAGATCTTCGAACCGCGAAGGAGATCTTCGAACCCGCGAAGAAGATCTTCGAACCGCGATGGAGAAATTCAAACCACGAAGGAGATCTTCGAAGGAATTCTTCAAGAAGCTCTCTCGGATGCAAAGTGTCAGATCCTTTCAAATGAGGGTCCAGGGTCCCTTTTATAAACTTGGTCGGGGCCGACCCGGTAATTTTGCATTGTAACCACCGTAACCACTTGACGGGCCGATCTTAGACGCCGATCGAGAGCACACGGATCACCATTTTCCGAATATGACGATTTTGCCCCCGGTCAGTTCGGGCACTTCGGGCATTTCGGGCAGCTTCCTTGGCAATTTCCAATTGCAATTTCTAAATCATGTAATCTCAAGAAGGAAAGTAGAGTTTGCAACTGCGCGCACTATGAACTGTGAAGCGTTCAAGTGCGCGCGGATCAAAGGCATGATATGGACTTAACAGCGTCAAGCGTGTGCCGAGCGTCAAGCCGGAGCGCCGCAAAGGCCTAGTCGGAGCCGTGCGAGTACGACGCGAGGGGGGCGGCGGGCGGTCCCGGCGGCAAAGGTTGGTCGGCCGGCACCACGCACGCCGCGCGTGAGCGCTAGCACGCAGGCCGCGCGCGAGGGCCAGCAGGCAGGCCGCACGTGCTAGCGCGCAGGTCGCGTGCGTGCTAGCGCAAAGGCCGCGCGCGCGCTAGCGCGCAGGCCGCACGCGCGCTATTGCGCAGGCCACGCGCGGTTGACGGTACCGCGGGCGGTAGCGCGCGTGGCAGCGCGCTTGTGGTTGCGCGCGACTGCGATGCGCTCGTGTGCGCGGTCGCGCGCGTTCGGTCGCGCGTGCTTGGTTGGGCGCGGCGCCGCGCGCGATTGCGCGTGGCTGTTTGCGGAGATAGTGGATTTGTCTCTCTTTCGGTTAAACTCACTTTCTCACCCATGACCCTCATTATCTTAGTGGAGGGGTTGTGTTTTTGTCTAATCGCAGCCCGAATTTCTCCACATAATAGATGACATCCCATCAATTATAAACATATATTATATTATGGGTACAAATATCCAACAAATAATAACCAAAATCTAATACCCGCATAGACAGGCAGAGAAAACTTATCAACCACATAAAATACTTTATTTTCCTTTTTTGCAATTTATTATAGGAGCATTTAAAATTTGACAGATCTTTAAATGAGGCTAACCCCATTGCATAAGGTCCTCAATGCTCTCTGCCCCCCTCTATCACTACATCTATCTTATTTTATCTTTCTCTCTCCTTTTCCTAGTCTTTTTTTTATCACGTCTCCCCATGCCCGTCTGCACTCCATTTCTTTCTTCCTCTACATGAAAGGGAAAATTCGTATTTGTATAAATAGACAGCATCTCTTTTGTACAATAATAGATGGCATTGCATCACAATGTATGTGGATAAATTATACAACCACTTAGAACATCATTATTTCATTCAAATTAACTCAATAATATTGACCCAAACAACTTTATTAGAAGAAAAATAACTTAACATACATTACGAACCCCTTTACCCACATGCGAGCGGAAACAAAACATCACAAAGTAAAACTCATAAAATGCCTAGGTGTCGGTCCTTTTCAAATTTCTTTGATGGTTCAAAATCTCTAGGCACTCAAAACCACTTGCTTGCCACCTCCATTATTCAAGATATCGAAGACCGAACAAAAGATTTCAAATGATATTAGCGTCGGGCACTATTAAGTATTGATAGGTACCAATTTATTTATAATTGGAGATGAGGTTGCGTATATTAAATTCCCCTCCATAAAAAGGAGCGCCCATAACGGAGTAAGTAAAAACCTACCAAACTGTCTCCCTAAACCGCCCACTTTGACCGCACGGCATTGTCGCTCAACCCCCGCCTTGCAACAATGGCAAGGCAACCGCCGCGCGGCCATGCCGCGGGAACCGCCGCGAGGAAATGGCACTGACAGAACAATTTTAACATACATTTCAATAATTTGTACGTTTATTAACAAATTTGTAAACTAATTGTTTCTCTTATATTTTAGGGGGTCATGCACAAATTTGTAAACTAATTGTATATACATCATTCTAAAATTATTTTTATTATCATAATTAAAATAAAGAACAGAATTCAGAAATTGCAAAAGAAAAAAGATTTTTTTTTTCGAAAAGTCAAGCTTCCAAATTCTCCAAAACTGAGAGAAAATTGGAAGAAAAACATATATGCATATATAAAGCTACAAATCATTAAAAGCTATGGTTACTCAAAATTCTACTAAAATATTATAAATCATTTCAGTTAACACTAGCATATCATTCAAATCAATTCCTGCATCATCATTTATATATATAAAGTAGAACAAAAAAAGTGCAAAACACCAAAAGCACCATCAATCACTCTTCCCAGGTTTACAGTAGAAAAAAATTGGAGAAGCACAAAATTGCATCATCAATCACAAAATTAAATAAATCTTCAATCATTTATGTAAAAAAAATCCTGATTTTTCACAAAAGTTTTGATTTTTTGTATTTCTTTTTTATATCTTGGGAACTAATTACAGAACAAAACATGAAAATCCGATCAAACCTTAAACTTTGAAACTATATCATTCAAGAAACCCAAGAATCAAACACATTTTTTTCCTTTTGATAATCATCATGAGAAAATAAACCAAAAAATAATTAAAACCAACGGAGCTGATAGAGATAAAACTAGGAAGAGAAGAGATATCAGCTCATCAGTTGGAAGAAATTTTACCGAAACACTGAGTGCAGTCAGTCGTCGTTGACGCACGGAAGGGAAGGAAGAAATCGTACTCCGTCGGAACTCGGAAGGGAGAAACCACACTCCGTTGGACATTGGATATACGACCCTTATCGCACGGCCCCCTACGAGCCCTCGACCGCGCTACCCCAGCCAGCGCCGCCGCCTCCAAACGTCTAAGTACGGGCCATTCTCGCATACCTTCGTGCTCACGTCGTGCTCACAAGGCCTTCGTGCTCAAGGCGCACTCACAAGACCTCGACACTCACGACGCACTCACAAGGCCTCGGTGCTCACGGCGCGCTCACAAGGCCTCCGCGCTCACGGCTTGCTCCCAACGCCTCCGCGTTCGCGATGCGCACAACAGTTAACCTTCTTTGTTTCTCATGTCCACAAAGATTGCAGGACATATTCGCTGGCGACACCGCCGCCACCAGTCCTTCGTGAACTTCCCAGGAGGGACAAAACCATCAAATCTGCAAAAATGATGATCAGTGTGCTCCAGATCAAGAAATATAATTCGCTCACCCGGTAGTTATGGTGGTTACAACAACGCAATTACCAAGCCGCCCCAGTTAATAACTATAAAAGTGCCCAGAGCCCTCATTTTGAAGGGACATTGCCTTTAGCGCCGGAGAGAGCTCCTTCAGACTCCTCCTTCGGCGTTCGAAGATTTTTTTGAAGGTCTCCTTCAGGACTCGAAGATCTCCTTCTTGACTCGAATATCTCATTTGGCCGTTGAAGATCTCCTTCCCCTTCGAAGTTCGCTTTCGAAGGCGACTTTAAGATCTCCTTCAACCCTCAAAGATCTCCTTCCAATTTGAAGACTCTATCTTCGGCACTTGAATTGTTTCTCTTTCTCATTCTTCTGAACACCAACAACAACGAGCGGCGAGCATTCTACTACTTGTAACAATCAGTGAAATAATGCAATTTGGTCGGCACCGATAATGCCCCGTGGTTTTTCACCCTTTTCGTGTTTTCCACGTAAAAAGTCTTATCGCCAGTTGTTAGTCTCTACTTTGACTATTTGCGCGCTCGACTTACTCTAGATCTAAGACGGTTCAATTTGACCGGTCCATAAGTGTACAACCCCGTATTCGCCGATGGTCCCACCCCAGACTCAAGGTCGCCAGAAGGAGAAACGGGTGGTGCAAGTAAGCATTCGCATAGGCCGAAGGGGGCTTTCGCCCGAAGAGCTGAGGAAGCACTCGCTGGCGAGAAGGCTCTGGAGTGCGGATAGATAGGCGATTGGGGGTCGAAGCCCCGCTCGCTTGAGGGATCAGGAAGAGGCGAGTGGAGCCTCTACGGACCACTCGCCCATAGTAAGCGAATGGTGCCTTCACGGACCACTCGCCCGGGAAGGCGAGTGGTGCGCTCAGGGATCACTCGCATAAGGGGATCTGAAGGGGAAATGACCCAGATACCCCTTGTGGGCTGCCAATAGCTCCTCAGAACAGCGGAGTTAGGCTGTTAGCAGACCAATTTTGGGTTCGGTTTAGCAAAACCAAATGGCGGATTCATGCTATGTGCAGACCAACCTAGAAAAATCTATAAATAGACCCTTAAGGGCACCTTGGAGGAGATCAGATCTTTTTTAGCTCTCTCATCCTAGGCAAGTTTTGGTTCGATGTTAGTGCCCTCCAAGGTGCCCGACTGAGCATTTGTTTGGGAGGGGAAGCTCTCTTAAGATCTTCCGGGTGTGTGGCGGGACCTCCTCGCTACAGCCTTGGGTCAGTTGAAGATTTTCCGTCCATCGTCAAGAGAGTTTAGTGAGGGAGAAGTAGGCACCGGCTACACCCCCCTATGGTTACGAACTCAAGAGACCGGTTACCGGTTTCAACATTTTGGTGCGCTGAGCGTGGACTGTAGCCAGTGCAAGAAAATCTCAAGCTGAGCTCGATGACAGGAGATGGAGGAAAACGTTCTGACCCAGGCCACTCGCAGCCACATGCGGCGATGGAATGGCTGGAGATATTCGAGAAGTTCAAGAGAGAGGTCATGCAAACCGTGCAGGTAGCTTTCGCCGGGAGGGGCGAGTGCGAGACACCCGTAGCTCCGGTGGTTCCGCCCCAGCAGATCGACGAGAACGCTCCGGGCCAGCGTCTTGGGAAGGAAGTCGCGGCGGAAACAAGCGTGCGAGAACTCCCCGGGCGACAGTTGTTCAGCTCCCCGGCGAGTGCGGAAGTGTGCGAGTTGGCCCCGCGCGAGAGGACCACTCGCCGAGCAGGGGAAGGGAGCCCCTTCTGCGAGTTGATCCTCTCGGCCCCAGTGCCAAAGGGGTTCCGAGGTCCGGAGAAGTCCTACTATAGCGGCAAAGATGACCCAGTCCTGCACCTGCAATGGTTTGAGGACATGGTCTCGATTCTTCCTATGACAGATGCCTTCCTCTATCGGCTCTTCGCCACCACACTGAAGGAGAAGGCGAGGGACTGGTTCCACCAGCTCTCTGTAGGTTCTATTTACGCCGTCGAGGACCTGTGCAGGAGCTTCAGGATGCGTTTATCCACGTCAAAGAAGAGAAAGAAGGACGCGGAGGCGTTCTTCAAGATCGGACAGGGGCCAGGGGAGTTGCTGGCCCATTACGTTGAAAAGTTCCAAGAAGAGGTCTTACAGGTCCAGGAAGTTCCGGGGTTCACCCTCCAGCTAACCTTCATAGTGGGGTTGCGTGAGGGGTTCTTCAAAATGGGTCTGAAGAGGAAGCCCCCACTTTCCTTTGAGGAGCTGATGGAGCGGGCGGCGGAAGAGATTAAGGGCGAGGCCTCAAACCCGGAGTTCGCGAAAAGGTTGGCAAAGCTGAGTGAGCCAGAGGAGAGACAGCCGGAGATAAGAAGAAGGGACAAGCCTATGGGCCAGGAGTTCCGGGGGCAGCAACGGGAATGGGGGACACAGGAGCCCAACAACCGGCCGACTTGGAGGCCCCAGGAGGGACCAGCGAGAGATCAGGAGAAGAGGGGGGGAGGTCAGCCGCAATAGCGGCCCGTGAGGATTGAAGAAGTGCTACCCGGAGAGGGGGAGGACAGATGCGAAGATAGGGCCGACGTGGGGGCCAGAGGAGGGATAGGGGTGATCCATGGTGGGGTGGGGATTGAGGGTACTCGCAAGAGGAGCTTCCAGGCGATGTTCAGAAGGAGCGTCGCGTCGACCTCCCACCCCCCACCCCCCTTGGAGAAGCTCACCTTCTCCTCGGAGGATATGCCAGACTTCGAAGTCCCATTCTGTGACGTCTTGGTGATCCAGACGGTGATTGAAAACTTCACAGTCTCCCGAATATTGGTCGACAACGGGAGTTCGGTGAATGTTATCTTCAAGAAGGCCTTCGATGCGTTGGAGGTGGAACCGAAGAGGGTGCAAGCCTCATATGGACTCTTGTTTGGGCTTTCACGGGAAAGGAAGGAGGTCGAGGGAGGAGTCGGCCTATAAGTGATGTTGGGAGGGGTCCCAGGAACTGCCGGTTTGTCATAGTGGACGCTCTGAGCAGCTACAATGCCAAATTCATACGCCCTCTCATCAGCACCTTCCGGTGCGTCCCCTCATCCTTCCATCAGTGTTTGATGTTCCGCAGCGGAGGAGTTCAGGTCCGGATCCGGGGGGATGCAAAAGTGGCTAGGCAGTGTTATGTGACTGCCATCAACACCGTCACCTGGATGGCGGAAGCTGAAAGGATGAATTGAGAGATGAAGAGGCCGGAGGGGCTGGAAGGAGAGCAGGAGGGAGGAGAGAGAAGAACCCATGGGTTAAGGGGGTGGAGGCTCAGGAAGAACGTGCCGAGCCGATGGAGGAGGACGCTGCGGAAGGAGGGGAGATCACGACCGAAGAAAGGGAGGCGAGGGGCAGATGGGAAGAGCCAACCCGGCTTGAGGCGGCAGAAGAAGTTATCGAGAAGGAGGTCACCACCATGGAGGGGAGAGTGGAAAAGGTGCGGATCAGCGGGGGGCTTGGACCGGAGGACATGACAAGGATGCTAGAATGCATCCAGAGGAACGTGGACATCTTCGCATGGAGCGCAACAGACATGCCAGGCATCGATGCGGGCGTGGCCTGCCACTGACTCAACCTGGAGCCAGGGGCCCGCCCCATCCGACAGAAGAGGAGGGCCATCGCCGACAAACTGGAGGGGCCAATCTGCGAGGAGGTGGAGAAGCTCCTCAAAGCAGGTTTTGTATCAGAGATCCAGTACCCATGTTGGGTCTCCAATGTCGTCCTGGTGAAGAAGGGCGATGGCCGCTGGCGTATGTGTATCGATTTTTCTCTTTTAAACAAAGCATGTCCTAAGGATTGTTATCCCCTGCCTCAAATCGACGCGTTGGTTGACTCAACCGTCGGTTTTTCTATAATGTCTTTCTTAGATGATTTTTCAGGTTATCATCAGATTAGGATGCATCCCACGGACGTCAAAGACGTCTCCTTCATCACAAGAGAGGGGTGTTATAGCTATAAGATGATGTTGTTCGGGCTATATAACGTTTGGGCGACATACCAAAGAATGATGGACCGGGTCGTCCGGGAGCAAAGGGGAAGGAACTTGGAGGTTTATGTAGATGACCTCATGGTGAAAATCAAGAGCGTGAGCTCTCACCTCCAGGACCTCGAGGAGACCTTCATCACCCTGCGCAAGTACAAGATGCGGCTAAACACGCTGAAGTGCGTATTTGGGGCTAGCAAGGGGAAGTTCCTGGGTCACCTTCTTACCTCCTCAGGGGTGGAACCTAACCCGGACAAAGTAAAAGCCATAATGGAGTTCGGCTCGCCTCGAAACGCAAAGGAAGTTCAGCGCCTAACCGGGAAGCTCGCGGGGTTGAGTAGGTTTCTCCTGGGCTGGAGAGAAATGCTCCCCCTTCTTCAAGGTGTTGCGAGGCAATCAAAAGTTCGAATGGACGGAGGAATGCGAGGGGGCCTTCCAGGCCCTGAAAAGCCAACTCACCAAGGCACCGCTGCTCCAAGGTCCTAAGGAAGGAGAGGATCTAGCCCTGTATCTGGGGGTTGGGGCTAAAGCCGTGAGCTCAGTCTTGATCCGAGAGTAAGGAAGGAAGCAGCTTTCCATTTACTACGTAAGCAGAGTTTTGAAGAAGGCAGAGCTCCGATACCCGATTTTGGAGAAACTAGCTTTCGCCCTGGTCATCTCGGCCAGGAAGCTCATGCCATACTTCCAGGCCCATTCAATCCAGGTAGTGACAGACCACCCCCTCCACAAAATCTTCGAAGGGGTAGAGCACTCGGGGAGGCTCGCGAAGTGGTCGGTGGAGTTAAGTGAGTTTGATATCTCCTTCGTCCCGCGACTGTCAATGAAAGCTCAAGCGGTAGCGGATTTCATGGCGGACTGTGTGGTCGAAATGGAAGAGGAGCAAGCTCTTCACCACATCCCCTGGAAGCTGTTGGTCGATGGGGCATCAGGCAAGAGCTCCTTGGGAGGAGGGGTAGTATTGGAAAGCCCTCACGGAGTAAAAATTGAGCAGGCGCTAGTAATACATTTCCCCATCACCAATAACCAGGCGGAATTTGAAGCAGTGATTGCTGGCCTACGTCTGGCCTAGGAGTTGGGGGTCCATGACGTGGAAGTCCTCACCGATTCGATGGTCATAGCCTCGCAGATCAGGGGTGAGTTCGAAGCAAGGGAGCCCACACTCATGAGGTATCTGGCCAAAGTAAGGGGCCTCATTGGGGCATTCAAAACTTTCTCCATCAGACACGTACCAAGGGAAGAGAGTGCCCCGGCAGATCGGTTGGCCAAGTTAGGTCCTCGGGATGGAGGGACCTTGACAGATCTGTTCCGCCCTTAGCTTGAGGAAGGGGAACTCATGGATATCGAGCAACGACCCTCGTGGAAGGATCCCTTCGTGACTTTCTGATGGGGACGACGACCCACATCATGATGAAGACGCTATTGATGATCAACCACCACCATCCAAGGACTTGCGGCGCCACGACGATCTTGACGGGCCACGTTACAACCTTCGCCCGCAGCACATGAAGACTCGTATTTAAATTACTATTTTTCATTTTGTCATGTTGGACATTTAATTTGGCTTGCGTTTAGCCAATCTTTGCTGCATTTATTTATATTGGTCTGCCTTTGGGCCGCCATTGCTGTTTTAATTTATGTTGGGCTGCATATAGCCATTATTGTAAGGCCATATATAAGGCCAAGACTTGATGTAAAATCTAATTTTTTGATGAAATTGAAAACCTAAAATCCTCTCCCCCTCTAAATTGCCGCCCCCTCTCTTCCTTCCTCTCTAGGGTTCGACCAAGACCCTTCCTCCCCTTCAAGGCCGCCGGCCACCACTCTTCCTCCACCCTTCTCTCTCGTCTCCTTCCTCCTACTCCTCCTCATCCTCCTCTCTCTCTCAAATCCGCACTCCCCATACTCATCTCTCGAAATCCAACCCTTCTCTCTCAAGGATTCGACCAACACTAAGAGGAGAGTCCAAGGTGCAACAACAGGCAACGGGAAACTCTCTCGGGTGCGGATCGGCGAAGACGGACATGTACATCTTCATCGGCTCATCTCCGTGGGCTAGTGGAAGGAACGATCGATTATTGTGGATCCAATATCTCGGATCTACAAACTCCGAGTGGGTAACGAAACCTTCTACTAAAGAGTTTCTTTTCTTAGATTTTCTTGTGGTGGTTGAGTTTTGGCGTGACTTTGGAATCTTCGAATTATCGTGGTTATTTTCTTGTGGATTTTGCCCTATCTTTGATATTTCGGAAAACGTACGAAAAGGATTGGCGATCCTTGCTTTGTTCTTGTTGGGGAAATATCCACCCTTTCCGAATCGTTTTATTTTGGTGGATTTTTCTTTGGTACAACATCGCGCTCGTCCGGAATCAATATTATTCCATTTAGCTTGTGTGGATATAGGCCTATAGCATATATTCATACTCTAGCGGTTTCTACCCGTACGCTGCGTTAACTTAATAATAACCATATTCGAGGGCTGCGTTTATTTTGTATTTGGGTAGAGCGGAGCGGTGAGAGTTCTTGCTCGGAATCGTTCGCGACCACCGCAAAACCGGTGGCCTGCATCAAATTTGGTATCAAAGCCAGGTTGTGTTGAGTTCTATCTCGACACCATCCTTACTATCAGATTTTTAGGCTATTCCCCCTCTTCGGTGCGTACGCTAGCACGGTCAAAATCTGAAAATTTTCGGATTGGTCTGCGTATAGTAAAAACATCAGAATTTTAAAACTCGTCAAAAAAATCTGAAATATTTCTATAGCTTCCTGCACTTATTTCCAGCAACATTAATACTGGAAATATTTTGATTTGTCCACGTTAGGTTGGCCTGAAAATAGGGGTCGTTATAATTCTGTCAGTGTCAGCACCGTTCCCTGGTTGTCGCAAGAATTAAATCTGCAGAAAATTAAAAAAAAAGAGAAAAAAAAATAATATTTTTAAAAAAATTCTCCTTATTTTTTTAAGCACAAAAGTCTGAAAGGGTATTTTCATCCGCCTAGTAGTTAAGCGCATAAAGCTATTTTACTAAGGAAAATCGATTGTTCCCCTGTGCCTGCGCACTAGGCGTGGTACGGAGTATTCCCCATCCACGTCACACATGACAGACGACCACGAGGGTTAGCACGCTCCGGCGACGATCGCGGAGCTTCGGGAAGAGTTTAACGAGAGGTTCGATGCCCTCACACAATTAATACAAGGGCTGGCCATGAATCAAGCGGCGCCTCGTAATCCCGCTGCCAACCAGCGAAATGAAAGGCGAAACCCTCCGCGTGATCAGGACGACGAGCAAGCGCCTCGATCTCCATATGGGTTCGACGTCACTAGGGCCGTTAAGATAGATGCTCCATCATACGATGGTATGGGTGAGCCCCAAGTATTTCTAGACTGGATCATGGAGATCGAGTGCTATTTTGAGTGGCACAACCTGATCGACGTGGAGAAGGTTCGGGTTGCTAGGATGAAGCTTCTGGGTCGGGCCAAAACTTTTTGGCTGAACAAAGAGAGGCGTCTCGGTACCGTAAATGGAGCACCCCCAATTGGGTGGGCTGCCATGAAAGCACTCCTGAATGACCAATATGTCTCGGCGTATCACCGAACTCAAATGTTCGACGAGTTAGCCACCCATCGTCAGGGGAGCAAATCGGTAGCGAAGTACATGGGACTCCTTAAGGACTTGATGGTATGGTGTGACGTCCGCGAAATTCCCGAGGTTACGCTATCCCATTTTCGCAAGGGACTCAACCCGGACATCCAAGGCAAACTCCTGCGTTATGGTCATACGGACCTTAACACGACATTCAATGCCGCCTTGGACATTGAAAAGCACAATGCCCACAAGACTAAGGGACGGGTATTCCAGAAAGCAAAGTCCCTCCTGGGCTCCCCACCTTCGTCCTCCATGCGGGACAAAGGAAAGTTTCGGTCGACTGATTCGAACTCGGTAGTCATTACCGCTAGGAACGTCCGGAGTCCCACCGGTGAGAGAGTCCCGATAGGGAGGATTAGTAAGACTAATGCCACGTGTTTCACTTGCGGGATCCAAGGGCACTACGCTAGTGAGTGCCCCACCAAAACGAAGCCCTTAGCACTTATGGGCTCTCCCTCCGAACCCGCTGAAATTGTTTATGAGGCCGCGGATGAGTCCGAAGGCGAGCCTAGTGATTTGGAAAATGAATCTTACATGATGGTGATGCGTTGCATCTTAGCTACCCCGCGAGTATTGGACGAGTATAATAGGACGAGCATATTTTCTCTGAATTTTAAAAGTGGTGATAAATGGTGTACACTGATTATTGACAGCGGGAGTTGTATGAACGTAATTTCTGAAAATACGGTCACTCGAATGAAATTAAGCACGGAACCACACCCCCAACCATATAAGATTGCTTGGGTCAACAAAACTTCAATTGGGGTGTCTAAGCGATGTCTAGTGCTGCTAACTATTAAGGGATACGTAGATAAAGTTTGGTGCGACGTTATCCATATGGACGTTTGTCACGTATTATTGGGGCGTCCATGGCTCTTTGATTATGATGTGACTCACTTTGGCCGTGCGAACACCTATGAGTTCAAGTTTAACGGCAAGACCGTTACCTTGTCGCCCACTCCCCCTAAGGATCCCTCGATCGCCTCTTCGGACACAATTGTGCCCGCAGAGAAGAAAACGTTAACTTTAATTGGAAGGAAAGAGCTCGAGCGTCACTCCTTCGTAGAGGGTATCCTTTATGCGTTAGTTTGTCTACAAGTCAAGGGCGACGACCATCGTTCGAGAGCCTACCGCCGACATTGCGTGATCTTTTAGAAGAATATAAGGATGTGTATCCGGAAGAGTTGCCCGCAATATTACCCCCGTTGCGGGATATTCAACATGCCATCGATCTCATTCCGGGTTCCTCCCTACCGCTCTATCGCCTGAATCCGTCCGCCCACGCGGAGCTGCAAACCCAAATTGCTGAATTATTGCAAAAAGGATTTATTCGTCATAGCAAAAGCCCATGCGCCGTACCCGCCTTGCTAGCACCCAAGAAAGACGGGTCATGAAGAATGTGTGTGGACAGTAGATCCATTAATAAAATCACTATTAAATACCGTTTCCCCATCCCGCGTTTGGACGACCTGTTGGACATGTTAGCCGGGGCCACAATCTTTTCAAAATTAGATCTTAGGAGTGACTACCACCAAATACGGATTAGAGAAGGGGATGAGTGGAAGACAGCGTTTAAGTCGAAAGAAGGACTTTATGAGTGGCTAGTAATGCCGTTCGGTCTCTCCAATGACCCAAGTACGTTTTCTCGGATGATGACTCACGTATTCCAACCGTATATGGGCAAGTTCATCGTTGTCTACTTTGATGATAGACTAATTTTTAGCACCACGACTTCAGATCATGAGAGGCACTCGAAGATTATTTTGGAGACGCTCCGAATGGAGAAACTGTTTGTCAATATTAAGAAGTGCACATTCAATGTATCGTCGTTGGAGTTCCTAGGATACATTGTTAGTTCGGAGGGCATCCACGTAGATCCTAAGAAGGTCCAGGCCATATTGGATTGGCCGGAACCCACCAATATTAGAGAAGTTAGAAGTTTCCACAGTTTAGCCACCTTCTACCGCCGGTTCATACGCGATTTTAGTAGCATCATGGCTCCCATCACGGAGTGCATGAAGAAAGGTGACTTTGTGTGGTCCAAATCCGCAACCAAAGCGTTCCACGCGATTAAGGCCCGGATGTCGAAAGCACCCCTCTTACGATTACCGGATTTTACTAAGGTCTTTGAGTTGTCTTGTGACGCATCCGGGATTGGTACTGGAGGCGTCTTAAGTCAAGAGGGGCACCCGGTTGGCTACTTTAGTGAGAAGCTTGCGGGACCTAAGCTCAACTACTCCAACTACGATCGTGAATTTTATGCCATTATTCGGTGTCTCCAACACTGGCGACACTACCTCCTTCCTAAGGAGTTTGTTATACTTTCCAATCACGAGGCGTTACGGTTTGTCAATTCGCAAGGTAAAATCAGCCCCCGCCACGCGAAATGGGTCTCCTTCCTGCAGGAGTACTCCTTTAACATTAAACATCTGAAGGGCAATCTTAACCGGGTAGCGGATGCTCTTAGCCGCGTCTCCCTTTTATTGACCACACTAGAGGTTAAGGTCGTAGGTTTTGAACGTATTAAGGACGAGTATGTTCATTGTCCAGATTTTAAAGAAATCTATTTGTCTACCCACGACGAGTCACCCGCAACCATTTCGGCGTACTATCTCCGTGATGGATATTTATTTAAGCATGCTAAACTATGCATCCCTCATTCTTCCCTTCGCCACTTTATAGTATGGGAATTGCATAGTGGCGGTCTCGGCGGCCACTTTTGGCGTGATAAGACCATTACTTTAGTGGAGGAAAAATTTTATTGGCCTGGTCTCAAGTCTACAGTACACAAGGTGGTTGGAAGTTGTAGAGCGTGTCAATTAGGAAAAGGGAATAAGACGAATGCGGGTCTTTATACCCCCCTCCCGATTCCTTCCGTTCCGTGGGAAGATGTTAGGATGGACTTTGTCCTAGGCCTTCCCGTCACGTTTAGACGTCACGACTCCGTTATGGTGGTCGTTGACCGGTTTTCGAAAATGGCCTACTTGATTGCTTGTAACAAAACCGAAGACGCGTCTCACGTCGCTAAACTATTTTTCAAAGAGGTCATAGGGCATAGAGGCGTCCCTAAAACTATTGTCACTGATAGAGACGTGAAATTCACGAGTTATTTTGGAAAACTTTATGGAAGATCATGGGAACCAAGCTCTTATTTTCCTCGGCTTACCATCCACAAACGGATGGCCAAACGGAGGTTGTTAATAGGAGTTTGGGTAGTTTACTTCGTTGTATTGTGGGGGATCACAAGGGCACTTGGGATCTCATCCTCCCACATGCACAATTGGCCTACAATAACTCCAAAAATAGGTCCACCGGACTCTCACCTAATGAAATCGTCCACGGCTACAAGGCACCCGTGCCACTTGACCGAGTCCCATTGCCGCCATCTTATAAATCTAGTCAATTTGCTCAAGATTTCGCCTCGCATGTTCACGCCCTACATAAACACATAAATCAAACGTTAACCAAACAATATGCCACTTATCAAACTAACGCAAACGTACATAGAAGGGAACTTCATTTTAATATTGGCGATTCTGTTATGGTGTGTCTCTCCCCTCAACGGTTTCCTACGGGAACCATAAAGAAATTGGCAAATCGGAGAGCCGGTCCTTTTCGTATTTTAAAGAAATTAGGAGAGAATGCTTATCTCTTGGAACTACCCACTGATTGGGGTATATCCCCTATTTTCAACGTTTCTGATTTAACGCCATATAGCTCACCACCACCTGAATTATATGTCTCCCCGTTTAAGTCCACTACAAATTCTAATGGGTTTGGGGGTGAAGTTTTATCTGGATCGTTCTCTCCATCAGCTACTACTGGAGGTATGTCGCCTAATGAATTTTCTACATTTTCTTCTTCTTCGACTAACGCCTTTCCAAGTTTCCCCAAGACTGTTTTTGTGCCTGACAGGATTATACAGGATGAGGTGCTTCCCTCTTCGCATGGTGATACGCGATGATTCTTGATCCGATGGCGTGACTGCCCCGCCTCTGATGATACTTGGCTTTCTGCCTCGGAGGTGACCCTTCTGGATGAAGCCCTCCTACATCGGTATCTGCACGCTCCCTAATCGGTGATGAGTACTTTCGAGCGGGGGAGGGTTGATGGGGACGACGACCCACATCATGATGAAGATGCTATTGATGATCAACCACCACCATCCAAGGACTTGCTGCGCCACGACGATCTTGACGGGCCACGTTACAACCTTCGCCCGCGGCACATGAAGACTCATATTTAAATTACTATTTTTCATTTTGTTATGTTGGACATTTAATCTGGCCTGCGTTTAGCCAATCTTTGCTGCATTTATTTATATTGGCCTACGTTTAGCCGACCATTGTTGTTTTAATTTATGTTGGGCTGCATATAACCATTATTGTGTGTAAGGCCATATATAAGGCCAATACTTGATGTAAAATCTAATTTTTGATGAAATTGAAAACCTAAAATCCTCTCCCCCTCTAAATTGCCGCCCCCTCTCTTCCTTCCTCTCTAGGGTTCGGCCAAGACCCTTCCTCCCCTTCAAGGCCGCCGGCCACCACTCTTCCTCCACCCTTCTCTCTCGCCTCCTTCCTCCTACTCCTCCTCATCCTCCTCTCTCTCTCAAATCCGCACTCCCCATACTCGTCTATCGAAATCCAGCCCTTCTCTCTCAAGGATTCGGCCAACACTAAGAGGAGAGTCCAAGGTGCAACAACAGGCAACGGGAAACTCTCTCGGGTGCTGATCGGCGATGACGGACGTGTACATCTTCATCGGCTCATCTCCGGTGGGCTAGTGGAAGGAACGATCGATTGTTGTGGATCCAATATCTCGGATCTACAAACTAAGAGTGGGTAATGAAACCTTCTACTAAAGAGTTTCTTTTCTTAGATTTTCTTGTGGTGGTTGAGTTTTGGCGTGACTTTGGAATCTTTGAATTATCGTGGTTATTTTCTTGTGGATTTTGCCCTATCTTTGATATTTCGGAAAACGTACGAAAAGGATTGGCGATCCTTGCTTTGTTCTTGTTGGGGAAATATCCACCCTTTCCAAATCATTTTATTTTGGTGGATTTTTCTTTGGTACAACATCGCGCTCGTCTGGATTCAATATTATTCCATTTAGCTTGTGTGGATATAGGCCTATAGCCTATATTCATACTCTAGCGGTTGCTACCCGTACGTTGTGTTAACTTAATAATAACCATATTCGAGGGCTGCGTTTATTTTGTATTTGGGTAGAGCGGAGCGGTAAGAGTTCTTGTTCGGAATCGTTCGCGACCACCGCAAAACCGGTGGCCTGCATCACTTTCCTAGCAACGGGCAAGTTTCCGGAAGAAGTTCCGGATCAAAGGCGCTTTCGGTTCAAGTCCGCCTACTATGTGCTTCATGAAGGGGACTTGTATCTGAAGACTCTCTCAGGATTCTTGGCGCAATGCATTTCTGAGGCAGAGGTCCCGAGGGTCCTGGAGGAAAATCATTCCGGCGAATGCGGTAGTCATTCGGGGAGCAGGACATTGGAAGTAAGGGTAATGAGGCAGGGGTACTTCTGGCCAACTCTGAGCAAGGACACGACAGAGGTCGCCAAGAAGTGCCAAAAATGTCAGTTGTTCGCTCCACTTCAACTCCTGTCGGCTCAGAGGCTTAGGAGCATCACAACACCTGGGCCCTTCGCCATATGGGGAATGGACCTGGTAGGGCCTTTTCCTCAGGCCAGCGGACAGAGAAGGTTCCTCCTAGTCATGATCGACTAGTTCTCGAAGTGGTTGGAGGTTAAGGCGTTGGCTAAGGTGACCTCCCAGGTCATCCGCAACTTCATATGGGGGGAGATCATCTGTTGACACGGACTCCCACAAGCCATAGTCACGGATAATGGCACGCAATTCGCCAGCGATGAGTTTATCAGTTTTTGTAGCCAGTTGGGGATAGGTCTCAGATTCGCATCCGTCCACCACCCCAGGAGCAATGGACAGGTGGACGGATCATAGTGAACTTACTCAAGAAGAAGGTAGAGAAATTGAAAGGCAATTTGGTGGAGCAACTCCCGTCGGTTCTATGGGCTCTAAGGACTACTCCCAATACCGCCACGGGCGAGATCCACTTCAAGCTCTCTCACGGCTGCGAGGTCATCATCCCTGTAGAATTCAAAGTCAAGATGCCACGGGTAAGGGCCTCCTCAGATGGTGATGGAGAATGGAGAGCGGGAAACGAGGAAGAGCCGCGGCTCTCTCTAGATATTATTGAGGAGGCCCAAGATCTCACCGCCATTCTCCAAGAGGAAGTCAAACGACGGATGGCCAAGTACTTTGACAAACACATCAGGGTCAAGCAATTTGAGAAGGGAGACCTCGTGTTAAAAAAGGTCGACGCGGCCGGAAGGTCTGCCGCGGTAGGTAAGCTCAATCCCAATTGGGAGGGGCCCTACGTAGTGGAAGAAACATTGAAATCAGGGGGGTACCACCTCCAAAATTTGGAGGGCGAGTCCCTCAGTCACACATGGAGTGGTGATGACCTAAAGCGTTTTTATCCCTAAGACCATGTAATAAAAATACTTGTGCTTTGAAATTCCATTTTTCATATATATATGAGCATAGTGCAATGGTTTCCATGAGAATTGTGAAAAAATCTTGAAGGTTAGGCCCCGAGCAGACCCGCTGTCCAGGCTCTCACCTAGCTGGCAGGGACGAAGGCTCACTCAGTGGCATGTTCTAAAGGCTCGAAGGTTAGGCCCCAAGTAGACCCACTGTCGAGGCTCTCACCTAGCTGGCAGGGCCAAAGACTCACTCGGTGGCAGGTTCTAAAGGTTCAAAGTTTAGGCCCCGAGCAGACCCGATGTCCAGGCTCTCACCTAGCTGGTAGGGACGAAGGCTCACTCGGTGGCAGGTTCTAAAGGCTCGAAGGTTAGGACCCGAGCAGACCCACTGTCCAGGCTCTCACCTAGCTGGTAGGGCTGAAGGATCACTCAGTGGAAGGTTCTAAAGGTTCAAAGGTTAGGCCCCGAGCAGACCCGATGTCCAGGCTCTCACCTAGCTGGCAGGGCTGAAGGCTCACTCGGTGGCAGGTTCTAAAGGCTCGAAGGTTAGGCCCTGAGTAGACCCGCTCTCTAGGCTCACACCTAGCTGGCAGGGTCAAAGGCTCAATCGTTGGCAGGTTCTAAAGGTTCAAAGGTTAGGCCCCGAGCAGACCCGCTGTCCAGGCTCTCACCTAGCTGGCAGGGCCGAAGGCTCACTCGGTGGCAGGTTCTAAAGGCTCAAAGTTTAGGCCTCGAATAGACCCGCTGTCCAGGCTCTCACCTAGCTGGCAGGGCCGAAGGCTCACTCGGTGGCAGGTTCTAAAGGTTCAAAGGTTAGGCCCCGAGCAGACGCGCTGTCCAGGCTGTCACCTAGCTGGCAGGGCCGAAGGCTCACTTGGTGGCAGGTTCTAAAGGCTCGAAGGTTAGGCCCCGAGCAGACCCGTTGTCCAGGATCTCACCTAGCTGGCAGTGCAGAAGGGTCACTCGGCGGCAGGTTCTAAAGTTTCGAAGGTTAGGCCCTGAGCAGACCCGCTGTCCAGGCTCTCACCTAGCTGGCAAGGCCAAAGGCTCACTCAGTGGCAGGTTTTAAAGGCTCGAAGGTTAGGCCCTGAGCAGACCCTCTGTCTAGGCTCTCACCTAGCTGGCAGAGCCGAAAGCTCACTCGGTGGCAGGTTTTAAAGGTTCAAAGGTTAGGCCCCGAGCAGACCTGTTGTCCATGCTCTCACCTAGCTGGCAGGGCCGAAGGCTCACTCGGTGGCAGGTTCTAAAGGATCGAAGGTTAGGACCCGAGTAGACCTGCTGTCCAGGCTCTCACCTAGCTGGCAGGTTCGAAGGCTCACTCGGTGGCAGGTTCTAAAGGCTCGAAGGTTAAGCCCCGAGCATACCCGCTGTCTAGGGTCTCACCTAGCTGGCAGGGCCAAAGGCTCACTCCGTGGCAGGTTCTTAAGGTTCAAAGGTTAGGCCCCGAGCAGACCCGCAGTCCAGGCCCTCACCTAGCTGGCAGGGCCGAAGGCTCACTCGGTGGCAGGTTCTAAAGGTTCAAAGGTTAGGCCCCGAGCGGACCCGCTGTCCAGGCTCTCACCTAGCTGGCAGGGCCGAAGGCTCACTCGGTGGTAGGTTCTAAAGGCTTGCAGATTAGTCCCCGAGCATACCCGGTTGAAAGTGGAGGTTAGATCTTAAGTTACTCTAGAGGGGGGGGGGGGTGAATAGAGTATTAAAACTTTTCCTTAGCTTTTATAGCGGAATTAAAATTGTATTATATATAAGTGTAAGCAGTGTGAGAATTATATTAACAGAAAAATTAAGTAAATGAAATCACACAACAAACAACACAAGCACAGAAAATAACCAAACACAGAAGACACAAGGAGCTATAGTAGTTCCCCAATAAATCTGGGTACGTCTACTCTTCTACCACCCTTGGTAGGAATCCACTAGGATTTTTGATCAGGTGCCCTCACACCAAGGGATTTTTGTTCAGGTGTCCACACACCACAGAGCTTTTGTTCAGGTGCTCAAAACCAACTAGATTTTTTGATCAGGTGTCTTGCCACCAAGGAGGTACACTTTTGAAGGGAGTATTAATCCTGTACAAGAGAGGTAAGAAAGAGTTTATAGTGTTCTTCTCTGTCAAGATGCTGAGAGAAGACTCTAGTGGATGTTGTTGTAATGGTCCCCCTGTCTGATTGAAGTATTTGACAGAAGATGGAGAAGCTTTCTCTTGAAAACTAAGATCTCTTGTAGCAGATTGATCTGGAAGAACATGTTCTTCAGATTGCTTGTTGCTCTTTTAGAAGATCTGAATTTGCAGCAGATTCTGAGAGAATGCTCTTGAGGAAGATGTTCTCAGAAGAGATTTTGTGCTGCTTGTAGAAGAAGAAGAAGAAGAAAAAAATACTTGCTGAGAGATATATGTGTCTCTTTCTTCTTTTTCTGCTATATATATCCTTTGTATTCTGTAATAGAAAATGATGTTTGAATTCTGTCGACTGATTCATATATGTCCAAAAACAAAAACTGTCTTTAATGTAATCTATATTTGTGAATAGAATAATCAGTCTTTAAGACATTCTTGGAATAACAACAAAACTCAAACGAATCTGGCAGGTCCTTTAATTCCTTGGCCGTGAAAAGATTCCTTTTCATTAAATGTCAACGACTATTGCTGTCTTGGAAAAAGGAAAGAAGGGAATATATTAACTGAGTTTAATATCCTTCCTTATCTGTCAGAATACGTCCAAAAATAGATCTGTTATAGTCGTCGTTTTGCTGTTAGGATAAATAGAATGTAGCTGATAACAAATCTGGGCTTCAATAAATGATATGTCGAACGCTGGCTATAATCTGTCGAGCGCCGTCCAGAAGATGTTGAACGCTGGCTGGAAACTGTCGAGCGTTGGCAACAAAAACTGTCGAACGCTGGCTATAATCTGTCGAGCGCCGTCCAGAAGATGTTGAACGCTGGCTGGAAACTGTCGAGCGCTGGCAACAAAAACTGTCGAACGCTGGGAGCCATCTGTCGAGCACTGCTAGCCATTTGTTGACCGCTGGGAACTTTAGATTTTATCTTAAGTTCTAGCTAATTTATCAGCCTAAAGACTTGACCCTTAAACTATACAATGGGGTCAACTGATCCTAATCAGTACATACTGATCCTAGCCCAAAACAGTAATAGGGTTGCTCCAACAATCTCCCCCTATTTGGGTTAGGATACTATTTGACAAATAAATCAAATAATAAATAACACAAAGATAAATAACAGAGCAGAAATATATCTGACAGAATTGAAATGCTTCAGCAGATAATATTGAAATAAAATGCTCTGAGTTTAGAAACATTTATACTGATTTCAAGTAGTTCAAAGACAGAAGGAATTTGAAACTGTACTTTTTCACTGTGAGGAAGGCTTGAAAATGATTTCCCTGTTGGGATCTTCAGCTTGCTTCTTGCTCATGTAGCAATTTTCTAGACTTATGATTGTTTGAGATGTAGTAGGAGGAACTACTGCTGCTGGATACTTCTTTAAAAATCTTTCAGCATTAAAAATTTTTCTGGAATTGTACTTTTCAAGCTCTTGCTTTCTGAATTCAGACAATGTAGAAAATTGAGAATGGTCCTCACCTTCAGCCTTAGATTTATTGATCTGAGCAATAGCTACTGATTCTCTGAATCTAGCAATGTGAGCTATTTCATCTGTTTCTTGAATTTCAGGAGAAGGAGACCTTTCAACAGAATCATTTGCCTGCTCTGAGGTTTTATTATCTTGGAGATTCATTCTTTTGTGAAATAAGCCATTTGAAAAAGTATATCTGTAATCTGAAATTGGTCTGGAAGAACTTGAGGGAGGAGCTCTGGCTGGTGTAGAACTTTGAGAGCCACTGGAGCTTTTATGAGTTCCTTCATATCTCCTAGACTGCTGGGGGGCAGATCTAGAGAAGGAGGAAGACATCCCTGCTGATCCTGCTGCTGGAGGAGGAGGAGGAGGAGGGTGATTGAACTTAACTGGATTATCAGGAATATAACCAGTTTTCTTGAACTTCTTTCTTCTTTTCTGCTCATTTCTGGAGAGTGTCATCCAATGATGTGAGACTTTGTCAAGAGAGATATTGTGGAGAATATAATATGGGATATCATTATCTGGATTAGGAGGCTTGGGGATAGCTTTAGACTTAGCCTTTGTTTTCTTTCTTTTCCTTGACAGTGTATCATCAGAATCACTATCATTATCTTCTTCATCAGAATCAGAAGAAGAGATTGGTGTATCATATAAATCTGATATCAATTTAAGAGCTTTGATCCTTTGCTCTTCAGCTTCATAAGCTTCATCTTCTGCTTTCCAGATCTCATCGAAGTCTGGAATTGGAGTTTCATCAAAGATAAAAGTTGGAAAGTCATAATTTGTGATTGCTTTTTCTGACATTACAACTAGTTTTTCTTCTTGACTGAGAGTTTGATCTTGAATGAAAACTGTATTTGTAATCTTAACTTCATAACTTCTAATTATCTTATTTAACAGAGCTTCATTAACTGGAGCAGTGTATGAGACAATTGCTTTAGAATAATTATGCTGTTGAGGTAAAACTGGTAGAACTGTACTAAACTGAGAAAGCAAATAAATAATATCTATAGAGGGATTAATAGAAATATTATTTATTTCTTCTGGACCTTGTAAAACTAGTTCTTCTGAAATTGGAAGAACTGAATTTCCAAGTGCTTGAGCATCTGGAGCATCTGGAGCTTCTTCATCAGACATCTCCCCCTGCCTAGCTTCAGGGAAACCTGAATCTAGGCCCCTAGAAGAAGGGACAGATTGAAAGGAGGGGAAGGAAGAAATCTTTTCAGATAAAACAGAAATAGATTGAACAAATGGAGCAAGTTTTGCATCCAATAACTGGTCTATTTTGGGATGGATGAGACCAAGTATCTGATCAGCTACAGAGAAAAGATTTAAATAAGTGAATTTGTGAGAATGAGAGGAGGATGGCTCAGAAGAGGGAGGAATAGAGATTGGTACAAAGATGTTTGAGACATCTGCACCTTGTTGAGAGGGTTCTTGATGAGTAGAAGAAGAATGATGGATAGGGCATTGGGAATCATTATGAGTAGGAGATGGAGGTGGAGAAGAGTGATGAGGGAGGAGATCAAAAGAAGGAGGGGGAATGTCATCAATATGTGTAGAAGAATTGTAAGGTGGAGATTGTGTAGGGGAAAAACTTTGAGTAGTAGGAGGTGGGAGAGGAAGGGAGGAGACCAAAGGAGGAACTTCTGGAAGGGTTAGGGAAGAGACTGAATCAGTCCTTGTGTCTTCAGAAGCTTGCTTGACTGACTTTGGATTTTTCTTTGGAAATACCCTTTCCCACTTAGCAAAGAGAGCTGAGGTCAGCTTCTTGCTAGCATTGATTGTTACCTTTGGGGAGACCAGAAGGTCTGGATGCCTTTCCTGCAGAAGAATTCCTAAAATTCTTCCAAAGCTAACATTCTCCTTGGAAATCTTTTTCTTAATCAAATTAAACAGAACTGATCCCCAGTTCACTTTCTTTTTCTCCATCAAGGCCACCATCAACAGAAATTGGTGCCTTTTAACATAGTCATGTCCAGTTGTTTTTCCTAAGAACACCTTGCCAACTATATCTGATAAGAATTTGTATTCCAAAGACAGATTTTTCTTAAGCAGATGATTAGGGTTTCCAGAGGAGTGACCCATTTTGACTAAAGCTGCTTCAAATTCATCAGAACTAATTTCTATATCTTCATCACCATTCACAAGCCCAAAAACTTCAGTTAGAATGGTAGGGGTAAGAGAAACCTGGTGTCCTGAGATTGTGCCCGTTAGACATTCATCTTCCTGCTTAACTGTGAAACACCATTCTTTGATTTCAGCTGTGTGAAGCTTTATCCTCAAGCTCATTAACTTCCTCAACTATTGCTCTTCAAAGAGTTGAAGGATGTCCTTGAAGATTTGATCAGATGTTGCGAAGGATTCCATATCTATGTCAAACCCAACATCGAACTTCATGGAATAGAGCGAGGCTTTAGAAATCGCCATTGAGTCCTGCAAAAGAGGAGAAAGATCAAGTGCAAAAGGGGAACTGGAGGGAAACGATTTCTGTAGGCGCGCTCTTAAGAAATACAAGTAGTAAATATATATGAGAGAAAGAGGCGCATTTGTGGAGAGGCGTTCATCAACTAACCCTGATAAAGACAGAAGCCAAAAAGACTTTAAGTTTTTGTCAGACAGCGTTCGACAAAAAATATCCTTTTCGTCGACCGCTGTTCGACAGGTAACATTTCTTTATCGATTCTGAAAATATAAGGTTTTGTCGACCACCGTTCGACAAATGATATAAATTCGTCGTTCTCCGTTCGACAAATTTTTGAGGTAAATAGAGAACTTATTTTACTAGCAGATTGAGTCTCCATCTATCATTCCAAGTTGATTTATAAAGAAGATATGCTTCTTTTCATCCAATGGCTTGGTGAAAATGTCAGCTCTTTGTAAATCAGTAGGAATAAATTATAGGAAAATTTTATTTTTATCCACATTATCCCTAAAGAAGTGGTGCTTAATTTCTATGTGTTTAGTCCTACTATGGAGAACTGGATTTTGTGCTATAGATATTGCACTAGTATTGTCACAAAATATAGTTGAATTATTTAAGTTGACTCCATAGTCTAGAAGTTGATTTTGTATCCACAATATCTGTGAGCAGCAACTGCCAGCAGCTATATATTCAGCTTCAGCTGTTGATGTTGACACAGATGTTTGTTTCTTACAAAACCAAGACACAAGCCTATCACCAAGGAACTGGCAAGTCCCTGATGTGCTTTTCCTATCTACTCTGCATCCAGCATAATCTGAATCTAAGAATCCAGGTAATTCAAATTCAGATGCTGTTGGATACCAAAGTCCTAGATTAGGGCAACCCTTTATATATCTCAAAATCCTTTTTAGCAAAATTAAGTGAGATTCCTTGGGGTTAACTTGAAACCTAGCACAAATACAAGTAGCAAACATTATGTCAGGCCTACTTGCTGTTAAATAGAGTAATGAGCCAACAATTGCTCTATATACTTTTGAATCAACAAGTTTCCCTGATTCATCATTATCAACAACAGTATTTGAGGGCATGAGTGTTTTCATGGTGGAAGAATCTGACAAACCAAATCTTTTCACTAATTCCTTAGCATACTTAGATTGGGATATGAAGATTCCATTTGAATTTTGCTTCACTTGGAGACCAAGGAAGTATGATAACTCACCCATACTACTCATTTCAAATTTAGATTGCATTAGATTTGAAAATCTTTTGCACAAATTTGAATCAGTAGATCCAAAAATAATATCATCTACATATATTTGAACTAGCAGAGTTTTATTTTTATGTATCCTGAAAAATAAGGTTTTATCTATTAAACCCCTACAGAAATTGTTTTCCAAAAGAAAACTAGCTAAAGTTTCATACCATGCTCTGGGAGCTTGTTTGAGACCATAGAGAGCTTTCTTAAGATTAAATACAAAAGAGGGTTGAGTTGGAGAGAGGAAACCTGGGGGTTGTTCCACATATACTTCTTCTTTGATTTCTCCATTCAAGAAAGCACTCTTTACATCCATTTGATATACCTTGAACTTTTTGTATGCAGCAAATGCAAGAAATATTCTGATTGCTTCAAGTCTTGCAACAGGAGCAAAGGTTTGATCATAATCAATCCCTTCTTCCTGTGAATATCCTTGGGCTACCAGTCTTGCTTTATTTCTTACAATGTTGCCTTGTTCATCTAGTTTGTTCCTGAAGACCCATTTGGTGCCAATCACTGGATGATCTTTTGGTCTAGGAACCAAATCCCATACTTTGTTTGTTTCAAACTGATTGAGTTCCTCTTGCATAGCAATGATCCAGTTGAGTTCTTGTTCTGCATCTTTTATAGTTTGAGGTTCAATCTGGGAGAGAAAGCATGTGTGCATCAAGTTCTGATGTACTTGATTCCTTGTTTGCACACCTGCTGAAATATCACCAATTACTTGTGATATTGGATGATCTCTAACTGTTATGTGGTCAACAGTTGGAGTTGGTTCAGCAATAATTTCCATTTGGGGAATTTGTTCAGCTGCTATATTTTGTGGAGGATTATCTGTTGTTATCTGTCTGAACTTTCAGCAAAATCTGGGAGATTTTCTTCTTCACTCTCCTCAGCATTCTGCTGTTCAGGATTCAGAATTCCTTCTTTATGTAGAGCTAATTGATCTAGCTGCTCACATAATATAGGTACCTGCAGATTTTCTATGGTAGAAGAAATCTTCTCCTTGTAAAACATGTTAGTCTCATCAAAAGTAACATGCATAGATTCTTCTATCTTGAGGGTAGATTTATTATAAATCCTATATGCTTTGCTGGTTATTGAATATCCTAAGAAAATTCCTTCATCTGATTTTGGGTCAAATTTTCTAAGGTATTTCTTATCATTATTGTGAATGAAACATCTACACCCAAATGATCTAAAATAGCTAACTTTAGGTTTCTTCCCTTTAAGTAATTCATAAGGAGTCTTTCCCTTAAGCTTGTGTATCAGACTTCTATTCAGAACATAATTTGCTGTGCTGACAGCCTCTGCCCAAAAGGATAGGGGCAAATTAGCATCTGCAAGCAATGTTCTTGCTGATTTAATTAGAGTTCTATTTTTCCTTTCAACTACCCCATTTTGTTGAGGAGTTCTAGGAGCTGAGAAACAATGCCTGATACCTTCCATCTCACAGAATTCTTGCATAAGAAGAGACTCAAACTCACTGCCATGATCACTTCTAATCAATGCAACTTCAGTAGAGTACTCAATCTTTATGCTCTTAAGAAAGTCTGTAAGAACTTTAAAGTTATCTGACTTTTCTCTCAAAAAGAACACCCAAGTGAATCTAGAGAAGTCATCCACAATAACTAGAGAGTAAGACTTCCCCCCCTAAACTCTTTGTTGCTATAGGTCCAAAAAGGTCCATATGTAGCAAATATAAGATTCTAGGTGAATCACTTTTAGATAATGATTTAAAGCTGTTTTTAGTTTGCTTGCCTAGTTGACATGCCCTACATAAACCTTCTTTCTTATATGATCCCAAGGGTAAACCTCTAACAAGATTGTCCTTAGATAGTTTAGCAATGGTCCTAAGGTTTACATGTCCTAGTCTCTTATGCCAGAGATCACTAGATTTACTTGTATCACTAAATAAACAGACTTCTGTAGTAGGTGAATTGAAATTTACTAAGTATATATTACCTTGTCTAATGCCTGATAAAATAGTAATACCATCAGTAGATTTAATAAGGCATTTCAATTTATTAAAGGTTACCTGATACCCTTCATCACATAATTGACTTATGCTGATAAGGTTATGCTTCAGTCCCTTTACATAGGCTACCTCTTTGAAGGTGACTTCTCCAACTTTGACTTTTCCATAGCCTTTGGTCTGTCCACAGTTGGAGTCTCCAAATATAACTTTTGGTCCAAGCTTTGCCTTGAAGCTGTTCAGGTTTGACTTGTTCCCTATCATATGTTTTGAACAGCCACTGTCCAAATACCATTTTTCACTTGTTCTTGGACAGCTGTGTACCTGCAAAAACAAAGACAAAACAAATCTATTTGTTCCTGACCCAGATTACCTTGGGTCTTTTTGTGTCTCCACAGAAATCTGAAATAAACGACATTTCAGGCTGATCCTTATAGCCTTTGGGATGATATCTCCTTGAAGGTATTGTCCACTTAGTAAAAGGATTTTTAGTGTGTTTAGAATTAGAATTCCTGAAATTCCGTGTATAGTGTTTGTTCGACAGATTTGAGTAAATGTGTCGATTGCCGTTCGACGAATGTGCTTGATTTCGTCGAACAGTGTCTATGTAATTACTATACTGAACATCTGTTTTCAGTTTTCGTCGATCGCCGTTCGACAGATTGAAATCTTTTTGTCGAGCTTCGTTCGACGAATTCTTCTGAATTCTTTTATTCTCTACAAACTTGCTTGAAACATCTTTATTCACTTCTACAGCCTCTTTGCCCTTAGTAGAATTGAATATCACTGGAGTAGAGAGGATGTTTTTCTTAAGAAGGTATGGATCACTTGATGATGCACCCAAACCCAGCTTGCTATTAAATCTAGCATTCACTATTTTTGTGATGTCCATCAGCTTAACACTACTGCCATTGAGGAATTCTTCATATTCCTTAGCGTTAGACAACTTGTTCTCAATGAGAATAATGTGTTCTCTAGAGGAAGTTAAATCTTTCTTAAGATTAACATTTTCTGCAACCAGTTGATTCATTTCAGCCAACTGATTTCTGAGAGAGATTATCTCTTTCTCAGATTTGATTAAATCTAAGCAAAGACCTTTGAATTCATCTTTGAATTCAATAGAATTGAAATCAAAACTAGATATTACCTGGTCTGCATTATCTTCTGCTTCTGATTCTGATTCTTCTTCATCAGAATTGTTTGCTGAGGCATTGATTGCCATCATGCAGAAGTTCTTATCTTCTTCATAGCATTCATCATCACTGGATGAAGAAGCATTTCCTGAATCACTGTCTGAGTCATAAATGGCCATTAGACATTGGTCATTTTCCTTTGAATTTTCTTCATCATCATCAGATGAGCTGGATGATGATTCAGATTCAGTGTCACTCCAGGATTCTGCTATAAATCCTCTTCCCTTCTTTTTGCGCTTGTGGGAGGAAGACATGCTGGAGCTTCTCTTTTCTTCTTTATCCTTTTTCTTATCTTTCTTTTGCTTCTCTGGACATTCTGTTAAGTAGTGTCCAGATTTCCTGCAACCAAAACAAATAACTTCTTTAGGAGTTGATTTGTCATACCTTTACTTATCTCTTGATCTGGATTCTTTCCTTCTGAAATCATTCTTAGCCATTTTGTAGAATCTTCTGGCTATGAGGCTCATGAGTTCATCATCTTTTGGAGCCTTTTCTTGTTCTACATCAGCTGCCTTGAAAGCTATGCTCTTCTCTTTCTTTGGTGCTGGAGATGAAGTGGATGCTTCAGCTTCTCTGGACTTGATGAGCTGCTCATAAGATTTGAGCTTGCCCAACAAAGTTTCAGTGGTGATCTCATTGAGACTTCTGGCTTCCTTGATTGGCCAGATCCTTGAATCCCAAGTGCTAGGGAAGCACATTAGGATCTTGTCATTAATCTCTGTTAATGAGATTTCCTTGTCCAGAGTCCTGAGTTCACTTATAATTACACTTAACCTAGTGTACATGTCTGCAACTGATTCTTCATCACCTTTCTTGAAGTTCTCATACAGAGAGATCAGGTGTGATCTTCTGTCTTTCCTTTCTTCAGCAGAACCTGCGACAATTGCAGTTAGGGTATTCCATATATCTCTTGCTGAAGTGCACTCAGCAACTTTTTGTAATATATCATCTGACATGGTTTGTGCCAATATATTCATTGCTTTGGCATCTGCATTCTTGTATTTCTTCAATGGATCTATGTGTCCTGGAGGAGGTACATCATTGGTTGATGATTGTTCTTGTGCTGGTGGAGGTCCTGTCAAAATAGAATTATATATATCCTCATCAATAGAATTCATGTAAAGCCTAATCCTTGCTTTCCACAGTGCAAACTTACTAAGATTGCACATAGGAGGTCTTGTGCTTGAGTATTCCTTGTTTTGTGCCATGAGTTTTAAACAGAAAATAGATAAGGAGAAACTCTAAATTAAATAAAGATCTAATTGATCTTTGTGATCCAGATATTAGTCTGTAAGTGAGATCAACCTCCCTCTGATACCAATTGAAAGTGGAGGTTAGATCTTAAGTTACTCTAGAGGGGGGGGGGGGGGGGGGGGGTGAATAGAGTATTAAAACTTTTCCTTAGTTTTTATAGCGGAATTAAAATTGTATTATATATAAGTGTAAGCAGTGTGAGAATTATATTAACAGAAAAATTAAGTAAATGAAATCACACAACAAACAGCACAAGCACAGAAAATAACCAAAAACAGAAGACACAAGGAGCTATAGTAGTTACCCAATAAATCTGGGTACGTCTACTCTTCTACCACCCTTGGTAGGAATCCACTAGGATTTTTGATCAGGTGCCCTCACACCAAGGGATTTTTGTTCAGGTGTCCACACACCACAGAGCTTTTGTTCAGGTGCTCAAAACCAACTAGATTTTTTGATCAGGTGTCTTGCCACCAAGGAGGTACACTTTTGAAGGGAGTATTAACCCTGTACAAGAGAGGTAAGAAAGAGTTTATAGTGTTCTTCTCTGTCAAGATGCTGAGAGAAGACTCTAGTGGATGTTGTTGTAAAGCTCCCCCTGTCTGATTGAAGTATTTGACAGAAGATGGAGAAGCTTTCTCTTGAAAACTAAGATCTCTTGTAGCAGATTGATCTGGAAGAATAGGTTCTTCAGATTGCTTGTTGCTCTTTTAGAAGATCTAAATTTGCAGCAGATTCTGAGAGAATGCTCTTGAGGAAGATGTTCTCAGAAGAGATCTTGTGCTGCTTGTAGAAGAAGAAGAAGAAGAAGAAAAAAATACTTGCTGAGAGATATATGTGTCTCTTTCTTCTTTTTCTGCTGTATATATCCTTTGTATTCTGTAATAGAAAATGATGTTTGAATTCTGTCGACTGATTCATATATGTCCAAAAACAAAAACTGTCTTTAATGTATTCTATATTTGTGAATAGAATAATCAGTCTTTAAGACATTCTTGGAATAACAACATAACTCAAACGACTCTGGCAGGTCCTTTAATTCCTTGGCCGTGAAAAGATTCCTTTTCATTAAATGTCAACGGCTATTGCTGTCTTGGAAAAAGGAAAGAAGGGAATATATTAACTGAGTTTAATATCCTTCCTTATCTGTCAGAATACGTCCAAAAATAGATCCGTTATAGTCGTCGTTTTGCTGTTAGGATAAATAGAATGTAGCTGATAACAAATCTGGGCTTCAATAAATGATCTGTCGAACGCTGGCTATAATCTGTAGAGCGCCGTCCAGAAGATGTTGAACGCTGGCTGGAAACTGTCGAGCGCTGGCAACAAAAACTGTCAAACGCTGGGAGCCATCTGTCGAGCACTGCTAGCCATTTGTTGACCGCTGGGAACTTTAGATTTTATCTTAAGTTCTAGCTAATTTATTAGCCGAAAGACTTGACCCTTAAACTATACAATGGGGTCAACTGATCCTAATCAGTACATAGTGATCCTAGCCCAAAACAGTAATAGGGTTGCTCCAACACCGGTATCGAGGCTCTCACCTAGCTGGCAGGGCCAAAGGCTCACTCGGTTGCATGTTCTAAAGGTTCAAAGGTTTGGCCCCGAGCAGACCCGCTAGCCATGTTGAAAATATTGAAGTGGAAGTTCTGGGAGTTGGCGGTCTGGGAGGCTGATCGCGCGGTCTAGTGAGACCGCACGTCTGGCGATCTGCTCTGCGGGCTGACTTGTCTTAGTCTAGCCGTGGTCTCCTGGTGTGACCGCCGTTCTATGTCCAAGGTGCTGGGGTAAGGCCACGCGGTCTGGTCTGTGACCGCGTGACGGGTTGTCTACCTCATGGTTGTGCCGGTCTGGTGTGACCGCACAGGTTGACTCAGGTTTCCAGAAGCCCGTCTTATGGCTATCCGGGTTCCAGGTTGTTTTTCACTGGCTAAGGCATCTTAGTCGAGCGGTCTCTGTTCGCGGTCTCAGGAGGAGGCTGGCAGGCGAACAGGTTGTGTTCGATGTGGCGTTGGCGAACAAGTTGTGTTCGCAGTCTCGTTGGCGAACATTGGTGGTGGGCGGCTTCATTGTGGGAGCGGCGATCTCCCGCGGTTTGTTGTTGAAGCCAGCGATCTCACCTAAGCAGAATGATCTGTTGCTGATCACGCGGGTTGACCCGTTCTTGTCGCGCGATCTGGAGGGTGGTGATCCTATCTCATAGGGTGGTGACTGGATCAGGTCTCACGCCTATAAATAGGAGCCACTGTAGCAGTATTAACATCGCACCAAGTGTAAGCTGAGCTCGCGTCTAATTCTTGCGATCTCAATTCTTGTGACCGGTCGGTCTTGCTGATTGAATTTTTCCTTGTGCAGCTTCTGCGGATTGTGTGGGCAGCAGCGATCACCTCTTCTTTTGAAAGTGTTCGGGCGGTCTCGCGGCTTGCAGTGTCGGTTGCTGGAGTTCGGGAGAATTAGTGGAGTTCGGAAGGAGGTCGCGGAAGCTCAGCGGTCAGGAGTATTGATCGGTGACCGGACGAGTTTGCGGTCATGTAGCTATCAGAGATCGCCAAGCAGACCGCGCGGTCTGCGGTCTGAGTTATCTTTCTCTTCAGCATTGTATTTGTTCCCTTTGGTTTTGTGTACTAGCGAAATCATGTCTCGCCATGTATACCTCTCCCTGTAATGAAGATTGTTGTAATCAATAAAGACTCTATTTCCTTCATGTGCTTCTGGTTGTTTGACTTGTGAACTCTAAGTTGTATGATTCCTGCTCACTCCATAAATATTTAGAAAATTTAACATGGTATCAGAGCTAGGTTGGAGTGGATAGAGTAGTGAACAACTTAGAGTAGCCATCGCCTTTGTGAAGAAGGAACCAGTGGTAGAGCCATAGAAGCGAGGGGTCTTGGAATTGAGATGCTAAACTCGACCAACTTTAAGAAGTGGAGGTCTTATATGCAGAGTTATCTTCTGGGTGAGGACCTCTGGTAGGTGGTTGGAGGAGAGAGCACAGAGGAAATTTTTCTGGTTGGAGATAACCATCATGAGGTGAGGAACTGGAGGCGGATCAATGCCAAAGCTGAGTTTGCCCTGAAAAGGGCAATATCACCTGATCTGTTTGATCACATCTTGGGGTGTGCATCAGTTGTAGAGATCTGGAGAGCCCTGGATGGGCTGTTTAACAAAAAGAATGTGGCAAGAATTCAATTCCTGGAGAATGAGCTGGCCAGATCGGCCCAAGGTGATCTCTCTATCTCTACGTTCTTCTTGAAGATGAAGAACTTGTGCGCCGAGATTTCAGCGCTAGATCCTGATGAGCCAATTTCTGAGGCGAAGCTGAAGAGGCACATCATCCATGGCTTGCGGAAGGAATATGTTGCCTTTGTGACGTCGGTGCAGGGTTGGGCAAATCAGCCGTCTCTGCTGGAGCTGGAAAATCTGCTTTCTTCGCAGGAGAGTCTGGCAAGGCAGATGGAGGGGTGTCAGTGTTTGGGGGAGATGGTGAAGTTCTCTTCACAGGGAAGAAGAAGAAGTGGGATAAGAAGAAGACCGCTGGAGGAGGCAATGGGCCTTCAACTTCTGGACAGCAGGAGAGGGGCTATGATCCTAAGGTTGAAGGGAAGAAGAAGGGGGAAGGTCCCAAGTGCTTCAGGTGCGGAAAGGTTGGTCACATCAGGAAGGAGTGCCGGGTGAATCTTCAGCCGGGGCATGCTGCTGCAGGAAAGGGGGAAGCTGAAGACAGACAGGTTGATGGAGGATGGGGAGGAGCCTTCTCGACTTCTGTTGGTGCTGTGGCTCCTATCAACTATCAGGAGGACTGGATCGTGGACTCGGAGTGTGGTCATCACCTCACCGAGGATGAGTCGAAGCTTACTTCTGCGCAACCCTACTCAGGTAATGATGCCATTATTACTGCTGATAATATCGTGCATGCTGTAGAGAAGGTGGGGGTTGTTTCCTTGGGCAGTGATAGAGGGCCGCTTACGTTGAAGAGTGTCTATCATGTGCCCGGAATGAGGAAAAACCTATTCTCCGTGACCAATGTTGTAGACGCTAGGTATCACGTTCTGTTTAGCCCAACAGAAGTGAGGTTTCTACGGAATGTGGAGGCGGTGAAGTCTGAGGTCGTTCATGTCGGGAGGGGACAAAAGACTTGTTCGTTTTATTGACAAGTTCTTATGTCGACAAGATGAGGACGAATGATAGTGCGGTAATATGACACGAGAGGTTGGGGCATGTGGGAATGGATAAGTTGAAGGCTATGGAGGTAAGAGGTCTGGTCAAGGGCCTGCCTAGTCTATCTTCCTATGGAGACGGTCACGTCTGCGCGGGATGCAAGTTCGGCAAGTCTCATCGACTACCGTTTGACAAGTCACAGACAAGGTGTAATGTGCCATTGGAGTGCATCCACGGTGACTTGATGGGACCGACTGCTACCCCAAGCCTCGGAGGCAGCAGATATATGTTGGTGTTGATCGATGATTACACCAGATATGTCTGGGTATATTTCTTGAAGGAGAAGGCGGAGGCGTTTGCCAAGTTTGTGGAGTTCAAGGAGCTCGTGGAGGGTCTGCTTGGACCGCGGGTTCAGAAGCTGAGGACTGACAACGGAGGGGAGTTCACCTCTGGTGAGTTTTCTACTTTTTGCAGGAAGGCGGGCATCCTGAGGGAGCTTACTTGTGCCCATACTCCACAACAAAATGGAGTTGCAGAATGGAAGATCTGTCATCTGACGGAGACTTGCAAGTGTTGGCTGCATGCCAAGAGTATCCCAAAGTCCTTCTGGGTGGAGGGAATGTCTTGTGCTGCCTACGTCATCAACGGGATGCCTCTTAGTCCCATCAATATGAAGACCCCGCACGAACTGATGTTCAAGGAAAAGCCAAGTGTGGCACACCTTCGGCTGTTTGGTTCCACCTACTATGTGCACGTTCCAGATGCGCTTCGGACGAAGCTAAATGCGAAAGCAAGGAAGCTAGTCTTCGTGGGTTATGATGATCGGAAGAAGGGCTGGAAGTGCATGGACCCCGAGACGCGGAGATTTGTTGTATCTCGCGATGTCGTGTTTGACGAGGTGACATCTTACAAGGGGAGTTCTGGTGTTGAGCTACCAGAAAGCAGGGTGGAGGAACTAGAGAATGCTGTGGAAAATCTTCAGGTGGAGCTACCTGTGTCACCAGGTGGTCCATCAATATCTAGTTCTGAGGCGGAGGCTTCTGGATCAGGAAGCAGGGGAAGCGATGCTCTGAGTGCGTCTAGAAGGGGAGCTAGGGAAGAAGAAGCTGAGGATACTGCGAGTCAGGGGAAGGCATTGCGGAGATCAAAGCGAACTATCATTGCCTCTGATCGCTATACAGGAGGAAACATGGTGAGCTTTGTCTCGTGTTTCTTTTCTGGTCCCTTGGATGAGAGGTAGCCGTCGAGCTTTGAAAAGGCCAAAGGCGTGGAACAATGTGATTCGGCTATGCAGGAAGAGATGAGTGCTCTTGAGAAGAATGAGACTTGGTCTCTGGTGCCCAAGCCTAAGGGTATCACCCCTGTGACATGCAAGTGGGTCTACAAGGTCAAGAAGAAGGCTGACGACAGTATCGAGCGATACAAGGATCGCCTTGTGGCTCGGGGGTTCTCGCAGTAATATGGGGAAGACTATGAAGAGACATTCAGTCCGGTGGCAAAAATGACTTTAGTTCGGGTTGTGATTGCCTTGGCGGCGTGTTGGGGGTGGAAGATTTGGCAGCTCGACGTAAAGAATGCATTCTTGTTCGGCGAGATTGACAAGGACATCTTCATGGTCCAGCCGCCAGGCTTCGTATTTGAAGATTTTCTGGAGCATGTATGCAAGTTGAAGAAGGCCCTGTATGGGTTGAAGCAAGCGTCGAGGGCGTGGTATGGAAAGATTGCAGAGTATCTCTTACTCTGCGGGTTTGGTGCTTCAGACTCAGACTCAAGCTTGTTCGTCAAGAAGAGTGGGGAGCTTCAAGTCATCGTGCTGCTATACGTCGATGATATGATCGTGACGGGGAATTTATAGGAGGAGGTAGCGCTGCTTCAGGCAGAGCTATTTATCAGATTTGAGATGAAGGATCTGGGTGAGCTTCACCATTTCCTTGGACTCGAGGTGCAGAGGAAGGAGAGTGGAGTGCTGGTGTCCCAGGCTGGATATGCGGAGCGGATCGTGGAGTGGTTCGGCATGAAGGAAGGGAAGTGCACTTCCACACCTCTGGAGAAGGCCATGAAACTTCGCAAGGATGAGGGAAGGATTTTGGGAGATCCGTTGGTGTTCCGAGCTCTAGTTAGGAGCTTGATCTATCTGACGATCACTAGGACGGATATTTCATATGCAGTTGGCAGGGTGAGCCGTTATATGGCGGAACCACGGATGCCTCATCTTCTAGCGGCCAAGAGTATATTGAAGTATGTTAAGGCGACCTCGGATATGGGTCTCCTTTACAGGAGGGATGCGGGCTTCGAGGTGTATGGGTACATGGACGCTGATTACGAGGGAGATTCAGATGATCGGAAGTCGACGTCTGTATACGTCTTCATGGCGGGCCCCACGACTATATCATGGTGCAGTAAGAAGCAGGATTCTGTGTTGGTCTCAACCACGGAAGCGGAATACAAGGCTTCGACCTTGGGAGCTCAAGAAGCCATCTGGCTTAGAAGTTTGGTTGGAGACGTCCATAAGGTGGTTCGGGGTCCGACTCTACTCCGCGGAGACAATGAGAGTGCTCTCAAACTGGTTACTAATCCAGTTTGTCACGTGAGGACCAAGAATATTGAGATCGAGCATCACTTCATTCGGGAGAAGGTGCTGGAGGGGTCTCTTTCGGTCGAGCATGTTCGGAGTCAGGACAACATTGCTGACATCTTCACAAAGGCGCAGGCAAAGGGGCCGTTTACTCGGCTAAGGAGTCTACTGGGGCTGTTTTCAACTTCCCACTTCAAGGGGGAGTGTTGAAAATGTTGATGTGGAAGTTCTCGTAGTTGGCGGTCTGGGAGGCTGATAGCGCGGTCTGGTGAGACCGCACGTCTGGCGATTTGCTCTGCGGTCTGACTTAACTTAGTCTAGCTGCGGTCTCCTGGCGTGACCGCCGTTCTGTGTCCAAGGTGCTGGGGTAAGGCAGCGCGGTCTTGTCTATGACCGCGTGACGGGCTGTCTACCTCAGGGTTGTGCCGGTCTGGTGTGACCGCACAGGTTGACTTAGGTTTTCAGAAGCCGGTCTTATGGCTATCCAGGTTCCAGGTTGTTTTTCGCTGGCTAAGGCATCTTAGTCGAGCGGTCTCTATTCGTGGTCTCAGGAGGAGGCTGGAAGGCGAACATGTTGTGTTCGATGTGGCGTTGGCGAACAAGTTGTGTTCGCGGTCTCGTTGGCGAACATTGGTGGTGGGCGGCTTCATTGTGGGAGTGGCGATCTCCCGCGGTCTGTTGTTGAAGCCGGCGATCTCACCTAAGCAGAATGATCTATTGCTGATCGCGCGGGTTGACTGGTTCTGGTCACGCGATCTGGAGGGTGGTGATCCTATCTCATACGGTGGTGACTGGATCAGGTCTCATGCCTATAAATAGGAGCCACTGTAGCAGCATTAACATCGCACCACGTGTAAGCTGAGCTCGCGCATAATTCTTGCGTTCTCAATTCTTGTGACCGGTCGGTCTTGCTGATTGAATTTTTCCTTGTGCACCTTCTTCGGATTATGCGAGCAGCAGCGATCACCTCTTCTTCTGAAAGTGTTCGGGCAGTCTCGCGGCTTGCAGTGTGGGTTGCTGGAGTTCGGGAGAATCAGTGGAGTTTGGAAGGAGGTCGCGGAAGATCAGCGGTCAGGAGTGTTGATCGGTGACCAGTAGAGTTTGCGGTCAGGCAGCTATCAGAGATCGGCAAGCAGACCGCGCGGTCTGCGGTCTGAGTTATCTTTCTCTTCAGCATTGTATTTTTTTCCTTTGGTTTTGTGTACTGGCGAAATCATGTCTCGGCATGTATACCTCTCACTGTAATGAAGATTGTTGTAATCAATAAAGACTCTATTTCCTTCATGTGCTTCTGGTTGTTTGGCTTGTAAACTCTAAGTTGTATGATTCCTGCTCACTCCAAAAAGATTCGGAAAATTTAACAATCTATGCTCTCACCTAGCTGGCAGGGCCGAAGGCTCACTCGGTGGTAGGTTCTAAAGGCTCGAAGGTTAGGACCCGAGCAGACCCGCTGTCCAGGCTCTCACCTAGCTGGCAGGGCCGAAGGCTCACTCGGTGGCAGGTTCTAAAGGTTCAAAGGTTAGGCCCTGAGCAGACCCGCTGTCCAGGCTCTCACTTAGCTGGTAGGGCCGAAGGCTCACTCGGTGGCAGGTTCTAAAGGTTCAAAGGTTAGGCCCCGAGCAGACCTGTTGTCCAGGCTCTCACCTAGCTGGCAGGGCCAAAGGCTCACTCGGTGGCATGTTCTAAAGGCTCGAAGGTTAGGACCCGAGCATACCCGCTGTCCAGGCTCTCACCTAGCTAGCAGGTCCGAGGGCTCACTCGGTGGAAGGTTCTAAAGGCTAGAAGGTTAGGCCCCGAGCAGACCCGCTGTCTATAATCTCACCTAGCTGGCAGGGCCGAAGGCTCACTCGGTGGCAGGTTCTTAAGGTTCAAAGGTTAGGCCCCGAGCAGACCCGCTGTCTAGGCTCTCACCTAGCTGGCCGGGCCGAAGGCTCACTCGGTGGCAGGTTCTTAAGGTTCAAAGGTTAGGACCCGAGCAGACCCACTGTCCAGGCTCTCACCTAGCTGGCAGGGCCAAAGGCTTACTCGGTGGCAGGTTCTAAAGGTTCAAAGGTTTGGCCCCGAGCAGACCCGCTATCCAGGCTCTCTCAACTAGCTGGCAGGGCCGAAGGCTCACTCGGTGGCAGGTTCTAATGGCTCTAAGGTTAGGCCCCGAGCAGACCCGCTGTCCAGGCTCTCACCAAGCTGGCAGGGCCGAAGGCTCACTCGGTGGCAGGTTCTAAAGGTTCAAAGGTTAGGCCCTGAGCAGACCCGCTGTCCAGGCTCTCACCTAGCTGGTAGGGCCGAAGGCTCACTCGGTGGCAGGTTCTAAAGGTTCAAAGGTTAGGCCCCGAGCAGACCCGCTGTCCAGGCTCTCACCTTGCTGGCAGGGCCGAAGGCTCACTCTATGGCAGGTTATGAAGGTTCGAAGGTTAGGCCCTGAGCAGACCCGCTGTACAGGCTCTCACCTAGCTGGCAGGGCCAAAGGCTCACTCGGTGGCAGGTTCTAACGGCTCGAAGGTTAGGCCCCGAGCAGACCCGCTGTCCAGGCTCTCACCTAGTTGGAAGGGCCGAAGGCTCACTCGGTGGCAGGTTCTAAAGGTTCGAAGGTTGGGCCCTGAGCAGGCCCGCTGTCCAGGCTCTCATCTAGCTGGCAGGGCCGAAGGATCACTCGGTGGTAGGTTCTAAAGGTTCAAAGGTTAGGCCCCGAGCGGACCCGCTGTCCAGGCTCTCACCTAGCTGGCAGGGCCGAAGGCTTAGTCGGTGGCAGGTTCTAAAGGCTCGAAGGTTAGGCCCCGAGCAGACCCGCTGTCCAGGCTCTCACCTAGCTGGCAGGGCCGAAGGCTCACTCGGTGGCAGGTTCTAAAAGTTCAAAGGTTAGGCGCCCAGCAGACCCGCTGTCCAGGCTCTCACCTAGCTGGCAGGGCCGAAGGCTTACTCGGTGGCAGGTTCTAAAGGCTCGAAGGTTGGGCCCCGAGCAGACCCATTGTTTAGGCTCTCACCTAGCTGGCAGTGCCGAAGGATCACTCGGTTGCAGGTTCTAAAGGTTCAAAGGTTAGGCCCCGAGCAGACCCGCTGCCCAGGCTCTCACCTAGCTGGTAGGGCCGAAGGCTCACTCGGTGGTAGGTTCTAAAGGTTCGAAGGTTAGGCCCCGAGCAGACCGGTTGTCCAGGGTCTCACCTAGCTGGCAGGGCCGAAGGCTCACTCGGTGGCAGGTTCTAAAGGTTGAAAGGTTATGCCCCGAGCAGACCCGCTGTCCAGGCTCTCACCTAGCTGGCAGGGCTGAAGGCTCACTCGGTGGTAGGTTCTAAAGGTTTAAAGGTTAGGCCCCGAGCAGACCCGCTGTCCAGGATCTCACCTAGCTGGCAGGGCCGAAGGCTCACTCGGTGGCAGGTTCTGAAGGTTCGAAGGTTAGGCCCCTAGTAGACCCGTTGTCCAGGCTCTCACCTAGCTGGAAGGGCAAAAAGCTCACTCGGTGGAAGGCTCTAAAGGTTCAAAGGTTAGGCCCCGAGCAGACCCGCTGTACAGGCACTCACCTAGCTGGCGGGGCCGAAGTCTCACTCGATGGAAGGTTCTAAAGGTCCAAAGGTTAGGCCCCGAGCAGACCAGCTGACCAGGCTCTTACCTAGCTGGCAGGGCCGAAGGCTTACTCGGTGGCAGGTTCTGAAGGTTCGAAGGTTAGGCCCCGAGCAGACCCGCTGTCCAGGCTCTCACTTAGCTGGCAGGGCTGAAGGCTCACTCGGTGGCATGTTCTGAAGGTTTGAAGGTTAGTGATGCACCACGCCCAGGGCTGACCCACCCTGGCTCGGACAGAAGGAACATGTTCCAGTTGCACTGCCAGGCTGCAGCCCAAGCACCCCAACCCATCTCCGGCCCCACCACAGAGCCGTTAGGTTGTTGAGGCCAGGGCTCGATCACCCAACCTCCTTGATAAAGAGTCTTCAGGCAGACTATCATCACCAACAACTCAGTTGGTGATGAGAGTCTGCCTGAAGACTCTTTATCAAGGAGGCCGGGGGATCGAGCCCTGGCCTCAACAACCTAACGGCTCTGTGGTGGGGCCGGAGACGGGTTGGGGTGCTTGGGCTGCAGCCCGGCAGTGCGACTGGAACGTGTTCCTTCTGGCTGAGCCAGGGTGGGTCGGCCCTGGGCGTGTTGCATCAAAAAAGTGCAGGACAGTGGGTGATAAGGCCTGTTAGGAGTGGTTCTTATCATGGAGGTCTGGGGATTGAGCCCCAGCCTCAATAACCTGCCGTGTTGAGAACAGGCGCGGAGATGGGTTGGGGTGCCTGGACTGCAACCCTTCTGGCAGGCGTGCTTGGCCGTGGTCCGCTAGCTGGTGTGATGCCACGGGGTGCGGTCAGAGCCCGGCGTCCTGCATAAAAAAAGTGCACTTTTTTTGATGCAGCACGCCTAGGGCCGACCCACCCTGGCTCGGCCAGAAGGAACACGTTCCAGTCGCACTGTCGGGCTGCAGCCCAAGCACCCCAACCCATCAGCTCAGTTGGTGATGAGAGTTTGCCTGAAGACTCTTTATCAAGGAGGTCGGGGGATCGAGCCCTGCTCTCAACAACCTATCGGCTCTGTGGTGGGGCCGGAGATGGGTTGGGGTGCTTGGGCTGCAGCCCGGCAGTGCGACTGGAATGTGTTCCTTCTGGACGAGCCAGGGTGGGTCGGCCCTGGGCGTGCTGCATCAGTTAGGCCCCGAGCAGACCCACTGTCCAGGCTCTCACCTAGCTGGCAGGGCCGAAGGCTCACTCTGTGGCAGGTTCTCAAGGCTCGAAGGTTAGGCCCCGAGAAGACCCGCTGTCCAGGCTCTCACCTAGCTGGCAGGGCCGAAGGCTCACTCGGTGGAAGGTTCTAAAGGTTCAAAGGTTAGGCCCCGAGCAAACCCGCTGTCCAGGCTCTTGTTGGAACATGGTCTTACGCATCTCCTAGGTTTGAGAATAACAAATCCTATGTGTATTTGATCTTGTGTGTATAAGTGTGCAGGATAACAAAGTCCACATGACTCAAGGATTACATAAGAAGGTTGACCAAAAGTTGAGCCAACAAATCCAACACTCCTACTAGCACTGGCGGTAGTACTAGATGTCGTTCGACGAACTGTTAACGGCGCTCGACGAAATGCTCATAAGGGCGTTCGACGAAAATTCGCTCGACGAACTCTTTGCTGCGTTCGACGAAATTTCGATCGACGAAATGTTTGCTTAAGCGCAATTGTCGGGAGAACTTATAGAAGGAGATAGTGCCATGCGATATCCGATAGCACACGCGATAGCGAGGAGCACAGTAGGCAAGAGAGAATTGTTTCCTCGGATTGAAGATTCTACCGCGCAGAATGTGTCCTAATATGGGATAGCGCCGGCGGTACCAATAGCGCAGGCGCTAGCGCTGAGGCTATAAAAAGGACCCCTCTTCTCTCATTTCAGATAGACATTGCAGAGAGAGAGAGATAGAGTGCTAGAATTCCAGAGGCTATCTTGGCCGAAAGTTGATGTCCTACCAAAGTTCTGCAAACTTCTGAATGAGAATCTCATCACGCCAGATCCAAACGAAGTCCGCTTCTACAACGCTTATTCTACAGCGGATCTTCGTCTCCAACTTCAGAAGTTCATCAAGAGGGAGTTTTAATTATTTTCATTTCTTATTTCTTGTAAACGGTTAGTGAAATCGCCTCGTGTTGGCGACTAGGTCTGGTTAGGACTTAGTGGGAAACTCTCCTCGTATTGGCGACTAGATCTAGGCTAGGTCTAGGGGGTGCTCGAGGCCACAATTCGGGGAGGGGTTGGCTAGAGCGGCTTGAGGCCGAATCCGGGGAGGATAGGCTACGTCCACCAGTTCGTTGGGATGCGAGACAGGATAGAAAACAAAAATAGTTTACTTTTCATCGCCACCGATTTCTAGCGTTATAGAAGTCAACTTTTGTAAAATCGTATTTGATATTAATAAAACATGTCTCTACTTTATTTTACTTGATCACTTATTGTCTTTGTCTTGCATTATTACAAAGATTTTCGAAATATCACATAAGTTTTTGAAAACCCTTATTCACCCCCCCCCCCCTCTAAGGTCGCCTACCGATCCAACAAGTGGTATCAGAGCTAGGTTTTATTCCAATCGGCTTAACAACCGAGAATAATGGCGTCTCATGATCTCGCTTCTACTAGGATGGAAAATTTTAATTGAAAAATTTATTAAGACTTTAGATGTCGAAGTATGGAATTTAGCCATTGTAAGACCTGCGGAAGAATCAGATAAAAAGGAACGTCAACTAAATGTAAAAGCCAAACATTATTTATTTTGTGCTCTATCAAATGAAATTTTCAAATTAATATATAGTTTTTCTAGTGCATACAAAGTATGAGAATTTCTTGAAGAAATGTATGATTTTCCTCTCGCAGGTATAGAACAAACACAGGAGGAGAAGAACATACAAGCATCCACTACTATTCAAGAAGATCTCTCTCGTAGCAAAGCCATGGAAATCATGGAAACTAACTTGGAAAAAGAGAGCAATACATCAAGAGAAAAAGAAGATGAAAATTCATCTATAATGGAGGAAGGCCCAAAAGATAACGAAGGAACTTCATGCTCACATTTTGCCTCTGCCAAAAGCGCTGTAAGAAAGTCAAAATCTTCTTCTTGTGTGATACCGTCTCTAGTTTCAATATACTAAAATGGCTAAACGTAAGATCAAGAAATTGAAAATTACTAATAAAAATTTACGTTTAGAAAATAAGAGATTAAAAGCTAATGTTAATTTAGAATCAAATTGTGATGTGGTTTCCCCATCTTGTCCTTTACTTGAAAACACAAAACCTTGTTTTGATTGTGATATTATTAAGGAAAAACTTAAGGAACTTGAAAAAGAAATTATTTGTATAAAAGAACATAATGAAAAATTATCTTTAGAAAATTCATCTTTAAAAGGTGATTGTGCTACATGCAAAAGTTATAAAATTGAAATTGAATAGATGGATGAAACATTTGAGGAATACAGAAATGAATACCAAAAACATATTGATTCAATTGTTTCTACTCTTAAAAATAGCACAATTGCATATAATTATGCTAGACATAATTTGAAACTTAAGAACAATGAATTAGAAACTAAAATTATCTTGCTTAAGGAAATCTTAAAGAAAAATTCTCAATATCAAACAAACTCCAAAAGCAAGTTAAATATGATATCTCAAAATATGAATAAACCAAACAATGGAAATAAAGAACTTCAAAAGATTGAAAATGAAATTCCAAAACACTATCATCATTATCACTTTCAACATCAATCTTCTCCCAACATAAAATTAAATGCTCACAACTTTCCTATGAAAAATACATTAAAAAACCATCAATATAAAGATTATCACAATGGAAATTTCACATATAAGAATAACACTAAACCAAAGTTTGAATGGAGGCCCAAATCTAAAACTAAAACATTAACATCACATGAAAGGACTCATTCATCAATATCTACCCACAAACCTACACGATATATTTGGGTACCCAAAGGAACCACCACTCTTGGTCCCCTTTGGATCCCTAAATCTCCTACTCATTAGGTGTCACCAAACGCATGAAGTAGAAATCAAGAAAAAAAAATAAAGTATCAATTATTCTACTTCATGATATGATTTAACTTCTTGTTTTCTTATTTTTTAAAAGCTAGTCATCTTATACATAATAGGAAATATGATCGTAACTCAAAAAGAAACTTAATGAGTTTATAAATCAAATTAATCAAAACTCAAAATCATATTTTATTTTGGTGACCTATCTATTATTCTTATATTCATTACATATATATATATCATTTATCAATAATTGAATTCAAAATTACTATGTGGTATTAAAATCTCTAAACATAAGTTTTTAAAATATACTACATATGATATTAAAATTGCCTACAAATCTCCATTTCATGACTTCAAAATTCATAAATAATATGTATAAACAAAACCTTTAAAACTACCAAAGAGGAATCAGATAAAAACATTCAAGCATCCAAGAACAATATGTCAAAATACCTGTATTATTACAAAAAAAAAACTTGTTCCCCTCGGACCTTCCTACTCCACTACTCCTCCTCGTCTATCTCCTCCACACTAGGACTTGGGGATTATCGTATGCGAGTCCTCTGAACCAAATGATGGGGTGGATCCTGTTCTGGGCTGTCCCACTCCCTCCGCTCCGGTGTAGATGGTTTTAGCTTTAATGCCTTGATCATGAACTTCACCATCTTCTTTACACCAGAAACATCCTTCTCCTCTCTTGTCATCCGCTCTCCCATCTCTTCGCGAAAAGACTCAAATTAATCATCTCGAGCCCCTCAAGATGACGCTCCTCGCCGGAGTGGTGGTCGAGCAGACGACAATGTCTCATCCAGGTGGGATGTAGCTCGTAAGTGTGAAGTACTATAAATCAGAGGAAAGCAATCCATCAAGTAAAAACCCAGTTCTATAGAAGGATACATCAGCTGAATAACCCGTTGAATGATGCCACCTAGGGGAAAGTTGTTTTATCTCTGACGGGATGGATGCCGCAACTTGTATGAATAGCAAATCAAGGAAAGCAACAAATCTGCCACATCAAATTTTTCCTCCTCTAGAATGAAGTAGGTGACATAACTTTGTTGTGCGGTGACTTTTGCTGTATCACCCAACTTCAGTAGGATTGTGTGTCGTAGTACATCTTGAACGACCAAGGCGTCTACTGTGAGTGATGACACTGTGGAGATCAGACTCCTGCATTCCCTATTGTGCAGCACCATATTCACTTGAGTCCAGTCTCTATCTACTCTAAACTTTTCAACAATTTCCAAACGATTTGGATGCTGTGTCAATCCAAACACGTTCCTCAGATGGTCATGAGTAATTGTCACCACGTGACCCTGCACCAAAGACCGCAGTCCTACATCCAGCTCTGTCTGGGATGGGTTCTCCAAGTGCGTATAAAAATCTCGAACTAATTCTGAACAAAACCCATCAGGAGAAAATAAATTGAACACTACGGAAGCAACAAATAGCTGCATAATATGGTGGTGACGTGGCATGTCAAACTCCAATATATAAGGAACACCCACCACTGCTGCTTCCACGACCAGATCTGCAGTCTTCTTCCCTTTAGATCCCGGTGCCATCTGCCACATTACAAGAAGAATCAAAACTAAGCAACACTCAATAGCGCCAGCGCTATCAATAGCGCCCATCGTTATCAATAACGCCTACTGTAGCGCCGGCACTAGATCTCTGCTCTAAAAACGGTATAAATTTCCCTAAAATAAGATATTTTCAAACACTAACTTGCTAGATCCAAGAAAGCCACATAATCCAAACCAAAATCAAAATAGAAATCCTCATAAAATTGTAAAACAAAACTCTTGAGGAAAAGAATCAACCATTGTAGATCTAGCTTCTAAAACCACCTAAAAACATCAAATATCTTCATCTCTAACATCAAAATCAAGTTTTAAAACAAAAATCATAAGAAAAGATGAAGATTTACCTCAGATCTACGCGTGGGCTGGGTCGCCTTCTAGGGTTTTTCGGGAGAGAGTCACTGGAAATGGCCAAAATGAAAGAGTAAAGGGGATTTAAATAAAGGCTCGATAGCGCCAGCGCTATCGGTAGCGCAGGCCATATTGCACCTTTCAGATTTTTTAAGAAAACAAAATTCTATAATATTCCTAAATTTATTCTCCACTGTTTGTACTACTTAGTGATGCAAGATTTCGTTTATTACGACTTAAGTTAGGTGTCCTAGATCTTTCAAGTTAAAACACATTCACAAACGCAATTTTGCAATTTTTAACCATCGAAAACATCTCCTAAAAATCTGAAATTTCAGCATGAAACTACTATTGGGACACTTAATCAAGATCAATAATTAAAAAATTCAAAATCATATAAAGTCGTGTACTGTTTCCCGCGCTAGCGCTAACGCCGGCGCTAGCGTACTTATTCTTTTTTCTGTATTTTTAAAATTCTGAAAATTTCTTAAAAACATATTAATCTATCTGTACTATTTATTTTTGCACTTCTGATTATATTTTATTTTTGAAAAATCAAATACAAAAATACAAAAGCTAAATTACAAAAAAAATGTTTTGCTTTTTGTTTACAGTCTATTTTTTCTGCGAAAATCAAATACAAAACTACAAAAGCCAAATTAAAAAAAGTTATGTTTTGCTCTTTTGTTTTTGCCATTTGTGTATGTCTTTTTGCAAAAATCAAATACAAAAATATAAAACATTAAAACTATCAAAAAAACGGTATGGTTTTTCCTATGAAAATCAAGCATGATTTAATCTATTCTTTAGAACTTCTATAATGTTGCAATTTATCTTTTCAAATTACTTTAACATTGTTTTCATCATGCTTTGATATATCTATTAATATGTGCATCAAGTATCTTTTAAAAGTTGTGTAGAACTAAGCTTAGCATGCCTCTAAGTATGAGTAAATATTTTATGTTTGATAATGATCTTCATTCACTCACTTATTTTGGCATTGTCTACATATGTGTTTAATCTAAGAATGCTTGTGTATTAGTACAATGAATTAAAATTGCACAAGTATCTTACCTACACTCCTTTATTTGCACTTTTAGAAATTAAGAAAAGTGGTTATGTTTTTTCATAAATTATATTGGTTTGCAAAACAAGTGTATTCGGAGAACTTTGTTCAAAACAAAAATCATAAAATAAAGTGACAAAGCTAACTCCACCAAACACTACTTGAACCTCCTGATAAGTCTTCATAAGCGTTGTGAGGTTGAGCACCTTGGAAAGAATAGTAAAGTATCTTGTGCAAATCAAATCTTTCTTTCAAAATAAAAACCACTTACTCTTAAGTACACCGGATCACTAGTCTCAACATTAAAAATTAAAATATGTGATCCCCCAAGCACTTCTTTGCACCCTGATAAGTCTTAATGAGCATTGAGTGTGCAAAGCACCTTGGTAGTTGTACATTTTTTTTGTGCATTGAAGTTTGTGGAAGTAAAAATATTTGTGTTTTATTGTGCTCTTACTTTACATATTACTTGTATTTTTTTATTAAAACATTTGTTTACTCTACTCAAAAATACACTTATGTGCACATCATTATCTTTTATAACACTTCTTCTCATGAGTATTGGATCTTAATGTAAATTCTATACTACTCTTTATTTATGAAATGCACAAGATAACCTAGCATGCTCTCTACAATGTTTAGTATGTTTTGAAATTGTGAATTAACATAACATTGTAGTACTCTCTTTTTGATAATATTATTTCATGCTTGGTTACCGTACTATTGAATTTAAAGAATTTACATAAACAATGATTTACAAAAACATCTTCTTTATGAAACTTAACTCATATATTCTTTTTCATCATGTTTGCTTGTATTTTTTCTAAGTCTTCCACAACTTTAAATTTACCTTGTATTTGTTTATGCTACAAACTCTGATTTATGAAAATATTGTGATACTCAAACTCTGATATATTTCAATGAAAATTATTCTAAAACTCCTTATCATTTTCTTGTCTATACAAGCTCGATCATGCCTTTATCTTATTATCAACTTTTAAGTGGTGTCTCCTTACCCGCTTTTGCTAATAACAAAAGGGGGGAGAACTAACATGATAAATATAATCTGCTATCAAAATATAAAACTATCATGCTTAATTAAGATGATAGCTTACATATTGGGGGAGTATTCACTTAGGTGGAGCATGTATTTAGGGGGAGCAATTCTAAATGCTAAAATCGTTAATTATGTTAAGTCATCACTCTCATACACACACAAGTATCATCATGCTTATATATTAATGCTCTGATTTATCATTAATGGATTTGTTATTATCAAAAGGGGGAGTTTGTTGGAACATGGTCTTCCGCATCTCCTAGGTTTGAGAATAACAAATCCTATGTGTATTTGATCTTGGGTGTTTATGTGTGCAGGATAACAAAGTCCACATGACTCAAGGATTACATAAGAAGGTTGCCCCAAAGATGAGCCAACAAATCCAACACTCCTACTAGCGCTGGCGGTAGTACTAGCGTAGGCGCAAGCTGTCGTTCGATGAACTGTTAGCGGCACTCGGCGAAATGCTCATAACGCGTTCAACAAAAATTCGCTCGACGAACTCTTTGCTGCGTTCGACGAAATTTCGATCGACGAAATGTTTTCTTAAGTGCAATTGCCGGGGGAACTTATAGAAGGAGATAGCGCCAGGCGATATTCGATAGCGCAGGCGATAGCGAGGAGCACAGTAGGCAAGAGAGAATTATTTCCTCGGATTGAAGATTCTGCCGCGCAGAATGTGTCCTAATATGGGATAGCGCCGGCGGTACCACTAGCGCAGGCGCTAGTGCTGAGGCTATAAAAAGGACCCCTATTTTCCCGTTTCAGATAGACGTTGCAGAGAGAGAGATAGAGTGCTAGAATTCTAGAGGCTATCTTGGCCGAAAGTTGATGTCCTACAAAAGTTCTGCAAACTTCTGAAGGAGATCTCATCACGCCGGATCCAAACGAAGTCCGCTTCTACAATGCTTATTCTACAGCGGATCTTCGTCTCCAACTTCAGAAGTTCATCAAGAGGGAGTTTTAATTATTTTCATTTCTTATTTCTTGTAAACGGTTAGTGAAATCGCCTCGTGTTGGCGACTAGGTCTGGGTAGGACTTAGGGGGAAACTCGCCTCGTGTTGGCGACGAGATATAGGCTAGGTCTAGGGGGTGCTCGAGGCCACAATCCGGGGAGGGGTTGGCAAGAGCGGCTTGAGGCCTAATCCGGGGAGGATAGGCTAGGGCCACCGGTTCGTGGGGATGCGAGTCGAGATAGAAAACAAAAAGTGTTTACTATTCATCGCCACCGATTTCTAGCGTTATAGAAGTCAACTTTTGTAAAACCGTATTTTATATTAATAAAGAATGTCTCTACTTTATTTTACTTGACCTATAATTGTCTTTGTCTTGCATTATTACAAAGCTTTTCGAAATATCACTTAAGTTTTTGAAAACCCTTATTCACCCCCCCCCCCCTCTAAGGGCGCCTACCGATCCAACAACTCTCACCTAGCTGGCAGGGCAAAAGGCTCACTCGGTGGCAGGTTCTAAAGGTTCAAAGGTTAGGCCCCGAGCAGACCCGCTGTCCAGGCTCTTACCTAGCTGGCAGGGCCGAAAGCTCACTCGGTGGCAGGTTCTGAAGGTTCGAAGGTTAGACCTCGAGCAGACCCGCTGTCCAGGCTCTCACCTAGCTGGTAGGGCCGAAGGATCACTCGGTGGCAGGTTCTAAAGGCTCGAAGGTTAGGCCCAGAGCAGACCCGCTGTCTAGGCTCTCACCTAGCTGGCAGGGCCGAAGGCTCACTCGGTGGCAGGTTCTAAAGGTTCCAAGGTTAGGCCCCGAGTAGACCCGCTGTCCAGGATCTCACCTAGCTGGCAGGGCCGAAGGTTCACTCGGTGGTAGGTTCTAAAGGTTCAAAGGTTAGGCCCCGAGCAAACCCGCTGTCAGGCTCTCACCTTGCTGGCTGGGCCAAAGGCTCACTCGATGGCAGGTTCTAAATGCTCGATGGTTAGGCCCTGAGCAGACCCGCTGTCCAGGCTCTCACCTAGCTGGCAGGGCCGAAGGCTCACTCGGTTGCAGGTTCTAAAGGTTAAAAGGTTAGGCCCAGAGCAGACCCGCTGTACAGGCTCTCTTCTAGCTGGCAGGGCCAAAGGCTCACTTGGTGGCAGGTTCTAAAGGCTCGAAGGTTAGGCCCTGAGCAGACCCGTTGTCCACGCTCTCACTTAGCTGGCAGGGCCGAAGGCTCACTCTGTGGCAGGTTATAAAGGTTCAAAGGTTAGGCCCCGAGCAGACCCGCTGTCCAGGTTCTCACCTAGCTAGCATGGTTGAAGGCTCACTCGGTGGCAGGTTCAAATGGTTCGAAGGTTAGGCCCCGAGCAGACCCGCTGTCCAGGCTCTCACCTAGCTGGCAGGGCCGAAGGCTCACTAAGTTGCAGGTTCTAAAGGTTCAAAGGTTAGGCCCTGAGCAGACCCGTTGTCTAGGCTCTCCCCTAGCTGGCAGGGACGAAGGCTCACTCGGTGGCAGGTTCTAAAGTTTCAAAGGTTAGGCCCCGAGCAGACCCGCTGTCCAGGATCTCACCTAGCTGGTAGGGCTGAAGGCTCACTCGTTGGCAGGTTCTGAAGGTTCGAAGGTTAGGCCCCGAGCAGACCCGCTATCAAGGATCTCACCTAGCTGGCAGGGCCGAAGGCTCACTCGGTGGTAGGTTCTAAAGGTTCAAAGGTTAGGCCCCGAGCAGACCCGCTGTCTAGGCTCTCGCCTAGCTGGCTGGGCCAAAGGCTCACTCGGTGGAAGGTTTTAAAGGTCCAATGGTTAGGCCCCGAGCAGACCCGCTTACCAGTCTCTCACCTAGCTGGCAGTGCCGAAGGCTCACTCGGTGGCAGGTTCTGAAGGTTCGAAGGTTAGGCCCCGAGAAGACCCGCTGTCCAGGCTCTCACCTTGCTGGCAGGGCCGAAGGCTCACTCGGTGGCAGGTTCTAAGTGTTCAAAGGTTAGACCCTGGGCAGACCCGCTGTCCAGGCTCTCACCTAGCTGGCAGGGCCGAAGGCTCACTCAGCGGCAGGTTCTAAAGGTTCGAAGGTTAGGCCCCGAGCAGACCCACTGCCCAGGCTCTCACCTAGCTGGCAGGGCCGAAGGCTCACTCGGTGGCATGTTCTGAAGGCTTCAAAGATTGGCTAAGTAAGAAAGAAAAGTTCAATGCGAAACATTAAGAGGGGACAAGTCGGGACATGAGATCGGCGAATGGAGCCCGTCGCTGGAACACTCGCTAACAAATAATATAGATAAACGTCGACACTCGGCCGGCGAAGTTCCCGGCGAAAACTCCGGCCAATCAAAGGGTCGCGAGACGCCACATGATGGATGGGTGAAAACTACACCAAGCCGAGTGGCCCGCCTCTAGCTTGACGTCGACTCACGCGATACGACCTCTCTAGATCCGGGGGTGAGGTGGCGTGTGTAACAGCCCGCGATTTGCTAGCATCGGCGAGATGGGACACGCTCCCTCTATAATTCGCCGAGCGGCCGCAACAATCATGCAACGACGCAACGTCCTAAAGAGCCTAACGAGACGCGAAAATGTAATAGAGAAGCAATCGCAAATAAAGGCCAGCATTAACAAAAAAAGGAGAGGGGTGTCCCGCCCCCGATATATTTCAAAACAAGTGCTTGGAATAAAGGTTCATCATAAAGTACATTGTTTAGGGATTCCTAGGGCTACTGCCGGAAAGTTTGCTTCTTTCATCTGAATCAACGAGGATGGTCTCATCTTTCCGCAAAGGGTCCTCATCTTCGAGGACGGGAACTGGCACGAAGATGCCCGGCACGACCTGGCGGGCAAAAAGCGTCTCGGCGCCTTCCTTCAGGTATCCGGCATCGCGAACTACCTACAGCGTGTGCTCCGCGGCATCTTGCGCACTCTCCTGCAGCAGCTCCTCAAACTCATAATCGGAGTAAAAATGTTTCTTACTCCCTTCCCCAAGGGTCAAGGCCGCCGCGTCTCGCAAGCACTGGACCTCAGCTTTAGACTCCCGAACCTCATCCTACAGTCTAGCCACTCGCATGCAGAGCATTGCGGCGCTGGTAGTGTCCTGCGAAAAGGGAGATAGTAAGATGCGGAGAAGAAAAGCCAAAACATAAATGCTTTTGGGAAATCATGTACCTCCCGAACGGGGCAACTGGAAAGAAGGGTCTCGGCAGCCTCCAACTTGAGCTTCAGCTCCAAGACCTCGGCGGAAGCGAGGTATCGAGTAGTCTCCACGTCACTAAGGTTCCGCGCGAGGTTGACGCTGCGGCGCGAAGACATATGCGCGAGCTCGAAGGCTCGGAGGAGAGCTCACGAGGTCTCGTGAGCGAGCACCTGGGTCTTTTCGGCATCAAAGACATCTGCGTCGTCTCTGCATAGAGAGCGTAGCCGATGTCGTGGGCTGCACCGCTGGAGACCTCTGTCTCAATCCAGGAAGAATGGAGGGTGGAGAGCGATACCCTGTTTGTATTCATGTCCCACTAAACGAGCGGGGCTCCTGTGGGGTCCACAAACTTTTTGTCGTGCGCGAAATTTTGATGATCCCTGGGCAGCGGCTTCGAACGAATCTCCTTCTGCGGAGCCGAGGTCTCGGCCGAAGAATTCGTGGCAAGAGCCTCGACCAAGGTTCCCTTACCCTTTACGGGTGGGGGGGGGGGCCTTCTCTTTCGCGGAGGGGGATGTTTTATCCTTCGCGGAGGTAGGGGTTTTTGATTTCTTAGACGAAGAGGCGGGAAGGGGAGCATCCGGCTTCCGCTTTTGTCCGTCAGACTTAAAGGATGCCAGGTCCTCCCGGCAGAGCTCTGCGGCGGCCCGCGCAGCGGACAGGGAGGGTCCCAATGCCATCCCCGCCGGATGAGGGGGATGGAGTGGGAAGTCGCGCACACCTGCATCCATAAGAAGTTCACTCAGCGGGAAAGTGAGGGGGAGAGGAGAGTTTGAGCGCGCTGAAACCACCCAAACTTACCCTCGCCCGGAGGAATAGGCGGGAGTGAGTTGACGTTTCGCCGGAGATTGACAACGTCCATCCCGTGCTCCAAGATATACTGATGAAGCTTGTCCTCGTGACCGCCCAGCGGCGGGGGTTTGAAGGTCGACTCCTCCTCTTGCACCAGCGCGAAGAGAATGTTGCCAAATTTCCCGCGGACGAAGACAAAGATGCGAGTCCAATCATTATTCTTGTTTACAAGACCGGCCACCTTGAGCGGATTCTGGACCGAGAAGAAAGCCGTCCCGCTCTTCGCCCGAAAGGTGAAGAGCTTGCGGAAGACGGGTATGCTAAACTCTATCCCCTCCTCGCGCAGGTAGCAGGCGAACCCCACCAACATTGCAATGGAGTTCGGATTGAGCTGGGCGGGGATGACTCCGAAGTAGCGGAGCGTCTAGCGAAGCTCCGGCCAGATGGGGATGCGGAAGCCCACCTCAAAGTGCTCCAGTGGAATCGCGAGGGTGCCCGGGGCGAAAGTATTGATGCGGTCGTCTGTCCCGGGGCGGGTTGCGGAAAAGGACGGCAGGATGTAGTCCTCAACGGTGGTCATATATTCCTCTTCGGTAAGATTGCATGGGTCGAAATACTGCTGAGCAAATGTACTCGCGCACTTGCCTCTGCCATCCGGCTCGCCACCCATCTTGCGAGAGCAAGGAAAATCCGAGGTCGCGTAGATGAGAGAAGGGCGAGTGCTTGCGAGAGGAGAGAGATGGGTGGTCAAAGTGAAACGTAATAAATGAAGTTGGTAGAGTTAACTATTTATAGAGAAGTGAAAAATCGGGGGATTTCCTAAGCAGCGGGTGTGCTGATAGTGACCACGCTTCTCCGACGCCTCGAAACCCGTGCTAAGACTTCTTGCCCGTTATAGGCGAAGACAAGACGAATGGTCGCCCGACGGGAAGTAAGACAGCTAAAAGTGATTAGATGGCGTGCGAGACGCTAGCATTCGGCGGAAGTGTAAAAAGTTATAAGAAACCAAGGCGGAATAGGAAGGAAAAAGAGCCATTCGTAGAACACAGTCAAAAAATTATTACAGAATCAAAAGAGTTTAGTAATGTCTTTGCGAAATTCTAGCAGTGGAGTCAAGGGAGCGAGTGTCGGTAGGCTAATGCTCGATCCAATGCCATCGACCCTGACCTCGCGTCCCTGCCTCTGGAGGCATTCACGGGTAGTAATAAGCGTTCATAGCGGTGATTTCTCGGTTGGCCAAATGCAGCTCGTCCCTGGCTCGCGCAGCGTGCCTCCCGGGAGAAAGTTCCCCGCCCTCATCGCCCAGGCGCTCCACCTCAGCAAGGAGACGCGCACAGTCCCGGCGAAGAGACTTCAGCTCACGCCTTGTGTCGATCCGCTGCCCATCCAGCTGTCCTGCGAGGTCTCGGTGCATGAAGATGAGCTTGCCAAGCACCTCCTTTATTCGCTCCTTCATGGTTTGGGCGTCGAATGGGTCACCTAGAAAATTCGAAAGCTCTCCAGATGAATGAGGCGGCGAGACCATCCCTTCTCCTCCATCATAGTAGGATCCCATAGGGGAGGCCTCCCGATGACCTGCGAAAACAAAAATGTTGGTCTTGATAGGTAAAAGGGTCACATCAGAGCGAGTGAGCTCACTAACCCGGCACGGACACGCCCTGCTTGGGAAGGGGGAGCGTGGAAGGATGCCCCTCGAATAAGCTAGTGGCAGGATGCAGAGACTTCCCTCTCCCAGGGCGGTAGGGCACCTGGTTGGCGGCTGGATGAGTACGGCCAAGGTCTCATCCTGAAGAGCCCTCGTGCCCATTCGCGGAGGTAGGAGTTCCCTGGCGAAGGGGAGAGCGCCTAGAGGTGGAAGGCCGTTCTGCGGCATCAGGATTAAGGGCTGCGAGAAGTAGCGATCAGAGGCAAGAAATATGCGGAAAAATTACACTATTTACTGATTACCAGCTTGCTGCAGGGTCTCGCCCCAGTGTTCAATGGAGCAAGGCTCTCGCCAGGAGGGGATCTCGCATCATTGGGCGGGGGCATTGTTGTTTTCTTCAGATCGGTCCCGTGATCTTTCTCGGGAGCCGATGCCTCCTGCAAATGGTCAGCACCCAGGTAATGATGCTATCTCGAGGGTCAGCAAGGGGATCAAAGGAAATGAGAGTACCGACATCTGCCTATCAGGAGGAGGGTTATTGTCGGATGAGGGGATTCTGAGGCGGACTCGCCCTCCACCCGGTCCTGCCGAACCGCCAAGGCTCTCCTAGAGCAGAATGGAGAATTATGGTCCTTCTTCGAAGAGCGCCAGGGGGCGAACCGGGCAGCTTTAGGGGCATTTTTCTCTTGGGCCGCGACCAGGCTATCCAGCATCTCTTGCGAGATCGGTTTTCGGGGATGGTCTCATGAAGGCCATCTCAAGGTGGCGAAAGCTCAAAATGTAGGGACGAATTTATGACGTAGGAAAGAGAACACTCCGGAGAAAATGCCTGAGGCAGGGGCATATATAGCACATCGGTGGGACCAATAGAAAGATTTTGTCCAGATCAGTAGGACACTCCTCGAATACCGAGTTGGACTATTCTTTCTGAGCATAAGGTCCGCTCGCAAAGAGCGGGATTGTGTACAACCCCGTATTCGCCGAGTGGTCCCACCCCAGACTCAAGGTCACCAGAAGGAGAAACGGGTGGTGCAAGTAAGCATTCGCATAGGCCGAAGGGGGCTTTCGCCCAAAGAGCTGAGGAAGCACTCGCTAGCGAGAAGGCTCTGGAGTGCAGATAGACATGAGATTGGGGGTCGAAGCCCCGCTCACTTGGGGGATCAGGAAGAGGTGAGTGGAGCCTCCACGGACCACTCGCCCATAGTAAGCGAATGGTGCCTTCACGTACCACTCGCCCGGGGAGGCGAGTGGTGCCCTCAGGGATCACTCGCATAAGGGGATCTGAAGGGGAAATGACCCAGATACCCCTTCTGGGCTGCCAATAGCTCCTCAGAACAACGAAGTTAGGCTGTTAGCAGACCAATTTGGGGTGCGGTTAGCAAAACCAAATGGCGGATTCAAGCTATTTGCAGACCAGCCTAGAAAAATCTATAAATAGACCCTTAAGTGCACCGTGGAGGAGATCAGATCTTTTTTAGCTCTCTCCTCCTAGGCAAGTTTTTGTTGGCTGTTAGTGCCCTCCAAGGTGCCCGACTGAGGATTGGTTTGGGAGGGGAAGCTCTCTTAAGATCTTCCGGGTGTGTGGCGGGACCTCTTCGCTACAGCCTTGGCTCAGTTCAAGATTTTCCATCCACCGTCAAGAGAGTTTTGTGAGGGAGAAGTGGGCACCGGCTACACCCCCCTGTGGGTCCGAACTCAAGAGACCGGTTGCTGGTTTCAACAATAAGAGTGTCAAGCGACCCATAACAGTTGGATGTTATCTGTGGGAACGTCGTTCCCCAAAGCTCTCTAAATATACTCGGAAGACAGTACTCTCCTAACGACAGTACTAGTGACTAGCATCGAATGGCAAGATGATTGACCCATACAACTGAAGGATTAATCCATGGGGGCACGCTGAACCAGATCCCTCTCATTCACTCATCAACATACAACTCATAGAAGAGGGGATGATCGCACCTGTAGATGCGCTAGAAGAGCGTGTGAGCCAAATGGAACAACACTAGAACAAGATGCTCGCCATCCTAAGAAACATAGGAGCTCCGCAAGCTCCTAATCCAGCTCCCAGGCTGGTCAATCCACCCCTGCCAGCTCCGAATAGTGCTCTGGCGGAGCACGCAGCTCACGAGCATCACGTAACTGAAGAAGAGTTCTCTGACGCAGCCAACTCGACATTTCCAGTCCGACCGACCAGAGAACACGAAGCACATCATCATTACCACCACCCAAAAGCAGCAGTCTTCGGACATGCAATTGGATGTATCACTCACGAATAAATTCGCGATGTGATCACTGAGGAGTACGGACAAGTTGGATGATGGGACGCTTTTGCTAGCCATCCTCTCCATCACGGCTCGTCGTTAGCGCCCGAGGTCCAAGCGCATCCAATCCCATATGGCTTCAAGCTCATAAACATCGAGACGTTCGACGGAACAGACGATCCATTAGAGCATGTTAACCACTTCACCACCATCATTTGGATCATTAACTCCCCATATCAGTTGATGTGCCAAGAGTTTCCTGCAACACTGAAGGGGCAAGTGCGAACCTGTCTCCACTCCCTGAGAGAAGGAGCCATCGACGCCTTTATGGAATTGACTCGATAGCTCACAGATCAATTCATCATCAACCGCAGGATCGTTAGAGACCCCTCTCATCTTTCATGGATCTTCCAAAATAAGGGTGAGTCCCTTAAGGACATTTTCCGTCGCTTCATTACTGAGACATGACAAATACCATAGGTCGATCCCGAGCTTCTACGAGGCATTTTCCTTAGGGTGGGGGGGGGGGGGGGGCAACACCCAAGCAGATTCTATTCATCACTGATGAGGGAGATGATGCACAGTGATATAGATTTTGCGGTTTTGAAATTTAAGCGAAGGTTAAAGATTTTTCTCCAAAACTATATTCGATTAAGGCAAGTGTACCTTATCGTCTATTGTATAGGATACTTAGGAATATCAAGGTCGTATTCCACGGGGAGCGTTGATTACTTCTACTTCGAGGAAAATCACCATTATCTTATCTATGAAAATTTGAGGTTTGTTTTTGCTTAACTAAAATTAAAACTAATTGCAAGCTAAATGAAAAGATCAAACATTACATGAAAGGAAAGAGAAATTGACATTGCATAAAAGGAAGAAATTACTTAAGGAGAAAAAGAACATGAAAGAGGAAACTAATTTTTATTGAAAATAAAAAAACTATTACAAGCCTTAATTTAAGAGTGCAAAGCTAAGGAAAATGAAGGTTACAAGCTTAAGAAAACTAGTAAATGAAAATTTAAAAACATTGCATGAAAGGAAATAAGAGAACATGAAAGCTAAAGAAAAGACATGAACAAGCACTTGAAAAACTCACTCTCAGCTCTAACAGCACCTCCCCCACTCCAAAATTCTGAACCCTGGACTCAAGGAGAGCCTCTGAATTTATAGGCGAAAATTTCAAGTTACACGCCCTCGGTCACGGGCGTGACCTAGGGCGTGACTGCACTATTCACATCGGATCCGACAGCAGCGTGGGCTTTCTGGACGGCGCGGCAAAAAGTGGACATTACACGCCCGTGTAATTTTGGTCACAGGCGTGACTTTGGACGGCTTCATTAAATGCAGCGTGGGCTGGAATTCGGCGCGGCGGCAAAGCAGAGATCACGCGGGCAAGTCACAGCCGTGACATGTAGGTCACGGGAGTGACTTAGGTTGACTTCTCGACAGCATCTCCACGTCTCGTCAGCAGCCAGCTGGGAAGATTCTAATATTACATGCCCCTAGTCACGGGCGTGATCGAGGGCGTGACTCGCTGTGGACTAGCTCAATTGGCGCGGCATCGACTCTGGACTGATCTTTAGGTTACACGCCCTTGGTCACCGGCGTGACTGAGGGCGTGTACTTGTCAATTTCTCCAATTTGTCCCAAAATTATGCAAAAATTGAAATTAAGCTAAATTAGAAATAGAATTTCAAAATAAACACTTATGACCTAGAAATGACATAAAAAAGGAAAATACAAATTAAATATTTACAAAATATTCTATTAAAAAGTTATAAAAATACTACTTATCAAATACCCCCATACTTGAGGTTTTGCGATTCCAGAGCAAAAGTGTGAGACATAATTTATACGACATCCTTAAAATTTTTTTAATTTAAAACTAAAATTTCATTTAACCAAAAGTTAAGTTAAGAGTAAATTCAAGGGGGAGTTAAGTCTTAAATTATGATGATGATTTGAAAAGAGGGAAAAATGTTTAGGCAAGAACTTCTCAAGAAAATTAAGTAGTTTGACAAAATTGTAGAAATTATAAAACTAAATTAAATTAAAATTATAAGAACTCTACCTTAAAAGAAACTTAAGGAAAAGTAAATTACTAAATATTGCTCTCTCCATAATTTTCAACTAAAACTAGAACAATGATAATTGGCTAAGGGGGATTTCATAAAATTTGGCATGAGAAGAGATCTTTGATTTGAGGTGATGAATTTTATCCTCTCACCTTTATATTTTTTTTCTCTTTTTTCTCTTCTAATAACAACCCAAAATGTATATGGTTTAGGAGTAATGAATTTTATCCTCTTACTCCAAGCCATGTAATCTTTTCAAATATTTTGGGTGCATATGTTTTAGGGAATAATGAATTTTATCCTCTTATTCCCATGACATATGATCTTTTAAACTTCATTTTTTTATGCCACAAAGGGGGTAAGGAAGGGAAATAAATCTAGCTAGCTTTAAATTATATTGAGAGCAAATTCTAGTAACATTAAATTTCCTAAGATCTAAAAAGTTAGAAGGAAATATAATTGAAATCTAAAGAGGTTTAGGAAATTCACTACAAAATGAAGCCATTTAAAAATAAAAAGAGAAGTCGTGCTAAATAAAATTCTCTAATCAATTTAAAATCATAAGATGATTCTTAAATCAAGATTACCTCAAATTTAAAATTAACAAACTATGATAAGCAAAATCTTGGCCAATTAAAAACTTAAACATGCTTATAAACATTCTCAACTAGATTTCTAAGAAATCACAAAAACAACAAATAGGAGAGGTATAAGATTTAAATATTTTTGTATTTTAAGTATTTTCATATATTTTTTTGAATTTTGATATTATCTTTTTTTTATAAGAAATAAACAAAAACATATACTAAAAAACTAACAATTTTTTTTATTAATTCTTGGACTTCCCGAGGTATACCCCGTGAAGGGTTCTCACGGTACTAGAAGGTGAGATGGGGTGAGGTCCCAAACGTCCCTTTCCAAGATTTAAATTTTTCTATTTTCTAATTTTTTTTTGAGTTTTTGGGTTTTACAAGTGCTAAAATAGAAGAAAACATAAGAAAAAATATATATTTTTTGTTTTGAAAATTTTCTAATTTAACAACTATTTACAAAGAACTATTTACACCCCCATACTTAAAGTTAAACATTGTCCCCAATGTTTAAAACTAAGTATGAAGTAAAAGAAAATAAAGTGCAAGACAAAACAAAAAGGAAATGCATGATAAAAGAGAAGGAAGAAAGAGAAAGGGCTTCCCTGATTTTTTGAAGTTTGCGCGGGAAAGCGACGATTACCTACAAAATATGTTAAAGACCAAGAGAAAACAATAAAAAGATAACTTTGAGGTGCCTCCCAAAAGTGCTTTGTTTAAGGTCGCGTAGCTTGACCCACTTGCCGATCATATTATAGGTTGAAATACAATCGAATCACTCTTTTCATTAGTTAACTCTCCCGGAAGATATAATTTAAGGCGGTGCCCGTTAACTTTGAAGGTACCTTTTTCCGGGTGGGAAATTAAAATTGTCCCATAGGACCAAACCTCTTTAACAATAAAGGGTCCGGACCATCGGGATTTTAGTTTTCCCGAAAAAAGGCGAAGGCCAGAATTATAAAGGAGGACGAGATCGCCCGGCGAAAAAGTTTTTGGAAATTTAATATGCTTATCGTGATAAAACTTTGTCCGCTCCTTATATAATTTATTTCTCTCATACGCATTCGCTCGCCACTCATCTAATTCGTTCATTTGGAATTTTCTTTGTTCTCCCGCTAGAGTGGAATCGAGGTTTAAAAATTTAAGCGCCCAAAATGCACGGTGTTCTAATTCGACCGGAAGGTGGCAAGCCTTTCCATAAACCATTCGATATGGTGTACAACCGAAAGCGGTCTTGTATGCCGTTCGATTGGCCCATAGCGCGTCATCGAGCTTTATTGCCCAATCCTTCCGATTAATAGAAACTGTTTTTTCTAAAATCTGTTTTAATTCTCGATTAACAACTTCGACTTGGCCGCTCGTTTGTGGGTGATATGCGGTGGATAATTTGTGCATGACACCATATTTTGCTAAATTTTTTGTAAATTGACTATTGCAAAAATGGGTGCCCCGATCACTCACAATAGCGCGCGGCGTGCCAAATCGAGAAAATAATTTTTTTTAAGAAATTAACGACGACTCGCACATCGTTGGTGGGGAGAGCTTGCGCTTCCGCCCACCTCGATACGTAGTCGACCGCCACTAGAATATATTTATTTAAAAAAGAGGGAGGGAGAGGACCAACAAAATCGATACCCCAAAGGTCGAAAATTTCGCATTCTAAGAAAATGTTTTGGGGCATCTCATCCCGGCGAGAGATGTTACCCGACCGCTGGCAGCTGTCGCAAGTACTCACAAGGGTGTGAGCATCTTTGAAGAGCGTGGGCCAATAAAAGCCCGCCTCCAGCGCCTTCCTCGCAGTTCGGTTCGAATGATAATGACCACCGGTGGGTCCCTCATGACAATGACGTAATATTTTAAAGTCTTCCTCACTTGAAACACATCTTCTAACAACCTGGTCTGCACATACACGGAATAAAAAGGGGTCCTCCCAAAAGTAAATCTTTAAATCAGAAATGAATTTCTTCTTTTGCTGACTCGAGAATTCTTTTGGCAGGACCCGGGCTACTAAATAGTTAGCCAAATCCGCAAACCAAGGGGTAGAAGATGAATTAATATTTTCGAGAGCTAGGAGGCGCTCTTCGGGAAATTTATCGTTGATGTCGGCCTCTATTAATGCTTCCGAGGAGGGATTTTCTAAACGAGAAAGGTGATCGGCCGCCAAGTTTTCGGCTCCTCTTTTATCCCGGATCTCTAAATCAAACTCCTGCAAGAGGAGGATCCATCACAAAAGACGAGACTTGGCGTCCGATTTACTTAAGAGATACCTAAGCGCGGAGTGATCTATGAAGACGATAACTTTTGAGAGAGTGATATGCGACCTAAACTTATCGAAGGCGAAAATGATTGCTAGAAGTTCCTTCTCGGTCGTGGTGTAGTTTGCTTGTGCCGACGTGAGTGTTTTGCTCGCATAATAGATCGGGTGAAAATACTTACTCACCCGTTGGCCTACAACGGCACCAACCGCAATATCACTCGCGTCGCACATGATTTCAAAAGGGAGCGACAAATCTGGGGCGACTAGAATCGGGGAGTTTATAAGTTTCTCTTTGATAAGTTGAAAGTCTAAATTGCATTCATCGTTAAAAAGAAAAGATGTTTCTTTCTCGAGAAAATGGGTTAACGGCTTTGTGATTTTGGAAAAATTTTGTATAAAGCGCCGATAGAACCCCGCGTGGCCTAGGAAACTCCTAATAGCTTTTACGTTTGTTGGAGGGGGGAGCTTTTCAATTACTTCGATCTTGGCCCTATCGACCTCGATCCCCTTGCCCGAAATTTTATGGCCAAGGACTAGTCCTTCCTTGACCATAAAATGGCATTTTTCCCAATTAAGCGCTAAATTCGTTTCCTCACATCGCTGCAACACGCGCTCGAGATTTTTTAAATAGTTTTCAATTGAACTTCCGTATACGGAGAAGTCGTCCATAAATACTTCCATCACCTCCTCTACTAACTCATCAAATATTGTCAGCATACATCTTTGGAATGTAGTTTGCGCATTACAAAGACCGAATGGCATCCTTCGAGAAGCGAAGGTGCCAAAGGTACAAGTGAAAGTGGTTTTCTCTTGGTCGTCGGGCGAAATCGGGATTTGGAAGTATCCCAACAAACCATTGAGAAAACAGTAGTAGGAGTGACTCGAAAGGCGCTCTAAAATTTGGTCGATAAATGGTAGAGGGAAGTGATCCTTACGGGTGGCATCATTTAATTTCCGATAGTCGATGCACATCCGCCAACCCGTAATAGTACGGGTTGGGATCAATTTGTTATTTTCGTTCGCAACTATCGTGACACCACCTTTCTTTGGCACGACTTGTACTGGGCTAACCCAAGTACTATCTGATATCGGGTAGATGATTCCCGCGTCCAGAAGTTTTATAACTTCGGCCTTAACGACTTCTTTCATGTTCGGGTTTAGTCGTCGTTGAGGCTGGACTGAGTTGCGGGGATTTTCTTCAAGAAAGATTTTATGAGTGCAGAAAGATGGGTTTATACCCTTAATATCCGATAATTGCCACGCAATTGCGTGGCGGTGCTTTCTTAAAACTGTAGTAAACTCAGAAATTTCTGAGTTGCTAAGATCGGATGAAATGATGACGGGTAGCTTAGACTCTTTTTCCAAAAACAAATATTTAAGGTGAGGGGGAAGTTTTTTCAACTCTAATTCGGGTGGTTCTTCATAAGAAGTTTTAATTTTCAATTTTTCTAGAAATAACAGTTCGGGTGGAGTGGGGTGAGAAATTTCTTCTTCAACATAAAAGAGCTCTACGGGCTCGGAATCACTACTTGCTGATGAACTAACTCGAGGGATGAATCGAACTCACAACACTCTTCCAAGTAAAAACACGAATCGTCGTTTTCTAGCGTGTTCCGCATCGAGGAATTTATTCCGAAGGTAACTTCATCGTCTCCAACCCGTAGGAGGAGCTTTCCGTTACTTACGTCTATAATAGTGCGGGAGGTGGCAAGGAAGGGGCGACCGAGTATGAGAGGTACTTCGGCATCCTCTTCGATGTCAAGAATGACAAAATCCACCGGGAAGATGAATTTGTCAACCTTGACGAGCACGTCCTCCACTATTCCTATCAAATATTTTAAAGAACGATCCGCTAATTGGATACTCATTCAAGTGGGCCTTGGATTTCCTAGACCTAGCTTTTTGAACAAAGAAAACCGCATAAGGTTGATGCTTGCTCCAAGATCTGCTAAGGCGTGTTTTACTAACGAATTGCCAAATAGACATGGGATGGAAAACTGTCCCGGGTCATTTGCTTTTTTAGGCAATTTGTTGAGTACAACCGCGAAGCATTCTGCGTTTAAAGAAATATGCAAAATATCTTCTAACTTTTTCTTATTGGAGAGCAACTCCTTAAGATATTTCGCATATTTAGGCATTTGTGAGATAGCCTCACAGAAAGGTACATTAATATGGATTTGTTTTAAAACATCTAATTTTTTTTTATAATTTTTTTCGGCGCTTTCATTTTAAAATATAGATGGATACAGAATATTAGAAGTAGGAGCGCGCGGATTTAAAATAGAAGTGTGCGGAGCTATCGTAGCGGGCAAATTCGAAGATGAATTAAAAGTAGGAGGAGGAGGAGAGGAAATTACCTTGGGTTCGTCCTGTTTTTGAACCACCTCCTTCCCGCTTCTGAGTGTAATCGCGTGCGCGCTCTCCTTTGGATTTTGCTCGGTATTCCCCGGTAGTGCTCCTTGCTGACGCTCAGAAATCATCTTTGCGAGTTGGCCCACTTTATTTTCTAAATTTTTGATCGATCCGGTAAGGTTCCGGATGTTCGTTTCATTTGTAGCAACATATTTTGCAAAAACCTCTTCAATCGGAGAGAGTTTTTGTTGTTGCGGTGGAAAACCGGGTGGATTAAAATTTTGAGAAATCAAATTTGGAGGCGGAGTTAAGTTAAGAAGTTGATTAGGGGGAGGTTGATTTAAATTCATAGGACGCTGAGCATTTCCTTGGTTGCTCCATGAGAAATTCAGATGATTCCTATAACCCGCATTGTATGTGTTGTTATACGGAGTGGTGTTGGGGTTATAGGAAGGCCGAGGCGGATTTCCCATGTAGTCAACATGTTCTTCAATTAAAACGTTATTAGCCAAAGGAGGAGTGGTGGAGGAAGCAGACATCTCCGCCACTTGCTTTGTTAAGCTCTCAACTTGTAAAGCCAAATTTGCGTTTGCGTCTATTTCAAAAATTCCGTCGGCTTATTAGGCCACGCTCGGGGCATGTTCCATTGGTACGCATTTGTTGCCATCTCTTCGAAAAGCTCTTGAGCGGTGCCCGGGGTTTTGTTATTTAATGTCCCCCCGGCGTCCGCATCAATCATTTGCCTCGTTTGGAGATTTAAGCCATTATAAAATATTTGCACTTGTTGCCAAGTGGCAAGTGCGTGGTGAGGGCATCGACGCAAAAGCTCCTTGAAGCGCTCCCATGTGTCATAGAGAGTCTCCGAGTCGATTTGCATGAACGACGCAATATCCGTGCGCAATTTAGCGGTCTTTGAAGGCGGGAAATATTTATTGAGAAATTTTTCCGCCATTTCGGCCAATGTAGTGATGGATCCCCTAGGTAGGGAGCCCGGCCACTGCTTGGCCTTAGAACGCAAAGAAAAAGGAAAAAGACGTAATCGAATGGCGTCATCGGTGACGCAATTGATCTTAAAAGTGTCGTAAATTTCAAGAAAGTAAGAAATATGTGAATTTGGATCCTCGTTTGGTTGACCATCAAAGGTCACTGATTGTTGCACCATTTGTATGATGCTGGACTTGATCTCAAAATTATTGTTCGCCACCGTGGGGCGAACAATACTCGATTGTGTGCCTTCCAAATTCGGCCGCGCATAATAAGACATGGTCCGTTGCGCGTCCTCATCAGGACTTGGCTCGTTAAGATTAGGAGGATTAAGATTATGATCCATATTCGTTGTGTTAGTGTCCACGATCGACTCTTCGGATTCTACTTGATTTCCCTGATCACGAGAACGGCGGTGCCTCAAAAGGGTTCGCTCGATCTCCGGATCAAAAGGAAGAATCGAAGGGCTACCTCGGGTCATACACTAAAAAGGAGAAGAAAGGAAGAGGAAAAAAAACTAAATTTTTTTTTCTTTTTGAGATTTAGAAAAAGCAAAATAAATTAAAAAGAAACATGATACAATTAATAGCTATCCTCTTTTCAAAATATCTATGCAAAGTTCCTGGCAACGGCGCCAAAATCTTGATATAGATTTTGCGGTTTTGAAATTTAAGCGAAGGTTAAAGATTTTTCTCCAAAACTATATTCGATTAAGGCAAGTGTACCTTATCGTCTATAGTATAGGTTAATTAGGAATATCAAGGTCGTATTCCACGGGGCGCGTTGATTACTTCTACTTCGAGGTAAATCACCATTATCTTATCGATGAAAATTTGAGGTTTGTTTTTTCTTAACTAAAATTAAAACTAATTGCAAGCTAAATGAAAAGATCAAACATTGCATGAAAGGAAAGAGAAATTGACATTGCATGAAAGGAAGAAATTACTTAAGGAGAAAAAGAACATGAAAGTGGAAACTAATTTTTATTGAAAATAAAAAAACTATTACAAGCCTTAATTTAAGAGTGCAAAGCTAAGAAAAATGAAGGTTACAAGCTTAAGAAAACTAGTACATGAAAATTTAAAAACATTGCATGAAAGGAAATAAGAGAACATGAAAGCTAAAGAAAAGACATGAACAAGCACTTGAAAAACTCTCTCTCAGCTCTAACAGCACCTCCCCCACTCCAAAATTCTGAACCAGGGACTCAAGGAGAGCCTCTGAATTTATAGGCGGAAATTTCAAGTTACACGCCCTCGGTCACGGGCGTGACCTAGGGCGTTACTGCACTATTCACATCGGATCCGACAGCGGCGTGGGCTTTCTGGATGGCGCGGCGAAAAGTGGACATTACACGCCCGTGTAATTTTGGTCATAGGCGTGACTTTGGACGGCTTCATTAAATGCAGCGTGGGTTGGAATTCGGCGCGGCGGAGAAGCAGAGATCACGCGGGCAAGTCACGGCCGTGACATGTGGGTCACGGGCGTGACTTAGGTTGACTTCTCGACAGCATCTCCACGTCTCGTCAGCAGCCAGCCGGGAAGATTCTAATATTACACGCCCCTAGTCACGGGCGTGACACTTGGTCACGGGCGTGACTCGCTGTGGACTAGCTCAATTGGCGCGGCATCAACTCTGGACTGATCTTTAGGTTACACGCCCTTGGTCACGGGCGTGACTGAGGCGTGTACTTGTCAATTTCTCCAATTTGTCCCAAAATTCTACAAAAATTGAAATTAAGCTAAATTAGAAACAGAATTTCAAAATAAACACTTATGACCTAGAAATGACATAAAAAAAGGAAAATACAAATTAAATATTTACAAAATTTTCTATTAAAAAGTTATAAAAATGCTACTTATCACACAGCTATCCAGACCTCGTGCATAAGGTCGGAGCTTAGATAGTTGTCGATAAAGTCATCGAAGCGCACCGCCAACAATTTGAAGGAAGACAAAATAGAAAGAAGGGGGAGGAGCAGACCCCAAGAAGTTAGGAAGAACACCGTGACAACGATCCTCGTTGGGACCCCCAGAGGGATCAGGTTCCCCGACCACCTCAAGATTACACTCCACAGAACATATCACAGACTAATGTGCTCTACGCCATCCAAGACAATCCAGCACTCCAGAGGCCAAGAGAACTTCTCCCAAATACCAGGGGGATTCGTCGAAGTATTGTGAGTTCCATAGCGGAAAGTAGCATAACACTGAGGAGTGTTCTAAACTGAAGGAGGAAATTAATAGCCTTATTCGATGAGTGCTTCTCGGAAGGTTCCTGTAAGGCTATGTGTAATGTCCTGTGTTTATATAATCCGAATTAGAATAATTAATAATGATGTACGAGCACTAAATTATCCAACTAAATAAAAAAAAACAGAGTCTACAGTTAGGTTCAGAAGGTCGAAAAACTATAGAATCGACATATTATTTGACAAAATATGAGATTATTAGAAAAAACAAGATTTTCGGCGCAACCGACAAAATTTCGAGAAAATGAGAAATTCAGCAAAAATTGATAAGAATTTATGAAAACCGAGGCCAGATTTTGAATTAGGACGTCAAAAAACTCCCGGGTTGGTATAATCATTTTTTTAAACGTGGCGACGTGCATGGCCGCCACTTGGCGACGTGCATAGCCGCCACATGGCGACACATGGCTTCGTGCATGATTGTCATGTGACAACATGCATGGTTGTCATGTGGAGATGTGCATGGATGTCATTTAGCGCCACATGGTGCCATCATAGTTGCATGACCACCATATGGCGACACGTGGCGATACGTGTACTCTCCGGAGAGCCGGTGAAGAGCGATTTGATTTTTTGGACTTTTCGGGAGTTCTAGAGCTCAGATTTAAGTTATTTCAGTGGCGTTTGCAAACTACTATAAATACAGATCCAATGTAATTATTCATTCATTCCATATCCATTCATGTTTTGGGAAATCAAGAGAGAGAGATGAGAGAGAAAGTATCAGAATTCTGCCAAACTTGCGGGAGATCTTCAGGAGAAGTTCTAGAGCTAGAGTTCAACTTCGGATTCCACTTAGTTGTTGCGGAGCGCTACCAAAACTATGCCAAAGTAATATTCGTGGTGCAGAGTATTGCGGAAGCGCTGCCAAAATCCTGAGTCGAGGAGCAAGAAGACTGAGGTAGGTGGAAAATAATACAATATTTATATGTTCAGTAATTATGCTTAAATAATGCCCAGATTATGATAAGTATAATGAGGGATGGAATTACATGCATTCACGTAGTAATTGTTAGTGTTTCCAATGTGACCTCAAAGCAATCAAGCAGTTAGTCTTACTGCCAACACAATTTGAGTCTATGGGGTCGCACATAACAGTGTTGGAGAAATTGGATGAAGGATTGTATTGGCCTCACTCATATTGGATATGAGTGGAGAACTAATCCTATGACTGATTGGAGTTGCGTAGCGAACATATTGATGGGAAGTACACGATAAATTGACGAGAAGTGTCTTGACGAGTTGAGTTTGTTACTCGACGAATTTCTTCATTGAAAGGTTCACTCGACGAATTGAGTTTGCTACTCGACGAATTTCTTCAGTGAAAGGTTCACTCGACGAATTATGTTTTACTCGATGAATTCAGTTTGTTATTGGATGAATTTCTTCAGTGAAAGGTTCACTCGACGAATTCTGTGTTTACTCCAATGTAAGTTGTGGGTGTGCGGATAGCCTCTCTCTCGCCTGGGTATAAATAGAACATGATTTTATACCCTATGAAAGCGACCTTTTCTTTTGCAAATTTGTGAGAGACGAAAGGGTTCCAACAAAAGACTTCCGTAAAAGCTCCGACGAAAGAGTTCCGACCGGTCGATCCCGCCGCCGCCGCCTCTCCCAGTCGTTGGACCTAGCAGTCTGTGGGAGACGTAGAGGTCTCTTCTTCTCCAACCTAGTTCTTGTTCGACAAGAAGCTAGAGTTCTTCTTCGCTCGTATGGACTCCCATAGAGGCGCCGATCCATTTTTGCGCTTGGGACTCAACGATCGTTCTTCGAGATCTCATTTGTGGAGCACCTTGGTTGAGTGTTCATTCAATCCCCTTTAGGTATTGCAATGTGTTGCTTCTCCTATTTCTTGATTCATGAAATCGCAAGTTCCTTGAACTGTTTAGGGTTGTTCTTGTTCGTTATTTCCGCTGCGCATATGTGATATGCTATCTACATATGATATATAGAAAACTCAACAGTAATGATGTCCCAAGTCTCATTGCATGTGTTCTGATACTATGAAAATGCATGCACATAGAATATGAAACTGAAATAAATGATATTATGTCGTAATACACACAATGCTATGTTGTTATTGTACAACCCCGGTATTCGCCAGGAGGGGAGCAGAGGCTAAGTTGTCCGGGAGAAGGCAGAAGCAAGAGGAGTCGTGAGGCGAGTCGGGCGAGCCGGGATCTCGCTGGATGCTCGCAGGAAAGGTGGGAGAACCGGACTCACAGGGGCCATCCGCAGGAGGGCGAACGAGCCGAACCTCTCGGCCCGCAAGAGAAGCCCTGGTAGGTGGCTCGCCCACTAGGGGTCCAGAGGTGTTTTTACCTAGATACCCCTGGTGGTCTGCAGTTAGCCCCTCCAAACAGCGGAGTTTGGCTGTTGGCAGGCCACTTTGGGCTGCGTATAGCAAAATCAAAAGGCGGAATCCCGCTATTGGCAGACCAGACTTAAAAAACTATAAATAGACCTTGAAGGGCTCCTTGGGAGAGGACAGCAATCAGAGGATTCTGAGCGTCTTCCTCCCTAGTTCACTTTGGTTTAGCTCTCAGGCTCTCCAAGGTGCCCAGTCTCAGCTTTAGCTTGGGAGGGGAAGCACTCAAAGATCTTCCGAGTGTGTGGTGGGACCTCCTCGCTGCGACCAAGGGTCTGTTCTTAGTTCCGACTCTCCGGCCGGTTCCTTCCAAGAAATTAGTAAGTGCTAGCTGCCCCTCTTCATTGAGGGCCTGAGCTCCACAAAGAAGCCAAGTCCTGGTTTCAACATTTTTGGTGCGGTGAGCGTGGAGTGGAGCTAGTCTAAGAAAACTCCAAGGAAGAGATGGCAGGAAACAACGAGCGAGAGGAGGAGTTTGGTGGCTCTCTGCCACCCGGCGCGCCAGCAATTGTGGAGATGCTGGCCGATCTGAAGAGGGATTTGCTAGGGACCTTTCAGTGTGCCCTCGCCTCGGTACTCGGGGGGCTCGCGACTCCAGTGCTCTAGGTGGTCCCTCCCACAGGAGTAGGCAAGCGCGCCCTGGATCAAAGGCCTGGGAAGGAGGAAATGTACCAGGCGCCACACCGAGATCTCGCGGAACGGGAGCTCTTCCCCACTCCGGGACAAGCGAGTGGGGCCCAGACAAATGCCCCCTGGGTGAGCGGGGTCCTGGCCAGTGGATCCCGGTGAGCTGCCCTTCGGCGAGCGCGAGGCCGATCGGGCCCAGGTCGCCAGGGTAACTTGCGGGGTGAGTGGAGCAGGGCACGGGTGTGAAGGGGGGAAGTCCCTTCTGTGAGCTGGTTCTCTCGGCACCACTCCTCGAGGGATTCAGAGAGCCGACCATGATGCTCTACACTGGCAAGGATGACCCCACCCAACACCTGCAGTGGTTCGAGGATATGGTCTCGATCAGGCTTATGTCGGACGCTTTCAAGTCTCGACTCTTCACCACCTGTCTAAAGTATAATGCAAGGGACTGGTTCCACTAGTTACCTTCCTGATCGATCTATGCCTTTGAGGACCTATGGTGCGGCTTCCTATTGCGCTTCTCGACCTCAAAGTAGAGGAAGAAGGACCCAGAGGCACTCTTCAACATCAAACAGAAGCAGGGGGAGTCGCTGGCTCAGTACGTAGATCGGTTCCAGGAGGAGGTCCTCCTCACCCAAGAGGTGCCCAGTTATACTCTCCAGCTCGCTTTCATCGTGGGGCTACGGGGTGGTGGGGGGGGGGGGGGTTCTTCAAGATGGACCTCAAGAGGAGGCCTCTAGTGTCTTTCGAGGAGCTAATGGAGAGAGAGGCGGAAGAGATAGAAGGGGAGGAAGCAAGCCCCGAGTTCACGAGGAGATTGGCGAGGCTAAGCGAGCCGGAATCCAGGCATCCGGAAGGGAGGAGAATGGAAGAAGCAAGGGCCCCAGAGGTGGGGTGGAGGCAACAAGAAGGGGGGAGGCAAGGACCAGGAAGGGGTTTCAACCAGGGAGGGGGCAACTTCCAAGGAGGCCAGGGGAGACCCCATCAGCTGGGTTGGAGGCAGGGCCCGAGGCCACCTAATCCTCATCCACCCTAGTAGGCCATGGTAGTTTGCCGGGGGAGTCCAGACAAGGGAAGATGAGCAGGAGCCGGTCCTAGAAGGAGGAATATGAGGGCGAAAGCCTAGAGGAGGGAGGCGGCGTTGCCTTATTGTGACTTCCTTGATGAAGAAGGTCACACAATGACCACCTGCCCAGAGTTTCTGGAGATGAAGGGAGCAAGGGGGCCGACGCCGTGGCAGCAGCGACCGGTGTGGATCAAGGAGGTTCTGCCTCAGGACGAGGAGGACAACAGGTGTGAAGATCAGGCCGATGTGGCGGCCCGAGGGGGGATCAGGGTGATCCATGGGGGGGGGGGGGGGGGAGGGGTAGGGATTGAGGCAACCCGAAAGGCAAGCCTCCACGCAATGTACCGTCGTAGCGTAGGTTCGAAATCCCTAGCCCCGCCCCCGGCGAAGAAAATTCCATTCACTCAGAAGGACATGCCGGGTCATGAAGACCCGTTCTGCGATGCGCTGGTCATTCAGACCGCGATCGAGAACTTCACCGTTTCCCGGATCCTGGTGGATAATGGGAGTTCGGTCAACGCCATCTTTTAGAAGGCGTTTAATGGGATGGGGGTGGAGGCGCGAAGGGTGCTGGCCTCGGACGACCCGTTATTTGGGTTCTCCGGGGAGAGCAAGGAGGTAGAAGGAGGAGTGGGTCTCAACGTAGTCCTGGGGGGCAGTCTCGGAATTGCCGCTTTGTCATAGTGGATGCCCCAGTAGCTACAATGCCATCTTCGGACGGCCACTCATCAGTGCTTTCCGCTGTGTCCCGTCCACCTTCCACCAGTTCCTCAAGTTCAATGATGGAGGACTCCATGTCCGGATCAGGGGAGATCCCAAGGTGGCCCGATAGTGCTATGTGACCGCCGTGAACACCATCTACTGGATGGCTGAGGCAGAAGAATGGGACCGAGAGACAGGAGAGCCAACAAGGATCAGAGAGGAAGGGGTAGAGGAAGAGAAGGCCCAGGAAGAGGAGGAGAAGGAGAGGGAAGAAAAGGAGAGGAAGTCCCAGAAGGACGGGACCGAAGAAGTGATGGAGGTTTAAGAAGGGAAAGAGGAGGAAGAGGCCGGAGCGCTGGCTCGACGCGATGGAAAGGAGTGAGATTGGGGGGAACAATCCCAGCTGGAAGTATTGGATGAGGTCGTGGAGCTCGAGGTCTCCACCCAAGAAGGGGGGGGGGTGGAAAAAGTCAAGATCAGCGGCGGGCTCAACCCGGAGGAGCAGAAGTAGATCCTGGCATGCGTACAGGAGAACGTGGATTTCTTCGCGTGGAGCGCGATAGAGATGCCCGGGATCGATGCGGACATGGCTTCCCATCGTCTCAACCTCGCTCCTGGAACTCGACCCATCCGACAGAAGAAAAGGGCCATAGCGGATAAGCTGGAGGGACCCATCTGAGAGGAGGTGGAGAATTCCTCCAGGAAGGTTTTGTATCGGAGATCCAGTACCCAGGCTGGGTCTCCAACGTGGTTATGGTAAAGAAGGGAGGAGGTAAGTGGCGGATGTGTATCGAATTTTCATTGCTTAATAAATCATGCCCCAAGGATTGCTGCCCCTTTCCCCTAATCGACACACTGGTTGACTCAGCCGTTGGTTTCTCTGTAATGTCTTTTTTAGATGCTTTTTCAGGTTATCACCAGATCCGCATGCCCCCCCCCCCCCCCCCCCCCCCCCCCCCCCCCCCCCCCCGACATCAAGGATGTCTCTTTCATCAGGGGGATGGGCTATAGCTATAAAATGATGCCTTTCGAGCTCAAGAATGAAGGGGCCACTTACCAGCGGATGATGGACTGGGTCTTCCGGGAACAAAAGGGTAGAAATCTGGAAGTCTACGTGTATGATCTCATGGTGAAGAGTCAAGACCTTAAGTCCCACCTCCACGACCTCCGAGAGACCTATGGGACGTTGAGAAAATTCAAGATGAAACTCAACCCCCTGAAGTGTTTCTTCGGAGCTGGCCGGGGCAAGTTTCTAGGTCACTTGCTCACTCCGGCGGGAGTGGAGCCGAATCCTGACAAAGTTAAGACTATTATGGAGTTGGGGTCTCCAAAGAATGCGAAGGAGGTTCAGCGCCTCACGGGGAAGCTGTCCGGACTTAGCAGGTTCCTCTCCAAAGCGAGAGAGAAGTGTGCTCCTTTCTTCAAAGTATTGAGGTGAAACCAGAAGTTCGAGTGGACCCCAGAGTGCGAAAGAGCCTTTCAAACATTGAAAGAGTAGTTGACCCAAGCTCCTTTGCTACAAGGGCCAAGACAAAGAGAAGACCTGTCCCTGTATCTAGGGGTAGGACCAGCGGCAGTGAGCTCAGTACTAGTCCGAGAAGAAGGCAAAAGGCAACTCCCAATTTACTACGTTAGTCGAGTACTGAGGAAGGCGGAGCTCCGATGCCCTATCCTAGAGAAGTTGGCCTTCGCCTTGGTGGTGTCGGCTCAGAAGCTCCGGCCCTACTTCCAAGCACACCTGATCAAGGTGGTGACAAACCACCCCCCTTCGCAATGTTATGGAAGGGGTAGAGCATTCAGGAAGGTTGGCTAAGTGGTCGGTGGAACTAAGCGAATTTGATATATCGTATGTACCGAGGTTGTCCATAAAGGCCCAAGCGGTGGCATACTTTATGGAAGACTACATAACTGAGATGGAAGAGTCTGAACTGCCCAGCTTGGTGGCTTGGAAGATGTTGGTAGACCGGGCCTTGGGAAAGCGTTCCTTTGGAGGAGGGGTGGTTTTGGTGAGTCCCCAGGGGACAAGGATCGAGCAGGCAATCAACAATCATTTCTCACTCACCAACAACCAGGCCGAGTATGAAGTGGTGATAGCAGGCCTCTGCCTGGCCCTGGAATTGGGGGTACAAGATGTGCAGGTCTCGACGGACTCCATGGTGGTGGCTTGCCAGGTTAGGGGAGAGTTCGAGGTAAAAGAGTCAACTCTTCAGCGGTACTTGGAAAAGGTCAAGGGAATCATAGGGCAGTTCCATACCTTCTCGATCCGTCACGTGCCGAGGGAGGAGAATGCCGTGGCAGACCTTCTGGCCATGTTTGGTCCAAGGGCAGGGGGGACAGTGTTGGATCTCTTCCGACCATCCATCGGAGAGGGGGAGCTGATGGAGGTGGACCAGCGGGCATCATGGATGGACCCCTTCATCACCTTCCTGACGTCTGGGAAGTTCCCCGAAGGGGACGTAGATAAACTATGCTTCAGGTATAAATCGGCGTATTATTCCTTGAATGCAGGCGGACTGTATAGAAAAACACACTCGGGGCTCCTGGCCCGGTGCGTGGCGGAAGAGGAGGTCCCTAGGGTTCTGATGAATAGTAAATATACGCATTTTTCTATATAATTTTAGTATAATTTTAATTAGATTTCTAAATAATATATGTAAATTAATGAATAAAATGTTTGTTTTTGTTATTTTTGTTTTTAACTTAGTTTTATTTTCATTTTGTAAAGTTTCTGTAATTTTGTTAAGTCACGCCCTCGGTCACGCCCGTGTCCAAGGGCGTGTTCACTAATTCCTAACATTTTCTTTTCTCTGTTCTTTTTCCAACTCAAACATCAAGTCACGCCCTCGGTCACGCCCGTGACCGAGGCCGTGTACCATGGTCACGCCCGTGTTGGATATCCATCCCAGATTCCAGCCACTTGAAGCATTTCATCCAAAAAATCAAAGTCACGGCCGTGACATTGCAGACACGCCCGTGACCCTCAATTCCTTCCAGAAGAACAAAGGACACGCCGCCCGTCACGCCCAGCAGCCGACAGCACAATGCTGACATCGAACACGCTCGTGTTCCCTGGAACACGCCCGTGTACTTCCAAGTCGCCGGTCAAGCCTTCCAGATGCCCGCCTGGATCCAGCTGTTCTGGCTATTCGCACCCCAAGCCGTGTCACGCCCTCAGACACGCCCGTGTCCGAGGGCGTGTAATTCCAAAATTTTTTCTATAAATAGCCAGATTCAGCTGAGTGCAAGGGTTCAAAATTTCGGGATCTTCTCTTAAGGTTTTGTTCCATTTTGCTGATTTTTGGTGTTTTGTAATTTTTGTAATTTTGCACTTTCTCTCTCTAGTTTTGTAACCCCTTTTTTGATGGAAATAAATTAAGCTTGTTTTGTAATTATTGTCTCTCTTTGTTTTAGTGTGTGTGTGTTCTCTTTTTGTTCTTTTTCTTTTTATTTTTAGTTTTATGTAATTTTGTAATTTTTGTTAAGTTGTCATTTTAATTTGGGTGTGTGTGTGTATGAGTGTAATTTTCTTGTTTTTAGTTTTGTTGTAATTTTTAGATGATTTCATATTAGTGTGTGTGAGTGTAGGAGGTTAATTAGTTTTTTTTGTTTTGTTTTGTTTTCATTTGTTCTTTTTACTTTCTTTTTACTTTTTTGTAAGTGTGTGTGTGTATGAGAGTAGATTTTCTTTTCCTTTTAACTTAGTTTCATTATTGTTGTGTGTGTGAGTGTATGAGTTTAGATTTGTTTTATTTTAATTAGATTTCATTAACGTAGAGTGGGTGTGTGTATGAGTATAAAGTTTGCGCCTTTTTTGTAATCGAATAGTTTCCATTTCCGTCACGCATTTATTTCCCGCCTATCCGTTTGGATAGGACTTGCTCACGCATTTATTTCCCGCCTATCCGTTTGGATAGGACTTGCTCACGCATTTATTTCCCGCCTATCCATTTGGATAGGACTTGCTCACGCATTTATTTCCCGCCAATCCGTTGGATAGGACTTGCTCACACATTTATTTCCCGCCTATCCGTTTGGATAGGACTTGCTCACGCATTTATTTCCCGCCTATCCGTTTGGATAGGACTTGCTCACGCATTTATTTCTCCTCTACCTATTTGGGTAGGGATCGCATTTCTTTAATTCCTACAATTTACAGCTTTCATTTTAATTCTGTAGAGTGTGTGCGTTTTCAATTAGTGCGTCTTTTATTTTTTATATATATTCACTTTTTGCTTAATTCCGCTACCCGCTCAATCGCTTATTATCGTCGTAGTTATCATTATCGTTTTATAAAACCCTAAAAAATTCTAAGCAAAACTACTTTTTAAATTAACGTTTTCGTTCTTTTTCTTTTCATCGCTTTTCTTGGTTTTTGCTAAATGCACACCAATCCCGCGATAGTTATCATTTTCGTCACTAGCTTTTCTATAAAATCATAAAAATCAATTTCAAACTCTTTTCGATAAAATAATAGCGCGTTCCTAAGAAGTAGAAATAATCGATACGACCTTGGAAAAATACGACCTTGATATTTCAAAAGAAATATCCTATACTACTATCGATAAGGTCCACTTGCCTTTATTGATTTTAGTCCGGATAATTACATAAACCCAAAAGCTTTCTCTCTAAAGCACTTTTTAAAACTCTCTTTTAAAAACACTAAAAAATTTGTTGCAACACCTCTTTGGTTGTTGCAACTAGCTCAAGGTAAAAGAAGTTTTAAAACGCTCTTAAAGAATTGTTGCAACTACTCAAAAAATTGTTGCAACAATATTTTCAAAAAGCTTTAAATTTTAATTTCAACATAAAGCCCTTTTTCAATCTTTTCATTTAGCCTTCAGAGGACGCGGCCGAGGAGTAATCCTCGATATTTCGAAAGAGAAAGAGTCCGTTACTTCTATCCTTCGATAGGATAACGGGTAATTCCTCAAAGTAGAATTACTCGCGGGACTCTTCGAAAACGTCCGCCCAAGGTTGAATCGAAAAGAAAGAAAGAGCTTTCTTCTCTTTCTTCTCTCTTTCAAAGAGAGAGACAAAAACGTGTCAAGTTTTTGGCGCCGTTGTCGGGGACTTGTGTCGTTATTTTGAAGTAGGAAACGTTATTAATTTTATCTTATATTTCATCTCTTTTTCTATCTAAAAAACCAAAAACTAAAAAAATATACTATCTAAGTAAAGAAAAATCAAAAAAAAAAAATTATATACATATATTTTTCAATTTTCCTTTTTTACATATATTTACGAATATAGCTACATATATTTTCATATAAAAGCCCCACAAAAATCAAACCACAAAAAATATATATTTATATATTTTACTTAAGTAAAGAAAAACCCAAAAAAATATATTATTCTCTTTTACTTATTTTCCTTTCTTTTTCATCTTTGTAAAAATATTTCTAAAACAAAAACATCAAAAATAAAAAAAATCTATAAAAAGAAAAACAAGAAAACTCTTTCTTCCAAAAAAAATTTATTAAAGAATAGTGTATGACCCGAGGAGAATCTTCGGATAATCCAATTTTACCTTTTGATCCCGAAATCGAGCGCACGCTTCTCGAGCGCCGCCGATCTCGTAATCAAAATCTACAAATAGCTCCCGAAGAATCCGTCGGCGATATACATATAGGCGTGATGGGCGATCCTAATCTAAATGCGGCCCTACCGAGGACCATGGCCTATTATGCTAGACCAAATTTAGAGGATACAGGATCGAGCGTCACCCTCCCCGCGATAGCTAATAATAATTTCGAAATCAAATCCAGTATAATTCAAATGGTACAACAGTCGATTCAGTTCGACGGTTTGCCAGATGAGGACCCAAACCAACACCTTAATAATTTTTTAGAAATTTGCGACACCTTCAAGATTAATGGCGTCAGCGATGACGCCATTCGCTTGCGCTTATTTCCCTTTTCCCTGCGGACAAAGGCGAAATCGTGGTTAACTTCTCTTCCGAGAGGGTCCATAACCACGTGGGCCGAATTGACGGAGAATTTTCTAACTACATATTTTCCTCCGTCAAAAACCGCTAAATTACGCACCGATATCGCATCTTTCATTCAATTCGATTCCGAGTCTCTCTACGAGACTTGGAAACGTTTTAAAGAATATTTGCGTAGGTGTCCTCATCACGCGCTACCAACTTGGCTTCAGGTACAAATGTTCTATAACGGCTTGAATTTCTCAACGAGATAGATGATCGACGCAGCCGCCGGGGGAACGTTAAACAACAAAACCCCGGAGGCCGCTCAAGCTCTGATCGAAGAAATGGCCATTAACGCGTACCAATGGAATGTGCCAAGGTCGCGTCCTCCTAAACCGGCTGGTATTTTCGAAGTGGATGCCACAACTCATTTAGCCTCGCAGGTAGAGCGGCTAAGTAAGCAAGTGGCGGAGATGACTGCTTCCTCCTCCACTCCCGCTTGGGCTAATAATCCTAATAATAATAATAATAATAATTTTAATAATCCAAATAATAATAATAATAATTTTAATAATCTTAATAATAATAATCTTAATAATAATATTAATAATAACAATAATTTAAGAGAGGAATCGGTGGATTACGTGGGCAATCAAGTGCGGGCGCCCTTCAACCCATATAGTAATAACAAAAACCCGGGTTGGAGGAGCCACCCGAACTTCTCCTGGAGTAACCCTAATAATGCGCAACGCCCTCCACCTGCGATCCCGCAAGGATTTCCGCATGGATATCCCCAAGGATTTCAGCAGGGTTTTGCCCCTCCTCCTCCAAAACCTTCTCCGCTCGAGGAGATTTTTGCAAAATACATGGCTTCCAACGACGCAAATATCCGGAATATAACCGGATCGCTAAAAAATTTAGAAATGCAGGTTGGCCAGCTTGCAAAAATGGTCTCCGAGCGGCCACTTGGAGCACTACCGGGGAACTCGGAGCAGAACCCGCGTGAAAATGCCCACGCCATTACCCTTCGCAGCGGCAAGGAGGTCGACTCCCCATTGCGGGTTGAGCATCAGGTAACTGTTTCGCCTCCGACCCCTGCACCCTCGTCTTTTATTTTATTAGATACGGAAAAATCATTAGCGCCGGGTGTCTCGAGCCCGCAAATTCCGTACCCCACAAAACTTAATAAAGAGAAGGAGGACGAACATTACAAAAAGTTTTTACAAATTTTTAAACAAATTCAAATTAACGTCCCCTTCTGCGAGGCACTCTCTCAGATGCCGAAATACGCGAAATACCTTAAGGAGCTCCTTTCTAATAAAAAGAAGCTCGAGGGTATTTCGCGTGTCTCCTTAAATGCGGAATGCTCGGCGGTCCTACTTAATAAATTGCCGCCAAAACTAAACGACCCGGGAAGGTTTTCCATCCCGTGCCTATTCGACAATTAATTAATAAAGTACGCCCTAGCGGACCTGGGAGCGAGCATCAATTTGATGCCCTTCTCCCTCTTTAAAAAACTAGATTTGGTTGTTCCCACCCCAACAAAAATGAGCATCCAACTCGCGGATCGCTCGATAAAATATCCTATCGGGGTAGTGGAGGACGTTCTGGTCAAGGTTGACAAGTTTATCTTTCCGGTAGACTTCGTTATCCTCGACATCGAGGAGGACGCCGAGGTGCCAATTATCCTCGGTCGCCCTTTCCTCGCGACCTCCCGCGCATTAATTGATGTGAGTAACGGTCGCCTCCTCCTTCGGCTAGGGGACGACGAAGTTACCCTTCTTATTAATCCCTCGATGCGAAACTCTTTATCGAACGATGATTCCTGCTTTCACTTAGAATCCGCGTTCGAGGATGAGTGTTCTTCGCTTTATGAATTACTCGCTTTAAATTTAGACGAACCGGATTTGGCGGACCTCGCCCCTTTGGACGAGTTACCGCCAGATTCGCCTTTCGAATCTTTTAATTCTAAAAGTTTAAAAATTACAACTTCTTACGAAGAACCCCCGGTCTTGGAGCTTAAGCCACTCCCTGACCATTTAAGATACGCTTTTCTCGCCGCGGACTTAAAACTCCCGGTTATTATTTCGTCTTCTTTATCTGATTCGGAAACCTCCGAATTAGTTAAAGTTTTGTCCACGCATCGCCATGCAATTGCATGGCAGATTTCTGATATTAGGGGGATAAATCCTTCTTTTTGCACGCACAAAATCTTCTTAGAAGATAATTCCCGCAAAACCATCCAGCCTCAGCGACGATTAAACCCAAATATGCGGGAGGTCGTTAAGGCTGAAGTAATAAAATTAATGGATGCGGGGATTATCTACCCTATATCCGACAGCACGTGGGTTAGTCCCATTCATGTCGTGCCTAAAAAGGGCGGTATAACGGTAGTGGCAAATGAACATAACGAATTAATTCCAACTCGTACTGTTACGGGTTGGTGGATGTGCATCGATTACCGAAAATTAAATGATGCCACCCGCAAAGACCATTTTCCGTTACCGTTTATCGATCAAATTTTGGAGCGACTATCGGGTCATCCTTATTATTGTTTTCTCGATGGTCTATCGGGATTTTTACAAATTCCTATCTCCCCCGAAGACCAGGAGAAAACAACCTTTACGTGCCCCTTCGGTACCTTCGCGTACCGAAGGATGCCATTCGGCCTCTGCAACGCGCCAGCTACATTTCAACGATGTATGATGGCGATCTTTGGAGAGGTCGTAGAGGATATTATGGAAGTCTTTATGGATGACTTCTCGGTTTTTGGAAGCTCCTTCCAAAACTGCCTCCAAAATTTAGATCGAGTCCTCCAACGATGCGAAGACACGAACCTGGTTTTAAACTGGGAAAAGTGTAATTTTATGGTTCGAGAAGGCTTAGTTCTCGGGCACAAAATTTCTGAAAGAGGGATGGAGGTCGACAAGGCCAAGGTCGAAATAATTGAAAAACTCCCCGCGCCCTCAAATATAAAATCAATTCGTAGTTTTCTTGGCCACGCGGGTTTCTATAGGCGGTTTATTCAAAACTTTTCCAAAATAACAAAACCGCTAACCCACCTCCTGGAGAAGGAATCTCCATTTATTTTTGATAACGCGTGCGTAGAGGCATTCAATGCAATAAAAAATAAACTTATTCATTCTCCCATTCTGGTGGCGCCCGATTGGACCCTTCCGTTTGAGATTATGTGCGACGCGAGTGATATAGCGGTAGGGGCCGTATTAGGCCAACACGTTAATAAATATTTTCATCATATCTACTACGCGTCCCGCACGCTCACGGACGCACAGGCTAATTACACGACAACAGAAAAGGAACTCCTTGCCGTCGTCTTCGCCATAGATAAGTTTAGGCCCTACGTCACGCTTTCAAAAATTATAGTATTTACCGACCACTCCGCCCTAAAATATTTATTAGAAAAAATGGACGCTAAGACCCGCCTTCTTCGATGGATCCTCCTATTACAAGAATTTGATTTAGAGATCCGCGATAAGAAGGGGGCCAAAAATTTAGCGGCCGACCACCTTTCTCGTTTAGAGCACCCAATCGCGGAAGCGCTCTTCGAACCGGAAATCGATGATCGATTTCCCGAGGAGCGTCTTTTAGCTTTAAATAATTTAAAAACTTCTCCCTCGCCTTGGTTCGCAGACTACGCCAACTATTTAGTTGCGCGGGTGCTCCCGAAAGACTTTTCAAAACAGCAAAAGAAGAAATTCTTTTCTGATTTGAAAAATTACTTTTGGGAGGACCCTTTCTTATTTCGCGTCTGCGCGGACCAAGTCGTGCGGAGATGCGTTTTGAGCAAGGAGGGTGCGCAAATTTTGCGGCACTGCCACGAAGGGCCGGCCGGGGGGCATTATCAAGCCAACCGGACCGCGCAGAAGGCGCTGGAGGCGGGCTTTTATTGGCCCGCTCTCTTCAAAGACGCTCACACTTTTGTGAGAGCATGCGATAGCTGTCAACGGTCGGGTAACATCTCTCATCGCGACGAGATGCCCTAAAATTTTTATTTAGAATGCGAGATTTTCGATTTATGGGGGATAGATTTCGTAGGCCCCCTACCTCCTTCATATAATAATCGCTACATTTTAGTGGCGGTCGACTACGTATCTAGGTGGGCGGAAGCGCAAGCTCTCCCCACCAACGATGCGAGAGTCGTCGTCAAATTTCTTAAAAAATTATTTTCTCGCTTCGGTACGCCCCGTGCGATAGTTAGTGATAGGGGTACGCACTTTTGCAACGCCCAGTTTGCAAAAATATTAACCAAATATGGCGTCACGCATAAGCTCGCCACCGCCTATCACCCCCAAACGAGCGGCCAAGTGGAGGTAGTAAATCGAGAAATTAAACGCATATTAGAAAAAACCGTTTCAATAAATAGGAAGGATTGGGCGATTAAATTAGACGACGCGCTGTGGGCATATCGTACGGTGTACAAGACCGCAATCGGTTGTACGCCTTATCGATTAGTCTATGGCAAGGCGTGCCATTTGCCCGTAGAATTAGAGCACCGCGCTTTTTGGGCGTTAAAACTCTTAAATCTCGATCATAATTTAACCGCCGAAAACCGGAAATTCCAATTAAACGAACTCGATGAATGGCGTGCGAACGCTTACGAGAGTAATAAATTTTATAAGGAACGCTCGAAATTTTACCACGACCGGAAAATAAAATATCCAAAATCATTTGCGCCGGGCGATCTCGTCCTCCTATATAATTCGCGTCTTCGTCTTTTTCCGGGGAAACTAAAATCCCGTTGGTCCGGCCCCTTTCAAGTGAAAGAGGTTTGACCACTTGGGTTGACCACAATGGGTGGGTAGTGACCCATTTGACTCCCTTGTGAGTTAGGAAGGCTTAGGTGGAGTCAATTTGGCAAAGTGAGAGTGAATTGCCCCTTAATATGACACTTTGACCAAATTAGGGCTAGAGTTGACTTTGGGTAAGTTGGCCAATTTAGAGGTCCCATGATGGGGCTTTTTAGTCCATTAGGTTCCTAATTACCATAAAAGGGTAGGGGCAAGGACAATTTGGCAATGTGGAGGCCAATTGACCCTAATTAGGCTACTTTGACCAATTTAAGGTTAGGGCTGACTTTGGTCAAATTTGGCCTCTTTAGTTGACCCCAACGGATCCTTGATGCTCTAAGGGACCCTCCTAATGGTTAGGTGTGCCATGGTGAGGTCAAAGGGTCAAGGTGAGGCCCTAAAGTCCAACCCTAGGCTTGGTATTTGAAAATTGCTATTTGCAGACCACTTGGGTTTTCTCTTTTTCACCTAAATTCAGATGGTCTTGGGCTCTTCCTATGGTTTTGTCATGACCTAGTCATGACAAAACCAACTTTGGGGTCTAGATGTTTGGGGGATGTTACACAATCATCTTGGTCATTTCAAGAGAGATTGCAGAGTCAATCTTCATCCAGGGCATGCTGTAGGAAAAGAAGAGGTTATTTCCAATGCTGAAGATAGGTTGAATGATGGAGCTTTCATGATGGGAACTTGTGTTTGGGCTTTGGCTTCTATCAACTATCAGGATGATTGGATCGTGGACCCAGGGTGTGGTCATCACCTCATCGGAGATGAGTCAATGTTCTGTTCTTTGTAAGCATACTCAGGTAATGATGCTATCATTACTACTTATGATACTGTCCATACAGTTGAGAAGGAGTGTGTCATTTCATTAAACAGTGATAGTGGTCCACTCACATTGAATAGTGTCTATCTATCATGTGTCGAGTATGAAGAAGAACCTCTTATCATTAACCTATGTTGTTGATGCTGGCTATCAAGTTCTGTTTGGTCCAACAGAAGTGAAGTTTCTTCGGAATGTGTCAGCTGTGATGGCCGATGTCACTCATGTTGGGAGACAGGTGAAGGACTTGTTTGTGTTATCAACAAGCTCATATATTGATAAGATGAGGATAAATGACAGCGCTGCTATCTAGCACGAAAGACTTGGGCATGTTGGGATGGATAAGCTGAAGGCTATGGTAGGAAGGGGCCTGGTGAGTGGTTTTCCTAGTCTGTCGTCTTTCAGTGATGGTCATGTTTGTGGAAGTTGTCAATATGGTAAGGCTCATCACCTTCCATTAGACAAATCACAAAGCAGATGCAAACCACCATTGGAGTGTATTCATGGTGATCTGTTTGGACCTACCGCAACTACCAGTCTTGGAGGTAGCAGATATATGCTGGTCTTGATTGATGACTTCACCAGAAATACTTGGGTATATTTTCTAAAGGGGAAGTCAGAGGCATTCGGGAAGTCTGTGGAGTTCAAGGAGCTCGTGGAAGGTCGGCTTGGCCTGCGGATCAAGAAGTTTAGAACTGACAAAGGAGGAGAGTTCACCTCAAATGTGTTTTTCAACTTCTGCAAGAAGCATGGCATTCAGATAGAGCTCTCTTGTGCTCACACTCCACAAATGGAGTTGTAGAGCAGAAGATCCGTCACCTGACGAAGACCTGCAAATGTTGGCTTCATGCTAAGAGCATTCAAAAATACTTCTGGGCAGAGGGAATGTCTCGTGCAACATATGTCATCAATCGTATGCCTCTTAGTCCCATCAACATGAAGACCCCTCATGATCTAATGTTTAAGGTGAAGCCTACTGTGGAACACTTTTGAGTGTTCAAATCTACCTGCTACGCATGTTCCAGATGCTCTTAGAACGAAGCTAGATGCGAAAGCAAGAAAGCTAATGTTCGTTGGTTATGATGACCGAAAAAGGGCTGGAGATGCATGGATCCAGAGACATGAAGAGTTGTGGTCTCAAGGGATGTGGTATTTGATGAGCTAACCTCATACCAGGGTTGCACTTTTGTGGAGCTACAAGAGAGCGGGAAAGTTGGAGGACAAGGAGAAGCTACTAAGGAAGTTCTGGTGGAGTTGCCTGTTTCTCCAGGTGCTCCAGCTGCTTCTAGCTCTGGGTCAGGTGCTTCTAGTTCTGGAAGCAGGGGAGCGAAGCTCCAAGTGCGCCTGAATGGAGAGCTAGTCCAAAAGAGGTAGCAAAAGAGGTGGATCAGGGTAAAGCTCTACGGAGGTCCAAGAGGACTATCATTCCACCAGATCGATATACTTGGGGAAACTTGGTGAGATTCATCTCATGTTTCTTCATAGGTACCCTAGATGAGCGAGTGCCATCTTGCTTTGAAAATGCCACTGGAATCAAGGAGTGGGAAGTTGGCATGGATGAAGAGATGGCTGCCCTTAGGAAGAATGAGACTTGGGACATTGTGCCCAAGGTTGAGGGTGTTACTCCTGTGACATGCAAGTGGATTTTCAAGCTAAAGAAGAAGGATGATAGCAGCATCGAGCAATATAAGGCTCGCCTTGTAGCTCGAGGGTTATCTCAAAAGTATAGGGAGGATTATGAAGAAACTATTAGCTTTGTTGCCAAGATGACTTTAGTTTGGGTGGTGATTGCTTTGGCAGCTTGCCAAGGGTGGAATATTTGGCAACTTGACGTGAAGAATGCTTTCCTTTATGATGAGATTGATAAGGATATCTTCATGGATCAGCGATCTGGTTATGTTTTTGAAGCTCATCAAAGACATGTGTGTAAGCTCAAGAAGACTCTTTACGGCTTGAAGCAGACGCCTCGGGCGTGGTATGGAAAGATCGTAGAATATCTTCAGTTCTGCAGATTCATTGCTTCTGATCCTGATTCAATTTTGTTCGTAAGGAAGATGGGGGAGCTTCAGGTCTTGGTGCTATTTGATGAGCAAAAACTATGCTTACAAACGACAATGGCAAGTGTACCGTGTCGAATGTAGTATAGGCTTGTAAAAACCAAGGTCGTATAAAAATCCGGGCCTGTTGATTACTCTTACTCAAGAAGATCTCTATTATTCTATCAAAAAGTACTTTGATTTGGTTGCAATAAGAAAGGTAACTCAATTTGAAGATTATAACTATTGAAAAGAGGGGTGGACAGACTTATGAGAATGGATGAACAAAACAACAACAAATTTTATTAATTCAAGAAAAGGAATTACAACTATTGAAAGGGAAATTACAAGTGCAAGAAAAAGTAGAGCTAGAATACTTAAAAACACGGAAATAATGAAAGAAATGGAGGCTTGGACTCCAATACAATATCCTTGATCATTTGGAGGAGCTCCCTTTTTATAGCTAAAAATTGTGGGTTACACGCCCTTGGTCACGCCCGTGACCAAGGGGCATGTAACATGCATGATCGAAGCAGCAACGGAGAGGGCGCCTTCTGGAGTAATTGCTGGCGTTACGTGCATGTCATGCCCCTAGGTCATGCCCGTGACGTGGGGGCATGTAACTTTAATTGACGTGGCAGGCTGATCTGGATGCTTGTGGCAGATCGTGGATGTGACACTGGGTCACGGCCTTTGGTCACGCCCGTGACCTGGGGGCGTGTACTTGGCAAAACTCCATGGAATGCCCCTGCAGTGGCGGAAATAGGTCTGGAACACCTCTGGCTGTCACGCCCCTTGGTTATGCCCGTGACCTTGGGCGTGTACTTAAAGTTTTGGTCCAATGTGTCCAGAAAAACATGAAATCATAAAATAAAGTTAGCTCCTAGAAATGTAAGGAAGCAATTTATGTAGGAAAATACATATAATTTAAATAAATTTATATAAGAATTATAATTAAATTAAACTAAAAGATGAGTGAATAAACTACTAATCAAATACCCCATAATTACTCATTTGCTAGTCCCGAGCAAACAACTTTTCATAGGAGTAGAGAAATTTAAATACTAGAAAAAGAAATTTGAACTCAAGGAATAAAAATGTGAAGTCTTACGCCTACGTGTAGAGATCCTAGTTGAAAGACCTATTCAGCATAACGATTAGCTTATAATTTTCAAAAATGCGATTTAACATATTGCTTTTACTTTTAAGTTGAAAGTTCGGTAAATTCTCAAATGCTATTCAGGGAGCGGGTAGCGTGTTTTCTAAGATCAATATTACCCAAAATCGAGTTTTGGGATAGGCTCCAAAGAAATCCATCAATGACGATGGCCATTGGATTGCCCGGTCGCACTCTCTCCACTACACAAGTATAATGTCATAGCTTAAAGATCAAAAGGGCTTTCATTAGGAGTGAAACTTGGCTTAGGTATATGATTTGGAATTGGAAATCAAAGAGATCAAACATGACGGCTAAGGATCACACTAAACCAAGGTGAGAGTTTCCCAAAATTATCAAAATTTTAACCTCGCATAAGAGTTGTCATGAAGCAAAACATACCAAAATCTCATATTTTTCAAACATAAGGCCACGAATAATTTTCTTTATTTTTCACAATTGGCCAACAAAATAAATTTTCACATTTTTTCATTATAGCTCCAAATAAGAAGTTGCAATTTCCTCATTTTCACAATAGAACCCATTGCAAAATTTTAATAAATCTCAAATATTTAGTGTGATCATGGGGTGGATGTTTTGGCTTTGGTGAAAAAGAAAGGTGGAGGTAGCAAAGGAAATAAGGAAAGGCCCAAAGTGTTTAAACAATGAAATTTTTTTAAAGGTGGGCAAACAGGCACAAACGATCAAAAGATGGCCTAAATCACTTTTAAAACCTATGACAAACCTATGCAAATGATTCGAGAATCGCTAGAGGCAAGTTCTAGCCATCGAGAAAGAATACCCTTCCGTTCAAAATGTGTAATATTTCTCTAGTAAGCTACTACATACTCACTTGAATTATTCTCAGATTCTACCGGATTCAAGGTAGAGTAAAACAAAGATTGTTTTCTCGCAGTTAGAAAATCATAAATCTAATTCTATGCTGAATAGTTAATTTGACATAGAACTCTACTAACACGTGCGCTTAACTAAGAACACTACATGAGTCAACAATTTTATTCCAAAATTCAAAATCTAATAAAGTATAAAAATTCCCTACGACACTACACAAAAGCAAATCTACTAAGGATTTTGCATATGAGTAAGTATAAAAATTCAGCCTAAAAGAATTAATTTTTTTTCTTCTTGGACTTCCCAAGGGCAACCCAGTGAAGGGCTCGCAAGGTACTAGAGGTTGTGATGGGAATTCAAGCCCAAAGCGTCCTTTCCAAGAAATAAGATTTTTATTATAAAATATTATATATAGTTTTCTTTTTTCTTTTTTCTTTAAAAAATACAAAGAACGCAATGCTACACCCCCATACTTAAAATTAAACATTGTCCCCAATGTTTAAAACTAAGTAATACACAAATAAGAAAAGAAATGAAGTGATTAAAGGGTGAAGAGGGCTTCCCTGTTTAGTAGACGGGGTTGCCGGACAAAAACCTGCAAAAAATAAGTTAAACAAAACAAAGAAAACAAAATGTATAATGTTGGGGTGCCTCCCAAAAGCGCTTTATTTACCGTCGCGTAGCTTGACTAATCAAAATGAGTGGTCATTCCCCTTACTACCTGAGATTCGCCATGCAATTGCATGGCGGTGGTTGTTTAAAATTTCTATTAATTCAGAATTTTCCGAATTAATAGGTGCAAATGAAATAAACACGGGAAATTTTTATTTTTTTTCTAAATAAATATATTGTAATTGATCCGGATTTTGTTTAAATTCTAAACTCGGTGGTTTTTTGTAAGATATTGTTACTTTGTTAATATTCAATTTTATTTTGTCTAATTTAAACGGTCGAGTTATTTCTTTTAAACAAGATAAATTTTCATTATACGAATTTTCAAACAAAGTAGGGGCACTTTCAGAAAACGACGTTATTTTTTCTTCATAATTTGTTTCTAAGGTAAAACAAGATTCGTCGTTAGAAAAAGATTTTTTTTATGGGGGAGTCGATACTAAAAGTTACATCTTCATCCCCTACTCGTAGGGGAAGCTTCCCGTTATTACATCAATTATAGCCCTAGAGGTGGCAAGGAAGGGACGACCGAGTATAAAGGGTACTTCGGCGTCTTCCTCGCTGTCTAGAATGATAAAGTCTACCGGGAAGATAAACTTGTCTATTTTAACTAAAACATCCTCTATGACTCCAATTGGGTACTTTATTGACCCATCCGCTAGTTGGATGCTTAATTTAGTTGGTGTTGGGGTGCCCAACCCAAGCTTTTTAAATAGAGAAAATGACATCAAATTTATACTAGCGCCCAAATCGGCTACGACATGCTTAATTAGATTATTGCCGAAGAGACAAGGGATCGAGAATCATCCCGGATCGTTTAATTTTTTCGGCAATTTGTTTAAACCAACTGCCGAGCTTTCTGCGTTTAGAGATACACATGAAATATTTTCAAACTTTTTTTTATTAGTTAACAAATCTTTTAAATAGTTTGCGTACTTAGGCATTTGAGAAAGTGCCTCGTAAAAAGGAATATTGATTTGGATTTGTTTTAAAATATTTATTATTGTTTTATATTGCTCCTCGTTGCGCTCGTTTTGATTTTTAGAAGGGTAAGAAATACAAGGAGCTTGAATTTTGCGTGGAGCTAAATCAGAAGAAATTAAAAATGGAGGTGGGGTTGAAACATTTACCTCAGACTCGGCCAATTTTGAAGTTTTTACCTCCTTTTCGCTACGGAGGATTATTGCGTTGACGCTTTCCCTTGGATTGGGCTCAGTATTGCCCGGAAGTGCTCCTTGCTGGAGTTCGGAGAACATTTTGGCGAGCTGTCCAATTTGATTTTCCAAATTTTTGACCGATCCGGTGAGATTCCAGATATTGGACACATTGGAGGCAATGTACTTAGTGAAGACCTCTTCAAGCGGAGAGGGCTTTTGTGGTGGTGGTGGAGGAGCGAATCCAGAAGGATTCACTTGTGGTGGTCGTTGAGCATTATTGGGGTTGCTCCATGAAAAGTTTGGGTGATTCCTTATACCCGGATTATAACTATTGTTAAACAAAAGAATATTATTCGGGGTATAAGGAGGGCGATAGGAGTTACCCATATAATCTACTTGCTCTTGAATGAAATTATTATTCAAATTATTAATATTTTTATTATTAGCCCAATTTGTGGCGGAGGAAGCAGACATCTCTGCCATTTGCCTTGTGAGCATTTCTACCTGATGCGCTAAGTTAGGGGTGGCCTCGACTTCAAAAAGTCCAGTCTGCTTATTAGGGCGTGACCGTGGCGCATTCCACTGATAGGCATTCATGGCCATCTCCTCAAAATGCTCTTGAGCAGCTTTGGGGGTTTTGTTATTTAGGGTCCCCCCGCGGCTGCATCAATCATCTGCCTCGTTTGGAGATTCAAACCATAGTAGAAAGTCTGAACTTGTTGCCATACGGGAAGGGCATGGTGAGGACATTTCCGCAAAAGTTCCTTGAAGCGCTCTCATGTGTCGTAGAGAGATTCCGATTCTATTTGCATGAACGAGAGATTGTCCGTACGTAATTTAGCAGACTTTGCCGGAGGAAAATATTTCGTTAAGAATTTCTCCATCATCTCGGCCCACGTAGTGATGGAACCTCTAGGAAGAGAGCCCAACCATTGCTTGGCCTTAGTCTGCAAAGAAAAAGGAAATAAGCGTAAACGGATGGAATCATCGGTGACGCCATTTATTTTAAATGTGAGCAAATTTCAAAATAATTATGTAAATTTAGATTAGGATCTTCATCCGGTAAGCCATCGAAAATGACGGTTTGTTGTACCATCTGAATGATGCTCAATTTAATTTCAAAATTATTATTCTCCACTGCCGGGCAAATAATACTAGATTGTGTACCCTCCCAATTTGGTCTCGCATAATAGGATATGGTCCGTAGTGGGGCCTCATTAGGGCTGGGGTTATCCATTAAACCTTCGCTAGTTTCTCCGATTGACTCTTCTCGAATTATTGGTAGATCACTAAATCGGAGACGTCGCCACAAGGTGCGCTCGATTTCCGGATCAAAACAAAATTCAAGATTATTTGAAGAGTTCCCTCGGGTCATAAACAAAAAAGAAAAGAAAAGAGAAAAAAGGCGACAAAAGTAAAATTTTAGATAAATATATTTATTATATTGTTTTTTATAAATATTTATTATAAATATTTTTTTTAATTAGGTGATTTAAGATTAGTCCTGGAATTCCCAAGGTCAACCCGGTGAAGGGCTCGCAAGGTACTAGAGGCTGTGATGGGAATTCAAGCCCAAAGCGTCCTTTCTAGGAATTTAGTTGCACCTAGTATAAATGAAAAATAAAAAAAATAAGAGAAGAAAGGAAACGATAAAACCAATAGATATTCTCTTTCGAAATATCAACTCAGATCCCCTGCAAGGGCGCCAAAAACTTGATGAGCAAAAACAAAGCTTGCAAATGACAACGGCAAGTGCACCATGTCGAATGTAATATAGGCTTATAAAAACCAAGGTCGTATAAAAATCCGGGCGTGTTGATTACTCTTACTCAAGAAGATCTCTATTGTTCTATCAAAATGTACTTTGATTTGGTTGTAACAAGAAAGGTAACTCAACTTGAAGATTAAAACTATTGAAAAGAGGGGTGGACAGACTTAAGAGAATGGACGAACAAAATAACAACAAATTTTATTAATTCAAGAAAAGGAATTACAACTATTGAAAGGGAAATTACAGGTGCAAGAAAAAGTAGAGCTAGAATACTTAAAAACATAGAAATAATGCAAGAAATGGAGGCTTGGACTCCAATACAATATCCTTGATCATCTGGAGGAGCTGCCTTTTTATAGATGAAAATTTTGGGTTACACGCCCTTGGTTACGCCCGTGACCAAGGGGCGTGTAACAGGCGTGATCGAAGCAGCAGTGGAGAGAGCGCCTTCTAGAGTAATTGCTGGCGTTACGTGCGTGTCACGCCCCTAGGTCACGCCCGTGACCTGGGGGCGTGTAACTTTAATTGACATGGCAGGCTGATCTGGATGCTTGTGGCGGATCGTGGCCGTGACACTAGGACACGCCTTCTGGTCACGCCCGTGACCTGGGTGCGTGTACTTGGCGAAACTCCACGGAATGCCCCCACAGTGGCGGAAATAGGTCTGGAACACCTCTAGGCTGTCACGCCCCTTGGTCACGCCCGTGACCTTGGGCGTGTACTTGAAGTTTTGGTCCAATGTGTCCAGAAAAACCTGAAATCATAAAATAAATTTAAGTTAGCTCATAGAAATGCAAGGAAGCAATTTATGTAGGAAAATACATATAATTTAAATAGATTTATATACGAATTATAATTAAATTAAACTAAAAGATGAGTGATTAAACTACTCATCACTATTATACGTTGACGACATGATCGTTACCGGGAATTCTGAGATGGAGGTAGCTAGGCTTCGTGCTGAGCAAGCTATCAGATTTGAGATGAAGGATTAGGGTAGCTCCACCATTTCCTTGGACTCGAGGTGGAGAGAAAAGAGAATGGTATGCTTGTCTCCCAGAAGGGCTATGTAGATCAAATTGTGAAGCGATTTGGCATGGAAGGTGGGGAAGAGCAACTCTACTTCACTCGAGGTTGGCGTGATACTTCGAAGAGATGAGGGGAGGGTTCTTTCTGATCCTTTGGTGTTCCAAGATTTGGTCGGAAGTTTGATATATCTGATGATCATAAGACTAGTTATTTCTTATGCGGTTTGCCTAGTGAGTCGATATATGGCAGAGCCACGAAAACCACATCTAATGGCAGCAAGGAGTATTCTAAAATACGTAAAGTCCACCTATAATTTTGGTCTCTTCTATAGGAAGGACTCAGGCTTTTGTCTGCATGGTTTTATGGATGCTGATTATGGAGGAGATTCAGATGATCAGAAGTCGACCTCTGGATATGTCTTTAAGACTGACACTACATCTATTTCATGGTGCATCAAAAGAAGGATTCTGTGTTTGTATCCACTACAGAAGCAAAGTACAAAGCTTCGGCTTGGGAAGCTCAGGAAGCCATCTGGCTTAGGAGACTTGTGGAGGACATTCATGGGGAGGTGCGAGGTCCTACTCTGCTTTATGGTGACATTGAAAGTGCCCTCAAACTGGTTAATAATCCAGTTTGTCATGAATGGACCAAGCACATAGAGATTCAACATCATTTCTGTCGGGAGAAGGTGTTGGAGGGATCTCTGGTGGTTGACCATGTGCAGAGCAAGGACAATGTCATAGACATCTTTACGAAGACATTGTCGAAGGGACAATTTGATCAGTTGAGGAGTCTACTTGGGCTGACTTCCACTTCCCACTTCATGGGGGAGTGTTGAAGTTTTTAAGTGTAAGTGGAATCTGGGCGGTTGGGTTTTCGAGACCGCAGAGTCTGTGCGGTCTGCATGAGCTTGTTTTGGCAAACCAATATGGTTAGCTAGGTGTGCCCTAGTATTTTGTTCTATTTCAGATCGGGCTGTCTGGTACTTGACCACCGTGACCGGGCGGTTTGTTTGAGCTCGCTCTGGCGGACAGTTTTTTTATTGTTTTGTCAGATGTGCTCATATAGTTCTGTTCTTATAAGAGACCGGGCGGTCTGCATGGGTTAGTTCTGGCAGACTGTCTTGGTTGGTTCGGTGTGCTCTAGTAGGTTTTGTGTTGAGAATTTGCCCTCAAATTCCCTTGATTTGAAGAGGGGGCACTTTGCAATGCTAAGTACAAGATGTATTTGATAAAGCCATGTTTTTGTAAGATACAAAGGCTTAGGTGACTCAAAGAGAAAGGGACAATCATGACCTAAGATCAAGAGAAATCAACTCCTAAGAGATGGAGACCTATCTTAGCTGAACCGCTGAGATGAAGGGTCAGATACGCTGAGATGAGGAGCCGTCTCAGCGGAACCGCTGTAAAGGAGTAGCTGTCTCAGCTTGCGCCAACCACTGAAAAGAAGACTGTCTCAGCTGTTAATCCGCTGACACAAGGAGCCATCTTAGCGGATCCGCTGAGACAGAATCAAACATATTTCCCGTTGACTGGCGCCGCCCAGAATTTGATAAAGGCGCAAAAAGTGATAAAGTAATGCCTTTATCAGCATGGGCAAGGGAGGTCGTGCTTATAGCCGTTAAAGAGGTACAGTACTATAAAAGCTAAAGCTTGGGCAAAAAAGAAAGCTCTCCTTCATCTTTGCAAAGTTGTTCAAGCTGAAAAGAAAGCCGGCTGCAAATTCCTGAAGCTGCAACATCCTTCTTACCTTGAATAGAAGTTGTTCTCTCTTGCAGAGATTCAAGCCTTCATCATCAAGAGAGATAGAAGTCTTCTTTCTTCCTTCTGAAGAAGAAGACAGTGGAGCTGCTCTGAACCAACCTGTCCAGGATTAGCTCAAAATCAGTGTCTGCTGAAATATTCTATTGATAAGATTGAATCAGTAGTAGAGGTTTTCATTCAATTATTGCTTTATTTTGTAAGAGCTATTCAGCTCTGAGAAGGTTGAAAAAGGGTGTTGTCTAAAGTAGGACCAGGAGGTGGTCTGAGTTGTAGGAGGAGGATTCCTCTGAGTTGTAGGGATGCTGTGCCTAAGGTAGGAGCTAGTGATAGCTCTGTAGGGACTATTGTCCTGAGGTAGGATCATCTGAGATCTGAGAAGTTCTGAGAAACTTGTGGTGTAAGCTCTAAAAGCTGAGAAGATAACTTGGAGGAGTATCTTTGACCATATCTAACAATAGAGTTAGAGGGGTGTAGGGGGACAGTGGACTTCCCATCACTTGGGGAACCACTATAAAATCCTTTGTGTTGTGGCTGTGATTCTTTGAGCTTGAATTTATTGGTTGTGTAGGCATATTAGGCTACTAACAGCTCTAAGCTTAAAAGAAATAAGAAAAACCTATTCAGCCCCCTCCCCCTCTAGGTGAATTAATCTAAACCCCTAAGTTCTTTCAAGTGATATCAGAGGGAGGTTGCTTTAAAAAGTCTTAACAGCCAAGCAAGATCCCAAGGGTTAGATTAAAAGTTTATCTCCATGGCCGGCCACCAAAAGGAGATGAGTTCAATGAAGTTGCCAGTTTGTATGAAAGAGTCCTTTGGCATGTGGAAGCAAAGGGTCAGGTTGTATATGGAATCAACTGACTCTAGGATTTTTGTGACAGTAGAGGAAGGTCCTGATGCGCAAAACTACATCCACAAATGACAACGGCAAGTGTAACGTATCGAATGTAGTATAGGTTATAAAAACCAAGGTCGTATTAGACTCGGGGCAGTTGAGTACTCTTACTTCAAGAAAATCTCTATTATTTTATCAATTAAAACTTGAGGGTTGGTTTTGCAAAAAGAAAATAAAACAATAAAGAAAGAGGAGAATGAGAAAATAAGAACTATTTTATTGATTGAGACAAAAGAAATTACAAACTATGAAAATGAAGTTACAACTATCGAATTGAAAACTACAAGTTGCATAAGGAAAGAGGATTACAAGAGCTACTAAAACATTAAAATAAAACATGAAATGAAAGTTCAAATCCTAAAAATCGGTCCTCCGAACATCTGGAGAAGCTCTTTTTTATAGGAAAAAATTGGGGTTACATGCCCTCGGTCACGCCCGTGACCAAGGGCGTGTAACGACCGTGATTGGCGCTGGAGCGGGAAAGGCGCGTTCTGGAGTTATTATGAGCGTAACGTGCGTGTCACGCCCTAGGTCACGCCCATGAATTAGGGCGTGTAATCTTGAAATCTTGCTGCTGGCGGGAAACTTCGGCGGGAAAGAAGCGGGAAGTGGCACGGGATGAGTCACGCCCGTGATCTGGAAGTCACGCCCCCTGGTCACGCCCGTGACCTGGGGTGTGTAACTTTAATTGACGTGGCAGGCGTGCTAGCAGCTAGTTGTGGGGTCCCGGCTGTGACTTGGATGTCACGCCCTTGGTCACGCCCATGACCTGGGGCGTGTACATGAAAATTTTGAACATTCGTTGAACTCTCGCATGTTCGTCGATCTCCTGAATTTTCGTCGAACGTAGCAGCCAGGTTCACGCCCTTGGTCACGCCCGTGACCTGGGCGTGTACTTGGCGAATTCTTCACGGAACAACTCCAGGGTGATAGAAGTAGGTCTGGAATACATCTTTGGCTGTCACGCCCTTAGTCACGCCCGTGACCTTGGGCGTGTACTTGACAATTTTGTTCAAAATGCCCAGAAATCCTAAAAAACACAGAAAATACTTAAGTTAGTTTATAAAATGAAAAGGGAACAAATTAAATAAGAAAATACATATAAATTATATAAATTCATATTAAAACTATATTAAAATTATACTAAAAGATGAGTACAAAAAGTACTCATTAAACACCCCCACACTTGAGCTTTTGCTATTCCAGAGCAAAAGTGTGAGGAAAGAATTACAAGATATCGATATTATTTCTAATTGACTAAAATTTTATTAAACCAAGAATAAGTCAAAAGCAAATTTTAGGAATTCAAGAATTAAGTCATAAATTATGTAGAAAATTTAAAAAGAGAAATTTGTTTAGCTAACTACTTCTCAAGATAACTATTTTGCAATCGAAATTATAGAAATTTTCAAACAAAATTAGATTGATATTATAAACACTCTAACATAAAAGAAACTTAAGGAAAAGACACCTACCAAAATATTGCTCTCTTAATAATTTAGTTTAGGACTAGAAACAATGAAATTGGCTAGGGACGGGTTTAAACGAAATGGCAAAATGAAGAGTTCTTGAATAGAGGTGATGAATTTTATCCTTTCACCTCATTTGAATAGGAAATTGTATATGTTTAGGAAAATAATGAATTTTAGCCTCTTATTTTCCATGCCATATAATCTCTTAAAAAATCTCTTCTATTAAAAACCCAAAATGTATATGTTTAGATGTACTGAATTTTACCCTCTTACATCATGACATATAATCTTTTAAATGATTTTGGGTCCATATGTTTAGGAAATAATGAATTTTATCCTCTTATTCTCATGACATATGATCTTTTTTCTACTTTTTTTTATTTGCCAACAAAGGGTAAGGGTAACGAAATACTTCTAGTTTATAAATTAAACTATTTTGAGAGCAAATTTTTGGTGGAATGAAATTTCCTAAGATCTTAAAGTTAAAAGAGAATATAATAGGAATCTAGAGGTGTTTAGCTAATCTACCACAAAGTGAAGTTATTTAAAATTAAAAGGAGAAGTAGTGCTAAATAGATTCTCTAATCAAATTAAAATCATAAAATGTTTCTTAAAACTAAATTACTTCAAATTTAAATTTAACAAATTCTGATGAAACAAAAAATTAGCTAAATTAAAAATGTAAGAATACTTATAATCAAACCTCAAACTAAATTTCTAGAAAAATAAAAACAACAAGGCTAGGCGTAATTATTATTATTAATTAATTTTATATAATATTTCTTGGACTTCCCAAGGGCTACCCGGTGAAGGGTTCGCAAGGTACTAGGAGCTGTGATGGGAGTTCAAGCCCAAAGCGCCCTTTCCAAGAAATTAGATTTTTATAATTTTTATATATATTTTTTTCAAATAAAGATACAATGAATGCTAAGCTACACCACCATACTTAAAATTAAACATTGTCCCCAATGTTTAAAACTAAGTAAGAAGAACATTTGAAAGAAAACAAACTTTAAAAGAAAAATACTAAAAATTAAGGATAAGCAAAGGGTGCCTCCCAAGAGCGCTTTCTTTTTCCCGTCTTTAAGCTAGACGGTTAGTGTTAGGAAAAAGGAAAAATTAAAAGAGAAGTGAACAGGCAACTCCCATAATTCATGCGTAGGTGAATGTGCTGGCGTCAATCGTCCGACTACTCCTCCGCTTAACATGTGATTCTTCGTTTGTCTTTGATCTTGAATTTACAAATCCAAATCACCTATACATACCTGAGGTGATTTGAATTTATACAAATGAGCGGCATATGGATCGTCGATTATTTGGGGTAACAACGACTCATCTTCAACTTGAAAATTATTAGCTTTTAAAGAATCACAAGTAAACGATTCAGATAATTTTTCGCAAGGAGGAGGCGCTTGCGAAAATATAAAATTAAGCTCTGGTTGTTCCTTTTCTAAAATACAATTTTCATTAGGAAAATCAAGTGTATTGCCAAGTGGAATAAAATTTTCGGACACTAAATTTTCATGAATATTTGGTTGGATAAAAGAAATTCGCGAATATTCATGACAAAGAAAATAAAATCCGGGTGAAGTAGGGGAAGAAACTTGTTCTTCTTCTATTTCATCCGAGGTGTCCATAACTGTAAGAAATTCTTGGTAAAGTAATTTTTCTTCATCTTTGGTGAAAGAAGTTATGGGATTACATGAAACCACATGTTCCTCCATAACTAAATTATCCAAAGATGGAGAAAAAAACTAGAAGAAAAATAATTTTCCTCTAAATTTGGGGGGGGGGGGAGTATCTTTTTGAATCAGCGGACATTCCCCAAAATTTGAGTACGAAGGTGGCGGCGCAAAAGAATATGAACAAGAATTCGGATCGAAAGATTTATCTTCATCGCTCCGAAAGCTATCTGGGTGACCTTGCCACCAAGAATAATCTACTTCGGGGCTAGAAAAAAAATTATTAGAAGACGAACAATTGTTCTCGTGAAAATTAGAAAAAACACTAGACGAGATAATATTTTCCTCTAAATTTTGGGGGGAAGTATCTATTTGGATCTGCAAAATTTCCCCCATATTAGAGAACGAAAACTGCGGTGTATAAGAAGAAAAACAAAAGTTTGTGTCTAAAGATTTATCTTCGTCGCTCCGAGAATTATCCCGGTGAGCATGCCACCAAGAATAATCAACTTCGGAGCTAGAAGAACAATTATTAAGTGCCAAAAATTTGTTCTCATTATAATTAGAAAAATTATTTTCATCAATGTTTGAAAAATTATTTTCATTAAAAGATGAAAAATTATGATCGTAATTATTATCAAAATTATTTGCATAATATTGATGATAATTATTTTCATAATAATTATTTTAAGCAAATGAATGTAAATAACATTCCTCACTTTGATGAGACGCATTACAATAATAACAACTATTTTGGCATTTTTGTGCCGCTTCCAAAAGATATACTTGGCTTTGAAGCTCGACAACTTTTACGGCCAATTTAAGTGACTCCATTTAATCAAAAAAAAGGAAATAACCTTTACTCAAATGAATGGAATTTTAAACATATTTTCATTATATAATTTTTTTTTCAAAAAGCGGGTTAAATTAGTCCCAGACATCCTAAGGTCAACCCGGTGAAGGGCTCGCAAGGTACTAGAGGCTATGATGGGAATTCATGCCCTAAGCGTCCTCTCCGATAATTTAGATTACGCTTTTTAAGATTTTTTTTAAAATTTTAAAGAGAAGGGGGAGAACAAAGAGAACGATAAAATTAATAAATATTTCTTTTTTCAAAATATCAACCGTGTCCCTGGCAACAACGCCAAAAACTTGATGCGCAAAACTATATCCCCAAACGACAATGAAAAGTGTACCGTATCGAATGTAGTATAGGTTATAATAACCAAGGTCGTATTAGACTCGGGGCGGTTGAGTACTCTTACTTCAAGAAAATCTCCATTATTTTATCAATTAAAACTTGAGGGTTGGTTTTGCAAAAAGAAAATAATGCAATAAAGAAAGAGGAGAATGAGAAAATAAGAACTATTTTATTGATTGAGACAAAAGAAATTACAAACTATGAAAATAAAATTACAACTATCGAATTGACAACTAACGTTGCATAAAGAAAGTGGATTACAAGAACCACTAAAACATGAAAATAAAACATGAAATGAAAATTCTAATCCTAAAAATCAGTCTCCCGAACATCTGGAGAAGCTCTCTTTTTATAGGAAAAAATTGGGGTTACACGCCCTCGGACACGCCCGTGACAAAGGGCGTGTAACGACCGTGATTGGCGCTGGAGCGGGAAAGGCGCATTCTGGAGTTATTATGAGCGTAACGTACGAGTCACGCCCTAGGTCACGCCCGTGACCTAGGGCGTGTAATATTGAAATCTTGCTGCTGGCGGGAAACTTCTGCGGGAAAGAAGCCGGAAGTGGAGCGGGATGAGTCACGCCCGTGATCTGGAAGTCATGCCCCCTGGTCACGCCCGTGACGTGGGGCGTGTAACTTTAATTGACGTGGCAGGCATGCTGACAGCTGGTGGTGGGGTCCCGGCCGTGACTTGGATGTCACGCCCTTGGTCACGCCCGTGACCTGGGGCGTGTACTTGACAATTTTGAACATTCGTCGAACTCTCGCCTGTTCGTCGATCTCCTGAATTTTTGTCGAATGCAGCAGCCAGGGTCACGCCCTTAGTCACGCCCGTGACCTGGGGCATGTACTTGGCGAACTCTTCACGGAATGACTCCGGGGTGACAGAAGCAGGTCTGGAACACATCTTTGGCTGTCACGCCCTTGGTCACGCCCGTGACCGTGGGCGTGTACTTGACAATTTTGTTCAAAATGCCCAGAAATCCTAAAAAACACAGAAAAGACTTAAGTTAGTTTATAAAATTAAAAGGGAACATATTAAATAAGAAAATACATATAAATTATATAAATTCATATTAAAACTACCTTAAAATTATACTAAAAGATGAGTACAAAAAGTACTCATCAGGTCCCTTTACCATCACCAAGACTACCACTACTTTGCCAGTAGTGAAGGTGCCAAAGCCATAGCCTGAACTGACCAAGGATGAGATTTTCCTGGCTGGCATGGACAAGAGAGCACAAAACATTATTGTTAGTGCTATTGATGATTCCACCTTCCAGAACCTTATCCATTGCCAAACAGCCAAGGAGATGTGGGACACCCTCATTGTCTATATAGAGGGCACTTATGAAGTTAGGGATGATAAGAAGTCTCTTCTTAACCAGGAGTATGAAGCCTTTAGGCAGCTGAACATGGAGGGAATAGCTGTGTGCTATGAAAGGTTCTTCAGGATAGTCTATGAGTTAAGAACCTATTAGAGAGTGTTCAGCAATTATGAACTGAATGATAAATTCCTGAGATCTCTTACTAGAGAGTGGGACAACAAAATCTATGCCATAAGGGAAATGGCTAAGTTGGCTAAAACTCCTCCCCACACTCTCTATGGAAAGCTGCTCTCCTATGAGATGCATCTGACTGCTAGGAAGGAAGAAGAGCAGAATGCAAGGAGTAATACCAGGGAGAAATCCCTGGCCTTCAAGGCTGAAGGCTCTAGAACAGGGAAGGAGAAGGCTCACTTACCTCCCAGAAGATCTGCTGAACCAGAAATTTCTGAGCCCAGCTCATCTTGTTGCTCCTCTTCTGATGAGAAATTTACTGCCTTCATAAGGCATTTCAAAAAGTTGCTGAGGAGGAAGCAATGGAAGAATAAGCCTTCCTCCTCATATCACAACAAGGAGGATAGCAAGGACTCAAAGCATCACTCTAGGAGTGACAGGTATGGCTCCAACTCTAAATTTAATTCCTCTAAAGTTATTTGTTATTGCTGCAACAAGCCTAGGCATATCATTGCTGACTGCCCTGTCAAGAGAAGAGAGAAGGATGAGAAGAATGCTCGTCAGCCAAAAGGCAAGAAAGGAGAGAAATCCTTTCTAGCTAAGAAGGAGAAGAGTTGGAGTGAATCAGACTCCAGCTCATCAGAATCTGGAAAGGTAGAAGCCCTCATTGAGCTGGTTGTTGTTCAAGAACCTGCTACTGGAAGGATTGTAATCAGGGCCCCTCTATCTCACTCTGAAAGTGATGATGAGGTGGATGAAGAAGAGAAGTTCAATGGTCTGATGGCCATATCTGAGGCTCCTCAAGAAGAATATCTGATGCTAATGAGGTACCATCTTTCAACCTATCCCATTCAGATTCTGAGTATGAAACTAGCCCAGATTCTGATACATCCTCAAGGGCTGGAGGTAAGGATGAATCAAGATTAAACATAGATGTTGATCATCTCATTGATAGATATGGGGCTCTCATTGATGCCTTGGGCAGGAGAAAAAGCTTGTTAAAGAACAAGCTAAAGAGCTCAAAGAGCTAAGGCCACTTAAGGCTGAGCTACAAAGCAAGATGGACATCTTCCATCAAGATGGACAAAAGTCCATAGAGCTCCAGAAGGTGATTGTTAATCTTCTGGATGAGAAACAAAAAATGTGGGTGTATATCAAGAAGCTGAACAATCAGCTTCTCAAGGAACAAAACTTAGTAGCCCAATTCTCCAAACCCAAAACTGTGCTACCCATTATTGGGACCTTCTCCTCCCAATCTGGTAAGGGGGGATTTGGTTACAATAATAAGGCAGCCAAGCCAGGGAATTATAGAAAGGGCAGGACTCCAGCTAATCTTACAACTACCTTTCAAAAGGTGTGGCTGCCCTCCAACCAGTATGACCAAGCAATCATATATGGTCAGAGGCAAAATGAACAGGCTCCTTGCAATTTGAATGAATCAAGCATTGCAAGGAGAAAGGGACTTGGGTTGAGTGCAATGAAAGCTCCCCATGAGGAGATTCAGATGGTCCAACCTGGACCATTTGTCTTTGGTACCTCAGCACCTTCACTCAAGGGAAAGGGAGCCAGCTCTTCCAAGACTGGCCCAGCTGAGAAAAGTGTTGGCTGATGTAGTGGGCCAAACCCACATCAGAGCATTTCTGATGCTGTCAACAGTATGGGAGCTAAAAAGCTGAAATCTGTTGGTGACATGAAGAAATCCTCTCATGTACACAAGCTCCAAACAACTGTCACACCTCCTCCAGCAGCAAAGCCTAAGAAGAAGGTTGTCTCCTTCTCTGAACCTAAGCAGACTTCTGATCCTTCCAGGATGGTTCAGAAAAGGAGATACAACATTCATGAGTGTTGGTGCTATGGTAAAGTGGGTCACTTTTCCATAGATTGTTGGCAAAACTCAAGTCCCCCAAGTGCTAGGAGTAGATTTCCTCCTAGAAGTGCACCATCAGATACAATTACCCATTGACTAACTGTTTCCTAGGACCCAATCTTTATTGGGGTACTAAGGCTTACTAATTTTGTGGTTGCAGGATAGTTCAAGTGCCAACATGATTTGGTACTTGGACAGTGGGTGTTCCAGGCATATGACTGGAAAAAGGAAGGTCCTTAAGGATTTCATTCCAGAACTCAAAGGAAGAAAGTTCATCTTTAGAGGCTCTGAACAAGGAAGAATATAAGGTTTTGGTATGATTTCCAATGGCATAATCTCTATCACCAATATAGCTCGTGTTGATGGGTTAAAACACAACCTGTTGAGCATAAACCAATTATGTGACTTAGGTCATGTAGTAGAATTCACTAGTGAGAAGTGTCTGATAAAAGTGAAGAGTGACAACCAAGTCATTTTCTCAGGCACCAGGTATGGTAATGTCTATAGTTTAGACTTTATCAATATAAATTCCTCCATGCCTATTTGCCTTGTAGCTAATGAGAATGAGTCTCTTTGTGTCCAATGGCACAAGAGACTTGCTCACATAAACTACAAGACTATGAACAAGCTCTTTTCCAAAATCCTTGTGAGGGACTGTCCCAAGATCAAGTGTATTTAAAGCACCCTTGTCATGCTTGCCAAATGGGGAAGCAAACAATGGACACTTTTAAAAGTATTGGCTCTAAAGATAGTGAAAGGTGTCTTTACCTATTGCACATGGATTTGTTTGGTCCTTTGTCAATTAAGAGCTTAAAGGGGAAGAGGTATACCTTGGTGATTGTTAATGATCACTCAAAGTATACCTGGGTGCACTTCTTAAAGAAGAAGTCTGATACCTTGGATGTCTTCAAGATATTTGTCAAGGCTATTCAGAATGAATTGCTGTGCTCAGTGGTCAGAATAAGATCAGGCCATGACACAGAATTCTAGTCTGAATCCATGACAAAAGTTTCTGCCAAGAACTTAGTATCACCCAAGAGTTCTCCTCTCCCAAAACTCCACAACAAAATGGAGTAGCTGAGAGAAGGAACATAACTTTGATTGAGGCTGGCAGAACCCTGCTGAGTGACTCCTCTCTCCCAGAATATTTCTGGGCTGAGGGTGTCAACTCAGCTTGCCATGTCCTCAATAGGTCCTCCATCAATAAGGCTTTTGGTATCACCCCATATGAAATTCTCAAGGGAAAATCACCAACCATCTCTTACTTTTGAATCTTTGGTTGCAAATGTTACATCCTGATCAAAAGGAAACAACCCCTAACCATGTTTGCTGAGAAATACAAGGTGGCTATCCTTGTTGGATACATCTCTAATAGTAGAGCCTATAGGGTCTTCAACACACAAAACATGTTGTTGAAGAAACCATGCATGTAGTCTTTGATGAATTTGACCTTGTTCACAAGGAATGGTCTAACCAACCTCCTAGTGCAGAAATTTCAGAGAAATTGCAGGAAATGAGACTTCAGGACAGACCAAGCAAATGTCAGCCTCCAGCTTTAACTGGAACTGACCATGAAGAAGCACAAGATGATGATCCTCATCTGCATGAAGAAACTGCTGCTTTGGAAGAAGTTCAGCAGGATGCAGTAAATGAACAACAAATAGGAGCTGCCAGATTGCCTCCTGCTCTAAGGGTTGACAGAAATCATCCCTTGGAGCAGATCATCGGGGATGTTCAACAAGGTGTAACAATTAGAAGCAGGGCTCACAATGAGGCTTTGTTCCTCAGTTTTCTGTTACAGGTTGAGCCCAAGAAGTTTGAAGAGGCCAACATGGATCCATTCTGGATTCAGGCAATGCAGGTAGAACTCTTGCAATTCAAGAGGTGCAAAGTATGGAAGTTGGTGCCAAGACCACAAGGACACAATATCATAGGCACCAAATGGATCTTCAGAAACAAGATGGATGAAAATGGGACAATCATCAAGAACAAGGCAAGGCTTGTTGCAAAGGGGTATAGGCAAGACGTGGGAATAGACTTTGACCAAACCTTTGCCCCAATTGCAAGGTTGGAGGCCATAAGGTTATTCCTTGCATATGCAGCCCACAAAGGCTTCAAAGTGTACCAGATGGTTGTCAAATCAGCATTCCTAAATGGAAATCTGAAAGAGGAGGTATATGTAGAGCATCCATCATGTTTTGTTCATCCAACTCTCACATCTCATGTTTACTTCCTTAGGAAAGCCCTTTATGGTCTCAAACAAGCTCCAAGAGCTTGGTATGAGACCTTGTCTAGCTTTCTCAACAAGAACAAATTCTTGAGAGGAAAGATAGATAGCACATTGTTTCTTAGGGAAATAAGGGGCAAGTGTCTCCTAGTCCAAATCTATGTTGATGACATAATATTTGGGTCTACTGATGACAACCTCTGTAAGAGATTTGCTAATCTAATGCAAGGGGAGTTTGAGATGAGCAGTATGGGTGAGCTCAAATATTTCCTTGGGCATCAAGTGAAACAGTCTGATGATGGAATTTTCATTTCTGAGACTAAGTACACCAAGGAGCTCATCAAGAAATTTGGGATGGAGTCAGCCTCCACCATGAGAACACCCATGGGATCTAATGTATCACTAGACATGGATGAAAAGGGGAAGGTCTTTGATGAATCCATGTACAGGTGTATCATTGGATACTTGTTGTGTTTGACTACTAGTAGGACAGACATTATGTATTCTACATGTGTTTGTGCTAGGTATCAGGCTTGTCCTAAGGAATCTTACTACACCTCTGTGAAGAGGATCTTGAGGTACCTCAAGGGCATCCTGAATCTTGGCCTTTGGTACCCTAAGAACAATGATTTTGAACTAACAGGATTTTCAGATGCAGATTTTGCAGGCTACAAAGAAGACAGGAAAAGCACAAGTGGCACTTGTCAATTCCTAGGAAGAAGGTTGATATCATGGAGCAGCAAAATGCAGACAAGTGTGGCTATTTCCACTGCTGAGTCTGAATACATTGCGGCAGGGAGCTGTTGTGCACAACTATTGTGGATTCAACACCAGCTAGAGGACTACAACCTCAAGGTAAGTAACTCTACTCTTTATTGTGACTCATCCAGTGCTATGTCTATTGCTAAGAATCCTATCTCTCACAGCAGGACTAAGCATATAGAAATGAGATATCATTTTATAAGAGAACATGTAGAATCTCAAGATATCTACCTTGAATTTGTCCCCACTGTCAGTGAAGTGGCTGATATCTTCACTAAGCCATTGGATGAGGCCAAGTTTAATGCCTTCAAGATTGAACTAGGAATGTAAAATGTAGAATAGTGTAAAGCACTTCATTCTTCCAATCTTGATTTGATATAACTTAAAATGTTGACACATCAACCCTATAAGTGACATGATTAGGCATTCAAGCAATCCTATATCTAATGATTTTAAAGTAGGATGATCAGCTTAACCAGAACAATCTGTTTCAGCTGAGCTTTAGGTTGCACTTAGACAGCTGGGAAAAGTCTGGGTTCGACGAACTCTTTCCCGAGTTCGACGAACGTCGAGTTTGAGTTCGACGAAATCAACTTTGAGTTCAACGAACTTAGTTGTACGATATAGTTCAGATGAACTCAGCTCTGTGTTCTACGAACTCCAGTTTGAGTTCGACGAACTCAGCTTTGAGTTCGACGAACTCAGCCTTATGATGTAGTTTTAGATGAACTCAATTTGTGTTCGACAAACTCAGCTTGAGTTCAATGAACTCAGCCTTATGATGTAGTTTTAGATGAACTCAGTGTGTTTTTGACAAACTCTAGTTTGAGTTCGACGAACTCAGTTTGAGTTCGACGAACTCAGCCTTATGACATAAGTTTCATTTACACTTACAATTATAAGAACAATCAAATCCAATTACTAGGTTTAATTTTACCTAAGTCTTAAGCCATATAAATAGCTTAATGATTGATTAATATATCACACTTTCCTTCAACCTAGCCGGCGAGACGAACCCTTCTCCCCTATGACTGAGCGACCTGTAACTCAAAACAAATGGCGCCCAAGACCGTGAAGGAGTTGCTTGAGGGATATGAGTTGGTGAGGGATGGCTTTCTCCATGCCTCACCAGAGATTCTCAGTGTCATCACCCTCATCACTGAAGCTGGTCTGGAGTTCCTGCTATCTGAACCTTCTCAGATATTCAAGAATAAAGTGCTAGAGTTTTATGCCAATGCCAAGTAGTCATATTCTAAGGATGGTCTGTCTTCCAAAATTGGAGAGATAAGGGTGAGGTTGACCCCTAAGAGGCTAGAAAAGGTACTGAAATTACCTAGATTGGCAGAAGAGGAGGTGTCAGATACTGACAAGGAGCAAGCCCTGAGCTGGTGTGAATACAGTGATCCCAAGACCTCATCTGGAAAAGAAATTCTCCAATCAAAAGGGCAAGTTTTTTATGTGATATAGTAGGGAAAGCTCTTCTGTGTAAACCAGGCTCTCATGCCACCATTTCTCAACCAATGTTTGAGCTGGTTATAAGAATCATCATGAAGAAAAGAACTAGGTGGGTGAATGTTCTTTATCAAAGACTGAAGGAATGTCTGCAGGCCCCTAACTTAGGAAGGATCCTGTCACTTTACCTACTGAAGGCATATCCAAGCCATTTCTCCTCCATCAAAGGTGTCAATATCCACTACTTGAAAAGATTGGATATCAGGACATTGGACAGGTCAACAAGAGTCCTCCCCATGAGCCAACCCTCTGTGGTGGCTGAGCTGAAGTAGAAGAAAAAGGCAAAGAAGACTGAAGAAGAAGGTGCTGAGAACTCCAGGAAGGATGATGAACCACAAGAGCACATGGAAGGTGTGGAAGGTGAAGATGTCCCCAGGTCAAATGTGGATACTGAACCCCAAGAAAGAGTTGAATCTCACTCTGAGCCAACTCCTATTACTACTGATCCAGCTGTCCCACAAGCTGAGCTTGAACCAAGGAATTCACCTCTCCATGGTAACCTAGGATCATAGTTTATCTACACTCCTCAGACTATAGATGAGACTAGGTGTCTAACTAACACATCATTTTCTTTTTAGGTTCCCCAAGACAAAGTCCTCCACACATGGATGCTCCAAGTGGGGGGAGCATGACTCCAAGTCAGGAGGAGCAGATGCTTCTCTAAGAAGTGAGGAGGAGCAAAGCTCACACTATGAAGAGGAAGGTGGTGGTACTAGTGAGGGGAGCACAACCCATATGCTGGCAGAGATCAAGCTCAGATTGGAACAAGATAGTTGATAACATGGCAGTTGAGTTACAGCCAGACTATCTACCCCCTCTGATGAGCTGCCAAGATTTGACCCTGCAGTGGAGAAGGAAAAGGATAAGGCTGAAGAGGTAGTAGAGAAGGAAAATGCCAAGAAAGGCCAACAGCTGTGATGAACACATCTGACCTACTAAGCTCAATAAAATCCATTATTGAGAGTCAGATGTTGTTTGTCAAGGAGCACATTGAAGAAAAATTTCATGGTGCCACTGCCCAACTCAAAACTAAGCTAAATACTAAAAGGGCAGCATTGACTCAGGAGATCCAAGCCAGTGAGCAGAGAATGGAATCCAATGTGGATGCAGTAAGGACTGAGCTGAATTCTCAGGTCCAAGGTGTCAACACAACATCTGCTCATATCCTCCAGCAGATGACCAGATGGTTTGAGATGGCTAAAAGCACTGTTGCTGCTCAGCTCACCATACTAAAGCAAATTGCAGACAAACAAGGGGACTCCACAAGGGACATTGCCTGTGTAAAACATCAAGTCTATAAGAATGAAAATGTTTGGGAAAGGGAGTGACCAGAATGGTACAAGTGGCCAATACAACCAGCAGCCATGTCATGTCCCACATTGACAAGGCCAAGGAGAACATACTAGATGATGTGGACAGTACTTTCCAAACTCTCTCCCAATCCATACTTGACCAACACTCTGAGATTAAAAAGAATATATATGAAGAGAGCAAAAAGGGGGAGGAAGAAATTGCCAAGCTAAGTACAAACCTGGAGGAGCCTCACATAAGGCTGGATACCAACCTGGAGAATGCCCACCAAATGTTTTACACTAACCAGGAAGCAGCCTACAAGAAAGTGGTGGAAGAAGTCAACAATGCCTCAAATGAAATTCAAAATCAACTTGTAAGAGTGGTTAAGATGGTAAATGATGATCATAGGGCCACAAGTCTGAAGGTGCTACAAGGAACTAGAATTGCCTTAAATCTTCCTATACTGAACCTAGACAGACATGAAGATTTTGACTTTCAAAATCAATCTGAATAGATTCAAGATGAGAGGGAAGCAAAGAGGAGAAGGAGAGAGAGCATTCAGACTACTGAAGAGTACATGGCTCAGAAGAGGATGGAAAGGGAGAATGATCCATTTGCTGATGAAGATAATCTGGAACTGGATACCATAGTTGTCAACACCTGGGTCAGTCATGGCAATCCACTCAAGGATATTGACCATGTCTACTCATCTGTTGAATGGATCAAGCATTCTGACAGGGAATCTCTAAGGGAAAGAATCCACAAAGAAAATCTGGTGAGAAGGGAAATCCCTATAAGGGTACCCCCAAGATATCTTCCAAAGCCATTCCTGTACTTCAAAAGGAAGGAAAATATGAGGGCTGCCGCTGAAGCAAGGAAGAGAGAGTCTATGGAAATAGAAGAAAGCTCCACATCAACCCAGGGATCATCCAAGAAAATTCTATACTTAGGAGCTCCTTAGGATGTTTGATGTAGCTCTGTGATTTGAACGGATAGTGTATATCTATTTTGGACAATTGAATGAAATGATCATTTATTCCCTGAAAATTATGTTGTGTCATTTATTGTTTATGTATGTATGTTGCATTTGAATATCTATGCTTTATCTTAAATAGTTATTAAATATCCTGTGCACAGTTCATATAGCAATGAAGAAATGCTGAGTCATTATATAATAGAATTATATGTGATGTGTCTTCATGAGTTGTTGATATATGTATCTAATGATGCTTGGTATAAATAAGAAACTATTAATATCCACAGAAATTTACTCAAACTATATGTATCATGAAATGTCATAACTCCACTTATTTAATCAATTTCAGTAAAATGACATATTTCTGATTAAGAGGCTACTTAGCATTGGCAGGTGTTTTGCCCTCTTCAAATAGGGGGAGATTGTTGGGAAATTTTGCCCTCAAATTCCCTTGATTTGAAGAGGGGGAACTTTGCAATGCTAAGTAGAAGATGTATTTGAGAAAGCCATGTTTTTGTAAGATACACAGGCTTAGGTGACTCAAAGAGAAAGGGCCAGTCGTGACCTAAGATCAGGAGAAATCAGCTCCTAAGAGATGGAGATCTGTCTCAGCTGAACCGCTGAGACGAAGGGTCAAATACGCTGAGACGAGGAGCCATCTCAGCGGAACCGTGTAAAAGAGTAGCTATCTCAGCTCGCGCCAACCGCTGAGAAGAAGACTGTCTCAGCTGTTAATCCACTGAGACAAGGAGCCGTCTCAAAGGATCCGCTGAGACAGAACCAAACATATTTCCCGTTGACTGGCACCGCCCAGAATTTGATAAAGGCGCAAAAAGTGATAAAGTAACGCCTTTATTGGCATGGGCAAGGGAGGTCGTGCTTATAGCCGTTGAAGATGTACAGTACTATAAAAGCTAAAGTTAGGTCAACAAAGAAAGCTCTCCTTCATCTTTGCAAAGTTGTTCAAGCTGAAAAGATAGCCAGCTGCAAATTCCTGAAGCTGCAACAGCCTTCTTGCCTTGAACAGAAGTTGTTATCTCTTGCAGAGATTCAAGCCTTCATCATCAAGAGAGATAAAAGTTTTCTTTCTTCCTTCTGAAGAAGAAGACAGTGGAGCTTCTCTGAACCAACCTGTCTAAGATCAGTTCAAAATCAGCATCTGTTGAAATATTCTATTGATAAGATTGAATCAGTAGTAGATGTTTTCATTCTATTATTACTTTATTTTTTAAGAGCTATTCTGCTCTGAGAAGGTTGAAAAAGGGTGTTGTCTGAAGTAGGACCAGGAGGTGGTCTGAGTTGTAGGAGGAGGATTCCTCTGAGTTGTAGGGCTGATGTCCCTAAGGTAGGAGCTAGTGATAGCTCTGAGCTGTAGGGACTATTGTCCTGAGGTAGATCATCTAATATTTGAGAAGTTCTGAGGAACTTATGGTGTAAGCTCTAAAAACTGAGAAGATAACTTGGAGGAGTATCTTTGACCCTATCTAACATTGGAGTTAGAGGGGTGTAGGGGGACATTAGACTACCCATCACTTGGGGAACCACTATAAAATCCTTTGTGTTGTGGTTGTGAATCTTTGAGCTTAAATTTATTGATTGTGTAGGCATATTAGGCTAATAACAGCTCTAAGATTAAAAGAAATATGAAAAACCTATTCACCCCCCTCTAGGTGAATTAATCTAAACCCCTAAGTTCTTTCATTTTGTTCTTATAGTAACCACGCAGTCTTGTTCTGGTGACCGCACAGCTTAATAAAGCAGGTGATTATATCCTTCTGAGGCGGTGACGACATCCATTTTGTGGCCTATAAATAGAGGGGCAGGGCTTGGGTTTTCAAAAAGAATAAGAAGCAGATGAACAGTAACTGTAGAATGTACATCTCAGGCGGTCTCTATTTTGCGGTCTGACTTTGGTCGATCTATTTTTTAGGTGATAGTGGTCTGGAGAGGTTGTGTTAGTTCATTATCTATTTGCAGCGAACTCAGTGATCAGGCGACCTTAGCGGTCAGGTAGTCAGGGGTTGCAGTCTTGCAGCAATGTGTCATTCTTCTCTTCTGTTCGAAGGATACTTTTGTGATCAGGCGAGCTCGCGGTCAGGAGATCTAAAAGTGTGAACATGTTGTTCTTCTCAGCAGTTCAATAAGTCAGCAGTTCGTGCGATTTGAGGTTGGCGGTCTGGCAGATAGCAGGTTCATGTCCTATGCTATTCGCGCGGTCAAAGGGCTGCTGTTCGGTCTTGTTGTGTTTGAGCGGTCTGTGCCGTCACAGTTTATTTGATCGCTGGATGCTTATTTTTCTGCTTGTTCTTCTCAGCTCTGTTTTCTTATAAATCATGTCTCGCCATCTATACCTCTGATGACCAAAACTTCTATCCACAAACGACAACGACAAGTGTATCATATTGAAAGTAGTATAGGTTTATAAAAACCAAGGTCGTATTACACTCGAGGTGGTTGAATACTCTTACTTCAAGAGAATCTCTATTATTTTATCAATTAAAACTTGGATTGGTTTTGCAAAAGAGAAATTAAAATAAAGATTAAACGATGAGTTAAAATACTAGCACTCGATCTTCGAATCACCGCGGAATAATAAAAGAATAAATAAAAACTCTAAATCTCTTAAGAAATTTACTTCGACCGTGGAGGTTCCCGAATTCTAAACGCACCTCTCTCAAGGTTACGTTCAGCTGAGTTTAGGTTGATCAACCGAACTTTCGTTTGGTTATTGAAACCCCTAAAACTCCCTTTAACATGGTGAACCCCTCAATTGGATTTGACTCCAATCCGGAAGATTTATGTCATCCTTTCTCAAGGGTTGCAATCAACTCTCCTTATCCTAAAGTAATCAATTTGAATTATGAGTCTCTCGACTGCTAAATTACAAAAACAAGAATGAGAATTATATATCAAAAATATAATCTCACTTTAATAAAATTAAGGATAAATCTTAATCATTTCAAAGAAGAGAAGAAGAAGATCAAATTAATTCATTGCGAATATCATTCCTTGGATCGTCTCGATCGAGTACTAAAAGAAAATTAGCTACTCATTGAGATTAAGGAATCAATAAAAAAAGAGTTCATGGTGAAATAAGGAGAGAATAAGAGAATAAGAACAAACTATTTTATTTATTTTGTAAGGAAGAGAAATACAAGCTATTGAAATAAAAAATTATAACTACTAAAATGAAAGTACAATTGTAAGAAATATAGAAGGATTTCAAGAACTACTAAAACATGAAAATAATACAAGAAATGAATAATCTAACTCTTAAAAATTCATCCCTTGAGTTGTAGAGGAGATGGCTTTGAATAGGCTGAAATTTGAGGTTACACACCCTTGGTCACGCCCGTGACCAAGGGCGTGTAAGGCGCGTGATCAGTTGTTATGGGAAGGATGCCATCTGGCTTCAATGCAGGCATTTCGTGGGTCGCGACAGTGACATTGGGTCACGCCCTAGGTCACGGCTGTGACCTAGGGCGTATACTTGGTGAAACTTCACGGAATGAGCCCGGGTGGCAGCAGCAGGTCTGGAGAACATCTTGGGGTGTCACGCCCCGAGTCACGCCCGTGACCTTGGGGCGTGTACTTGACATTTTTACTCAAATTGCTCAAAAAACCTGAAAAACATAGAATTAGCTTAAGTTAGTTTATAAAAATAAAAAGAAATGGATTTGATGGGATAATTCATGCAATTTATACAAATTCATATTAAAATATCATTAAAATTATATTAAAGGATGAGTACAAAAAGTACTTATCAAACACCCCCATACTTGAGCATTTGCTATTCCAGAGCAAAAGAATGAGGAAAGAATTACAAGACATCAATATTATTTCTAATTAACTAAAATTTCATTAAACCAAGAGTAAGTTAAAAGTAAATTCTAGGAATTCAAGAATTAAGTCATAAGTTATGGTGATAATTTAAAAAGAGAAATTTGTTTAGCTAACTACTTCTAAAGATAAAACATTTTTTTTATTTGCCAGCAAAGGGTGGGGGTAAAGAAATACTTCTAGTTTAGAAATTAAACTATTTTTAGAGCAACTTTTTAGTGGAATTAAATTTCCTAAGATCTTAAAGTTAATAAAGAATATAATTAAAATCTAGAGATGCTTAGTCAATTTACCTCAAAGTGAAGCTATTTAAAATTAAAGGGAGTAGTAGTGCTAAATTAATTCTCTAATCGAATTATTAACATAAATTGTTTCTTAAAACTAAATTACTTCAAATTTAAATTTAACAAATTCTGATAAAAAAAATATTAGCTAAATTAAAAATGTAAGAATACTTATAATCAAACCTCAAACTAGATTTCTAGAAAAATAAAAAAAAACAAGTAAGGATTAATATATATATATATATATATATATATATATAAGAATTCATGGACTTCCCAAGGTCTACCCTGTGAAGGGCTAGCAAGGTACTAGGAGATATGATGAGATGATAGCCCAAACCTCCCTTTCTAAGAATTTAGATTTTTATAAAAAGAATTCTTTTTTCTAAACAGAAACAAATACTAGAAAGCTTCGCTACACCCCCATACTTAAAATTAAACATTGTCCCCAATGTTTAAAACTAAGTATGAAGAACATGTGAATGGAAAATGCATAAAAAGAAAAAATGCATGAAAACTAAAGATAAGCAAGGGGTGCCACCCAAGAGCGCTTTCTTTTTCTCGTCTTTAAGCTAGACGGTTAGTGTTAGCTGAACGAAAATTAAAAAGAGAAGTGCACAGGCAACTCCCTTAATTCGCATTTTGGTGAATGTGCGGACGTCAGTCGCCAGACTATTCCTCCGTTTAATATGTGATTCTCCTCTTGTCCTTGAACTTGAATATGCAAATCCAAATCACCTATATATACCTGAGGTGATTTGGATTTGAAAAGATGAGCGGCATATGGATCATTGATTATTTGGGGTGGCTTCAACCTAAAAATTATTAATAAAGAATCACAAATAAACGAGTCAGAAAAATTTTCGCAAGGAGGAGGCGCTTGCAAAAATATATTATTAAGCTTCGGTTGTGCATTTTCTAAAATAAATTTTTCTTTAGAAGTATCTAGTGCAATATCAAGCGAAATTCAAATTTCGGAGACAAAGTTGTTATGAATTTTAGGTGGAATAGAGGAATTTTGCGAAAATTCATGACAAACAAAAGATGATCTGGGTGGAGTAGGTGAAGAAACTTGATCTTCTTCTATTTCATCCGGGGTGCCCATAACATTAAGAAATTTTTGGTACAATAATTTTTCTTCATTTTCGGTAAAAGAAACTGTGGGATTACATGAAACCACATGTTCCCCCATAACTAAATTATCCAAAGATGGAGAAAAAGCACTAGACAAAATAATGTTCTCATCTAAAGTTTGGGGGAGAGTTTCAAATTGAATTGGTGGAAATTCCCCAAAATTAGAGTACGAAACTTGCGACGCAAAAGAATAAGAAAAAAATTCGGATCTAAAGATTTATCTTCATTGCTCCAAAAACTATCCGGGTGAGCTTACCACCAAGAATAATCTACTTCAGAGCCAGAAGAAAAATTATTAAAAACGGAAAAATTATTCACGTGAAAATTAGTAAAAACATTTTCATAAAAGTTGGAAAAATTATTTTCTTGAAAAGAGCAAAAATTATTATCGTAATTATTATCAAAATTATTTGCATAAGATTGAGAAAAGTCATTTTCAAAATATAAATTTTGAGAATAAGAATGAAAATCACTTTGATGAGGTGCACCACAATAATTATAATTAATTTGTCGCCTTTGTGCGGCTTCTAAAAGATTAACTTAGTTTTGAAGCTCAGCAACTTTTACGGCCAATTCAGATAACCTTATTTAATAAAAAGAAAATAACCTTCTCTTAAATGAATGGAATTTTTGAGGGGGAATAGAGTAGAGAAATAATTTATAAAAAATATTTTTTTTTGAAAATGAGAGTTAAATTAGTCCCAGACTTCCCGAGGTCTACCCTGTGAAGGGTTCGCACCGGTACTATAAGATATGATGGGGTGACATCCCAAACCTCCCTTTTCGAGATTTTAAATTGCGCCTTTTAAGATTTTTAAAAAATTTAGAAGAATGGGGGGAAAGAAAAAGAACGATAAAATTAATAGATATTTCTTTTTTCAAAATATCAATCTAGTCCCCGACAACGGCTCCAAAAACATGATGACCAAAACTGCTATCCACAAACGACAATGACAAGTGTACCGTATCGAAAGTAGTATAGGTTTATAAGAACCAAGGCCGTATTAGACTTGGGGCGGTTGAATACTCTTACTTCAAGAAAATCTCTATTATTTTATCAATTAAAACTTGGATTGGTTTTGCAAAAGGGAAATTTAAATAATGATTAAACGATGAGTTAAAATACTAGCACTCGATCCTCGAATCACCGCGAAATAATAAAAGAAGAAATAAGAACTTTAAATCTCTTAAGAAATTTACTTCGACCGTGGAGGTTCCTGAATTCTAAATGCACATCTCTCAAGGATACGTTCAACTGAGTTTAGGTTGATCAACCAAACTTTCATTCGGTAATTGAAACCCCTAAAACTCGCTTTAACATGGTGAACCCCTCTATTGGATTTGACTCCAATCTGGGAGATTTTTGTCATCCTTTCTCAAGGGTTGCAATAAAATCTCTTTATCCTTAAGTGATCAATTCAAATTATGAGTCTCTCGACTACTAATTTACAAAAACACGAATGAGAATTATATATCAAAAATATAATATCACTTCAATAAAATTAAGGATAAATCTTAAGCATTTCAAAGAAGAGAAGAAGAAGATCAAATTAATTCATTGTGAATATCATTCCTTGCATCATCTCGGTCGAGTACTAAAAAAAATTAGCTACTCATTGAGATTAAGGAATCAATATAAATAAAAGAGTTCATGGTGAAATAAGAAGAGAATAAGAAAATAAGAACAATCTATTTTATTGATTTTGTAAGGAAGAGAAATACAAGCTATTGATATAAAAATTATAACTATTGAAATGAATGTACAATTGCAAGAAATAAAGACGGATTACAAGAACTACTAAAAACATGAAAATAATACAAGAAATGAAGAATCTAAGTCCTAAAAATTCATCCCTTGAGTTGTATAGGATTTGGCTTTAATAGGCTGAAATTTGAGGTTGCACGCCCTTGGTCATGCCCGTTACCAAGGGCGTGTAAGGCGCATGATCAGCTATTGTGGGAAGGGCGCTATCTGGCTTTAATGCAGGCATTTTGTACGTGTCAAGCCCATCGGTCACGCCCGTAACCGAGGGCGTGTAACCATCAAACTGTAGACTGGAGGGAAGCTTTGACGGGATGGAGCGCGGGAGGGTTCACGCCCGTGACCAGGATGTCACGCCCCATGGTCACCCCCTTGACCTAGGGCATGTAACTTTAAATGATGCAACAAGTTGATTTCCTGCATAAGGAGGGTCGCGACCGTGATATTGGGTCATGCCCCTAGGTCATGCCCGTGACCTGGGGCGTGTACTTGGCGAAACTTCATGGAATGATCCTGGGTGGCAGAAGCAGGTCTGGAGAAAATATTGGGGTGTCACGCCCCTAGTCACGCCCGTGACCTTGGGGCGTGTACTTGACATTTTTGCTCAAACTTCCCAAAAAACTAGAAAAACATAGAATTAACTTAAGTTAGTTTATAAAAATAAAAATAAATGGATTTGATGGGATAATTCATGCAATTTATACAAATTCATATTAAAATATCATTAAGATTATATAAAAGGATGTGTACAAAAAGTACTCATCAACCTCGCATTGTAAAGAGATAGTCAATACAAGATTTTCTTGTCCTTCTATTTTCACTTGTTAATTTGCTTGAGAAAGATTGAAGTTTTCCATTGCATTGTCTTCGATCCTTCTAAAAATTTTAACATACCATAGGTCATAATTAATGTCATTATCATTCCCACCAAATTTCGACCTCATTGTATTACGCAATACTTATTTATGATGCCCTACATTTATATGATAAACAAGCAATTTCATGGTAGATATGTATCCAAAAATTCTGAAACTAAACAGGGGTGATCACAACATCAACATGCACATTCCTACCAAATTTTTATAAGTATCTGATAAACATTTTGAGAGAAATTGGTAAGACCTTAAAACTCTGTACATATTCATTAATGTTTACTAAAACAAGATTTCTGGGAGCTACAGACCACCAAAAATAATGTGTCACCCCATTCCGAAAAGGTATCTCCAAGGGCTACAAGTTTTGGGTTGAGCCCAAGGTCCAGATCTAAGCCTAACCTATCAAAAATTGGGTTTGAACTCAACAGAGTAAATTTGGATAACAAGCTGTCCTGTACATAAACCAGATAATTTTCTGCACATCCATTTTTTTATTTTAGTTTGTCGGAGCTACAGAGATCCCCTGAAAACACACAACCACTCGTTAGAAAGGTCTTTTCGAGGGCTACAACTTTCATGTTGAGCACACGACCTGAATGTGACCGGATCATGCCTAAAATTAGGCTTGAAGTCCGTCGCGTGCAGAAAACCGATTTCTGTCTAAATATTATAAGGAGCACGGATCTTAAGACAGATGAACAACATCTATTCATCTTCTTCCTCCAACACACTAATATATTATTTTGCCTTCTCTCCTCCAATTCTCCCTCAATAGACCTCCATTCTTCACAAAATCAGTTCCTACAACTTCGTATTGAAGAGAGGACTTGATTAAAGATATTTTCTCGACGAATGACGCCCTAGAACAGAAGTTCTAGTGTGGTCCATTCCTAGAAAACTCCATTGAACTCACCAAGTCAAGCAATTTTGAGCCAACATCTCTCCTAAATCTGATCTAAAGATCTAGCACCAAGGGAGAGGGGGCGGAAGTCGCCTGATTTCTAGCCATGGAGCAGGTTTGTCTTCTTGGTGGCATAGTGGTGGTTGGCCAAGCTCCAAGTCCTCCATCCAAACTTGATCTCCTTTAGGAAAATAAATGGCCTCAATTCTTGGGTGTGGGGAAGAGGAGGACCAGTGATCAGCTCTTGGGATGAGGAAATAAAGTTTAAGGTTTTTGGGAGGACAGAGAAAATGGAGGCTGATTTGACTAGAATTAATGGGGAAACCACTTCCCATGCTTTGGAAATGACATTCCATCCATGTGTCACTGTCTTATTGACCTAAGCCACCTCCCAACCTTGAAATAAGCAAGGATAAGGTATCACCATCATAAAAATCTTTTCTGAAGGCCGCCATCGGCGGTAATACTACCGCTGGCGCTAGCGTATCGATGATATCTTCGAGAAACCAACCCCTTTTCGACGACAAGATACCCTTCTCGATGACAAGGTACCCTTCTCGATGACAAGGTACCCTTCTCGACGACAAGGCACCCATAATATCTTGTGATGCCACATCGTTTTGAAAGCTACCGTCGGCGGAATCACTACCGCCGACGCTTGCGTATCGACGATATCATCGAGGAACCAACCCCTTTTCGATGACAAGATACCATTCTCGACGATAAGGTACCCATATCATTTTGTGAGGCCACATCATTTTGAAAGCTACCGCTGGCGCTAGCGTATTGATAAAATCATCGAGGAACCAACCCCTTATTGGCGACAAGATTGTCTTCTCGATGATAAGGTACCTATATTATTTTGTGAGGCCATACATCATTTTGAAAGCTACCGCCGACGGTATCACTACAGCCGGTGGTATCACTATAGTCGGCGCTAGTTCTCTTCTACATGTTTTTCGCCTTATTTATTACCTTTAGGGAGTGGGAGCGCTACACCAACCCTTATTGACCGTGACTCAAACCCGACCACCACAGGGTCCTAGGGCTTCTACCGAGCCTGAGCCAACTCCTGGTGACACAAAACACTCATGAGGGGCCTAGCGCGAATTGGGATTATCTCCTTCTATAACTGCTTCCCAAAATTTCTCTAATCAAGTCTAGCTCCTACGCTAGTGACTCTCACCGTCGCTAGTGTCTATGCTGGAGTTTTGGCTTCAAACTTGGGCGCAACCTTCTTATGGTATCCTTAAGTCATATAGCATTGTTTCCTGCACACTAAAACACACAAGATCAATCACACATATGATTTGTTATTCTCAAACCTAGGAGACACTACACCATATCACGCATATGGTAGCGCTCAAAAATCGTTACTGTATATAAAAAAACTGCTACTGTAGGGCTACAGTAGCGGTTACGCGTGTGTTGTATCTGTTGCCGTGGTCATAGGGTATGGTAGCGGTTACACAATGTATTGTGGCGTCCTTGAAACCGCTACCATAGGTACATCTATTATAGCATTTATGGTTTTCAATGGTAGCGGTTATTGAATTTATTTATTGTAGCATTTTAATAAATTCATTTATTTCCTATTAAATTGAATAAAAATAAACGTATGAGACAATAATAGAGATAATATCTATTTTGTAAATGAATTCAAATATTTTTTTTATTAATAGTAAAAAGAAGGTGGGAGATAGCCTAAACCCTTCAATACAATCACATCCTAAAACTCAATTATCTTTATTAAACTCAATACATGAAAAACATATATAGATCTCTTTCTTTTTCACGGGTTCATCCTTCTTGCCTTCTTCCTTATTCGAAGCCTCCTTTGGTGCCTCATTCTCTCATACCAAAAATAAATTAAAAGACGTATAAATTAGAAGCAAGAAACCTAAAACAAAATAAAAAGAATTTTCTATAATCTAAAAATACTACCTGACAATGTCAACAAAATTTTTGAAGTAAACTCTGCTCAAGTTCAACTCATTGAAACATGAATTTTACAAACTCCTTTGGTGCCTGTTGAGAACAATCTCATATCAAGAAACTTATATAGTCTTGTACACTTAGTATAGATCTTGTGGCCCTTCACCTACAATCAATTGGTTTTAGTTGGATGCTTATGTTCTAACAATTAACGCTTAATGTTGCGGATACAGATCACATGTGGTTTACTTAAAAAAACAACTAAATACAAACATATGAAGCACCTCAAATAACTTTCTGCACAATTCACTTGATCATCCCGATTTAATAATCAACAAATTGATATTGCATGACATCTGGCCCTTAATTTAGCTTACATTGCTTATGAGTTTCGCTCTGAACCAGGCAGAATCAGCTCCATATGGAGGGGGGAGGACTTTTATTCCATTAGAAATTGATGGATCGAGAATTTTGTTTAGTTCGTTTTCCAATCTCTCTGAAGAGGAAACACCAAGCAGGAAAAAGAGAACTTCATTTATGGTATTAACCATTTCAGTGCTAGGGGCAATATGCAGGAAATTTTCATCATCATACCTGGCAATCCTGGTAAACATGCAGTTCCACCAGCTAAAACCACAGTTTTGTACCAGCCATCATCAATAGCTATTTCTGATGCATGACAATGATCCATACAAAGTGCTATAGCTTGATGCAGGCCCATCGCATGCCTATGGATAAAATCGGCTGATGAGAAAATTTTCAATTCCCAAGCCAGTTAAACATAAGAAATCTGTGAATATATGTCACCATTGGAATACAGAAGATAAATTGTTGAACCTTCGGTTGAGTTTGATAATTATCAGTGTAGTTCAGTTCATTTGATAGCTTTAGTATATAAAGATAAAATCACCATTAAAAAAATTCAAAAGCTTTGAAAAAAGTTTCACGGAAGAATATTTGATTGAACTCTACAAAGTGCACACTTATTACCAAGAGAAAATGTTCACGGAAATAAAGAATTGGGACACAAGATTCAATGTTCATTTAGTTCTACTTTTATCCTAAACTATTCCCTCTTGTTTCCTTTTATTAATGCACTAAGGGCTATACAAAGCTAGGAAGAAATCAGGCAAATAAAAGCCATACCATGTGTGTCTTGCATCCATTCTAGGTCCCGAAAAATCCCAAGGAGCTTGAACTCAGCACTCCCTTCTGCCTTTCCTTGGGCACGTGTGGTTGAGACTGGAAATCCTTCCAGTTCCATCCTCCCAGGGTATGAGGATAAGGCTGGTGAGGAGGACATCATCCCAGTCGAAGCTGAAGAAGCACCTCAACATGATCCACCAAAAGAAGCACATCCAGTGGATTTCTCAAATGATATTAACAACATTTTTATAAGAATAAGGGCCCTGTTTGATAAGAAATTTAAAGTAAGCCCCAAATGCATGAATGCCAATGAACATCTCCACCAAATTATGGATGTCAGCCAGACATCATCGAACCTTTATCATTTATGATAAGCTGAAATTTGTCATTGACAACATTTTTATCATAAAGAACTCTGATTTATACAACATCACCAAACAAATTGTTGTTTTACATAATATGATAACTAGGAATAAAAGAATAAACATCTCAGATTAAAAAGTAACACAATGAAAAGCATGTTTTTCCATAGCCCCTTTGTATGTAGGAATGATCAAAATGGTCAAGTTCAGAGATCATAACGGAGAAAATAGAGTCTGAAATTAAAAAAACATACACTTAGGATCGGGGCTAGCAGAAGAGAACGGGGCAAGCAGAAGAGATCGAAGAAGGTCGAATAAGACTTTCACCTCAATGCAAGATAATCCTCCGGATAATGGCGTGTAGACAAGTCCAGGAACAATCTGTTGCGGGAGGTCTGGCTCCATGTTCCAGAGGAGAAGGCCGGCGAGGTAGACAACGTTTGGCGCTGGCACTTTAAAAAAGTCGATGCTGTTAAAATATTTGATTTGAATCGTTTAGGAGTAAGCAGGAGTTGCATCAATTGAGTTATAGCTAAACAACCACAATGCCACACAACAACACAAGAAACTTTATTGAATCACAAACTTCATTTAAAGTGCGAGGTATACATGGGGAGACATGATTCATAAGAATCACGGAGAAGAGAAGAACAAAACACACCAAAACAAATCTGGCGGCTAGACAAGCTGAGACCGCATAGACCGCTCGACTCCAGAGATCGTCCGACTTGACCTGAGACCGCGCGAACAGAAAACAGACAGACCGCCTAAACTGCAAGACCACCACCTCAGATCGCATGAACTGGAGATTTATTGGAATGAAGAACTGAAGCTGTCGCCAGACTGCAACTCAGATCGCCTAACCGCTGAAGGTCGCCTGATCGCTGAGCTCGCTGCGAATAGCACAAGAACAAACATAAACCAGTTCGCAGCTGACTGCTGCCGAACTGTTTATTCAAGCCGCTGGGAATCAGCAAGGAAGGAGACCCCAACCTGCTGACCGCAAACCTGCGAACACAACAAATAGTCAACTCGCTTCCGAGACCGCCCGACCTCAAAAGTTGAGACCGCATGAATTAACCCAGGCTCAGTTCTTACAGTTCTCGTTAGGAATGACGGGCCCTGCACCTCTATTTATAGGCGGGTAGACGGATGTCGTCACCGCACAGGAGAGGTACAATCACCACCCGTTAGATCGCCAGCGGTCTCACAAGGCAGACTGCGCGATCACACATCTTAGACAAACATCCGACCAAGACCGCAGATCAACAGGCAGATCGCGCACAAGTCGCGCGAACATGAGACTGCGCACAGACCGCGCGAGCACAAGAACACTCCTTCCTTAGACCACCAGGAGCAAACCACGAACCATCTGACAGACTTCAGACAAGTCGTCAGATCGTCAGAACAAGCAGCCTGGTCAGGCGGTCACATAAGAACAGACCGCCCGGTCTTCCAACAGAAGACAGGCCAACCAAGCAGAACAACTCGGGAACAGACCGCAGCGATCAAGAACAGACCGGCCAACCAGCAGACCGACAGAATAGACCGGCAGGGCCAGACCGGCAGATCACTAGCACAGACCGCGCGGTCTCGGCGGTCACCCAAAATCAGACAGCCCGGACACCTCCACTTCACTTCAAAATTTCAACACTCCCCCTTGAAGTGGGAAGTGGAGACTAGCCCGAGTAAACTCCGCAACCGTGTAAACGGTCCCTTGTACAGCGGCTTTGTGAAGATGTCTGCAACATTGTCCGCACTCCTAACATGCTCTACCATAAGAGATCCTCCCAACACCTTTTCACGAATGAAATGGTGCTCAATCTCAATATGCTTGGTCCTCGCATGACAGACTGAATTATTAACTAGCTTGAGAGCACTCTCATTGTCCCCGCATAGCATACTGAGACCTCAAACCTCCTCATGAACGTCCTCCACCAACCACCTGAGCCAAACGGCTTCCTGAGCTGCCAAGGCTGAAGCCTTGTACTCCGCTTCTGTGTTAGATACGGACACCGAGTCCTGCTTTTTGCTGCACCAAGAGATAGTTGTGGGGCCCGTCATAAAGACATAAACAGACGTTGATATCCGATCATCCATGTCTCCGCCGTAATCATCATCCATGTATCCATGCAACTCCAAGCTTGACCCTCTCCTAAATAGGAGACCCAAATCAGAGGCCGACTTCACATATTTCAGAATACCTTTTGCTGCCAGAAGATGAGGCTTCCGTGGCTCCGCCATGTACCGACTCACTTTGCCAACTGCATAAGCAATATCAGGCCTCGTGATGGTCAAGTAAATTAAGCTCCCAAATAGAGCTCGGAACACCAACGGATCAGATAGAACTCTTCCCTCATCCTTCCGAAGTTTATGATGCTTTTCTAGAGGTATAGAGCTGCTCTTCCCTTCTTCCATGCCGAATCGTTGAACGATCCGCTCCGCATATCCTTCCTGAGAAACGAGCACTCCGCTCTCCCGCCTCTGAACCTCGAGTCCAAGGAAATGGTGAAGCTCCCCAGATGCTTCATCTCGAACCTGATAGCAAGCTTAACTCTCAGCTTTGCTACCGCCTCCTTCGAGTTCCCAGTGACAATCATGTCATCCACATACAGCAGAACAATAACCCGAAGCTCCCCCTCCTTCTTGACGAACAAGCTAGAATCAGAGTCTGAAGCAAAGAACCCGCAAAATAGAAGATACTCCGCGATTTCCCATACCACGCTCGAGGCGCTTGCTTCAACCCATATAAGGCCTTCTTCAGTTTGCAGACGTAGTCTGGACGATCCTCCGAGATGAAACCCGACAGCTGGATCATGAAGATATCCTTGTCAATCTCTCCGTATAAGAAAGCATTCTTCACATCGAGCTGCCAAATCTCCCATCCACAAGATGCCGCCAAAGCAATAACAAATCGGACCGAAGTCATCTTTGCCACTGGTCTAAACGTCTCATCATAATCTTCACCATACTGCTGTGAGAACCCGCGAGCCACAAGGAGATACTTGTATCGCTCGATCGTGCCGTCAGCTTTCTTCTTGAGCTTATAAACCCATTTGCATGTCACAGGGGTAATGCCCTTGGGCCTGGGCACTAGAGACCAAGTCTCATTCTTCTTGAGAGCATCCATCTCCTCTTGCATAGCAATATCCCACTACTTCATGCCTTTGGCTTTCTCAAAGCTCGATGGCTCCCTTTCATCCAAGGGACCAGCGAAGAAACATGAGACGAAGCTCACCATGTTTCCTCCTGTATATCGATCTGGTGGCTTGATAGTCCTCTTCGACCTCCTAAGAAGTTGCTCCTGACTAACCACCTCCTCAGCTGTTTCTTCTGTGCAAGCTCCTCTTCCAGATGAACTTGGAGCATCGCTCCCCCTGCTTCCAGAACATGAAGCCTCCATCTCAGAGCTTGACACAGCTAGAGCTCCTGGTGAAACAGGCAACTCCACTTGAAAACTTCCTGCAGCTTTCCCTGCTTCATCAACCCTGCTCTCCGGTAGTTCAACTCCTGAACTCCACTTGTAGGAAGTCAGTTCATCGAACACCACATCCCGAGATACCACTGATCTCCGTGTCTCAGGATCCATGCATCTCCATCCTTTCTTCCGCTCATCATACCCAACAAAGACTAGCTTCCTTGCTTTTGCATCTAGCTTTGTTCGAAGAGAATCAGGAATATGCACATAGCAGGTTGACCCGAACACCCGAAGGTGTGCAACACTCAGCTTCTCCTTGAACATCAGTTCGTGAGGGGTCTTCATTTTGATAGGACTTAGAGGTATCCTGTTGATTACGTAAGCTGCACAAGACATTCCCTCCGCCCAAAAGGACTTTGGGATACTCTTGGCATGAAGCCAACATTTGCAGGTTTACGTCAGATGATGGATCTTCCTCTCTGCAATGCCAATTTGCTGTGGAGTATGGGCACAAGTGAGCTCACTCCGAACGCCGTGTTTCCTGCAAAAACTTGAGAACTTGTAACATCCGGCCAGTACGAAGAGTATAACAGCAGGTCCGGCCGGGACCCCACGCCATACAAACCACACTAGCTAGGAGTTAAAAGGTGATAACCAGAAAAGTAACAACTAAACGAGAGTACAAAACGTAAGCGGAAGCATTAATTAAACCATTCAAATAGAACTGTCCACTATCATAGGAATGTATCTAGAATAAGAGTTACGGCCTTAAGGCCTTACATTCATCCAATGCACAAAACTCCATAAGTATACATCGGCACGCAGGCCGGCCATACATGAATAACAGGAAAAGGGCTGGCCTTCGAGGGCCAACATTGCAAAGGGCCATCGCCCGCTATTTCCCGCTAGGCTCACCTGCACCTGCATAAGAACATTCCACCAAGCGGTGGCAAACAAAGTAACGGTCAGCACAGCTGACCAAATTATAACGACCCCACCCCTTTTCCGGGGTGGCGGAGCTTCTACCCTGCAAGCAAGCCATACTAGCACAAGTACTAAATATAAAGAAAGTGCAACTACACGAGGTGAGGTTTCAAGCACAATCAATCTTCTAGGTTGAGCATCAAAAGAAGGGAACTAGGTATGCACATGATGTTGGTTGGGTTCACCCGAAGGTTCCCCACAACCGCCTAAGCAATCGCATGAGGCTAACATAACATCCATTTCACAAAACACTCCACCGTAAGGGCCACAACCTTGGGTGGAAACAAGAGCTTTTGGTCGGTCTAGGTATGACACCTTCCACGACCTCTCCCACGATCACACGGCTTTCCTGAGGAAGGGACCTCTTACCGATCTGCATGGAAACGGGTTCGGTTTATCTTTGCCTGTGCTCTAATCGTCGCGATCTATCGCACGACGCGGGTATGGCTTCGCCTCGGCCCGTAAGGGTTTAGCACCTTCAAGTGCTACACTAAATATACGCTACGCACCTAACCCCTTCACAAGGATCTAGGTTTCACGAATACTCAACAAGGGAGGTGCAATACACTCCGCATCAATTTCGTGGTGAAGGTTTGCCTTCATCCAAAACTCAAAGCATGGGGCTTTTGTTAGGATCTTCACAAGATGCCTACACTGAGTTCCCGCAATACTATAGGTGAGTTCACGGAGTCATTCTCCGGCACGCATTCTAGGCCTAACCTAAATGCAACGTCGCAAATCAAGCATCACCGATTCGGGCTCACGGCCACGAATAGGCTTCACACAAAATGCCTAAATCCGCACGACTATCGGATTTTCTACTTGCAATAATGCCGGGGACGGACACAATCTACCGGAGTTCCGAAGAACTTGAGGAAATCCTACACTTCACCCATTTGGTGAAAGGGATACCTCATGCAAACATAGGAAGAGGAATGAAAGGACAAATACAAGTCCAAAGTTTGGGAGGAAGAATCGTTACCCTAGACGCGTTCTTTTTCGCCATAGATCCGAGATTCTATACGGAGAGAAACGAACGCACTGGGCTGCACTCTCCAAATCTGGAAACGGCTCGCGAAACGGAGCTCCGGAGCTCCGTCAATGGCGGGATCTACCTTCTTCTTCCTTGGCTCCTCCTTCTTTCTCAAGGGTTTGGAGAGAGAATGGCTTAGAGAATATGAGGGTTTAACCCCCTCTCATCAGCCCTAAAGGTCTCCCGCAACTAAACCTAGCCGTTGGATCAATTTCCAAAAGATTTGGACGGTCCGATCTTCTTCTCCGCTCAAAATCGCGGAACAGAATAAACAGGGCGCACGATCGCTGGCGCACGATCACTGGTCGTGCGCGAAGAGGAAAATGGTCGTGCGCACTGTCCGAGACAGAACTCGATTCTCTCCTGAATTAACGCACGATCACTGGCGCACGATCGCTGGTCGTGCGCGATGAGGCCACTGATCGTGCGCTAAGAGCAGAAAGGGAAGATTTAGCCTGCTTCAAGTGCAGCACTACCACTCCGCCTACTTCGCTGAACCACGATTTTTGGGGTGTTACAACTCCACCCTCCTTAAAAGAATTTCATCCCGAAATTTATAAAACAAAAATAGCAAGAAATTCAGCTATAATTTACCTGAGAGAAATAGCTCGGGGTACTCCGCAAGCATCGCTTGCTCTCTCTCCCAAGAGAGCTCCTCTCGGCCGCAATTATCCCACCGGACTTTTACCATCCGAATGGACTTGTTCCGCAGCTGCTTTACTTCGGTATCTTCGATGCGTAAGGGCTTGACCTTCGTCGACAACCCACTATCAACCGGAACTTTGCCGACCGCAACGATATGAGTAGGCTCTTGCACTGCCTTCCTCAACACTGAAATGTGAAACACGTTGTGCAGACCGCTCAGCTCTGCAGATAGTGCAAGCCGATAAGCCGCATCACCAACACGCTCCACGATCTCAAACGGTCCTAAGTACCTTGGACTGAGCTTTTTCAAGCGTCGGATCCTTGATACCCCTTTGCACGGTTTGATCTTCAAGTAAACCCGGTCACCGACGGCAAACTCTAGGTTCCTATGCTTGGCATTGAAATACTTTGCTTGCCTATCCTGGGCAACCAATAGGCTTTCACGTAGTCCGGATCGTCGAAGTTGCTTCTTCAACATCCTTTCGCTTCAATAGCTTAGTATCGCCCGTTTCCGCCCAAGACAACGGCGTACGACACTTCTTACCATAGAGGGCTTCGAAGGGAGCCATCTTTATATTGGCTTGATAGCTATTATTGTAGGCGAACTCAATCATGTAGAGATGATCTTCCCACCTCTTTCCAAAATCTAGAGTGCACATTCGGAGCATATCCTCCATAGTCCTGTTGGTTCTCTCGGTCTGTCCATCCGTTTGCGGGTGGAAGGCCGTGCTGAACTTCAATTTTGTGCCCAACAGTTCATGGATAAGCCTCCAATCTTTCGATGTGAAACGCCCGTCACGATCGCTGACGATACTACGGGGGACACCGTGCAGTCTCACAATACTATCAACATAGAGCTTTGCTAGCTTCTCTACAGAATCATCCTTCCTGTTCGGAATGAAGTGTGATACCTTCGTCAAACGGTCCACGATCACCCAGATGGCGTCGTTTCCATGCTGCGATCTCGGCAATCCGTGCACGAAATCCATCGAAATATCATCAAACTTCCATTCCGAAATCGGCAAGGACTTCAGAAACCCACCGGGACATTGACATTCCGCTTTCACCAACGCGCAAGTATGACACTTGGCCACGTAAAGGGCAATGTCTTTCTTCATACCCGGCCACCAGAACAATTTCTTCAAATCCATATACATTTTAGCGCTCCCCGGGTGGATCGAGTACTTGGTATGATGAGCCTCGTACATCAACTCCGCCCGTAGAGTGCCAACGTTTGGGATGCACAACCTTTCCTGTTTCCACAAAAGGTCGTCTTCAAAGGAGAAATCAGCGTTTAACCCCTCAACGGTTTCCGCTTTATAGCGTTTCATGCTCTCGTCCAGCTCCAATGCTTGTCGAACTCGGTCAGCAAGGTCGTATTGAACCTCCGTCCAGTTCAAGCATGCTGAAGTAGACGTTCTCCTATCAATGCATACGATCTCCATTTCCTCTAGCTCACGGATTAGACGCTCATCGTGCATCAAAATCCAATTTGCTTGAGCGGGAGCCCGACGACTCAGCGCGTCCGCTACTATATTTCCCTTACCGGGAGTATAATTGATGTCGAAGGTGTAGTCTCCAAGGAACTCCATCCACCTCCTTTGACGCATATTCAACTCCCTTTGATCCAGCAAGTACTTGAGGCTCTTGTGGTCGGTAAAGATATCGATCTTCACGCCATATAAATAATGCCTCCAAAGCTTAAGAGCAAATACCACGGCCGCTAGCTCCAAATCATGGATCGGGTAATTCCTCTCATGAACCTTCAGTTGCCGGGAGCCGTAGGCAATTACCTTCCCGAACTGCACTAGGACACAACCCAAACCACTTCCTGAGGCGTCGCTATAAATTTCGTAGCCTTCCGTACCTTGTGGCGAGCATAGAATGGGCGCCGTGGTCAGACGGCTCTTCAGTTCTTCAAAAGCTCATGCGCACTCGGGCGACCAAACGAACTTATGATCCTTCCTAGTCAGTTTTGTGAGAGGAAGTGCGATCCTCGAGAAGTTTTCCACAAAGCGCCTAAAATAGCCGGCAAGTCCTAAGAAACTTCGGACTTCCGCTACGTTTTTCAACAAAGGCCACGCTCAGATCGCTTCTATCTTCGACGGATCTACTGCAATTCCATCTCCACTAACGACGTGACCAAGGAATTCTACTGACGGTAGCCAAAACTCGCACTTGGAGAACTTGGCATAGAGCTGACTCCTCCTCAAGGTGCTCAGAACGGCGTGCAGATGCCCTACATACTCCTCTTCCGATTGAGAGTATACCAAAATATCGTCGATAAAGACGATCACAAATTGATCCAAATACTCACGGAACGTCCTGTTCATTAAGTCCATGAATACCGACGGTGCATTGGACAGACCGAACGGCATCACCGTGAACTCATAGTGCCCAAAGCGGGTACTGAACGCTGTTTTTGGAATGTCACATTCCCTTATCCGCAGTTGGTAGTAGCCGGACCTTAGGTCCAGCTTGGAGTAAACCATCGACCCCACTAGTTGGTCGAATAGATCATCGATTCTTGGAATCGGATATCGGTTCTTCTCGGTCAACTTGTTTAGCTCTCGATAATCAATGCATAGACGCAAGCTCCCGTCCTTCTTTTTCACAAAGAGGACCGGTGCACTCCAAGGCGATGAACTTGGACGTACGTAGCCTTGCTCTAGCAGCTCTTGCAATTGAACCTTCAGCTCTGCCAATTCCTTTGGCGCTATCCGGTACGGTGAGCGGGCCACAGGTTTGGCACCTGGCACCAACTCGATACAGAAATCGATCTCCCGCTGAGGCGGAGCCCCAGGGAGTTCGTTAGGAAACACGTCGGCATACTCCGCTACAACTGGGACATCACATAACCTGGGCATGGGCTCTGAAGTCTCCAACAAGGTGAAGAACAACTCGGCGCCTTTTCTCACCGCCTTAACCACCTGGAGAGCAGACATCAGCGTCTTGCTCGCTCCTCGCATACCGGCGAACATGGTTTCTCCTTCGGTGTCCCTTCCCAGAGTGATCTCCTTTGTATTGCAATCTATGCATGCCCGCTGCTCCGAGAGCCAGTCCATGCCGAAGATCACATCAAATTCAGCTAACGGTAATAACGACGCTTCCAAGTCGAAATCCTGACTTCCGATCCGCACCTTCACACGGCTCTTCCTATCTGCACTCATTCGAGATCCATTGGGTAGCACTACTTCCAATCTATCCTCTACGAAGGTAGACGGCACTCCGATTCGCACAACGAAGTCCTCGGACAGAGAAAAGTGCGATTCACCCGCATCAAATAGAGCTCTCGCCGGATAGTTGAAAATTAGGACAAAACCTAATTGCACACAAATAAAGCATATAGTCGTACCACAGCATGAATTATATATATAGCTGTAAAAGCTAACTTCTAATTCGTACCTATGACGACATCAGTTTGTCGTATAGCTTCTTGTTGGCCAAGCGAAAAGACTCTCGGCTGAGTCGGAATGTGCTGGGAAGCCGAAGACTCCGCAGCTTTACCCTTTTCCGCAGTACGAGCATAATCCACCGCTCGATTACCAGCCTTCGGGGGACCACTTCGACACACCGCAGCTTTGTGTCCCACCTTCCCGCAGGTGAAACACGTAATAGGAGTCCGCGCGGTCGTGGCTCCCGAAACATTTGAAGGAGCTGGTTCCGCCTGTTTGAACTTCCTTTTGTTCCTTCTGAAATCCGACTTGGACTGAGAGGCCGGCGCATGAAACTCAGGTTTCTTTACAACACCCCTTGCTTGTACCCTCTTCATGTCCAACTCCAAAGATCTGGCAGTTTGCACCATCACTTGGAAGTCGAACGTCATAGGGCCTGCACGGAGCAGCCTCAACTCGTCCCGAAGCCCTTCATAGAACATATTTGTCTTTGCCTCCTCATCCTCCACCAAGGACCCCGCATAGCGACTCAGTCTGGTAAACTCATGCAAGTAATCGTCAACGGAGCGATCACCTTGTGTCAACCTCAAGAACTGGTTTTGTAACGCAATGCGCTGGGCAGAGGGGATAAACCTTTGGAGGAACGACTTTGAAAACTCAGCCATTGTGATTTCAGTAATATCTCTACCGCAGAACTTATGCAGCTCCTGCTCTTCCCACCACAGCACAGCCTCTCCATCAAGAAGGAAAGTGGCTAAGGTGACCATCATGGCTTCGTCCGTCGCTGTCGCCCTCAGAGTTCTTCTAACTCTTGACAACCAGTCCTCTGCCTCCGTTGGGGACTCAGATCCCGAGAAGGTAGGAGGATTAAAGCTCAGGAAATGCTTTAATTGCTGGTCATGCGCTCGCCCCGCAACTACTTGCGCAACTTGAGGTTCCACCCTCGGCGCTACCGCAGGTTCTACTGCAGCTACAGGCACAGGGGCCTCCACCCTTGGTTCCGCCGCAGGTTCCACTGCAGCAACAGCCTCAGGGGCCACATCCGGAGTAAGAGTAGCAGGCTGGACTAGCCTTTGGGGTTGAGCGTTGATCATCGCGAAGACCGCTTCTGCGACTAATTTGATCATTTCAGCAGAAGGAGTGGTCGTTGGCACTTCAGCCGACCCACTACTTTCAGCGGTGTTACGGGGTCGAGACTGCCCCGCAGCACTTCTAGTCAGCTATAATCATGCAAAGCACAATTTACTGACCCAAAACATATCAAACATCAATCATGGAACGCTCAGGTTCCGCAAACAAGTATGTTTTCTTTTCATTCCTAAGTGGACATTCTTATTAGTTTTTGTCGTTTTAGGTGAATGCACAACCCGTGCGCACCACCCCTTAAAAGGAATTCGTCCCGAATTCGCTAAACTACGGATCGACGCCTTAAGTCCGATACCAAATTGTAACATCCGGCCAGTACGAAGAGTATAACAACAGGTCTGGCCGGGACCCCACGCCATACAAACCACACTAGCTAGGAGTTAAAAGGTGATAACCAGAAAAGTAACAACTAAACGAGAGTACAAAACGTAAGCGGAAGCATTAATTAAACCATTCAAATAGAACTGTCCACTATCATAGGAATGTATCCAGAATAAGAGTTACGGCCTTAAGGCCTTACATTCATCCAATGCACAAAACTCCATAAGCATACATCGGCACGCAGGCCGGCCATACATGAATAACAGGAAAAGGGCTGGCCTTCGAGGGCCAACATTGCAAAGGGCCATCGCCCACTATTTCCCGCTAGGCTCACCTGCACCTAAATAAGAACATTCCACCAAGCGGTGGCAAACAAAGTAACGGTCAGCACAGCTGACCAAATTATAACGACCCCACCCCTTTTCCGGGGTGGCGGAGCTTCTACCCTGCAAGCAAGCCATACTAGCACAAGTACTAAATATAAAGAAAGTGCAACTACACGAGGTGAGGTTTCAAGCACAATAAATCTTCTAGGTTGAGCATCAAAAGAAGGGAACCTAGGTATGCACATGATGTTGGTTGGGTTCACCTGAAGGTTCCCCACAACCGCCTAAGCAATCGCATGAGGCTAACATAACATCCATTTCACAAAACACTCCACCGTAAGGGCCACAACCTTGGGTGGAAACAAGATCTTTTGGTCGGTCTAGGTATGACACCTTCCACGACCTCTCCCATGATCACACGGCTTTCCTGAGGAAGGGACCTCTTACCGATCTGCATGGAAACGGGTTCGGTTTAGCTTTGCCCGTGCTCTAATCGTCGCGATCTATCGCACAATGCGGGTACGGCTTCGCCTCGGCCCGTAAGGGTTTAACACCTTCAAGTGCTACACTAAATATACGCTACGCACCTAACCCCTTCACAAGGATCTAGGTTTCACGAATACTCAACAAGGGAGGTGCAATACACTCCGCATCAATTTCGTGGTGAAGGTTTGCCTTCATCCAAAACTCAAAGCATGGGGCTTTTGTTAGGATCTTCACAAGACGCCTACACTGAGTTCCCGCAATACTATAGGTGAGTTCACGGAGTCATTCTCCGGCACGCATTCTAGGCCTAACCTAAATGCAACGTCGCAAATCAAGCATCACCGATTCGGGCTCACGGCCACGAATAGGCTTCACACAAAATGCCTAAATCCGCACGACTACCAGATTTTCTACTTGCAATAATGCCGGGGAAGGACACAATCTACCCGGAGTTCCGAAGAACTTGAGGAAATCCTACACTTCACCCATTTGGTGAAAGGGATACCTCATGCAAACATAGGAAGAGGAATGAAAGGACAAATACAAGTCCAAAGTTCGGGAGCAAGAATCGTTACCCTAGACGCGTTCTTTTTCGCCATAGATCCGAGATTCTACACGGAGAGAAACGACCGCACCGGGCTGCACTCTCCAAATCTGGAAACGGCTCGCGAAACGGAGCTCCGGAGCTCCGTCAATGGCGGGATCTACCTTCTTCTTCCTTGGCTCCTCCTTCTTTCTCTAGGGTTTGGAGAGAGAATGGCTTAGAGAATATGAGGGTTTAACCCCCTCTCATCAGCCCTAAAGGTCTCCCGCAACTAAACCTAGCCGTTGGATCAATTTCCAAAAGATTTGGACGGTCCGATCTTCTTCTCCGCACAAAATCGCGGAACAGAATAAACAGGGCGCACGATCGCTGGCGCACGATCACTGGTCGTGCGCGAAGAGTAAAATGGTCGTGCGCACTGTCCGAGATAGAACTCGATTCTCTCCTGAATTAATGCACGATCGCTGGCGCACGATCGCTGGCGCACGATCACTGGTCGTGCGCGATGAGGCCACTGATCGTGTGCTAAGAGCAGAAAGGGAAGATTTAGCCTGCTTCAAGTGCAGCACTACCACTCCGCCTACTTCGCTGAACCACAATTTTTGGGGTGTTACAGAACTCACCAGAGGTGAACTCCCCACCATTGTCAGTTCTCAATTTTTTCACCCGCAGGCCTAACCGACCTTCCACCAGCTCCTTGAACTCCACGAATTTCGCAAAGGCTTCCGACTTCAATTTCAGAAAATACACCCAGACATATCTGGTGTAATCGTCAATCAACACCAACATATATCTGTTGCCTCCAAGGCTTGGGGTGGCAGTCGGTCCCATCAAATCACCGTGAATGCACTCCAACTGCGCTTTGAACCTTGTTTGTGATTTATCAAATGGAAGTCGATGAGACTTACCAAACTGACATCCAACACAAACATGACCGTCTCCATAAGAGGACAAGCTAGGCAAGCCCTTGACAAGTCCCCTTACCGCCATAGCCTTCAATTTGTCCATGCCAACATGCCCCAACCTTTCATGCCAGATAACCGCGCTATCGTTGGTCTTCATCTTATCAACATAGGTACTTGTCGATAAAACGAACAAGTCCTTCACCCGCTTTCCAACATGGATAACATCTCCCTTTATCTCCGGTTGAGTTTTAAGAAACTTCACTTCTGTTGGGCCAAACAGAACGTGATAACCGACATCAACCGCATTGGTCACAGAGAAGAGATTCTTCCTCATACCAGGCACGTGATAAACACTCCTCAATGTGAGTGGACCCGTATCACTACTCAGGGAGACAATACCTTCTTGTTCGACAGCATGAAAAGAATTATCAACCGTAATGATAGCATTGTTACCTGAGTAAGGCGCCAAAGAAGAGAACTTTGATTCATCCCCGGTGAGATGATGTCCACACCCTGAATCAACAATCCAATCCTCTTCGAAGTTGATGGCAGCCAAGGCCTTAATGGGCATCGCCGTCTTATTATCCGCAAAGGCTCCTCCTCATCCAGCTTCATCAGACTTTGGCTTCTCCTTCTCCATTACATGTCCCAACTGAAGATTAACCCGACAATCCTTCTTCAAGTGGCCGGTCTTATTGCACCTGAAGCACCTTGGTCCCTCTCCCTTCTTCCTCCCATTAGACTTTGAAGCATAAACTCTATCCTGCTGACCATAAGTAGAGGGTCCATCCTGACCTGGCTTCTTCTTCTCCCACTTATTCTTCTTCTTCCCAGAGAACAACACATCACTATCTCCCCCAGAGATAGAAGTCCCCTCCATCTGTCTTGCCAAACTTTCATGCGAAGCAAGTAAGTTCTCCAGCTCCAACAGAGATGGTTGATTCGCCCAACCTTGAACTGAAGTCACAAAGGCAAGATACTCCTTCCGCAACCCGCTGATGATATGCCTCTTCAGTATTGCCTCCGAGATGGGCTCATCAGGGTCTAATGCAGAAATCTCTGCTGTGAGGTCCTTCATCTTGAGAAAGAAGGTAGAAATAGAAAGATCGCCTTGAGAGGCCTTCGCCAACTCATTTTCAAGAAACTGTAGCCTTGCTACATTCTTCTTATTAAACAACCCGTCCAAAGACGTCCAAATCTCAGCAGCAGATTTACATCCAATGATGTGATCAAATAGCTCCGGTGAGATAGCCCTCTTGAGTGTGAACTCTGCCTTAGCATTAGTCCTCCTCCAAAGTCTCACCTCTGCCATATTATCTCCTGCTATACACACTTCTTGTGTGTCTTCTCCTCCAACTATCTCCCATAGATCCTCGCCAAGTAAGTAACTCTCCATACATGACCTCCATTTCTTGTAGTTAGTCGATGTTAGGAGTTCAATACCAAGCCCTCTTGCGTATTCACCTTCCATGGCAATCTATGTGGTCTCTTCTTCACAAAGATGATGGCAACTCAAGTTGAACACTGCTTATCTACTCGAACAACCTCCCTCTGAAACCATGTTAAATTTTTTGATTTGAATCGTTTAGGAGTAAGCAGGAGTTGCATCAACTGAGTTATAGCCAAACAACCACAATGCCACACAGCAACACAAGAAACTTTATTGAATCACAAACTTCATTTACAGTGCGAGGTATACATGGCGAGACATGATTCATAAGAATCACGGAGAAGAGAAGAATAAAACACACCAAAACAAATCTGGCGGCTAGACAAGCTGAGACCGCACAGACCGCTCGACTCCAGAGATCGCCCGGCTTGACCTGAGACCGCGCAAACAGAAAAGAGACAGACCGCCTGCACTGCAAGACCGCCACCTCAGACCATACGAACTGGAGATTTATTGGAACGAAGAACTGAAGCTGTCGCCAGACCGCAACTCAGATCGCCTAACCGCTGAAGGTCGCCTGATCGCTGAGCTCGCTGCGAATAGCACAAGAACAAACATATACCAGTTCGCAGACTGACCGCTGTCGAACTATTTATTCAAGCCGCTGGGAATCACCAAGGAAGGAGACTGCAACCTGCTGACCGCAAACCTGCGAACACAACAAACTGTCAACTCGCTTCTGAGACCGCCCGACCTCAAAAGTTGAGACCGCATGAATTAACCTAGGCTCAGTTCTTACAGTTCTCGTTAGGAATGACGGGCCCTGCACCTCTATTTATAAGCGGGTAGATGGATGTCGTCACCACACAGGAGAGGTACAATCACCACCCATAAAATCATCAGCGGTCTCACAAGGCAGACCGCGCGATCACACGTCTTGGACAAATATCTGACCAAGACCGCAAATCAACAGGCAGATCGCGCACAAGTCGCGCGAACACGAGACCGCTCACAGACCGCGCGGAGACAAGATCGCTCCTTCCTTAGACCACCAGGAGCAAACTACGAACCATCTGACCGACTTTAGAGAAGTCGTCAGATCGCCAGAACAAGCCGCCCGGTCAGGCGGTCACATAAGAACAGACCTCCCGATCTTCCAACAGAAGACAGGCCAACCAAGCAGAACAACTCGGGAACAGACCGCAACGATCAAGAATAGACCGGCCAACTAGCAGACCACCAGAACAGACCGGCAGAGCCAGACCGGCAGATCATTAGCACAGACCGCGCAGTCTCGGCGGTCACCCAAAATCAGACTGCCCGGACACCTCCACTTCACTTCAAAATTTCAACACTCCCCCTTGAAGTGGGAAGTGGAGACTAGCCCGAGTAAACTCTGCAACCGTGTAAACGGTCCCTTCTCCAGCGGCTTTGTGAAGATGTCTGCAACATTGTCCGCAGTCCTAACATGTTCGACCATAAGAGATCCTCCCAACACCTTTTCACAAATGAAATGGTGCTCAATCTCAATATGCTTGGTCCTCGCATGACAGAATGGATTATTAACCAGCTTGAGAGCACTCTCATTGTCCCCGCATAGCATAGTGGGACCTCAAACCTCCACATGAACGTCCTCCACCAACCTCCTGAGCCAAACGGCTTCCTGAGCTGCCAAGGCCGAAGCCTTGTACTCCGCTTTCTGTGGTAGATATGGACACCGAGTCCTGCTTTTTGCTGCACCAAGAGATAGATGTGGGGCCCGTCATAAAGACATAACCAGACGTTGACCTCTGATCATCCACGTATCCCCCGTAATCAGCATCCATGTATCCATGAAACTCCAAGCTTGACCCTCTCTTAAATAGAAGACCCAAATCAGAGGTCGACTTCACATATTTAAGAATACCTTTTGCCGCCAGAAGATAAGGCTTCCGTGGCTCCCCCATGTACAGACTCACTTTGCCAACTGCATAAGCTATATCAGGCCTCATGATGGTCAACTAAATTAAGCTCCCAACTAGAGCTCGGAACACCAACGTATCAGATAGAACTCTTCCCTCATCCTTCCGAAGTTTATGATGTTGTATCAGAGGTATAGAGCTGCTCTTCCCTTCTTCCATGCCGAATCGTTGAACGATCTGCTCCGCATATCCTGCCTGAGAAACGAGCACTCCGCTCTCCCGCCTCTGAACCTCGAGTCCAAGGAAATGGTGAAGCTCCCCCAGATGCTTCATTTCGAACCTGATAGCAAGCTCAGCTCTCAGCCTTGCTACCGACTCCTTTGAGTTCCCGGTGACAATCATGTCATCCACATTCAGCAGAACAATAACCCGAAGCGCCCCCTCCTTCTTGACGAACAAGCTAGAATCAGAGTCTGAAGCAAAGAACCCGCAGAATAGAAGATACTCTCTATTTTCCCATACCATGCCCGAGGCGCTTGCTTCAACCCTTATATGGCCTTCTTCAGTTTGCATACGTAGTCTGGACTATCCTCCGAGATGAAACCCGGAGGATGGATCATGAAGATATCCTTGTCATTCTCTCCGTATAAGAAAGCATTCTTCACATCGAGCTGCCAAATCTCCCATCCACAAGAAGCCGCCAAAGCAATAACAAATCAGACCGAAGACATCTTTGCCACTGGACTAAATGTCTCATCATAATCTTCACCATACTGCTGTGAGAACCCGCGAGCCACAAGGCGAGCCTTGTATCGCTCGATCATGCCGTCACCTTTCTTCTTGAGCTTATAAACCCATTTGCATGTCACAGGGGTAATGCCCTTGGGCATGGCCACTAGAGACCAAGTCTCATTCATATTGAGAGCATCCATCTCCTCTTGCATAGCAATATCCCACTGCTTCACGCATTTGGCTTTCTCAAAGCTCGACAGCTCCCTTTCATCCAAGGGACCAGCGAAGAAACATGAGACGAAGCTCACCATGTTTCCTCCTGTATATCGATCTGGTGGCTTGATAGTCCTCTTCGACCTCCTAAGAGGTTGCTCTTGACTAACCACCTCCTCAGCTGCTTCTTCTGTGGAAGCTCCTCTTCCAGATGAACTTGGAGCATCGCTCCCCCTGCTTCTAGAACCTGAAGCCTCCATCTCAGAGCTTCACACAGCTGGAGCTCTTGGTGAAAGAGGCAACTCCACTTGAAAACTTCCCGCAACTTTCCCTGCTTCATCAACCTTGCTCTCCGGAAGTTCAACTCCTGAACTCCCCTTATAGGAAGTCACTTCATCGAACACCACATCCCGAGATATCACTGATCTATGTGTCTCAGGATCCACGCATCTCCATCCTTACTTCCGCTCATCATACCCAACAAAGACTAGCTTCCTTGCTTTCGCATCTAGCTTTGTTCGAAGAGCATCAGGAATATGCACATAGGAGGTTGACCCGAACACCGGAAGGTGTGCAACACTCGTCTTCTCCTTGAACATCAGTTCGTGAGGGGTCTTCATGTTGATAGGACTTAGAGGCATCCTGTTGATGACGTAAGCTGCACAAGACATTCCCTCCGCCCAAAAGGACTTTGGGATACTCTTGGCATGAAGCCAGCTTTTGCAGGTTTCCGTCAGATGACGGATCTTCCTCTCCGCAACGCCATTTTGCTGTGGAGTATGGGCAAAAGTGAGCTCACTCTGAACGCCGTGTTTCCTGCAAAAACTTGAGAACTCACCAGAGGTGAACTCCCCACCATTGTCAGTTCTCAATTTTTTTAACCGCAGGCCTAACCGACCTTCCACCAGCTCCTTGAACTCCACAAATTTCCCAAAAGCTTCCGACTTCTCTTTCAGAAAATACACCCAGACTATCTGGTGCAATCGTCAATCAACACCAACATATACATGTTGCCTCCAAGGCTTGGGGTGGCAGTCGGTCCCATCAAATCACCGTGAATGCACTCCAACGACGCTTTGCATCTTGTTTGCGATTTATCAAATGGAAGTCGATGAGACTAACCAAACTGACATCCAGCACAAACATGACCGTCTCCATACGAGGACAAGCTAGGCAAGCCCTTGACAAGGCCCCTTACCGCCATAGCCTTCAATTTTTCCATGCCAACATGCCCCAACCTTTCATGCCAGATAGCCGCGCTATCGTTGGTCTTCATCTTTTCAACATAGGTACTTGTCGATAAAACGAACAAGTCCTTCACCCGCTTTCCAACATGGATAACATCTCCCTTTATCTCTGGTTGAGTTTTAAGAAACTTCACTTCTGTTGGGCCAAACAGAACGTGATAACCGGCATCGACCGCATTGGTCACAGAGAAGAGATTCTTCCTCATACCAGGCACGTGACAAACACTCCTCAATGTGAGTGGGCCCTTATCACTGCTCAGGGATACAACACCTTCTTGTTCGACAGCACGAATAGAATTATCAGCCGTAATGATAGCATCGTTACCTGAGTAAGGCGCCGAAGAAGAGAACTTTGATTCATCCCCGGTGAGATGATGTCCACACCCTGAATCAACAATCAAATCCTCTTCGAAGTTGATGGCAGCCAAGGCCTTAACGGGCATCGCCGTCATATTAGCCGCAAAGGCTCCTCCCCATCTAGCTTCATCAGACTTTGGCTTCTCCTTCTCCGCTACATGTCCCGACTGAAGATTAACCCGACAATCCTTCTTGAAGGGGCCGGTCTTATTGCACCTGAAGCACCTTGGTCCCTCTCCCTTCTTCCTCCCATCAGACTTAGAAGCATAACCTCTATCCTGCTGACCTGAAGTAGAGGGTCCATCCTGACCTGGCTTCTTCTTCTCCCACTTCTTCTTCTTCTTCTTCCCAAAGAACAACACATCACTATCTCCCCCGGAGATAGAAGTCCCCGCCATCTATCTTGCCAAACTTTCCTGCGAAGCAAGTAAGTTCTCCAGCTCCAACAGAGATGGTTGATTTGCCCAACCTTGAACTGAAGTCACAAAGGCAAGATACTCCTTCCGCAACCCGCGGATGATATGCCTCTTCAGTTTTGCCTCCGAGATGGGCTCATCAGGGTCTAATGCAGAAATCTCTGCTGTAAGGTTCTTCATCTTGAGAAAGAAGGTAGAAATAGAAAGATCGCCTTGAGAGGCCTTCGCCAACTCATTTTCAAGAAATTGTAGCCGAGCTACATTCTTCTTATTAAACAACCCATCCAATGACTTCCAAATCTCAGCAGTAGATTTACATCCAATGATGTGATCAAATAGCTCCGGTGAGATAGCCCTCTTGAGTGTGAACTCTGCCTTAGCATTAGTCCTCCTCCAAAGTCTCACCTCTGCCATATTATCTCCTGCTAGAAACACTTCTTGTGTGTCTTCTCCTCCAACTATCTCCCATAGATCCTCGCCAAGTAAGTAACTCTCCATACATGACCTCCATTTCTTGTAGTTAGTCGATGTTAGGAGTTCAATACCAAGCCCTCTTTAATATCCACCTTCCATGGCAATCTATGTGGTCTCTTCTTCACAAAGACGATGGCAACTCAAGTTGAACACTGCTTATCCACTCCAACAATCTCCCTCTGATACCATGTTAAAATTTTTTATTTGAATCGTTTAGGAGTAAGCAGGAGTTGCATCAACTGAGTTATAGCCAAACAACCACAATGCCACACAGCAATACAATAAACTTTATTGAATCACAAACTTCATTTACAGTGCGAGGTATACATGGCGAGACATAATTCATAAGAATCACGGAGAAGAGAAGAACAAAACACACCAAAACAAATCTGGAGGCTAGACAAGCTGAGACCGCACAGACTGCTCGACTCCAGAGATCGCCCGGCTTGACCTGAGACCGCGTGAACAGAAAACAGATAGACCGCCTGCACTACAAGACCGCCACCTCAGACCGCACGAACTGGAGCTTTATTGGAATGAAGAACTGAAGCTGTCTCCAGACCGCAAATCAGATCGCCTTACTGCTGAAGGTCGCCTGATCGCTGAGCTCGCTGCGAACAACACAAGAACAAACATAAACCAGTTTGCAGACTGACCGCTGCCGAACTATTTATTCAAGCCGCTGGGAATCACCAAGGAAGGAGACCGCAAACCTGCGAACACAACAAACAGTCAACTCGCTTCCGAGACCGCCTGACCTCAAAAGTTGAGACCGCACGAATTAGGAATGACGGGCCCTGCACCTCTATTTATATGCGGGTAGACGGATGTCGTCACCGCACAGGAGAGGTACAATCACCAACCGTCAGATCACCAGCGGTCTCAAAAGGCAGACCGCGCGATCACACATCTTGGACAAACATCTGACCAAGACAGCAGATCAACAGGCAGATTGCGCACAAGTCGCGTGAACACAAGACCGCGCACAGACCGCGCGGGCACAAGAACACTCCTTCCTTAGACCACCAGGAGTAAACTATGAACCATCTGACCGACTACAGACAAGTCGTCAGATCGCCAGAATAAGCTGCCCGGTCAGGCGGTCACATAAGAATAGACCACTCGGTCTTCCAACAAAAGACATGCCAACCAAGCAGAACAACTTGGGAATAGACCGCAGCGATCAAGAATAGACCAGCCAACCAGCAGACCGCCAGAACAGACTGGCAGAGCCAGACCGGCAGATCACTAGCACAGACCGCGCGGTCTCGGTGGTCACCCAAAATCAAACCGCCCGGACACCCCCACTTCACTTCAAAATTTTAACAGATGCTGCTTCGGGTGGGCGACGATGGCTGCGGGCGGATGAGAGGGCTTCTAACTGCTGCTCTCTTCTTGTTGGAGACTGGAAGAGAAAGGGGAGTAGGGAGGAGTGGGCTCAGGGCGGCGTTTTCCCTGCTCCAGGCCGACGGGGAGGAGGTGCGACAGGAGAGGGAGAGGCGACGGGAGAGGGAGAGGTGACGTGAGAGAGGGAGGAGAGGGATCAGCAGGCTGCTCTGTGCGACGAGAGAGAGAGGAGGGCTGCGGCCGTTTCACGTGATCTGAGAGGGAGGGAGATCGGGGAGAGGGAGGGTTGGTTAGGGTTTTAGGTTTTATTCTAAATCGGGCAAAGCACTAACCGCAGACCAGAACCTGTATTCGCAGCCCATAACCTCTATTCGCACCTAAAAACCAATTTTAAATAAATTGAGACGTTACAAAATAAGCCAGAGCGTGAAAGTAATGCGGTAGAGCGTCTCTTCTGCCGCCAATTACTTGCGAGCTTTGAAATTACGGGATTCAAAATAAAGTTTTTTGGGTGGCTTCGATGAAAGGGGAGGTATTTGTTGGAGGGTTCAGATTTAAATCAATTAACCTGGAAAGCTTAAAGGCCTCCCAAAAGAACATTCTTTTAGCAATAAATAAATCAATTAACCTTGAACTATGGAATGGTTTTACCCACAGGTCACGCCAAAGGCAAACTTAATCCGTAAGTATATAGTAGCGTTTATTTATCTACAGTTGTGGTTATAAATGCTACCATAAATATCTTTTGGCAGCGTTTACTTAACCGCTACAAAATAAGCATTACCATATGCATGATATGGTGTAGTGAGATGCAGAAGACCATGTTCTAACAAACTCCCCCTTTTGATAATAACAAATCAATTAATGATAAATAGGAGCATTAATACGTAAAGCATGATGAATCCTACTTGTGTGTGTGTGTGTTAGTGATGACTTAGGATAATTGTTGATTTTGTTATTTAGAAGTGCTCCCCCTAAATTCATGCTCCCCATATGTGAATTCTTCCCTTATATGTAGGTTATAATCATGTTAGTTCTCCCCATTTGATAGCGTTTATTTTTTATCATGTTAGTTCTCCCCCTTTTGTTATTAGCAAAAGTGGGTTAAGGAAGCAAGAGACATAGAAAGATGCTTTTGATTAAAATGTAAGGAATGATCGATGTTTTATTAGAAATATAATGATAAGGAGTTTTTAGCATAAAAAGATTTCAAAAAAAGATCAGAGTTTTTAGCATAAAAAGATTTTTCAAAGACATAGATCAGTGTTTTTAGCATAAAAATAATATGGTTGTTAGAACAACCAATATAAACTTTACCAAGCAAGTCTACCACTTGTTGAAGAAATGGAATTTTGAGATTTAAGTGATGATACAAACCAAAAAATAAGACTTGTAATAAGCCTGAAATCGCAAGGTAGAAATATATGGCAATAGTGCGGAAGAAAAAAAAAAATCTTTTTGTGAGCATGAAAGTCATTAGAGTAAGTATGAGTTTAAGTCTAAACATAAGAAGATGTTTTAGAGTTCAAAATATTAAGATTTATATCATAATTTTTGAGAGAATTCAAACGAGGTAATTTAGAGTTTTATCACAAGCGGAAAGGCTATAAAGATGTTTATCCAAAGAAAACATCTTTTTGGAAGTTCAAAGAACATAATAGAAATAAGAGATGTTATGCAATAATAGTGATGTTATTTGGATAAAACCAATCTTATATAAACAACCAAGTTTAAGATAATTTTCTTAATAAATATTTTTCGTAAGCAAGTAAGGTTTCCAATAAAGCTTTCATGATAATAGGCAAGCAGTTCTATTTTCAAAAACTACTATGGCAAGCATGATTGCACATATTCTAGAAGATAGTAACTACAGTGTTATTAATTTGCATCTCAAGTTATGAAAACATTGTAGAGATCATGCATTGCAATCTAGTGCTTTTACTAAAGCTTTCTAGAGAATTTATGTAAAGAAGCATTAGAGTCAAATTCTCATGAGTAGAAGCTTTATGAGAGATAATGATGTGTATAAAATGTGTTTTGATAAAAGTATACAAGTGATATAATCCAAAACACATGACTTATATAGTAAAGTAGAAACATTATTAAGCATGTAATTTTTTTAACTACTTCTACACATCAATTCTAGATTTAATACAAATTACATAAAAAGTATAACTACCAAGGTGCTTCACCCACACAATGCTCATTAAGACTTATCAGGGAGCGAAGTAGTGCTTGGGGGATCACATATTTTTTTCATTCAATAAGAGCTTTTTGTGATCCGGTGTACAAAATAGAAGTGTATCAAAGCAGTTTGCACAAGACACTTTACAATTCTTTCCAAGGTTCTCAACCTCACAATACTTATGAAGACTTATCAGGAGGTTCAAGTAGTGCTTGGTGAGTTATCTTTGTTATTTTATTTTGATTTTTTTAGTAAGACAATGTTCTCCGAATTCACTTTTTTTTCAAATACATATAATTTTGAAATTTCACTTCTATATATGCAATAAAATTTTGAATAATGTGTAGGTAATAGAGAAAGACATTTTAATATTGTAAGCTACTACACTACACGCTCATGTTGGGTTAAGAATTATAGGCACATGTAGTCTACCAAAAAGTGTGAGTGTAAAGAGATCATTATCTAACATAACAAATTACTCATACTTAGAGGCATACTAAAGCAATCCTACACAATTCACCATAGACTTTTTCATAGCACATACCAAGATTAAAATCTAAGCATGACAAGCCAAAATAATTTTAGAAAACTTGAGATTTTAAATTAAACATTTTTTGTCAAATCTAAAAGAACATGCTTTGTCATTTTTGCCAAATAGATGAAACATAGAAATCTTGTTATTTTAATAATGCTTTGCAGAAACAGAAAAATAAGCAAAACATATTTTTGTATTTTGAAATTTTATATTTTGATTTTTCATAAAACAAAGAAATACACAAACAAAAATGCCAAAAACACAAAAATAAGTAGAAAAATTATAAGATTATAATTTTATAAAATTTTCATAAATTTGAAGCACTGAGTCTTGAATCATGGTGCTAGCGCCGACGGTTGGTCCTAGCACCGGCGGTAGGTCCTAGTTACTGCGTTAGCTCACAGAGAGTGCTTATTTTAATCGTATAGCCTGTATTTTCTTCGATTTCACTTCCGATTTTGCTCAATTATGTTTGTGCAAAGTAAGACTTGTCAAATGAAGTGAAAAGATGAGAAGAAATCGCAAAAAGTTGCGGAAGTTAAAATTTTAGACCTTGTGATCCAAAAACATAATTCAAATTTTTTAAACAACTTGAGTTTTGCACAATCATTTAAGCTTAATATGATAGAATATGCAAACAGAGAAGACATGATTGAAGAAATCAAACATGCATGATTTTAGTGATTATATAAAAATAATGTTCAACCATAAAATAAAAATAGGTATGCCCTAGATAAAAATACCCAGACCGATCTACACCTTAGCCTCGTACTATTTGACGGATGGGCATGAGGAGCTGCACACATACCGTAGGTTGGGGTGGTACTCCCATATGCATACACTAGAGAATTCTCAACCTAGCACTCTTTTCCCCCAGAGTCTCACAAGGCCCCACTGGAACCCTCCCTGGTTAAGGACAAGACATGACTAGAGGTTAGGTCTTCTAATGCATTCAACCATACACCCCCGATATTGTGAGGCATACAATATTGGTATATGATCATAAACATACAAGGCGATTAAGTTTAAGAATGATTTATAAACTATGAGTTTGTTTCAATTTTAGAATGATAATATAAAACCTCATAGTTATCTTGAATTCTAAGTTCCAAATTTTCTATTTTAATATCTTTGCAATCATATGATAACTAACAATGCAAAGGATTAGCATGATAACTAATAACATTCATTAGTGACAATGTTAGTATGATGAGTTAATATTATGCCATTTGAATAATGCATTTTTCTTAAATTGATAGAGATTCAATTTGTAGATGATGTGCAAAACTATATCTACAAACGACAATGGCAAGTGTACCATATCGAATGTAGTATAGGTTATAAGAAACCAAGGTCGTATTAGACTCGGGGCGGTTGAGTACTCTTACTTCAAGAAAATCTCTATTATTCTATCAATTAAAACTTTGGAGTTGGTTTTGCAAAAAGAAAATAAAAATAAGATTAAAACGATGAGTAAAAAGGCTAACACTCGATCTTGAATCACCTTGGAAAATAAATATAATAAGAACAACTTCTAATTCTCTTAAGAAATTACTTGACCGTGGAGGCTCCCGAAATATGAACACACCTCTCTCGAGGATACGCTCAACTTAGTTTTGGTTGATCAATCGAACTTTCATTCTAGAATCAAAATCCCTATGACTCGCTTTATCATAGTGAGCCCCTCTATTGGATTTGACTCCAATCTGGGAGAATTATGTCATCCTCGCTTGAGGAGTGCATTCAACTCTCTTTATCCTTGAAATTATCGATTCGAATTCAAAACCTCTCGGTTATTAGACTATGAAAACAAGAATGAGAATTGTATATCGAAAATATAATCTCAATTCAATAAAGTTCAAGGATTAATCTTAAGCATTCTAAGGAAGAGAAAGATAGGCTAAAGATTAAATCATGAATTATATTTTCCTTGGATCATCTCGACCGAGTGCTAATAAAAATTTAGCTACTCATGGAGATGGAGGAATTAACAAAAATAAAAGAGTACATGATAAAATAAGAGAGGGAAAATGAGAGAACAAAGAAACTATTTTATTAAATTGCTAAAGAAAAGCTATAAGACAGGAATTGAAAGTTACAACTATTGAATTGGAAACTACAAATGCTGAAAAGAAAAAGGGCATACAAGAACTACTAAAACATGAAAATAAAACATGAAAAGAAGAGTGTCTAATCCTAAAATTCGTCTCCAAAATTCTTTTCCAAACATCTGCTAGAGCTGGCTTTTTATAGCTGCAAAATTGATGTTACACGCCCTCGGTCATGCCCGTGACCAAGGGCATGTAAGGGGCGTGATCGGTGTTGGTGCGGAGAGGGTGCGTTCTGGCTTCAATGCAGGCGTTTCGGGCGCGTCACGCCCTAGGTCACGCCCATGACCTGGGGCGTGTAATCTTAAAATCCGGCTTTTTGCGGGAAACTTCGGCGGGAAAGAGCACTGTTGAACATTCATCGATCTCAGCGCTTTAGTCGAACGCATCAGCCGGGCGTAGTTTGTCAATCTCCTGAATATTCGTCGAACACAGCAGCGGAGCAGTTCGTCGATCTCATAAGTTTTCGTCGAACGCAGTAGCGGAGCAGTTAGTCGATCTCGTGAGTTTTTGTGGAACGCAGCAGCGGAGAAGTTCGTCGATCTCTTGAGTTTTCGTCGAATGCAGCAGCAGAGCAGTTCGTCGATCTCTTGAATTTTCATTGAACGCAACAACAGAGCAGTTCGTCGATCTCAGCCGTTCTAATTCGTCTCAGCGAGTCGCGGCCGTGACATTGGGTCACGCCCTTGGTCACGCCCGTGACCTGGGGTGTGTACTTGGCGAACTTTCACGGAATTGACCCGGGGTGGCGGCAGCAGGTCTGGAACACATCTTTGGCTGTCACGCCCTTGGTCACGCCCATAACCTTGGGCATGTACTTGACAATTTTGCTCAAAATGCCCAGAAATCCTAAAAAACACAGAAAGGCTTAAGTTAGTTTATAAAATTAAAAGGGAACATATTAAATAAGAAAATACATATAAATTATATAAATTCATATTAAAACTATATTAAAATTATACTAAGAGATGAGTACAAAAACTACTCATCAAACACCCCCATACTTGAGCTTTTGCTATTCCAGCGCAAAAGAGTGAGGAAAGAATTACAAGACATCGATATTATTTCTAATTAACTAAAATTTCGTTAAACCAAGTGTAAGTCAAAAGCAAATTTTAGGAATTCAAGAATTAAGTCATAAATTATGTTGAGAATTTAAAAAGAGAAATTTGTTTAGCTAACTACTTCTCAAGATAACTATTTAGCAATCAGAATTATAGAAATTTTCAAACAAAATTAGATTGAAATTATAAACACTCTAACACAAAAGAAACTTAAGGAAAAGACACCTACCAAAATATTTCTCTCTTAATAATTTAGTTTAGGACTAGAAACAATGAAATTGTCTAGGGATGGGTTTAAACGAAATGGAAAAATGAAGAGATACTTAAATAAAGGTGATGAATTTTATCCTCTCACCTTATTTGAATACGAATTTGTATATGTTTAGGAAAATAATGAATTTTATCCTCTTATTTTCCATGCCATATATTCTTTTAAAAATTCTCTTTAATTAAAAACCCAAAATGTATATGTTTAAAAGTAATGAATTTTATTCTCTTACTTTATGACATATAATCTTTTAAATGATTTTGGGTGCATATGTTTAGGGGATAATGAATTTTATCCTCTTATTCCCATGATATATGATCTTTTTTTCTACATTTTTTTATTTGCCAACAAATGGTGAGGGGGAAGATAACTTCTAGTTTATAAATTAAACTATTTTGAGAGCAACATTTTAGTGGAATGAAATTTCCTAGGATCTTAAAGTTAAAAGAGAATATAATCAAAATTTAGAGATGTTTAGCCAATTTACCACAAAGTGAAGCTATTTAAAATTAAACGGAGAAGTAGTGCTAAATTAGTTCTCTAATCGAATTAAAAACATAAAGTGTTTCTTAAAACTAAATTACTTGAAATTTGGATTTAACAAATTCTGATAAAACAAAATATTAGCTAAATTAAAAATGTAAGAATACTTATAATTAAACCTCGAACTAAATTTCTAGAAAAATAAAAACAACAAGGCTAGGCGTATTTATTATTATTGTTTTTATAAATATTATTTCTTGGACTTCCCGAGGGCTACCCGGTGAAGGGTTCGCAAGGTACTAGGAGCTGTGATGGGAGTTTAAGCCCAAAGCGCCCTTTCCAAGAAATTAGATTTTTATATTTTTTTCAAATAAAGATACAATGAATGCTAAGCTACACCCCCAAACTTAAAATTAAATATTGTCCCCAATGTTTAAAACTAAGTACGAAGAACATTTGAAAGAAAACAAACTTTAAAAGAAAAATACTAAAATTAAGGATAAGCAAGGGGTGCCTCCCAAGAGCGCTTTCTTTTTCCCATCTTTAAGCTAGACGGTTAGTGTTAGGAAAAAGGAAAATTAAAAGAGAAGTGAACAGGCAACTCCCCTAATTTACGCGTAGGTGAATGTGCCGGCGTCAGTCGCACGACTACTCCTCCGCTGTAGTCTTGATTCTTTTGTTGTCGGTGAGCTTGAAATTGTGAATCCAAATTACCTAAGGTTTCATGAGCGGCAAATGGATCTCTGAAGACGTTTGGTTGCAATGACTCATCATCTACAAGGAAATTATTAGTATCAAAAGAATCAGAACTAAGCGATTCAGAAAATTTTTCGCAAGGAGGAAGCGCTTGCGAAAATATAAGATTAAGCTCCGCCTGTTCCTTTTCTAAAATAAAATTTTCATTAGGAAAATCTAGTGCATTACCAAGCGGAATAATATTTTTCGGACACAAAATTTTCATGAATTTTTGGTTGGATAGAAGAAATTCGCAAATATTCATGACAAAGAAAATAAAATCCGGGTGGAGTAGGGGAAGAAACTTGTTCTTCTTCTATTTCATCCAGGGTGCCCATAACTTTAAGAAATTCTTGGTATAATAAGTTTTCTTCATCTTTGGTAAAAGAAGTTATGGGATTACATGAAACCACATGTTCCTCCATAACTAAATTATCCAACGATGGAGAAAAACACTAGACGAAATTATATTTTCCACTAAATTTTGGGGGGAAGTATCAAATTGAATCGATGGAGATTCCCCAAAATTAGAGAAAGGTAATTGCGGCGCAAAAGAAGAAGAACAAAAATTCGGATCTAAATATTTATCTTCATCTCCCCGAAAACTATCCGGGCGACCTTGCCACCAAGAATAATCTACTTCGGAGGTAGAAGAACAATTATTAAACGCCGAATAATTATTCTCCTGAAAATTAGAAAAAATATTTTTCTCTAAATTTTGGGGGGGGGGGGGGGGGGGGGGGGGGGGGGGTGGGGGGTAGTATTTATTTGAATTGGCGGAATTTCCCCAAAATTAGAGAACGAAAACTGCGGTGTATAAGAAGAAAAATAAAGATTCGGATCTAAAAATTTATCTTCATTGCTCCGAGAACTATCCGGGTGAGCTTGCCACAAGGAATAATCTACTTCGGAGATAGAAGAAAAATTATTAAACGCCGAAAAATTATTAAACGCCGAAAAATTATTCTCATTAGAAAAAACATTTTTATCAAAGTTTGAAAAATTATTTTCATGAAAAGAGGAAAAATTATGATCGTAATTATAATCATAATTATTTGCATAATATTGAGGATAATTATTTTCATAATAATTATTTTGAGAATATGAATGTAAATAACATTCCTCACTTTGATGAGGCGCACCACAATAAAAACTACTAAATTGGTGTCTTCGTGCAGCTTGTAAGAGATATAGTTACTTTCGAAGCTCGGCAACCTTAATGGCCAATTCAGATTCATTCATAATAAAAATAAAAAGGGAACAACCTTTACTCAAATGAATGGAATTTAAAAAAAAAATTATTATATAAATTGTTTTTTTCAAAAAGCGGGTTAAATTAGTCCCGGACTTCCCAAGGTCAACCCAGTGAAGGGCTCGCAAGGTACTAGAGGCTGTGATGGGAATTCAAGCCCAAAGCGTCCTTTTCGAGAATTTAGATTGCGCTTTTAAGATTTTTTAAAAATTTTAGGAGGAGAGGGAGAAACAAAAAGAATGATGAAATTAATAAATATTTCTTTTTTCAAAATATCAACCGAGTCCCCGGCAACAACGCCAAAAACATGATGCGCAAAACTATATCCGCAAATGACAATGCCAAGTGTACCGTATCAAATGTAGTATAGGTTATAAGAAACCAAGGTTGTATTAGAGTCGGGGCGGTTGAGTACTCTTACTTCAAGAAAATCTCTATTATTCTATCAATTAAAACTTTGGAGTTGGTTTTGCAAAAAGAAAATAAAAATAAGATTAAAACGATGAGTAAAAAGGCTAGCACTCGATCTTGAATCACCTTGGAAAATAAATATAATAAGAACAACTTCTATGCTCAACTGAGTTTAGGTTGATCAATCGAACTTTCATTCTAGAATCAAAATCCCTATGACTCGCTTTATCGTAGTGAGACCCTCTATTGGATTTGACTCCAATCCGGGAGAATTATGTCATCCTCACTTGAGGAGTGCATTCAACTCTATTTATCCTTAAAATGATGGATTCGAATTCAAAACCTCTCGGTTATTAGACTACGAAAACAAGAATGAGAATTATATATCGAAAATATAATCTCAATTCAATAAAGTTCAAGGATAAATCTTAAGCATTCTAAGGAAGAGAAAGAGAGGCTAAAGATTAAATCATGAATTATATTTTCCTTGGATCATCTCGACCGAGTGCTAATAGAAGTGTAGCTACTCATGGAGATTGAGGAATTAACAAAAATAAAAGAGTAGATAAAATAAGAGAGGGAAAATGAGAGAACAAAGAAATTATTTTATTAAATTGCTAAAGAAAAGCTACAAGATAGGAATTGAAAGTTACAACTATTGAATTGGAAACTACAAATGCTAAAAAGAAAAGGGCATACAAGAACTACTAAAACATGAAAATAAAACATGAAAAGAAGAGTCTCTAATCCTAAAATTCGTCTCCAAAATTCTCCTCCAAACATCTGCTGGAGCTGGCTTTTTATAGATGCAAAATTGATGTTACACGCCCTTGGTCATGCCCGTGACCAAGGGCGTGTAAGGGGCGTGTAAGGGGCGTGATCGGTGCTGGTGCGGAGAGGGCGCATTCTGGCTTCAATGCAGGCGTTTCGGTCGCGTCACGCCTTAGGTCACGCCCGTGACCTGGGGCGTGTAATCTTAAAATCAGGCTTTTGGTGGGAAACTTCGTCGGAAAAGAGCGCTGTTGAACATTCGTCGATCTCAGTGCTTTGGTCGAACGCAGCAGCCGAGCGCAGTTCGTCGATCTCCTGAATATTCGTCGAACGCAGCAGCGGAGCAGTTTGGCGATCTCATGAGTTTATGTCGAACGCAGCAGTGGAGCAGTTCATCGATCTCCTGAGTTTTCGTTGAATACAGCAGCGGAGCAGTTCGTCGATCTCTTGAGTTTTCCTCAAACGCAGCAGCGGAGCAGTTCGTCGATCTCTTGAGTTTTCGTCGAACGTAGCAGCGGAGCAGTTCGTCGATCTCAGCGGTTCTGATTCATCTCAGCGGGTCGCGGCCGTGACATTGGGTCACGTCCATGACCTGGGGCGTGTACTTGGCAATCTTTCACGAAATTGACCCGGGGTGGTGGCAGCAGGTCTGGAACACATCTTTGGCTGTCACGCCCTTGTTCACGCCCGTGACCTTGGGCGTGTACTTTATAATTTTGCTCAAAATGCCCAGAAATCCTAAAAAAACACAGAAAAGGCTTAAGTTAGTTTATAAAACTAAAAGGGAACATATTAAATAAGAAAATACATATAAATTATATAAATTCATATTAAAACTATATTAAAATTATACTAAAAGATGGGTACAAAAACTACTCATCAGTAGACATAGAATTAAGTGATGATTTGATTTGATGTTTTTGATATAAAGGTGATTCTAAGGTCTAGATATAGTAAGATACATACAGAACATAGTGAGCCACATTTCACACAAAATACACCAACCATGGTATGAAGTTATAATACCAATAGCCAACATATTGTAAGACCCCCCTCCCGGAACACAAGATATGGCGAAGGGGAGTCCTATGCCCGGGACAGCCGTCTTGTGGAAGTGCTAGCACACTAGCTAGCCCCCTCCACAAGATGCTTATCCTGCCGACCATTCTGTCATATCATCATGCCAACCCATCAATAATGGAAAAACATTAGAAGCCATTTATTCACAACTAAGTAATAAAGTCCATTCAAGTACAAAAGGACAGGTAGCTATAAAGATCCTGATAAACATCAGAGTTCAAACTTGCCCTAAGGCTACATCTCAAAACACTTGCGCACTTCTGTCACTGATGGTAGTGAAGGTATCGTATTCACAGGCCCTAACACCCTGGTCTGGTTGTCCTCCTGCATCTTACGCTGATGTTCCACATGGGTGTGCTCCTAAAAAAGGTGGTGCGACAACTGTTATTCATAAAGACTAAGTCGCTTCACATCCTCTCCCCCGATGACTCTAAGGCACCGAGCAGAAGGGAATGAAGAGAAGCTGCAATATAAACAATAGTAGAAAAAGCAGGTGGCAAGGAAAGAGGTAATCACAGCAGTATAGCAAATGTATAAAAGGTACATCTAATAAGTAGTATGGTCAGTGATAGAGTATAAGCAATCCGATTATATTGATAATTGAATTGAACTGAACTTATAAGGATGCCCATACAAGCTTATAAGTTAAGGATCTGAACATAAAGTAACCCATCATATAAAGGTGCCCAAACAAGTTTATATGATGAGGATCTAATGCGGTGCAATGCTATGATCATGAGAGGATGAATGCAATGCAATGATTAGGATATGATGACTCACCCATGCATATTTGCTATGTCGTCATAGACTTGTACTTCCCACTTTTTGAGGGTAGCTAACCTCTCAGGCGCCCCCCATCAGGGCCAGACGGTAGCAGTGGAATGGACTTCTCCTCTACTAGGCGGGTATGCACACTACCAGACCTAGGCCTTATGTATGCCTCAATGCTAAGAACACAACAGCAGAGCTCCTACGTACTCTTGCTCGCCAAACTAGCTGAGTCTTATGACGCGGAAGGGGTCTTGGGAAATAAATACCAAGAACCCAGCCCAACCGGTCATTGGCATGAAAGGGCTCTTTTGAAATGACACAAAGAGCCCAGCCTAACTGGCCAAGATCTATCTGCCAGCTCCCGTCGGTGTGACGACCGACGAGCCCATAGATCTTCAATAAGCAATCCTTCAATAAGGATCATTATGCAATCGAGTGAAAACAATGCACACCCGAGTAAGTCCCATGCTCAACCCGCGCTACTAAGCACCCAAGGACTTCTAACCGAGTTCATAACACATGTTACTATTCACTAGTTCAATCAATGCTAACTAGCATATAAGGACCTACCAACCGGTTCCTTAACATAACAACTTTGGATATAACTATATCCTATACTCCACACCAACCCTCACTGATTCCCATACCGAGTTGTCATTACTCTCGCACAGTGGCATGTGTATATAAGGGAAATACTCTCTTTGATCCTAAAGGACGACTTGTGTGTCTGATGTCACGTTCAGGTTTACTAAATACATCTGCCTCATGTGTAACCATGCACATTCATTTAATTCCCATACACAAATCACAACGTGTTCCGACAGGATTAAATCGATCAACCTTATTGAGAGGTTTTCACCAATCTAAACCATCCAATAGATTATCAAGTGATATGGATATTAATTCATACATGTTCTCCCACAGTCTATATTCAGATGCTCATCGTAATGTGTCATTCAACATAATTAGTGCCCACAGCACGTCCAGTCAACATGCATATCCAAGAAGTTCTACTTAGCTCCGAACATGATCTACTTTCCTTCCATCTAGAGCTGGACTTCAATAATAGGCTTATATCAACTATAATCATCATATGCCCATTCCCTAAGGAATCATATTCATATAATAATTTATAACATAATATTTAATCAGGAGGTTATTTCAGAACCAAAATCCTCTGAAATTTCTATCAAGGCTCATCAATTATTACCATAATTATGCGTCACAATGTACGATTTTAGAATCATAACATTCATCTAACAAATCTAATCATCTGATAGATTATCCAACGATGTGAGCAATGATATAAACATGTCCTCTAAATTCTTCATTCAATTATGCATCGAAATGTCCAATTTCGGAATCATATCATTCATCTACGCCTCGCCCAATTGACTTGGGAATCCAGAATCTCCTACCACACCAAAGGGGGAGAACCTTAAATTCTCTATTTGCTAGCGCTGACGGTAGCGCTACCGCCAAGCGCTAGTGATCCATTCGAAAGACCTTCCGGTCGACATTAAGTGTTGACGGGAAGTTATCCCTTCTCGTCGACCCGTCGACATGCTAGCGCCGACGGTAGCACTTCCGCCCGGAGCTAGTATTCCTACTAACACTCCTTACCTTCGACATTAAGCGTCGATAGGATGTGATCCCTTCCCGTCGACAAGTTGGCTTGCTAGCGCCGATGGTAGCACTACCGTCGGGCGCTAGTGATTCTATCAACACTCTTTCTCGTAGACATTAGGTGTCGATCGGAAGTTATCCCTTCCCATCGACAAGTTAACATGCTAGCGCCGGTGGTAGCGCTACCGCCGGGCGCTAGCTAACAGGAAGCAGATCCTCTATTATTCATCTCCAAACTACTTTGTTGGCAGCCCCACTCCAAATCATATACATATTCCTTCCTTCCCTAATAGTGGGTCTCCCATCACTATGTCTATGTCAAATATGATTCAAGTTCAATATTTGCTACCATATCTATAATTAAAGCCCTTTTTAACATGGACTATTCATCATCTTCCTCCACAAGAATTAGGGCATTTCACCTTCTCTCCTCCAACACTCCCTCATTTGGCCACCGATCTTCATGAAATCAACTCATTTAACTTCGTATTGAAGAGAGGAGTTGATCGAAGACATACACGCGTCGAACGACGCCCTAGACCATATGCTCTAGCGTGGCCACTTCCTACGAAACTCCATTAATCTCACTAAATCAAGCTCTTTTGAGCTCAATGTCTCTCCTAATTAGATCTGAAGATCTAGCACCAAGGGAGAGGGGGTCAGAAGTCACCTGATTTCCGGCCGATGATCGCGGTTGTCTCTTTAACGCCATGACGGTGGTCGGCCAAGCTCAAGTCCTTCTCCAAACTTGCTCCTTCAAGAACACTAAGTTATAACCTAAGGTGTGAGGAAGAAGATGAAGAAAAGAAGAAGAAGAAGATGATGAATAGGGCCATCTGATTAAGAGTTCACCCATTCATGTTAGGAGAGAATGAAGAGAGAGAGAGAGAGAGAGATTTGCATTAATGAGCATTAAATGCGATTCCATCTTTCCAACCCTTATGTTTGAACTCAACATTAGGTGACAGCTGCTTATTGGATTTTAATTCCACCCTTAACCCTAGTTGTAGGCAATTTAGGCCACCCACTATGTAAGAAATCACGTGCACTGATTCGTCCGCTACCGTCGGCACTAGCTCCCTTCTACCAATCCATTGCCATTTACTTTATAACTTCAAGGGTTGAGGGTTACACCCACTCCTAGAGTTTAGGGCACATCCATGGCACCATTAGGACCTCAAGACTCCTACCTAGCCCAAGCATCTCCAAGTGACTCGTGTCACTCGAGGGGTCTAGTTCGAATTATGATGTTACAAATCCAATAAACGAAGAAACAATTTTGTCCCCGAAATTTAGGTTGGGGCTATGCGGATTAAAGGTCGGACTATGTAAATCCAATTCAGAGTACACTTGACGAGGTTATTAATTTAGTATGTCTTGATTCCCACTTAAACCTTGTGCGTGGCATTACTTATCCACATTGCATCGCGCATCACCCAACTTTTCCCCATTTGTACCTTTATAATTCTCCATAAAAAATGTAATCAAAATTATGTACAAGAAGACGCTTGAATGTCTCCCACAGTGATGAAGACCATCGTTGTTTTGTACAGGTAGGGACTTGTAACTCTACTCATCATGATCAAATTTAGTATCTCCCTCAAGTTTGCACGAGCAGTTGGTCGATACAATCATTTACCCTGTTGGAACAACCCTATTTGTGATTTGGGCTAGGATCACCATATGTTAACTAAGGACAAGTCGACCCCAATGTATAGTTTATGGGTCAAGAGTTTAAGAAGAAATTTGGCTGTTAGAACTAGAAATTTCACTAAGTCTCAGCATTCATCGAACGACGCTCAACATTCGTCGAACGGCGCTCAGCATTCGTCAGACGGCGATCGACAAAATATCAAGGAAGCGGTTGACGAAATCCAGCCATCTCTGCGCTCGACAAATGGCTGCCAGCGCTCGACAGATTCCAGCCAGCGCTCGATAGATTCCAGTCAGCGCTCGACAGATTCCAGCCAGAGCTCGATAAATTCTTTACTGAAGCTCAGATCGACAAATACAGATTTCAGATTAATTAAATCTTAAAGATCAGTTATATATCAGTTCTCTGAACACTGATCGACGAAGGCAACGAATCTTTCCAATCAGATCAAGTAAGGAAACCTATTTCTTTATTATTTAAGTTATAGCCATTGACACTTCCAGCAGAAAAGGACAAGTCGTGGATAAAGGAAAGAGATTACGGCGTGCAGCTGTAATGTTCCCAGAATACATTATCAGATATAATATATCCCTTAATATAAGGGATTTGCATTTAATAGTTGTCAGATATTTGAAAAGGGAGAAGATATACAGCAGATTATACTCAAGCTTATACGACAGATCAAATAAAATAGAATACTTTACATATTTGCTGTACAGGAAATTGACAGAATAGGGATATAGAGATTTACAGGAAGAATAGAAGAATAAAATATAGATCTTCATCATCTTCAAAAAGGGCATTATTCAGAAGAGAGAACTTTGATCTTCTTCCTCCTTCTTGAGCAGCAGCAGCTTTCTGAGAACATCTTCATCAACAACACTCTCTCAATTTTTGCTGCAAGCCCAGATCTTCAAAAGAGAAACAACAACCTGAGAAGCATTCTTGCCTTTCAGTCTTATCTTCTACAGGAAGATCAAATCTTTCAAAGAAAAGCTCCAGCAACATCTACTGTCAAACAAATTCATATTAGACAGAGGAGCATTTCAACATCAAATCCACTAGAGTCTTCTCTATACATATTGACAGAGAAGAACTTCATAACCCCTCTCCGTCTCATTCTGTACAGGGTTAATACTCCCTTCAAAAGTGCAACTCACTGGTGGCAAGACACCTTATCAAAAAATCCTTGTTTGGTTTTTAAGCACCTTATCAAAAGCTTATCGGTGATTTGGGCACCTGATCAAACTCCCATTGGTGTGTGGACACCATATCAAAAATCCCTTGGTGTGAGGGCACCTTATCAAAAATTCCTAGTGGATCCTACCAAGTGTGGTAGAAGAGTAGACGTACCCAGGTTATTGGGGAACTATTATAAAATTTCCTTGTGTCTTTTGTGCTGTGAATTTCTGTGTTTTGTTTTTGTGCTGATTTTCATTACTTGTCTTTACTTAGTTTTTATTAAACACTCTCATATACACATATATATATATCACTATTTTTAATTCCGCTATAAAACTAAGGGAAAAAGTTTTTAAACTCTATTCACCCCCCTCTAGAGTTAATTTAAGATCTAACCTCCACTTTCAATTGGTATCAGAGGTTGGTTGATCTTATTTACAGGCTAACACCTGGATCACAAAGATCAATTAGATGTTAAATTATTTTAGAGTTCTTATTGCTTTTATTTTCTGTTAAAAACTCATGGCACAAAACAAGGAGTATTCAAGCACAAGACCTCCTATGTGCAATCTCAGTACGTTTGCACTGTGGAAAGCAAGGATTAGGCTTTATATGAACTCAATTGATGAATAAATCTTCAATGTAATTTTGATAGGACCTCCAACACCTACTGCAGCAGCAAGTACTGGAACCACAACAGACAACACTGCTGTCCCACCTCCTGAATGGACTGAAGCGCAGAAAAAGCAAAGAAGTGCTGATGCAAAAGCCATGAATATTCTGGCTCAAAATATGTCTGATGACATATTTCAGAAAGTGGTGGACTACACCTCAGCTAGAGAGATTTGGATCTCACTAAACAATATGGTTGCAGGTTCTGCAGATGAAAGGAAAGACATAAGATCACAATTGATCTCTCTGTATGAAAACTTCAAGAAAGGAGAAACAGAATCAGTTGCAGATATGTACACTAGATTAAGTGTAATCATAAGTGAACTCAGAACATTGGATAAGGAAATCTCATTAACTGAGATCAATGACAAAATCCTAATGTGCTTCCCCTGCACTTGGGACTCAAGGATCTGGCCTATCAAGGAAGCCAGAAGTCTTCATGAGAGAACTACTGAGACACTAGTAGGAAAGCTCAAATCCTATGAGCGACTCATCAAGACAAGAGAAGCTGAACAAGTCAGCACCTCCTCTTCAACAAAGAAGGACAGGAATATTGCCTTCAAACCTATAGAAGAAGAAGGAAAAACTCCTCACAATGAGGAGTTCATAAGTCTGTTTGCCAAAAGATTCTACAAGATGGCAAGAAAAGACTTTAGGAAAAAGTCATCCAGATGCTATGAAAAGCCAAGGTATGACAAAAATAATTCTAAAGAAATTATATGTTTCAGTTGCAGGAAACCTGGACATATTGCACCAGACTGTCCAGAAAATCAGAAGAAAGAAAAGAAAAAGGACAAAGAAGAGAAAAGAACCTCCAGCAAATCTTCCTCTCACAAACACAAAAAGAAGGGAAGACGATTTGTAGCAGAATCCTGGAGTGAAACTGAATCAGAATCATCATCCAGCTCTTCAGATGATGAAGAAGAAACAAAAGAGAATGATCAGTGCCTGATGGCAATTTATGACTCAGACAGTGAGTCAGGAAATGCTTCTTCATCCAGTGATAATGAAGACTATGAAGAAGAGAAGAACTTTTGCATGATGGCAATCAATGCCTCAGCCAACAATTCTGATGAAGAGGAATCAGAATCAGAAGCAGAAACTGATGCAGATCAGGTAATATCTACATTTGATTTTACTTCTGTTGAATTCAAAGCTGAATTCAAAGTCCTTTGCTCAGACTTAATTAAATCTGAGAAAGAAATAACTCACTCAGGCTTAAGCTAGTTGAAATGAATCAAATTAGTGAAGAAAATATAAATCTTAAGAAAGATTTGGCTGCCTCTAAAGAACAAATTATTCTCATTGAGAATAAACTTTCTGAGGCTAAGGAATTTGAAGAATCCATGAATGGGAGAAGTATCAAACTGATGGACATCACAAGAACAATAAATGCTAGACTTAATAGCAAACTGGGCTTGAGTGCTTCATCAAGTGAGCCACCTCTAATTAAGAAGAATATATTATCTACACCTATAAAATTCATCTCTACTAAGAGCAAAGAGGTTGTAGAAGCAAATAAAAACATTTCAAGTAAGTCTGTCAAGAATAGCAGAATTCGTCGAACGGAGCTCGACAAAATGCATCAAATTTGTCGAACGGATCTCGACGAACTCTGAAAACAGATTTTCTATATAGTAATTATATGAACGACGCTCGACGAAATATCAGTCATTTGTCGAACGGAGTTCGACGAACTCAGCCAGTTCATATAATAGAAACTATACAGCAAATCTGAACAATTCTCATTCTTCACATTCTAAGAATCCTTTCACTGAATGGATTATACCTCCAAGGAGATATCATCCACAAGGTTACAAGGACCAACCTGAAATGTCTTTTATTTCAGATTTTTGTGGTAATACAAAAAGATCCAAGGTAATCTGGGTTAGGAACAAATAGATTGTTTTCTTGTTTTTGCGGGTACACATCTGTCCAAGAACAAGTGAAAAATGGTATTTGGACAGTGGCTGTTCAAAACACATGACAGGGAACAAGGCAAATCTGAACAATTACAAGGCAAAGCTTGGACCAAAAGTCATATTTGGAGACTCCAACTGTGGACAGACCAAAGGCTATGGAAAAGTCAAGGTTGGAGAAGTCACCTTCAAAGAGGTAGCTTATGTAAAGGGACTGTAGCATAACCTTATCAGCATAAGTCAATTATGTGATGAAGGGTATCAGGTAACATTTAATAAATTGAATTGCCTTATTAAATCTACTGATAATATTATTGTTTTATCAGGTACTAGGCAAGGTAATATATATTTAGTGAATTTCAATTCATCTACTTCAGAAGTTTGTTTATTTAGTGATTTAAGCAAATCTTGTGAACTTTGGCATAAGAGATTAGGACATGTAAACATTAGGACCATTGCTAAATTATCTAAGGACAATCTTGTTAGAGGTTTACCCTTAGGATCATATAAGAAAGAAGGTCTTTGTAGGGCATGTCAGCTAGGCAAGCAAACTAAAAATAGCTTTAAATCATTATCTAAAAGTGATTCACCTAGAATCTTATATTTTCTACATATGGACCTTCTTGGACCTATAGCAACAAAGAGTTTAGGGGGGAAGTCTTACACTCTAGTTATTGTAGATGACTTCTCTAGATTCACTTGGGTGTTCTTTTTGAGAGAAACGTCAGATAACTTTAAAGTTCTTACAGACTTTCTTAAGAGCATACAGATTGAGTACTCTACTGTAGTTGCATTGATCAGAAGTGATCATGGCACTGAGTTTGAGTCTCTTCTTATGCAAGAATTCTGCGAGATGGAAGGTATCAGGAATTGCTTCTTAACTCCTAGAACTCCTCAACAAAATGGGGTAGTTGAAAAGAAAAAATAGAACTCTAATTGAATCAACAAGAACATTGCTTGCAGATGCTAATTTGCCCCTATCCTTTTGGGCAGAGGTTGTTACCACAGCAAATTATGTTCTGAATAGAAGTTTGATGCACAAACATAAGGGAAAGACTCCTTATAAATTACTTAAAGGGAAGAAACCTAATGTTAACTATTTTAGAGCATTTGGCTGTAGATGTTTCATTCACAATAATGATAAGAAATACCTTAGGAAATTTGAACCAAAATCAGATGAAGGAATTTTCTTAGGTTATTCGCTAATCAGCAAAGCATATAGGATTTATAATAAATCTACTCTTAAGATAGAAGAATATATGCATGTCTCTTTTGATGAAACTAACATGTTTTATAAGGAGAAGAATTCTTCTACCATAGAAAATATGCAGGTACCTATATTATGTGAGCAGCTAGATCAATTAGCTCTAGATAAAGAAGGAATTCTGAATCCTGAACAGCAAAATGCTGAAGAGAGTGAAGAAGAAAATCTCGCAGATTTTGCTGAAAGTTCAGAACAGATAACAACAGATAATCCTCCACAGGATATAGCAGCTGAACAAATTCCACAAGTGGAAATTATTGCTGAATCCACTCCAACTATTGATCACATCACAGTTAGAGATCACCCAATATCCCAGATTACTCATGATATTTAAGCAGGTGTGCAAACAAGGAATCAAGTAAATCAAAATATGATGCACACATGTTTTCTCTCTCAGATTGAACCTCAATCTCTACAAGATGCAGAACAAGATCCCAACTGGATCATTGCTATGCAAGAGGAACTCAATCAGTTTGAGACAAACAAAGTATGGGATTTGGTTCCTAGACCAAAAGACCATCTAGTGATTGGCACTAAATGGATCTACAGGAATAAGCTAGATGCAGATGGAAATATTGTGAGAAATAAAGATAGACTAGTAGCTCAAGGATACTCACAAGAAGAAGGAATTGATTATCATAAGACTTTTGCGCCAGTTGCAAGACTTGAAGCAATCAAAATTTTTCTTGCATTTGCAGCATACAAGAAATTCAAGGTTTATCAAATGGATGTAAAAAGTGCATTCCTGAATGGAGAAATTAAAGAAGAAGTCTATGTGGAACAACCACCAGGTTTCATCTCTCCTGTACAACCCGTATTCGCCCAGTGGGTCCCTCAAGCCAACTTCCGGATAATTCGCCCAGGCTAAGGAAGGTGGAGAGATCCCCAGATTAGGGGGGTACGCTGCAGGCGAGAAGAAGTTCGGCGAGTGGCGCCCTCACAGACCACTCGCTCAGTAGCATGGGCACTCGCCCAGCTGAGCGGGAGATCGGCGAGTGGTGCCCTCACGGACCACTCGCTCAGTAGCATGGGCACTCGTCTAGCTGAGCGGGAGATCGGCGAGTGGTGCCCTCACGGACCACTCGCCCCAAAGGCTTTGAGGGGGAAATGACCATAATACCCCTTGTGGGCTGCAAATAGCTCTTCGGATCAGCGGAATTAGGCTATTAGCAGACCAATTTGGGGTGCGGTTAGTAAAACTAAAAGGCGGATTCGTGTTATCTGCAGACCAGCCTAGGAAAAACTATAAATAGACCCTTAAGGGCACCTTGGAGGAGATCCGATTTTTGAGAATCCTCTCCTCCAGGCTAGTTTTTGGTCAGCTGCTAGTGCCCTCCAAGGTGCCCGGTTGAGCTCTGGTTTGGGAGGGGAAGCTCTCTAAGATCTTCCGGGTGTGTGGCGGGACCTCCTCGCTTCAGCCTTGGGTCTTTTCTTATTCTCACATCCACCGTCAAGAGAGTCTAGTGAGGGAGAAGTAAGCATCGGCTGCACCCCTAGTGGGTCCGAACTCACGAGGCCTGTTGTAGGTTTAAACATTTTTGGTGCGGTGAGCATGGACCGTAGCCAGTGAAGGAAAATCCCAAGCTAGGCTCGATGACAGGAGATGGAGGGAATGGTTCCGACTCAGGCCACTCGTAGCCACCAGCGACAGGGGAGTGGCTGGAGATGTTCGAGAAATTCAAGCGAGAAGTCCTGCAGACAGTTCTCGCGGCAAGGGGCGAATGCGAGACGCCAGCGGTTCCCATCATTCCACCCCAGCAGGTCGGCGAGAACGCTCCGGGGCAGCGGCCGGGAAAGGAGGTGCCAGCAGAAGGAAGTGCGCGAGATCTCCCGGGGCGGCAGCTGTTCAGCAGTCCGGCGAGTGCTGAGGTGTGCGAGTTTGCTCCGCTCGAGAGGACCATTCGCCGAGCAGGGGAAGGGAGCCCCTTTTGTGAGATGATCCTCTCGGCTCCAGTGTCGGAGGGGTTCCGGGGGCCAGAGAAAACCTACTACACCAGAAAAGAGGACCCGGTCGTGTACCTGCAGTGGTTTGAGTACATGACCTCAATTCTCCCCATGTCGGATGCATTCCAATGCCGGCTCTTCGCAACCACCCTGAAGGAGAAGGCAAGGGATTGGTTCCACCAGCTTCCCGTAGGTTCCATCTACGCGTTCGACGATCTGCGTCGGGGCTTCCGGCTGCGATTCTCGACGTCAAAAAAGAGGAAGAAGGATGCGAAGGCTCTCTTCAAGATCAGGCAGAGGGAGGGGGAGTCCCTGGCACATTACGTGGACAGTTTTCAGGAAGAGATACACCTTGTGCAGGAGGTGCCATGGTTCGCCCTCAAAATGGCGTTCATTGTGGGATTGAGAGACGGGTTCTTCAAGATGGACCTGAAGAGGAGGGATCCGATCTCCTTTGAGGAGTTGATGGAGCGAGCGGCAGAGGAGATAGAAGGGGAGGCGGCCAACCCGGAGTTCTACAAAAGGTTGGCGAAGATGAGCGAGCCTGAGGTGAGGCAACAAGAGGGAAGAAGGAGAGAGGAGCCCAGAGGTCAAGGGTTCGAGAGGCCAACTCGGAATTGGATGTTTCAGGAGCCCCACAAAAGGTTGGGGTGGAGGAATCAGGAGGGGCCTGCGAGAGGTCAGGAAGGAGGATACCAAGGAAGGGAGATGGGGGGAGTCAACCCGGGGTGGAGGCAGGGCCCCCGACCCCCTCCTCCTCCGCGGGAGCAAGCCATGGCGGTAAGCAGAGGAAGAGGAGCCAGAGGAGCCAGAGGAGGAAGAGGAAGAGCGGGAAGAGGGGGTAGGGTGGTGTTGCCCTATTGTGACTTTCATCAGGAAGAGGGTCACGCAACGGCCACCTGCCCCGAGTTCCTGGATTGAGGAGGTGTTCCCAGAAGGGGAAGAGGATAGGTGTGAAGACCGGGCTGATATAGGAACAAGGGGGGGAATCGGGGTGATTCATGGTGGGGTTGGGATAGAGGCCTCTCGTAAGAGGAGCTTCCAGGCGATGTTCCGAAGGGACGTCGCATCGACTTCCCAAACCCCACCCCCCTCGGAGAAGCTCACCTTCTCCTCAGAAGACATGCCAGATTATGAAGATCCATTCTGCGACGCCCTGGTGATCCAGACGGCAATTGAAAATTTCACGGTCTCCCGGATCCTGGTGGATAACGGGAGCTCAGTGAATGTGATCTTCAAGAAGGCCTTCGATGCGATGGAGGTGGAGAAGAAGAGGGTGCAGGCCTCCGATGGACCACTGTTTGGTTTCTCAGGGGAGCGGAAGGAGGTCGAGGGAGGCGTGGGTCTCCAAGTGACGTTAGGAGGGGTCCCAAGGAACTACCAGTTCGTCATCGTTGACGCTCCGAGCAGCTACAATGCTATCTTTGGGCGCCCTCTCATTAGTGCTTTCCGGTGCGTGCCCTCATCGTACCACCAGTGCCTGAAGTTCCATAGTGGAGGAGTCCAGGTCCGGATCCGAGGAGATGCTAAGGTGGCGAGGCAGTGCTATGTGACTGCCGTCAACACCATCTCTTGGATGGCGGAGGCTGAGAGGATGGGTAAGGAGATGACGAGGCCGGAGGGGCCAGGAGAAGAAGTGGAGAAGAGTGGAGTAGAGGAAGAGGGCGATGCCCGAGAGGAGAATATGGAGGTCGCTCGGGAGGAGCAGGGGATCGAGCCGATGGAGGCAGAAGGAGCCACAGAGGAAGAAGCCCGGGAGGAGGGGCGAGAAGCAAAGGGCCAATGGGAAGAGCCAACCCGGCTTGAGGCGGCAGAAGAGGTGGTAGAGATGGAGGTCATCACCCAGGAGGGGAGAGTGAAAGAGGTGCAGATCAGCGGGGGTCTCGGCCCGGAGGACAGGGTGAAGATGCTGGAGTGCATCCAGAAGAACGTGGATGTCTTCGCAAGCAAGCTCGAAGAACCAATCCGCGGGGAGGTGGCCAAGCTCCTCGAAGCAGGTTTTGTATCGGAGATCCAGTACCCAGGCTGGGTCTCCAACGTCGTAATGGTAAAAAAGGTCGATGGCCGCTGGCGTATGTGTGTGGATTTTTCATTATTAAACAAGGCCTGCCCTAAGGATTATTATCCCCTGCCTCGGATCGACGCGCTGGTTGACTCAGCCGTCGGTTTTTCTGTGATGAGTTTTTTGGATGCTTTTTCAGGTTATCACCAGATCAGGATGCACCCCCCGGACGTCAAAGACGTCTCGTTCATCACCAGGGAGGGATGCTACTGCTATAAGATGATGCCCTTCGGGCTAAAAAATGCAGGAGCAACCTACCAGAAGATGATGGACCGGGTATTTAGGGAGCAAAGGGGAAGGAACCTGGAGGTCTACGTGGATGACCTTATGGTGAAGAGCAAGTGCGTGAACTCTCACATCCAGGACCTCGAGGAGACCTTCGCCACCCTACGCAAGTACAAGATGCGCTTGAACCCCCTGAAGTGTGTGTTCGGGGCCAGCAAGGGGAAATTCCTGGGGCACCTTCTCACCCCTTGGGGGGTAGAACCTAACCCGCACAAGGTTAAGGCCATAATGGAGCTGGGGTCGCCGCGGAACGCCAAGGAAGTTCAGCGCTTGACCGGAAGACTCACAGGGCTGAGCAGGTTTCTCTCCCGAGCCGGGGAGAAATGCTCCCACTTCTTCAAAACATTACGAGGTAACCAGAAGTTTGAGTGGACAAAAGAATGCGAGGAGGCCTTCCAGGCCTTGAAGAGCCAACTCACCAAGGCTCCGCTACTCCAAGGTCCCAAAGAGGGGGAGGATCTATATCTATATCTCGGGGTCGGGGCAGAGGCCGTAAGCTCCGTCCTGATTCGGGAGGAAGGCAAGAAGCAGCTGCCCGTCTACTACGTGAGTAGGGTCCTGAGGGAGGCGGAGCTCAGGTACCCGATTTTGGAGAAGTTGGCCTTTGTTCTGGTCATCGCAACAAGGAAGCTCAGGCCATACTTCCAGGCCCATTCAATTCAAGTAGTGACGGACCACCCTCTCTGCCAGATCTTCGAAGGAGTGGAGCACTCGGGAAGGCTCGCAAAGTGGTCGATAGAGCTAAGTGAATTCAACATTACCTTCATCCCTCGATTATCCATGAAGGCACAGGTGGTGGCTGATTTCATGGCAGATTATGTGGCCGAGATGGAGGAAGATGGAACCCCTCGTCATGTTCCGTGGAAGTTGCTGGTGGACGGGGCTTCGGGCAAGAATTCTCTCGGAGGAGGGGTGGTACTGGAGAGTCCCCACAGAGTAAAGATCGAGCAGACACTAGTGATACACTTCCCAATCACCAACAACCAGGCGGAGTATGAGGCGGTGATCGCCGATCTACGGCTGGCCCAGGAGCTCCGAGTCCATGATGTGGAGGTCCTCACCGACTCGATGGTAATAGCCTCTCAGATCAGGGGAGAGTTTGAGATGAGGGAACCTGCGCTCATAAGGTACTTGGCCAAAGTGAGAGGTCTCGTGGGAACGTTCAAAATTTTCTCCATCCGGCACGTCCCTCGGGAGGAGAGCACCCCGGCGGATCGGTTGGCCAAATCCAGTCCTCGAGCCGGGGGGACCCGGGCAGACCTATTCCACCCTTCAATCGAAGAGGGAGAACTCATGGAAGTAGAGCAGCGGCTCTCCTGGAAGGATCCCTTCGTCACCTTCCTTGCAATGGGAAAGTTTCCGGAGGAGGTTCCGGACCAGAGGCGCTTCCGATATAAGTCCGCCTACTACGTGCTCCATGAGGGGGACTTGTATCGGAAGACCCTCTCGGGCCTCCTGGCCCGATGCATTTCAGAGGAGGAGTTCCCAAGGATCTTGGAAGAAGTTCACTCCGGCGAGTGCGGCAGCCACTCGGGGAGCAGGATGTTGGAGGCAAGAATAATGAGGCAGGGGTACTTCTGGCCAACCCTAAGTAAAGACGCGGTAGCCTTCGCCAAGAGGTGCCAGAAGTGCCAAATGTTCGCCCCGCTTCAGCTCATGCCAGCTCAGAGGCTAAGGAGTATCACGGCGCCCTGGCCATTCGCCATATGGGGGATGGACCTGGTAGGACCCTTCCCCCAGGCTAGTGGGCAGAGGAGGTTTCTCCTAGTCATGATTGACTACTTCTCAAAGTGGTTGGAGGTCAAGGCATTGGCTAAGGTCACCTCCCAGGTAATCCGCAACTTCGTATGGGGGGAGATCATTTGTCGACATGGGCTTCCACAGGCCATAGTCACGGATAATGGTCTGCAGTTCGCAAGCGAGGAATTCATCAGCTTCTGTGGCCAGTTTGGGATAGACCTCAGGTTTGCATCAGTTCACCATCCCAGGAGAAACGGGCAGGTGGAGGCGGCAAACAAGGTCATCGTGAACCTGCTCAAGAAGAAGGTGGAAAATCTGGAGGGCAATTGGGTGGAACAGCTTCCATCGGTCCTGTGGGCCCTAAGAACTACCCCCAGCACCGCCACAGGAGAGACCCCTTTCAAGCTCTCTCACGGCTGCGAGGCCGTCATTCCCATAGAGTTCGAGGTTATGACGCCACGGGTAAAGGCCGCCGCAAGTGGAGAGGAAGATTGGAGAGCCGAGAACGAGGAGGAGTTGCGGCTCTCCCTCGACCTCATCGAAGAAGCTCGGAACCTAGCAGCCATTCGCCAAGAAGAGGTCAAGCGGCGGATGGCCAAGTACTTCGACAAGCATGTCAGGGTAAAGCAGTTCGAGAAGGGAGATCTGGTGCTCAAGAAGGTCGACGCGGCTGGGTGGTCCGCCGCAGTGGGAAAACTTAACCCCAACTGGGAAGGTCCCTATGTCGTGGAAGAGGCACTAAAGTCTGGGGGGTATCGCCTTCAGAATGTGGAGGGCCAACCTCTCATCCACACATGGAGTGGCGACGACCTTAAACGCTTCTATCCCTAGAAGTATGTAGTAACAGTGTTTTTGAATAAGAATATTTTATTTAAACTATGTGTATGAGAGTGATGCCACAGCTTGTAGGAAAGACTCTGAAAGCTCCAGAAATGCCCCAGAGCAGACCCGCTGTCCAGGCTCTCATCTAGCTGGCAGGTCCGAAGGCTCACTCGGTGGCAGGTTCCAAGGAGTTGAGAAGATGGCCCCGAGGAGACCCGCTGTCCAGGCTCTCATCTAGCTGGCAGGTCTGAAGGCTCACTCGGTGGAAGGTTCCAGGGTGTTCAGAAAATGGCCCCGAGCAGACCCGCTGTCCAGGCTCTCATCTAGCTGGCAGGACTGAAGGCTTACTTGGTGGCAGGTTCTGAGGTGATGAAGAAAGTGGCCCCGAGCAGACCCGCTGTCCAGGCTCTCATCTAGCTGGCAGGCCCGAAGGCTCACTCGGTAGCAGGTTCTAAGGTGTTGAGAAAATGGCCCGGAGCAGACCCGCTGTCCAGTCTCTCATCTAGATGGCAGGTTCGAAGGCTCACTCGGTGGCAGGTTCCAAGGTGTTGAGAAAATGGCCCCGAGCAGAACCGCTGTCCAGGCTCTCATCTAGCTGGCAGGTCTGAAGGCTCACTCGATGGCAGGTTCTGAGGTGATGAAGAAAGTGGCCCCGAGCAGACCCGCTGTCCAGGCTCTTATCTAGCTGGCAGGTCCGAAGGCTCACTCGGTGGCAAGTTCCAAGGTGTTGAGAAAATGGCCCCGAGCAGACTCGCTGTCCACGCTCTCATCTAGCTGGCAGGTCCGAAGGCTCACTCGGTGGCAGGTTCTACGGTGATGAAGGAAATGGCCCCGAGCAGACCTGCTGTCCAGGCTCTCATCTAGCGGGCAGGTCTGAAGGCTCACTCGGTGGAAGGTTCTAAGTTCTCAAGGGTGGATCTTGAGGGCACTCGCAGGGACCACGCGCCAGTAAAGTAATGTCACCTCTCTTCCTGACTACCTAAGCGAAACCCCAGTCTGGGCGAATGGTAAGGAGATACGAGTGGGGCAGGAAGCGGGAAGTCGAAAAGGGGCAGCACACCTAAGTCATCTTCGAGCATTCGCTGGGTGGCCAGGACAGTCGCACTACGACCTAGCGCCCTAATGAGCCTAGCGAGATATAACGGCGAATGAGAAAGAAGTAACGTCCTAATGAGCCCAGCGAGATATAGCGGCGAATGAGAGAAAAGTTGAGATAGCACAAAAATTGTAGTCAATATATATATCTTTTAAGGGCACTCGCCCCATTCATGATTACATTCAAAATGGTAAGTACAAAAAGAGTAAAAAATACAAAAGGCACTTCTCAAGGGTCGGCAGATTTCTCGCCTGAAGATCCTTCGCTCTCGCCCGAATCCGGGATGAGGGCGTCTTCCCGCGGCTCGCCGTTATCGTCCTCCAGGAAGGGGACCAGAATGTAGAGCTCGGGAACGACTTGGCGAGCGGAAAGGCATTCGGCCTCCGCCTTCAGATATCCAGCTCGCCGCAGCACCTACAGCGCATGCTTAACGGCGCTTTGCGCATTCTCCTGCATCAGTTGCTCTAGCTCGTGATGGGGGTAAAAGTGCCCCCCACTCCCCGGGTCGAGTGCCGACGCGACGGCTTCTCGCAACCGTGGACTTCGACTTTGGCTAGGCGGACTTCCTCTTCAAGGTCGACCACCTGCGCGCGAAGCATCCCGACGCTTGTAGCATCCTGAAGAAATGAAATAAAACCTGAGATAAAGGTGCGGCAATCAACAATGGTCATCCGCAGGGGTGAGAGAAAGTATACCTCTGCAACCGGGTGGCGGGCGAGAAGCGCTTCCGCGGCTTCCAGCTTCACTCTGAGCTCAGTCACCTCCCTAGAGATGAGAGCCCTGGCCTCCTCGACCCTGGCCAGATTCCGTGCCAAGTTGATGCTCCGGCAAGAAGACATGTGCGAGAGCTCCAGGGCCCGCAGCATGGCTCGAGCGGCCTCGTGGGCGAGAACTTGCGTCTTCTCGGCATCGAAGACCTCGGCATCCTCACGGCCATAGAGGGCATACGCAATGGCGTACGCCTCGCTGCTGGCGATGTCTCTCTCTATCCAGGTTGGATGGAGGGTAGAGAGCGAGACCCTGTTCGTGTTTCTGTCCCACTTGACCAGGGGATCCCCTGAGGGATCCACGTACCTCTCGCCGTTCGGGAAGTTGCGGTGGTCCCTGGGCAGCGGAGGCGGCGGCAGCGACGATCTCGCCTGAACCACCGTCCCATCTGGCACACCCGACCCCAAGGTTGGGGCCGGCACTTCGGTCCCCAGGTTTTGGGCTGGGACCTCCGTCCCTAGGGTTTGGGTTGGAGCTTTCACTCTAGAGGTCTCGCCCACAACCCCCTTCCCTTTGATGGAAGGAGGGCATCGCGACTTGTTGGGGGAGAGGAAGGAGTCGCCGCGGGTTTTCTCTTTCGGCTGCTGGGCTTGGAGGAGGAAGGCCCCTCCCGGCAGGCATCCGCGGTAGCTTGCGCGAGAGGCATGCAAAACCCAGGAGGCCGCGGCGGATGAAGGGGGAGGCTACGCACGCCTACATAATATTGCGAATGGTTTTAGCGAATGGTGTAAGAATCACAAAGTCAAAACGAATGAAGGAAGTATCGAAAACATACCCTCCCCCTTCGAATGAGCGGGAGCGAGTTGACGTTTCGCCGGAGATAGACGAGGTCCATCCCGTGCTCCAGAATATATTGGTGGAGTTTGGCCTCGTGCCCCCCTAGGGTCGGAGGGCGGAAGGTTGACTCCTCCTCCTGCACCGGGGCGAGAAGGGTGTTTCCCAGGCTCCCGCTAACGAAGATGAAGCGGAGAACCCAGTCGTGGTTTTTGTTCAGGAGCCCGTAGTGCTTGAGTGGGCTTAGACCCGAGAAAAAGGAGATGCCGTTGGTGCAGCGGAAGGTGTAGAGTTTGCGGAAGACGGGAAGTGAGAACTCGATCCCCTCTTCTCGCAGATAGCTCGCGTACCCGACCAGCATGGCGATGGAGTTGGGGTTGAGCTGGCCGGGCACGACCCCGTAGTACCTGAAGGTCTGGCGGAGTTCCGGCCAGATGGGAAGGCGAAACCCCACCTCGAAATGCTCTAGCGGGATCGCGAGAGCACAGGGTGAGATGGAGTTTAGGCGCTCTTCCGGCCTGGGCTTTCGCGCCTCGAACCCAAGCGGAATGTAATCCGCAACAGCTGTCAAGTAAGCCTCTTCGGAGAGGTCACAGGAGTCGAAAGTATGGTTGACGAATGCACTGGCGCACCTGGCCCTACCTTCCGCGTCACCACCCATTTCGCGAATGCAGAAGGAGAAGGGAGCAGCAGGGAAGGGAGAAGCGCGAGTGCTAGCGCGAGGAAAGAGGGGGAACGGATGGTAAGGTATTTAATACGGTGGTTGAAAGACCTATTTATAGAAGGACTAAACGGCGTTTGGGCTTTCGAGGTAACGGGTATGCGGATGGCAATCGCGCCTTCCCGACGCCTCGAAACCCGGGCCAATCCCTCTCGCCCATTAATGGCGAATGCCCTGTGGCTATTCGCTCGACGGCCACGCGAAAGAGCTAAGAAAACATTCGACAATAGCATATCATTCGGCAATACCCAGGCAAGCTACGATTAAAACAAAAAACGAGAAATAGAGCATTCGCAAAGCGTAGAGTATAAAATTATTACAGACAAATATAAAAGTCCAGCATCCGCAACACAGAAAACGAGGAAAGAAATAACAGGAGGGGTGAATGTCGACTAGATCAGAACTCCTCCCAGGCCCACCGACCTCGCCTTCGCGACCCAGCTTCCAGGGGCATTCACGGGCGGTAGTACGCGAGCATATTGGTGATCTCATGGGAAGCCAGTTGGAGTTGGTCCCGGGCTCGCGCGGCGTGTCTTTCGGGAGACAACTCCCCTCCTTCACCCCACTGGCGCTCCACCGTCGCGAGAAGGCGTGAGTAGTCCCGCCGAAGGTCCTTCAACTCACGCGCGACTCTCAGCCGCACATCATCCACCTGGCCGGCGATGTTCCGCTGGATGTGGATGAGCTTCCCCAAGACCTCCGTGATCCGCTCCTTCAGGGTCGAGTGATCTGAGGAGTCGCCCACGAAATCAGCGTGATCCCCAGGGGAGGGGAGAGGCGAGAGCATCCCCTCTTCCCCCTCGTTGTAGGAATCATGGGGGGGGGGGCCTTCCCGATAGCCTGCGAAATCACAAGTAGGTCAGTTGCGGTAAAATAAGCGAGTACGATAGGGGCAGGAGAGTAAACTGACCAGGGACGGGTTCACTATGACCTGAACGGCGAGAAGAATGGGGGAGGACCCCAGACAATCCTGCAGAAGGTGGTAGAACCTTCCCTTTCCCGGGGCGGTAAAGCGGAGGAGAAGGAGCCGGAGCATTCGTACGGTCATCAGCACAGAGGTGCTGACCCAGTTCCCGCTCAGGGGAGACCCTCGGTTCATTCGCGATAACAGAGGGGTTCTGCTGGACAGGGGAACTTTGAGAAATGGAGTCCCGCAGCGGGACGTCAAGGTTGAGGGCTGCGAGAAGGTAATGGTCAGTAACAAGCAACATGAAAGGAAAATCGAGAGGGCTCACAACTTACTGGATTGAAGTATGGTCTCGCCTGGAGGGGGTGGAGGTGTACAACCCCGTACCCGTCGAGTGGGACCCTCCCCAGATGGCCAGGACCCGAGTGTAACGCCCCCCAATATTTTGATATTTAATAAATTTGGGACGTGGTCTGCGTTTAGCGGGTTTGGGGTGCGTTTAGGGTGCGTTTAGCAGGTATGGTCTGCGGATAGCCAGTTTGGGCTAGGTTTTTTTTATAAAACCTAGAAACTAAACCCCCCCTAGAAGGAGTCCTCCCCCACCCCAATTTCTCGACCCCCTCTCTCTCGGTTCTTTGGAGCTGCCGCAAGGCCCGATCCCCCCTTCGTCTCTCTGTCTCGCGCCAGGAAGGAGGAGGCGACCCTCACTCCCCCTTCGTCTCTCTGTCTCGCGCCAGGAAGGAGGACGCGACCCTCACTCCCCCTTCGTCTCTTCGTCTCGCGCCAGGAAGGAGGAGGCCCGATCCCGACCCCCCTTCGTCTCTTTGCCTCGCCGCCAGCAACAGCAGGAGGCCGACCCTCGCTCCGGCCGGGAGCTCCTCTCCCGTGGCCCTCCGAGGTGAGATCCGGCCTGGAGCTCCTCTCCCATGGCCGTCCGAGGCAAGATCCGGCCGAGAGCTCCTCTCCCGTGGCCGACCGAGGCGAGATCTGGCCAGGAGCTCTTCTCCCTTGGCCGTCCGAGACGAAATCCGGCCGGGAGCTCCTCTCCCGTGGCCGACCGGAGCGAGGAGTGTCGGGGGTTTCTATCCCGCCACTCCTCTTCTTGTCTCCAAAGCATGAAAGTGGAGGCATATCAGATCGTGTAAAGCCGCTATGGCCGCTGGACGTCGAGCTCGCGCAAGGTCTTCGGTTGCGACTCCGCCAAGGCACGCGTCAAGGGTAACGAATTTCAACTCGGGCAGGTGAAGCCTTCAATTCTCATATTTGCATGAAAGCCCCTCTCCACCAACGGGTGGGGGGAGGGAGCTCTCCGACGGGTTGACGTGCGCGTCCCCGCTATTAACTGCATTAGCGCCCGGAAATGTGAGTACGGGTTTAGGCATTCTGTGTGAAGCCCATCCGGGTGTGTAGACCGGATTGGTGATGTTGCTGTGTGAAGCCCATCCGGGTGTGTAGACCGGATTGGTGATGTTTCTGTGTGAAGCCCGTCCGGACGTGGGGGCCGGATTGGTGATGTTTTGGGGACCCCGGAGAAGACTCTGTGGAAGATATTTAGTATTTGCTCGTATTTGTAAAATGTCACCGCCTCGGGAAAGGGGTGTGGGCAATGTAGCTCGGTTTGCTTCAATTGGCTGAGGCTCAGTTTGCTACCGCATGGCGAGACGTTGGCGTACAGGTGTCACAGTACCAAGCAGGGGGTTGCGGGCTTAAGCCCAAAGTTGTGCCGCCCCGAGAAGGGCTTATTTATTTATATTTGCCGGCCTGCGTGCCGAAGGGTGGAGCTTATGCTCTTGTAAATTAAAATGCCTGTGATGCCCTCATTAGGTAGCTTATATTTTTATCGTAGGCGAGTGGTGTTTTCACGAACCACTCGCCCCGTGGGAACCCCGAGGTGAAATTACCGGGAAGACCTTAAGGGGCAGTTAATTAACTCTTAGAACGGCGGAGTTACGCTGTCGGCAGTCCCATTTGGGCTGCGTATAGTCAGACTGTTTGTCGGGATTACGCTATCGGAGGCCCGGACGAGGAACGCTATAAATAGACCCAAGAGAGCACCTTTAGGAGTGGGATTCGGTTTGGGATTTCCCTTTAGATATTTTTGTTGGCCAAGAGAGTCTCCCAATGGTGCTTTGTCTCAGCTTTGGCTTGGGAGGGGAAGCGCTCAACGATCTTCCGGGTTAGAGGAGGGACCTCCTCGCTGTGACTAAGGTCTTAGTCAATCTTCCTAGTTTCCGGTCTACCTTCTCTGAGGGATCAGTAAGGGCTAGCCGCCCCTCATCTCGGTCAGGGCCCCGAACTCCACAAGAGACCGAGAAATCAGTTTCAACAGGAGGAGCAAGGTCCAGATATGGAGGAGGTGCCTCGTCCGCGAGAGGTGGCACCACGGCACTGTTCAAAACGTCCCCGTGGCCGTCCTCAGGCACCGAAATCCCCTGCGAATGGTCGGAGCGATTGCCGAATAAGGAGGCAGAAACTAAAAAGAAAGGCAGGAGGAATCTTCATACCTGAGTCCCAGGGTCTAGAGGAGTATTCGTCGGAGAGTCCGAGGCGGTCTCGCCTTTTTGGCGATTCATCCGAATCGCTTTGGCTCGCCGTGAGACATATGAGGCGCTCGAGTCTCGCTAGGATGTAAGCCAGGGAGCAAATCTGGCAGTTTTGGGGGCGGTTGCAGTTTGGGCCGCAGCCAGGCGTTCGATCATTTCTTGCGAGAGGGTCTCGTGGAAGGCTTGTGGTAAGACATTGGAAGTGGCGAAAGGTCCAGGGAGAGAAAACTCCGGGCCGAGATATAAAAATGGTCCAGAAAAGTCTGACATGAGGAGGTATATATAGGATGACAGTGGGACCCACTGAGTCTTATGGGTCCAGTCAGCAAGCACTCACCGAATACAGGGTTGGACTGTTCTTTCCAAGCGTAGGAACCGCTTGCAAAGAGCGGGGATTATGTACAACCCGTATTCGCCGAGTGGGTCCCTCAAGCCAACTTCCGGATCATTCGCCCAGGCTAAGGAAGGTGGAGAGATCCCCGGATTAGGGGGGTACGCTGCAGGCGAGAAGAAGTTCGGCGAGTGGCGCCCTCACGGACCACTCGCTCAGTAGCATGGGCACTCGCCCAGCTGAGCGGGAGATCGGCGAGTGGTGCCCTCACGGACCACTCGCTCAGTAGCATGGGCACTCGCCCAGCTGAGCGGGAGATCGGCGAGTGGTGCCCTCACAGACCACTCGCCCCAAAGGCTTTGAGGGGGAAATGACCATAATGCCCCTTGTGGGCTGCAAATAGCCCTTCGGAACAGCGGAGTTAGGCTATTAGCAGACCAATTTGGGGTGCGGTTAGTAAAACTAAAAGGCGGATTCGTGTTATCTGCAGACCAGCATAGGAAAAACTATAAATAGACCCTTAAGGGCACCATCGAGGAGATCCGATTTTAGAGAATCCTCTCCTCCAGGCTAGTTTTTGGTCGGCTGCTAGTGGCATCCAAGATGCCCGGTTGAGCTCTGGTTTGGGAGGGGAAGCTCTCTAAGATCTTCCGGGTGTGTGGCGGGACCTCCTCGCTTCAGCCTTGGGTCTTTTCTTATTCTCACATCCACCGTCAAGAGAGTCTAGTGAGGGAGAAGTAAGCATCGGCTGCACCCCCAGTGGGTCCGAACTCAAGAGGCCCGTTGCAGGTTTCAACATCTACAACTCAATCCTCTTTTGTATTTAAGCTTAAGAAAGCTCTTTATGGTCTCAAACAAGCTCCTAGAGCATGGTATGAGACTTTAACTAGTTTTCTTCTAGAGAATAAATTCATAGAGGCATAGTAGACAAAACCTTATTTTTCAGGATACATAAAAATAAAACTTTGCTAGTTCAAATATATGTAGATGATATTATTTTTGGCTCTACTGATTCAAATTTATGCAAAAGATTTTCTAATTTGATGCAATCTAAATTTTAAATGAGTAGTATGGGTGAATTATCATACTTCCTTGGTCTTCAAGTGAATTTTACTAAAAAGGATTTTGAGATATATAAAGGGTTGCCCTAATCTAGAAATTTGGTATCCAACAACATCTGAATTTGAATTAACTGGATTCTCAGATTCAGATTATGCTGGATGCAGAGTAGACAGGAAAAGCACATCAGGAACTTGTCAGTTTCTTGGTGATAGGCTTGTGTCTTGGTTTTGTAAGAAACAGACATATGTGTCCACATCAACAGCTGAAGCTGAATATATAGTTGTAGGCAGTTGCTGCTCGCAAATGTTGTGGATACAAAATCAGCTCCTAGACTATGGTGTCAACTTAAATAATTCAACTATATTTTGTGACAACACTAGTGCAATATCTATAGCACAAAATCCAGTTCTCAATAGTAGGACTAAACACATAGAAATTAGGCACCACTTCCTTAGGTATAATGTGGATAAAAATAAAATCTGCCTACAGTTCATCTCTACTGATTTGTAAAGAGCTGACATCTTCACCAAGCCCTTGGATGAAAAGAAACATATATTCTTTATAAATCAGTTGGGAATGATAGATGGAGACTCAATCTATTAAAAAATTAAGTTTTCTACTTACCCAGCTCTTCATTGAACTGAACTCGACGAAATCAAGTTTTTCGCCGAACGGAGATCGACGAAGTCATCAAGTTCGTCGAACCGAGATCGACGAAAGCTCATTTTTCGTCGAACCCAGTTTTTCTGAAGCTTTTTATTTCAGCCTGTCTTCATTAATAAAATTTTTTATTAGCTGAATATCTACAGAATTGCTTCTCTTTCCAGTTCCCTTTGCACTTGATCTCTATTTTATTATGCAGGAACAACAACAATATGAATCTTGCATCCTTCCCTACCTCCATCAAATGTCCCTTCTTCAAGGGGCCTAGCTTCAGGCTTTTCCTGAAACTCGGCAGGGGGAGAAGTTTTGCATGAACAAGCTCCATTTGATGCACTGTTTTGCTCAGGGGGAGTTGTTCTATAATCTAGGCAAGAGAGAAAGCTGAAGAACCTCCAGAACTCAGGGGGAGACACTCTCAGGGGGAGTTACTGTTTGAAGAAAAGCTTGATAAAGCTTACAGCAGCTTGCTGATTACAGTTTAAAGTTTCAGAAAAGTATTCTGTAATTCAGATGCAGATACAACTCAGAAGAAAATTTTTATTTTAGCTAATTCAATATCAGTTATTGCTACAACATAGCTAATCAAAATTATAAAGCTGATCAAAAGAAGAAAGCAGTTTGCAGATTAAGATTTCAAAATATCTATATACAGATTTCAAAATGTTGTCTTTGGATTTTAAAAGGAGCAGCAGATAACACATTCAGAAATCAGATAAAGATTCAATTCAGAATTCAGAACAATACAGTTCAGTTCAGATAAGAATTCAGAACAACACAGATCAGACAAAATCAGAATTTCAGAATTCAGAAGCAACAGAATTCAGAAATATCAAGGTTCTGATTGTATTTTCAGTTTTATTCTTATTGAAATGTATTTTCAAAACTCAGAGTACTTTTCATTTCATATCTGATAAAATATGTAAAATATATCAGATATATTCATACTCTGTTGTTTTTGATGTTTTAGCATTTGTTTATTTTTCAACTTTTGTCAAATGGTGTCCTAACCCAAATAGGGGGAGATTGTTGGAACAAACCTATTTGTGATTTGGGCTAGGATCACCATATGTTAACTAAGGACAAGTTGACCACAATGTATAGTTTATGGGTCAAGAGTTTATGAAGAAATTTGACTGTTAGAACTAGAAATTTCACTAAGTCTCAACATTCGTCGAACGACGCTCAGCATTCGCCGAACGCCGCTCAGCATTTGTCGGAAGGCGATCAACGAAATATCAAGGAAGCAATCGACGAGATCCAGTCATCTATGTGCTCGACAAATGGCTGCCAGCGCTCGACAGATTCCAGCCAGCGCTCGATAGATTCCAGCCAGCGCTCGACAGATTCCATCCAGAGCTCGATAAATTCTTTACTGAAGCTCAGATCGACAAATACAGATTTCAGATTAATTAATTCTTAAAGATCAGTTATATATCAGTTCTCTGAACACAGATCGACGAAGGCAATGGCTCTTTCCAATCAGAGCAAGTAAGGAAACATATTTCCTTATTATTTAAGTTATAGTCGTTGACACTTCCAGCAGAAAAGGACAAATCGTGGAAAAAGGAAAGAGATTACAGCGTGCAGCTGTACTGTTCCTAGAATACCTTATCAGATATAATATATCCCTTAATATAAGGGCTCTGCATTTAATAGTTGTCAGATATTTGAAAAGGGAGAAGATATACAGCAGATTATACACAAGCTTATACGACAAATCAAATAAAATAGAATACTTTACATATTTGATGTACCAGAAATCGACAGAACAGGGATAGAGAGATTTACATGAAGAATTGAAGAATAAAATATAGATCTTCATCATCTTCAAAAAGGGCATTATTCAGAAGAGAGAACTTTGATCTTCTTCCTCCTTCTCGAGCAGCAACAACTTTCTGAGAACATCTTCATCAACAACACTCTCTCAAATTTTGCTGTAAGCCCAGATCTTCAAATGAGAAACAACAACCTGAGAAGCATTCTTGCCTTTCAGTCTTATCTGCTACTGGAAGATCAAATCTTTCAAAGAAAAGCTCCAGCAACATCTACTGTCAAACAAATTCATATCAGACAGAGGAGCATTTCAACATCAAATCCACTAGAGTCTTCTCTATACATATTGACAGAGAAGAACTTCATTACCCCTCTCCATCTCCTTCTGTACAGGGTTAATACTCCCTTCAAAAGTGTAACTCACTGGTGGCAAGACACCTTATCAAAAAATCCTTGTTTGGTTTGTAAGCACCTTATCAAAAGCTTATCGGTGATTAGGGCACCTGATCAAACTCCCATTGGTGTGTGGACACCTTTTCAAAAATCCCTTGGTGTGAGGGCACCTTATCAAAAATTCCTAGTGGATCCTACCAAGTGTGGTAGAAGAGTAGACGTACCCAGGTTATTGGGGAACTACTATAAAATTTCCTTGTGTCTTCTGTGCTGTGAATTTCTGTGTTTTATTGTTGTGCTGATTTTCATTCCTTGTCTTTACTTAGTTTTTATTACACACTCTCATATACACATATATATATCACTATTTTTAATTTCGCTATAAAACTAAGGGAAAAAGTTTTTAAACTCTATTCACCCCCTCCAGAGTTAATTTAAGATCTAACCTCCACTTTCATACCCTTCATCCCCACACATATGATTCTCATGACCAAGTCGTGCTAACCAGCACTCAAGGACTTTCACCAAGTCCTTACTCGATTTCCACAAGATATAACCATATCCTACAGACTACACCAAACCGACACCGCTGCCCCTAGTGAGTTGTCATAACTCTAACGCGGTGAAATGTGTAAGTTATGGGATTACTCTCTATAAATCCTTTAGGACTACTCACGTAGTAAGTGATACATTTAGGTTCACTACCAAGGTTTTCCCAACTATATTTACTAGTCCTTTCCAAGCTCATACAAGAGTCACTACATGTCTTGAGTATAATTTAACTCATGATTAATCAAATATTACAATATACACACGTTCCTAGATTACCATTCTTAATGGGCATAATACCATTCCCCGTTCATCAAAACAACTTATAACATCTTCATCGCACTTCAAGTACACCCAACTTCACCACAACTATTTATGAACGGTAAATTTATATATTATAATTAACAAATTCCCAACAAACATATGCTCAACAATTCTGAAACTAAACGAGGATGATCGTAATATCGTCGAACAAGTGCTCTTCGATTCTTGAAATCATGAGATCCATATCCAAAGGATCATATATATTCTGCCCATATTCAAGCACAGAACTTGACATTCTCTTGATTTCAAGTTTTATGGGATTAATGAACCCAATATCATGACATGGAAAAATAATCATAATTATTCAAACATCCTAACTTTTCACCACCCGATATGTCATGGTGCAACCCCATTTCAACCTTCCAATTCCCAAAAATGATGTTATTGTAAGACCCCATTTTTTTTTACAAAACCCGGGTCTTATGCCCAGAACCGCCGCTTTGCGGTGACACCCTCACTCGGGAAGGTCGCCACTAACAAAACACCGATCCTGCCGGCCTTATCGATCACAAAGAAGTAAAGCTTAAGCGGACTTATATAAGCCAAGTCCATATCACATAAAAGTAAAATCATCATACAGAGATGTCCACATCAAATGTCTGAAATAAATGGTATGTTAAAAATAAAGGGCTTATGCCCTGTACATCAATTCCTCACTACATTTTCTCTCGTGGAAGCATAAAATACTAAAGCTAAACGATGCTCACCGATCCTGCCAATGGTGCTCTCGTGCTAGAATGCCCCGTCTCCATCTGCACCAGCCTCTGGTGCTGCAGCATCTCCTCGGTCCCATAAAATGATAAGGTCCACCGACCGTTAGTCAAAAGACTAAGCCAATCCCCCAACCCTCCCCCGGTGACTCCTAGGCACCAAACGGGAGGAATGAAGCAGAGGACAACAAAGGGTGTAAACAATAGCACGTGACGAGAATAGAATCTACAGGGAATGACTACCACTACACAATATATATCATAACTGAAGTAGTAAGTAAGGTGGAGTAAGAACAAGTAAAGTAGACAAGTAGAGCAAATATATAAGGGTATGTAAAAAAAAGTAACCGTTGATTTATAGGAATGCCCACACAAACCTATAGACCAAGGGGTTGTTTATCAAGGCCTATCATATAAGAAGTCCCATAACCAACTTAGACGATATGGGTAGGGGTTGAAATGCAATGTTGATGCTATGACATGCAAGGTATGCGGTTAAATGTTATGTTAACACAAGTGCAACCCACACACTACGACTCTATGCGCACAGACCTTTAGTTCCCCCTTTTTGGAGCTAGCAAAACTCCCAGGATACTTTCGTAGTGGAAAACAGAAGCGGTGGGCTGGGCCTCGCCCACCTCTAGGTTGGCATTTGCACTACCTAACGACCTAACGTATGCCTCAATGCTAAGAACACAACATCGGAGCTCCTGTGTACTCATACTGGTTAGTCCACCAGACTTTTCTTGGTAAAGGGTTATCCACACTTACCGATCCCAAGTATTAATGTCGGTGCAACGACCATCAACACTAAGGACCCACCTTATGCACATGCAAACGTGTTTACATCTATCTCCGAGCCATAAGCTTCCCGGCCTAAACCGTCTGGCACAACAATTATGGTTGAGTCCCAACTCACCAGACTAATAAGTCTATTGCTACAAATACCAAGTCTACCGCTCGTAAAACCAAACCAACTAAAGCACCCGTGACAATAGAGTGTGAGTGAGTATATTACTTAGTTAATCTTGTATTACAACTTAACCCTACAGTTTTATGGTTGACCTTGGACTTCCCGAGGATTACCCTGTAAGGGGCTCGCTATGGTACTAGGAACTATACTGGGATGACACCCCAAGGCTCCCTTTCTCAAGACATTTAATGTTATGTCTACCCATATGCCTAAGCCTCTTACCATTTCACTTGTATTAACCCTAGGTGGTTTATGACACGCTAGGGGAAAGACGATCTTTCGTCAATCCCAAGCACGACCTTACCCTCAGCTCACCCATCACTCTTATCTCCTAAAATCCTTTTTGATGACCTCATCTTCTTCATCCTGACCATGTACACCAACCGCATGCCACTTCCACTTGGTAGACCCCTAAATACCCAAGTTTCCCATTTTTACTATACGTAGACCAAACTAACTATATGAAACTAATAAGTAGAAGTAATCCAAATATTCATCCACATGACACAAGATTTTTACTGGAGGACTATCATGGCATTATAAGACTATATCCAAAGATTAATATTTTTCCTTAACATTTTAGCATTTATTTTAATTTCTCCAATATTTGCGAAGCCTGAACATGAAGTGCAAGGTATTCTTATGATAAGGCTCCCATAAAATTAAGGTAAATTTATCATGCCAAAATAACAATAAGTACAGAATGTCACAATTTTACAATCTGGAATTGTCCTCTAATTATAATAATTAGCATCTATCCAAAATTTGAGGTTAATGAAGGAACCATCAAAATTACTTATCAAAAAATTATGGGAAAATTACTAGACCTTCTTATTAGTCAGAAACGTTCACTGGCCAAATTTCAGAATTTATAAAGGCAAATTAGTCACATAAATGAATATTCCAAAGAAACCCTGTCTAGGGAAAATTGTGAAGGAACCTTCTGTTAAATAATTCTAAAAATTATGAAAGAAATACTAGATCTCCAATATATTCATAAAGGCTTGCTGATTGAGTTTCACAATTTATGGAAATCATTTTCTCACCTAAATAAATATTCCAAATAAATCCTAATATGAACATGTTGTGAAGTAGACTACTGATAACAATCTCAAAAAATTATATAAAAATTTACTAAGCGTCCTTGTGCCCTGAAATGTCCTATCACCAAGTTGCACATTTTTCCAGAGAGTATTGGACCCTCAATTATATTTCTTAAGGTTAAGGTAAAATAAGTGACTTGTTAATGAAGTGTTGGTTAATTCATTTTACTAATTACACAAAAATTACCAGAGGCCTTTCATGTGATATTAAAGGTACTACCAAGGTTTCACCATCATCCAAGGCCATTTGAGCATGTAAATCTCCTTTACAAGAAAAAGCCCTAACGGGGTTATAATCTAATTTAGGGGGGATAAATACTCCTAAAATTCTCTCAAAATTCCCTATTGCATTATTACACCCCATGAACATAAATACTAAGTCCCATGGCCATTTTAGGACTTTTGACAACATGACCTTCACAAGGTCCTATATGCACCCCAAGGGATAAAGCTAGGATCCTAGGGCATATCCACCTCCACACCACACCAAATCACTCATGGGGGTGTTTTAGGTGATCCTAAACCAGTGGCCAAAGTTTCAACTCATGTTGATGAGTTTTGACCACCATACCCCAAGATAACACCATACCCTAATTTTGACCTAATTTGACCCAACTTGGGTTAACCGATTACCTATCTAAATCAGTCCCAATTGGGCTGAAATTTTTACCAAGGTCATATAGTAACCCTAAGGAGCACCCACCTAAATTTGGAGGGGATTGTGAGTCATTAGACCCATTAATTAATTAACATTTGATTTATGAAATTATTACAAAAACCATAGAAAAATGTTCTCCTAAAATTCTCATCTTTTAATATGCTAAGGGGGTTGATGTAAGTAGCCTAGGTTTCAATTTTCATGCCCATATCATTTCTCTATTAAGAGTTATTCAAGGAAAGGTGAATACGCTACCCTAGGGACCAGTCCTAGCAAAAAGTCTCTACAGGGAGCTACAATGCCCCTATTGGGCTGAAATAAAATTTCCCTTGATCTACACACCAAGGGCTACAAAGTTTATGTTGTGCACTTTTCCAGCAGAGGTGGTCTATTATTTTTAATAATTAAAACAAAACACTACTAAATGTGTGGCAGAAAATGATATAAACATTTAATCATAAGAAATGATTCTGCATGAATCTTGGCGCGGTTTGGACGACATCTGCTCATCGTCTTCCTTCAGCCAAGGCCTAATATTTAACCGTCCTGGGCCTTCTTTCCCCTCACTTTACCGGCCACCTGAGCACCGCCCCGGCCGACCAATGCCACCACCACCTTCGTGGAGGCGGTGGCCGACGATTATTGGTAGTTGGCTGGCCGGAGGTGGCCGAAGTGGGGGATTTTGCGGGGAAAAAGGGCTCACAACGAGCCCTCTTGGAAGTGCGATCCGAGCCCAATTGAGCTCGGATCAAGCCCCGAAACATCAAAAGATCTAGCACTAGAGGAGAGGAAGCGGATCAAACCTGTGTGGGGGCTTGGTGGCGCGTATCCCGGTGAGTCGCCTTGGACGGAGGTGGAGCTTACGGCACCATGTAAATCCTAGCTTCTGGTGCTCGATTTCTTCGGGGAAGAGGGGGTTTCACTCCTTTCCGACCTCTGAAGATGTTTAAGGGGTCAACTGAGGCTATAAGAGAGGAGTTACTCGAATTACCATTAATGGCCATAAGTGGAAATTTCGGCTACACTTGGGGGGATGCAATGGCCATCAATAAGTCTAGGAAGAAGCTTAAAACTTCTCCTCTCCCCAAGGGGAGAGGAAAGGAGCCATCAATTGCTCAGATTGGGGGTTTCTTCTTCCTCCCCAATAACTCCCCTCTCTTTCTCTCTCTTCCATATTGGGCTCTCTCTCTCCTGGCTGGCTCTCTTCAAATTGGATGGCCAACTCAGCAGCATTCAATCCCCATGAGGTGGTGGACCACATCAATTGGGTCTAGCTCAAGTGGATTAGGTTCAATTTGGGTAATGTAGGTCATTTTGACCTAAACTTAGGCTAAGGCTGACTTTGGTCAAATTGTCCACTTAGGTTGACCACAATGGGTGGATAGTGACCCCTTGGACTCCCTTAAGGGTTCGGAAGGTCTAGGTAGGGTCAATTTGGCAAGGTGAGGGTGAATTGCCCCTTTATAGGACACTTTGACCAAATTTAGGGCTAGGGTTGACTTTGGGTAAATTGGACAAATTAGAGGTCCCATGATGGGGCTTTTTGGTCCATTAGGTCCCTAGTACCCTCGTAAGGGTGGGGCAAGCTCAATTTGGCATGGTGGAGGCCAATTGAACCTATTTGAGTTAGTTTGACCAATCTAGGGTTAGGGTTGACTTTAGCCAATTTGGCCTCTTTGGTTGACCCTAATGGATCCTTGGTGCTCCAAGGAGACACCTAATGAGTTAGTGATGCTATGGTGGGGGTCAAGGTTCAAGGTGAGACACTAAAGTCCAACCCTAGGCTTGGTATCTGCAAATTGCTATATGCAGACCACTTAGGTTTTCTACATGTGAAATTTTCTGAAGATCTAGGAGTGAGCAGGAATTGTACAACTCAAAGCTATATCAAACAAACAGAAGCACATAAAGTAACACAATCTTTATTGATGATAGCAAAAGTCTTCATTACATAGTGAGATATACATGGCGAGACATGATTTCGCCTGTACACAAATCCAAAGGAAATTGCAAAGCTGAAGGAAAGATAACCAGAGGTCTGAAATCCTGAGACCGCCAGACCGCCCGACCTGGCTGTTCGCGCGACTTGATCAACACCAACTGAACCTCTGTGACCACCCGAACTCCACTGATTCTCCCAAATTCTAGCAACCCGCACTACAAGCCGCGAGATCGCCCGAACACCTTAGAAGAAGAGGTGACAGCTGCTTCCCGCACAATCCGCAGAAGCTGCACAAGGGAATTCAATCAGCTAACCGACCAGTTACAAAAAAAAGAGACCACAGGAAATAGGCGTGAGCTCAGCTTACACTTGGTGCGATTAATTTTGCTGCTACAATGACTCCTATTTATAGGCGTGCGATCTGATCCAGTCACCACCCTATGAGATAGAATCACCGCCCCTTGATCGCGCGACCAAGACCGGTCAACCCGCGCGATCATCAGAAGATCGCTCTGCGCCTGTGAGCTCGCCGACTCCAAACCTGGCCGGAGATCGCCACTCCTCCAAGAAGCCGCGCGATCATGACAACTCTCCCAGTCATGATGCTCACCACCGGTGTTCGCCTATATACGACCTCCCCCAGAGACCGCAAACACCACTAAGCCGACTAGGGCAACAGCCTGCCAAGTTGACTAACCACTAGTGACCGCATATACCAGCAGGTCGCCGAAGGACTAGCTATATGAACACAAACCAGAGACCGTGCAACTAATAAGACCTTAGTCTGCGCGCACCCCAGGAACCCAGACAGCCATCAGATGGACTGCCCCTTCAAGAGAACAGACCGCGCGGTTAACTGCTTAACCCGCACGGTATAGAACAACACGCCACTCAGTCTCACACACCAGATAGCGCGGCCTCACCTCGGCACCTTGGACAGAACGAACGGCGGTCAGGCTGAATAGACCTGCGGCTAGACCAAAGAGACCAGACCGTAGAAGGAGACCGCAAGACCGCGCGGTTAACAGACCGCGTGAACTCCCTCCCAGACCGCCAACTTCCACTTCAACATTTTCAACACTCCCCCTAGAAGTGGGAAGTTGAAAACAGCCCAAGTAAACTCCTTAGATGAGTGAACGACCCCTTCGCAAGCGCCTTTGTGAATATGTCAGCAATGTTGTCCTGACTCCGAACATGCTCGACCGAAAGAGATCCCTCCAGCACTTTCTCACGAATGAAATGATGCTCGATCTCGATATGCTTGGTCCTCGCGTGACAAACTGGATTAGTAACCAGTTTAAGAGCACTCTCATTTTCGTCGCGGAGCAAAGTCGGACCCCGAACCTCCTTATGGACGTCTCCCACCAACCTCCTAAGCCAACTTGGGTTAACCGATTACCTATCTAAATCAGTCCCAATTGGGCTGAAATTTTTACCAAGGTCATATAGTAACCCTAAGGAGCACCCACCCAAATTGGAGGGGATTATGAGTCATTAGACCCATTAATTAATTAACATTTGATTTATGAAATTATTACAAAAACCATAGAAAAATGTTCTCCTAAAATTCTCATCTTTTAATATGCTAAGGGGGTTGATGTAAGTAGCCTAGGTTTCAATTATCATGCCCATAGCATTTCTCTATTAAGAGTTATTCAAGGAAAGGTGACTGCCCTACCCTAGGGACCAGTCCTAGCAAAAAGTCTCTACAGGGAGCTACAGTGCCCCTATTGGGCTGAAACAAAATTTCCCTTGATCTACACACCAAGTGCTACAAAGTTTATGTTGTGCACTTTTCCAGCAGAGGTGGTCTATTATTTTTAATAATTAAAACAAAACACTGCTAAATGTGTGGCAGAAAATGATATAAACATTTAATCTTAAGAAATGATTCTGCACGAATCTTGGCGCGGTTTGGACGACATCTGCTCATCGTCTTCCTTCAGCCAAGCCCTAATATTTAACTGTCCTGGGCCTTCTTCCCCCTCACTTTACCGGCCACCTGAGTGCCGCCCCGGCCGACCAATGCCACCACCACCTTCGTGGAGGCGGTGGCCGAAGATTATAGGTGGTTGGCTGGCCAGAGGTGGCCGAAGTGAGGGGATTATGCGGGGAAAGAGGGCTCACAACGAGCCCTCTTGGAAGTGCGATCCGAGCCCAATTGAGCTCGGATCAAGCCCCGAAACATCAAAAGATCTAGCACTAGAGAAGAGGAAGCAGATCAGACCTGTGTGGGGGCTTGGTGGCGCGTATCCCGGTGAGTCGCCTTGGCCGGAGGTGGAGCTTTCAGCACCATGTAAATCCTAGCTTCTGGTGCTCGATTTCTTTTGGGAAGAGGGGGTTTCACTCCTTTCCGACCTCTGAAGATGTTTAAGGTGTCAACTGAGGCTATAGGAGAGGAGTTACTCCAATTACCATTAATGGCCATAAGTGGAGATTTCGGCTACACTTGGGGGGGGGGGGGGGGGGGGATGCAATGGCCATCAATTAGGCTGGGAAGAAGCTGAAAACTTCTCCTCTCCCCAAGGGGAGAGGAAAGGAGCCATCAATTGCTCAGATTGGGGGTTTCTTCTTCCTCCCCAATAACTCCCCTCTCTTTCTCTCTCTTCCATATTGGGCTCTCTCTCTCTCCTGGCCGGCTCTCTTCAAATTGGATGGCCAACTCAGCAACATTCAATCCCCATGAGGTGGTGGACCACATCAATTGGGTCTTGCTCAAGCAGATTGGGTTCAATTTGGGTAAAGTAGGTCATTTTGACCTAAACTTAGGCTAAGGCTGACTTTGGTCAAATTGTCCACTTAGGTTGACCACAATGGCTGGATAGTGACCACTGGGACTCCATTGAGGGTGAATTGCCCCTTTATAGGACACTTTGACCAAATTTAGGGCTAGGGTTGACTTTGGGTAAATTGGACAAATCAGAGGTCCCATGATGGGGCTTTTTGGTCCATTAGGTCCCTAGAACCCCCCTAAGGGTGGGGCAAGCTCAATTTGGCATGGCGGAGGCCAATTGAACCTATTTGAGTTAGTTTGACCAATCTAGGGTTTGGGTTGACTTTAGCCAATTTGGCATCTTTGGTTGACCCTAATGGATCCTTGGTGCTCCAAGGAGACACCTAATGAGTTAGTGATGCTATGGTGGGGGTCAAGGTTCAAGGTGAGACACTAAAGTCCAACCCTAGGCTTGGTATCTACAAATTGCTATATGCAGACCACTTAGGTTTTCTCCTTGTGAAATTTTTTGAAGATCTAGGAGTGAGCAGGAATTGTACAACTCAAAGCTATAGCCAACAAACAAAAGCACATAAAGTAACACAATCTTTATTGACGATAGCAAAAGTCTTCATTACATAGCGAGATATACATGGCGAGACATGATTTCGCCTGTGCACAAATCCAAAGGAAATTGCAAAGCTGAAGGAAAGATAACCAGCGGTCTGAAATCCTGAGACCGCCAGACCGCCCGACCTGGCTGTTTGCGCGACTTGATCAACACCAACTTAACCTCTGCGACCTCCCGAACTCCACTGATTCTCCCAAATTCCAGTAACCCGCACTGCAAGCCACGAGACCGCCCGAACACCTTAGAAGAAGAGGTGACCGCTGCTTCCCGCACAATCTGCAGAAGCTGCACAAGGGAATTCAATCTGCTAACCGACCGGTTACAAAAAAAGGAGACCGCAGGAAATAGGCGCAAGCTAAGCTTACACTTGGTGCGATTAATTTTGCTGCTACAATGGCTCCTATTTATAGGCGTGCGATCTGATCCAGTCACCACCCTATGAGATAGAATCACCGCCCCTTGATCGCGCGACCAAGACCGGTCAACCCGCGCGATCAGCAGAAGATCGCTTTGCGCCTGTGAGCTCGCCGACTCCAAACCTGGCCGGAGATCGCCAATCCTCCAAGAAGCCGCGCGATCATGACAACTCTCCCAGTCATGACGCTCACCACCGGTGTTCGCTTATATACGACCTCCCCCAGAGACCGCAAACACCACTATGCCGACTAGGGAAATAGCCCGCCAAGTCGACTAACCACCAATGACCGCATATACCAGCAGGTCTCCGAAGAACTAGCTATATTAACACAAACCAGAGACCGTGCAACTAAGAAGACCTTAGTCTGCGCGCACCACAGGAACCCAGACAGCCATCAAACGGACTGCCCCTTCCAGAGAACAGACCGCGCGGTTAACTGCTTAACCCGCACGGTATAGAACAACACGCCACTCAGTCTGACACACCAGACCGCGCGGCCTCACCTCGGCACCTTGGACAGAACGAACGGCGGTCAGGCCGAATAGACCTGCGGCTAGACCAAAGAGACCAGACCGTAGAAGGAGACCGCAAGACCGCGCGGTTAACAGACTGCGTGAACTCCCTCCCAGACCGCCAACTTACACTTCAACATTTTCAACACTCCTCCTTGAAGTGGGAAGTTGAAAACAGCCCAAGTAAACTCCTTAGCTGAGTGAACGGCCCCTTCGCCAGCGCCTTTGTGAATATGTCAGCAATGTTGTCCTGACTCCGAACATGCTCGACCGAAAGAGATCCCTCCAGCACTTTCTAACGAATGAAATGATGCTCGATCTCGATATGCTTGGTCCTCGCGTGACAAACTGGATTAGTAACCAGTTTAAGAGCACTCTCATTTTCGTCGCGGAGCAAAGTCGGACCCCGAACCTCCTTATGGACGTCTCCCACCAACCTCCTAAGCCAGATGGCTTCTTGAGCAACCTAGGCCGAAGCCTTGCATTCCTCTTCCGTGGTAGAGACAGCCATAGAATCTTGCTTCTTGCTGCGCCATGAAGACGAATCCAGACGTCGACTTCCGATCATCCGAATCTCCCCCGTAATCAGCATCCATGTACCCATGCACCTCGAAGCCCGCATCCCTGATATAAAGGAGACCCATATCCGAAGTCGCCTTGACATACTTCAATATATTCTTGGCCGCTAGTAGATGAGGCATCCGTGGTTCCGCCATATAAGGACTCACCCTGCCAACTGCATACGCAATATCCATCCTAGTGATCGTCAGATAGATCAAGCTCCCAACCAGAGATCGGAACACAATCGGGTCTTCCAGAATCGTCCCCTCATCCTTCCAAAGTTTCAGGGCCTTCTCTAGAGGTGTAGAGATGCACTTCCCTTCATTCATACCGAATCGCTCCACGATTCGCTCCGCATATCCAGCCTGGGACACTAGCACTCCACTTCCCTTCCTCTGCACTTTGAGTCCAAGGAAATGGTGAAGTTCACCCAAGTCCTTCATCTCAAACCTTAAATTCTCTATTTGCTAGCGCTGATGGTAGCGCTACCGCCAGGCGCTAGTGATCCATTCGACACACCTTTCGGTCGACATTAAGTGTCGACGGGAAGTTATCCCTTCTCGTCGACCCGTTGACATGCTAGCGCCGACGGTAGCACTTCCGTCGGGAGCTAGTATTCCTACCAACACTCCTTACCGTCGACATTAAGTGTCGATAGGAAGTGATCCCTTCCCGTCGACAAGTCGACTTGCTAGCGCCGGTGGTAGCACTACCGTCGGGCGCTAGTGATTCTATCAACACTCCTTCCCATAGACATTAGGTGTCGATGGGAAGTTATCCCTTCCCATCGACCAGTTGAGATGCTAGCGCCGGTGGCAGCGCTACCGCCGGGCGCCAGCTAACAGGAAGCAGGTCCTCTATTATTCATCTCCAAACTACTTCGTTGGCAGCCCCACTCCAAATCATATACATATTCTTTCCTTCCCTAATAGTGGGTCTCCCATCACTATGTCTATGTCAAATATGATTCAAGTTCAATATTTGCTACCATATCTATAATTAAAGCCCTTTTTAACATGGACTATTCATCATCTTCCTCCACAAGAATTAGGGCATTTCACCTTCTCTCCTCCAACACTCCCTCATTTGTCCACCGATCTTCATGAAATCAACTCCTTTAACTTCGTATTGAATAAAGGAGTTGATCGAAGACATACACGCGTCGAACGACGCCCTAGAACATATGCTCTAGCGTGGCAACTTCCTACGAAACTCCATTAATCTCACTAAATCAACCTCTTTTGACCTAAATGTCTCTCCTAATTAGATCTGAAGATCTAGCACCAAGGGAGAGGGGTCAGAAGTCACCTGATTTCCGGATGACGATCGCAGTTGTCTCCTTGACGCCATGACGGTGGTCGGCCGAGCTCAAGTCCTTCTCCAAACTTGCTCCTTCAAGAACCCTAAGTTATAACCTAAGGTGTGAGGAAGAAGATGAAGAAAAGAAGAAGAAGATGATGATGAATAGGGCCATCTGATTAAGAGTTCATCTATTCATGTTAGGAGAGAATGAAGAGAGAGAGAGAGAGAGAGAGAGAGAGAGAGAGAGAGAGAGAGAGAGAGAGAGATTTGCATTAATGAGCATTAAATGCGATTCCATCTTTCCAACCCTTATGTTTGAACTCCACATTAGGTGACAGCTGCTTATTGGATTTTAATTCCACCCTTAACCTAGTTTTAGGCAATTTAGGCCACCCACTATGGAAGAAATCACGTGCACTGATTCGTCCGCTACCGTCGGCACTAGCTCCCTTCTACCAATCCATTGCCATTTACTTTATAACTTCAAGGGGTGAGGGTTACACCCACTCCTGGAGTTCAGGGCACATCCATGGCACCATTAGGACCTCAAGACTCCTACCTAGCCCAAGCATCTCCAAGTGACTCGTGTCACTCGAGGGGTCTAGTTCGAATAGTGATGTTACAAATCCAATAAACGAAGAAACAATTTTGTCCCCGAAATTTAGGTTGGGGCTATGCGGATTAAAGGTCGGACTATGTAAATCCAATTCGGAGTACACTTGATGAGGTTATTAATTTAGTATGTCTTGATTCCCACTTAACCCTTGTGCGTGGCATTACTTATCCACATTGCATCGCGCATCACCCAACTTTTCCCCATTTGTACCTTTATAATTCTCCATAAAAAACGTAAACAAAATTATGTACAAGAAGACGCTTGAATGTCTCCCACCGTGATGAAGACCATCGTTGTTTTGTACAGGTAGGGACTTGTAACTCTACTCATCATGATCAAATTTAGTATCTCCCTCAAGTTTGCACGAGCAGTTGGTCGATACAATCATTTACCCTGTTGGAACAACCCTATTTGTGATTTGGGCTAGGATCACCATATGTTAACTAAGGACAAGTCAACCCCAATGTATAGTGTATGGGTCAATAGTTTAGGAAGAAATTTGGCGGTTAGAACTAGAAATTTCACTAAGTCTCAGCATTCATCGAACGACGCTCAACATTCGTCGAACGACGCTCAGCATTCATCGGACGACGATCGACGAAATATCAAGGAAGCGTTCGACGAAATCCAGCCATCTCTGCGCTCGACAAATGGCTGCCAGCGCTCGACAGATTCCAGCCAGCGCTCGATAGATTCCAGTCAGCGCTCGACAAATTCCAGCCAGAGCTCGATAAATTCCTTACTGAAGCTCAGATAGACAAATACAGATTTCAGATTAATTAAATCTTAAAGATCAGTTATATATCAGTTCTCTGAACACAGATCGACGAAGGCAACGGCTTTTTCCAATCAGATCAAGTAAGGAAACATATTTCTTTATTATTTAAGTTATAGTCGTTGACACTTCCAGCAGAAAAGGACAAATCGTGGAAAAAGGAAAGAGATTATGGCGTGCAGCTGTACTGTTCCTAGAATACCTTATCAGATATAATATATCCCTTAATATAAGGGATCTGCATTTAATAGTCGTCAGATATTTGAAAAGGGAGAAGATATACAACAGATTATACTCAAGCTTATACGACATATCAAATAAAATAGAATACTTTACATATTTGCTGTACAGAAAATCGACAGAATAGGGATAAAGAGATTTACAGGAATAATAGAAGAATAAAATGTAGATCTTCATCATCTTCAAAAAGGGCATTATTCAGAAGAGGGAACTTTGATCTTCTTCCTCCTTCTCGAGCAGCAGCAGCTTTCTGAGAACATCTTCATCTACAACACTCTCTCAGTTTTTGCTGCAAGCCCAGATCTTCAAAAGAGCAACAACAACCTGAGAAGCATTCTTGCCTTTCAGTCTTATCTTCTACAGGAAGATCAAATCTTTCAAAGAAAAGCTCCAGCAACATCTACTGTCAAACAAATTCATATCAGACAGAGGAGCATTTCAACATCAAATCCACTAGAGTCTTCTCTATACATATTGACAGAGAAGAACTTCATAACCCATCTCCATCTCATTCTGTATAGGGTTAATACTCCCTTCAAAAGTGTAACTCACTGGTGGCAAGATACCTTATCAAAAAATCCTTGTTTGGTTTTTAAGCACCTTATCAAAAGCTTATCGGTGATTTGGGCACCTGATCAAACTCCCATTGGTTTGTGGACACCTTATCAAAAATCCCTTCATGTGAGGGCACCTTATCAAAAATTCCTAGTGGATCCTACCAAGTGTGGTAGAAGAGTAGACGTACCCAGGTTATTGGGGAACTATTATAAAATTTCCTTGTGTCTTCTATGCTGTGAATTTCTGTGTTTTGTTGTTGTGCTGATTTTCATTACTTGTCTTTACTTAGTTTTTATTAAACACTCTCATATACACATATATATCACTATTTTTAATTTCGCTATAAAACTAAGGGAAAAAGTTTTTAAACTCTATTCACCCCCCTCTAGAGTTAATTTAAGATCTAACCTCCACTTTCAATTGGTATCAGAGGTTGGTTGATCTTATTTACAGGCTAACACCTGGATCACAAAGATCAATTAGATGTTAAATTATTTTAGAGTTTTTATTGCTTTTATTTTCTGTTAAAAACTCATGGCACAAAACAAGGAGTATTCAAGCACAAGACCTCCTATGTGCAATCTCAGTAAGTTGCACTGTGGAAAGCAAAGATTAGGCTTTATATGAACTCAATTGATGAAGAAATCTTCAATGTAATTTTTACAGGACCTCCAACACCTACTGCAGCAACAAGTACTGGAACCACAACCGACAACACTGCTGTCCCACCTCCTGAATGGACTGAAGCGCAGAAAAAGCAAAGAAGTGCTGATGCAAAAGCCATGAATATTCTAGCTCAAACTATGTCTGGCGAGATATTTTAGAAAGTGGTGGACTACACCTCAGCTAGAGAGATTTGGATCTCACTAAACAATATGGTTGCAGGTTCTGCATATGAAAGGAAAGACAGAAGATCACAATTGATCTCTCTGTATGAAACTTCAAGAAAGGAGAAACAGAATCAATTGTAGATATGTACACTAGATTAAGTGTAATCATAAGTGAACTCAGAACATTGGATAAGGAAATCTCATTAACTGAGATCAATGACAAAATCCTAATGTGCTTCCCCAGCACTTGCGACTCAAGGATCTGGCCTATCAAGGAAGCCAGAAGTCTTAATGAGATAACTACTGAGACACTAATAGGAAAGCTCAAATCCTATGAGCGACTCATCAAGACAAGGGAAGCTGAACAAGTCAGCACCTCCTCTTCAACAAAGAAGGACAGGAATATTGCCTTCAAAGCTACAGAAGAAGAAGGAAAAACTCCTGACAATGAGGAGTTCATACGTCTGTTTGCCAAAAGATTCTACAAGATGGCAAGAAAAGACTTCAGCAAAAAGTCATCCAGAAGCTATGAAAAGCCAAGGTATGACAAAAATAATTCTAAAGAAATTATATGTTTCAGTTGCAGGAAACCTGGACATATTTCACCAGACTATCCAGAAAAGCAGAAGAAAGAAAAGAAAAAGGACAAAGAAGAGAAAAGAACCTCCAGCAAATCTTCCTCTCACAAACACAAAAAGAAGGGAAGAGGATTTATAGCAGAATCCTGGAGTGAAACTGAATCAGAATCATCATCCAGCTCTTCAGATGATGAAGAAGAAACAAAAGAGAATGATCAGTGCCTGATGGCAATTTATGACTCAGACAGTGAGTCAGGAAATGCTTCTTCATCCAGTGATAATGAAGACTATGAAGAAGAGAAGAACTTTTGCATGATGGCAATCAATGCCTCAGCCAATAATTCTGATGAAGAGGAATCAGAATCAGAAGCAGAAACTGATGCAGATCAGGTAATATCTACATTTGATTTTACTTCTGTTGAATTCAAAGCTGAATTCAAAGTCCTTTGCTCAGACTTAATTAAATCTGAGAAAGAAATAATCTCACTCAGACTTAAGCTAGCTGAAATGAATCAAATTAGTGAAGAAAATATAAATCTTAAGAAAGATTTGGCTGCCTCTAAAGAACAAATTATTCTCATTGAGAATAAACTTTTTGAGGCTAAGGAATTTGAAGAATCCATGAATGGGATAAGTATCAAACTGATTGACATCACAAGAACAGTAAATCCTAGACTTAATAGCAAACTGGGCTTGGGTGCTTCATCAAGTGAGCCACCTCTAATTAAGAAGAATATATTATATACACCTATAAAATTCATCTCTGCTAAGAGCAAAGAGGTTGTAGAAGCAAATAAAAACATTTCAAGTAAGACTGTCAAGAATAGCAGAATTCAGTAGAATTCGTCGAACGGAGCTTGACAAAATGCATCAAATTTGTCGAACGGAGCTCGACGAACTCTGAAAAGAGATTTTCTATATAGTAATTATATGAATGGCGCTCGATGAAATAGCAGTCATTTGTCGAACGAAGCTCGACGAACTCAGTACAGTTCATATAACAGAAACTATACAGCAAATCTGAACAATTCTCATTCTTCACATTCTAAGAATCCTTTCACTGAATGGAATATACCTCCAAGGAGATATCATCCACAAGGTTACAAGGACCAACCTGAAATGTCTTTTATTTCAGATTTTTGTGGTAATACAAAAAGACCCAAGGTAATCTGGGTTAGGAACAAATAGATTGTTTTCTTGTTTTTGCAGGTACACAGCTGTCCAAGAACAGGTGAAAAATGGTATTTGGACAGTGGCTGTTCAAAACACATGACAGGGAACAAGGAAAATCTGAACAATTACAGGGCAAAGCTTTGACCAAAAGTCATATTTGGAGACTCCAACTGTGGACAGACCTAAGGCTATGGAAAAGTCAAGGTTGGAGAAGTCACCTTCAAAGAGGTAGCTTATGTAAAGGGACTGAAGCATAACCTTATCAGCATAAGTCAATTATGTGATGAAGGGTATCAGGTAACATTTAATAAATTGAATTGCCTTATTAAATCTACTGATAATATTATTGTTTTATCAGGTATTAGGCAAGGTAATATATATTTAGTGAACTTCAATTCATCTACTTCAGAAGTTTGTTTATTTAGTGATTTAAGCAAATCTAGTGAATTTGGCATAAGAGATTAGGACATGTAAACATTAGGACCATTGCTAAATTATCTATGGACAATCTTGTTAGAGGTTTACCCTTAGGATCATATAAGAAAGAAGGTCTTTGTAGGGCATGTAAGCTAGGCAAGCAAACTAAAAATAGCTTTAAATCATTATCTAAAAGTGATTCACCTAGAATCTTATATTTGCTACATATGGACCTTTTTGGACCTATAGCAACAAAGAGTTTAGGGGGGAAGTCTTACACTCTAGTTATTGAAGATGACTTCTCTAGATTCACTTGGGTGTTCTTTTTGAGAGAAAAGTCAGATAACTTTAATGTTCTTACAGACTTTCTTAAGAGCATACAGATTGAGTACTCTACTGTAGTTGCATTGATCAGAACTGATCATGGCACTGAGTTCGAGTCTCTTCTTATGCAAGAATTCTGTGAGATGGAAGGTATCAGGCATTGCTTCTCAACTCCTAGGACTCCTCAACAAAATCGGGTAGTTGAAAGGAAAAATAGAACTCTAATTGAATCAGCAAGAACATTGCTTGCAGATGCTAATTAGCCCCTATCCTCTTGGGCAGAGGCTGTTACCACAGCAAATTATGTTCTGAATAGAAGTTTGATACACAAACATAAGGGAAAGACTCCTTATAAATTACTTAAAGGGAAGAAACCTAAAGTTAACTATTTTAGAGCATTTGGCTGTAGATGTTTCATTCACAATAATGATAAGAAATACCTTAGGAAATTTGAACCAAAATCAGATGAAGGAATTTTCTTAGTTTATTCACTAATCAGCAAAGCATATTAGATTTATAATAAATCTACTCTTAAGATAGAAGAATCTATGCATGTCTCCTTTGATGAAACTAACATGTTTTATAAGGAAAAGAATTCTTCTACCATAGAAAATCTGCAGGTACATATATTATGTGAGCAGCTAGATCAATTAGCTCTACATAAAGAAGGAATTCTGAATCCTGAACAGCAGAATGCTGAAGAGAGTGAAGAAGAAAATCTCCCAGATTTTGCTGAAAGTTCAGAACAGATAACAACAGATAATCCTCCACAGGATATAGTAGCTGAACAAATTCCCCAAGTGGAAATTATTGTTGAACCCAATCCAACTGTTGATCACATCACAGTTAGAGATCACCCAATATCCCAGATTATTTGTGATATTTCAGCAGGTGTGCAAACAAGGAATCAAGTAATCAGAATATGATGCACACATGTTTTCTCTCTCAGATTGAACCTCAATCTCTACAAGATGCAGAACAAGATCCCAACTGGATCATTGCTATGCAAGAGGAACTCAATCAGTTTGAGACAAACAAAGTATGGGATTTGGTTCCTAGACCAAAAGACCATCCAGTGATTGGCACTAAATGGATATGCAGGAATAAGCTATATGCAGATGGAAATATTGTGAGAAACAAAGCTAGACTAGTAGCTCAAGGATACTCACAAGAAGAAGGAATTGATTATGATCAGACTTTTGCACCAGTTGCAAGACTTGAAGCAATCAGAATATTTCTTGCATTTACAGCATACAAGAAATTCAAGGTTTATCAAATGGATGTAAAAAGTGCATTCCTGAATGGAGAAATCAAAGAAGAAGTCTATGTGGAACAACCACTAGGTTTCATCTCTCCAACTCAATCCTCTTTTGTATTTAAGCTTAAGAAAGCTCTTTATGGTCTCAAACAAGCTCCTAGAGCATGGTATGAGACTTTAACTAGTTTTCTTCTAGAGAATAAATTCTGTAGAGGCATAGTAGACAAAACCTTATTTTTCAGGATACATAAAAATAAAACTTTGCTAGTTCAAATATATGTAGATGATATTATTTTTGGCTCTACTGATTCAAATTTGTGCAAAAGATTTTCTAATTTGATGCAATCTAAATTTGAAATGAGTAGTATGGGTGAATTATCATACTTCCTTGGTCTTCAAGTGAAGCAAACACCAAATGGAATCTTCATATCCCAATCTAAGTATGCTAAGGAATTAGTGAAAAGATTTAGTATGTCTGATTCTTCCACCATGAAAACACCCATGCCCTCTAATGTTGTTGTTGATAATAATGAATCAGGGAAACCTGTTGATTCAAAAGTATATAGAGCAAAGGTTGGCTCACTACTTTATTTAACAGCTAGTAGGCCTGATATAATGTTTGCTACATGTATTTGTGCTAGATTCCAAGTTAACCCCAAAGAATCTCACTTAATTTTACTAACAAGGATTTTGAGATATATAAAGGGTTGCCCTAATCTAGGAATTTGGTATCCAACAACATCTGAATTTGAATTAACTGGATTCTCAGATTCAGATTATGCTGGATGCAGAGTAGACAGGAAAAGCACATCAGGAACTTATTAGTTTCTTGGTGATAGGCTTGTGTCTTGGTTTTGTAAGAAACAAACATCTGTGTCCACATCAACAGCTAAAGCTGAATATATAGTTGCAGGGAGTTGCTGCTCACAGATGTTGTGGATACAAAATCAGCTCCTAGACTATGGTGTCAACTTAAATAATTCAACTATATTTTGTGACAACACTAGTGCAATATCTATAGCACAAAGTCCAGTTCTCCATAGTAGGACTAAACACATAGAAATTAGGCACCACTTCCTTAGGGATAATGTGTGTTGGGGAAATGATTTATCTTAACCCCTAGAATTAAGAAGAATATAAATTCTAAGTACGAAAAATTAGGCTAAGTAAATATGCGTCGAATAGTATTCGACGCCACGTCGAAATATAGTCGACGTTTCTCTCAGAATGAGTCGAAGTAACTCTTAGAAGAATTCGACGTAATCTTAGTCGATGTACCTCTGACTTCTAGTCGACACATGTGATAAAGTCGACGCATCTTAGTCGACGCACCTTCCTTATTCTCCTCTCGACGTCCAGCCAGGATGAAATCGACGTTTACGTCGAATAGTAATCGACGCACGTCAATATCTATAAGTAATTCAAAAACACGCCAGATCTCTTTCCTTCTTTCTGTAGATCTGATTTATATGGAATGATATTATTCTTTTATAGCCGTTATGAATCAGCCTTTCCTTCTATTTGATTCTTGGCTAATTTGATTAAGACTATTATGGATATTATTTGAAATCAGAATGAATTCATTTCCTTCTACAGAAATATTAATTATGGAAACTCTTATCTCTTTCTAATTCTCTGTCTGCTAATTAATTATTCTCCTTTAGCAATATATTTTAAACAGAGCTATAAATAAGAAGGTGGTCGGAAGAGAATGTGAACAAGTGATCCACCATATACATTTGAAAAAGAGGAAGAGCTCCCAGGTGAAGAGTGAGAAAATTGAGAAAAGAGATAGTGTGCTGCAGCAAAGAAAAAGCCTTCATCTTCTCCTTCTGAAGCCATTCTGCTGCAAATTCTGAAAGCTCTCACAAAAGAGAGAAAAGCTTACAATCTCCTTCTCACTATAGAAGAGAGATCATATTCATTATACTTGTGCTTCTAATCTTCTTGCTAGGAAGAAGATTCTTTCTTACATATATTGTCTTCTGTTCTACTACTTGTTCTACTTCTTCTTCTCATTCTATTTTCAATTGTGTAAAAGAGGTTTTAGAATCTCTCTTCAAAAAATTCAGTTGTAGTGGTTCTAAGAGTCTCCTTACCAAAAGACTCATTTTGGTTCTAAGAGTCTCCATATCAAAAGACTCAGTCTGGTTCTAAGAGTCTTCTTATCAAAAGACTCAGTGCAAGTTAGTAAATTCCTACCAAGGGGGTAGAATCGTGGACTACCCAAAGTTTGGGGAACCACTATATTTTCCTATGTTGTGCTGTGATTTTCTTGTTGTCATTATTCTTCTTTACTTACTTAATTCTTGTTGGTGTGTGGGAAGCCTAAATCTGTGATTATTACATATATATATATATATAATAGCACAAAGTATTTTTAAATCTCTATTCACCCCCCCCCCCCCCCTCTAAAGAATTCTAGTGAGGTTAACTGTGCACTTTCAATTGGTATCAGAGCCAGGTTGATCTAAAAAGGATAACTCCTTGATCAAAAAGATCCTACCTCATATATATATATATATATTTGAAAACTATATCTTTTCACTTGGCACAAATCAAAGATTATGCTTCCACCAGACCACCAATTTGCAACCTTGAAAAGTTTGCACTTTGGAAAACAAGAATTAAAATTTATCTAAACTCTATTGATGGAGTATTATTTGATGTTATTATGACAGGTCCTCCCAAGCCATTCAAGAAGGACTCAAGTGGAAAGGTCACACAAACACTTGCTCCAAAGGCTGAATGGACAGATGAAGAAAAGAAAGCTCAAGCATGTGATGCCAAGGCTATGGATATCTTAGTCTCAACCCTCTCAGATGAAATCTTCCAAAAGATTGCTGAATATGAGTCAGCTAAGGAAATATGGGAAGCTCTCAATAAAATGGTTGAAGGGAGTGCTGATGAGAGGAAGGATAAAAAGGCATTACTTATCTCTCAATATGAAAACTTCCAGAAGAAAGAAAATGAAAGTGTTGTTGACATGTATGCCAGATTCAGCCTCATAATAAATGAGCTAAAAACACTTGAGAAGGACATATCTCTCACTGAGATAAATAACAAATTGCTGACTTGCTTCCCTAGCTCTTGGGATTCAAGAATCTGGCCAATTAAAGACTCCAGAAGTCAAAAAGAAATCTCAACAGATGTCCTGTTGGGTAAATTAAGATCTTATGAACAACTGCTAAAAACAAGAGCTGAGAAAGAAGAGAAAGAAAAGGCTTCTCCACTCTCAAAAGAAAAGAGCATTGCTTTGAAGGCTACTGAAGGAGAACCCTCTACAAATGATGAAGAGCTGATCAGTCTACTGGCCAGAAGGTTCAAGAAGTGGATCAAAATAGAAGGATCCAGAAGGAGAGACTCAAGAACCAGGTATGACAAAACTCCTAATAAAGAGATTATATGTTACTCTTGCAGGGAACCTGGACACATTGCACCTGAATGTCCTAAAGAGATCAGTAATAAGAAAGATCTGAAAAGAACAGATCTAAAGAAGAAGAAGAAAGAGAAAGGATTCATTGCTCAATCATGGATTGATTAAGAATCTGAAGTGAGTACCTCATCTGAAGATGATCAGGAAAAGGCTAAGCAAGAGGAAACCTGCTTGATGGTTACTGAAAAGCCTGAAGATACATCTCTGGTAAATATATTTGATGATATAGATTTCTCTTCCACTGATTTCAAAAATAGTTTCAAAGAACTCTATTTAGATCTAGTCAAATCAGAGAAAGAAGTAAAGGAACTAAGAAATGAACTAAACAATCTCAAACAATAAATACATAACATAAAAGCTATGAGCTCAGTCTAGGACTCTCAGAGGAACAACTAAATAAAATCAATACTGAAAATCAAGCACTAAGAAATGAGCTAGCAAAGGCAAAAGCTTTTGAAGACTCTCTAAATGGTAGAAGTCAGAAGCTCAAGAATATCTCTAACAATCTCACTGATAGATTTAGACAACTTGAATATAACACTGAACCCAAACCTCAATCACCCAGCAAATCTGTCTGGAGACATCCTATTCACTTCACTAGGGAAAATCATTTGACAGGAGAAAGATCACAAGAAAATTCAGAAACAACCACTGTGTTTAACAAAAATAGTCCTACTATGTATGAAGGAATCCTAGGAAAATATCCTCAGAAAAGAAACAAACTTGCGTCGAATTATTATCGACGTGCGTCGAATTCTACTCAACGCAACTCAAATAATGCATCGATTTCTAATCAACGCAGACACCAAAATACGTCGACTCCCAATCGACGCAATCTCTCCTATGCTTCGACTAGAAGTAACCACAGAATGAAGGAAGCGTCGACTTCCACTCGACGCAACTTTAAACATACGTCAAATTCATATCGACGCAACCAATGTAACAGAAATGTCTACTCCTCCAAAAAGTCTTCTCAATCCATTTCCTTTTATTATGAACACTACTTCTGCAACATTACCAAAGACAATTGGTATGATAAGCCAATACCCCTAAAGGAGGATGGATATTCTGAAAAACCCTCTTATTCTTTCATCAAACCTGCCACTGATGGGAGGAAGGGACCCCAGCTTAGGAGGGTCCAAACTAATGTTTAAAATTTTATGTGCAGATGTATCACATCTCCAAGCTGGTGTGGTACTTGGGCAGTGGATGCTCCATGCACATGACAGGATACAAAAACCTTCCATCTTAACCCCCATTCAGGACCCATTCATCCTGATCATAATTTCTATCCTAATCAAAACTTCTATCCTAACCAAAATTTCTATCCTAATCAAAATCTCTATCCAATTCAACATCCCTATTCCTCCTTAAACTTAAATTTTCTTAGTCAAAAGAAAATCAGGTGTTATATTTGCAATAAAATTGGCCACACTGCCAAACAGTGTTGGCATAATAAATCAAATTGCTCATAAAACTAGTCCTAGGATAACTTAGAAAACTTTAGGATTAGGAAGAAAGAATCCCTCAGGAAAACCCAGAATCTGTCAAATAAAGTCACGTCAACTTCGAATCGACGCACCATCGATAACTCAGTAAAATCGACGCATGCATCGACTCCAATCGACGCATACGTCGATAGGAAACCCTATCATCCCAAACCAGACTATGTTGACACTCACATCGAATTCCACTCGACGTAACGTCGACTTCATGAAAATGAGCGGCAATACTAAAATATTTTCGGTCACATCCACTGTTGTACCGAATAAGCATCGAATTGTGCCTCGTCTCGATGTTTCAACTGACTTAAATAGACTCTTCAGTTAGAAACCTTCACGACATCTGCATCTTTCATCCTTCTTGTTTCTCAGTCCAACCATTTCTTCCTCTCTCTTACTGACCTAAAATGGCTCCTAAGACCAACTCAGGCTTTGACATTGACCTCGAATCTTTCCAAGCCGCCGCAGAAAATTACAAGAGCATCATAACTCTGTTTATTGAAGCTGGATTAGACAAGCTCATCTCCACAAGATGCAAGCTCCTGGAGATAGAACTCACAGAGCTCATGACTCATGTTCAGATATCTGAACAAGGAGAAATCCAAGGAACAATCTATGAGACACCTGTCTCAATCTCTGCAGAACACATTAGGACCACCTTTGATCTTCCATCAGGTACATTCCAATGTTATCTTTGTTCAACTCAAATAGGGAAAGAAGATCAGTTTCTAAAGAGCAACTAAACAAGTCTCCTTCATCATTCCCTTATCAGGTGATGAACCTGTGGAACTCACTCCTGATGAAATCAAGAATCTGTTAATCACCATGAAGTTTTCAAAAGATAGACCAAACCACCTGAAGAAAATTGACTTTTCTGATGAATATAGATTACTGGCAGATATAGTACAAAAAGTTCTACTATGCAAGATCTCTGCCCATGATGCAGTACCCAAACAACAACTGAACATCATGGGGGCCCTTGTGCTGAAGAAGAAGGTAGACTGGGCCAGCCTCCTGCTCAAAATGATAGGCTACAAATACTCTCACAAAGGTAATGCCTATATGAGAATCATGAGTCAAGTACTCTTCCACTCCTTCCCTGACCTATGTAGGTCAAAAGGAATCCCTATCCGTCCAGGAAAAAAGATATCAATAGCCCTCTTCTCTAAATGGACCAGGCAAATTCCCAAGCCTGGTTCCATTCCTGAAAGGACTCCATCTCCTCCTATCTCTCCTGCTCATCCATCTTCACCTCCTCCTCCTCCTACTCATACAGACATCTCTTCTGTACCATCATCATCCACACCTTCACAAATACCAACTCAGTCACCTCCTCAACCCTCCTTTATTCCTCCTCCTCCTCCATCAAATATATCTCATCACAATGATACAGTCCCCTCTCCACCTTCATCACATTTTCCTCCTCCACCACCACATTTTGAACCATCTCTATCCACTGAAAACCTCATCACTCAGTGCATCCAATCCACAGCCCAAAGATTCCAAGCAATGCTGGATGGGCACTGCTCCAAGATTCATTCCTCCATCTTACACATGCAGACCCAAATAGATGGGGTCAGTGCCTCTGTGCAAAGCCTGAAGACCTCTCTCTCTTCCTCTAAAGTCACCAGATCTTTCTTAACCTCCTTGGCTAAGAAGGTCAAGAAGGGGGAGAAGTTAGATGAAGAGCAGCTCTCCAACCACAAAACTCCCTCTCACAAAACCTCTCATTCTTCAAAATCTGATAGTTTAGCTCTACTCAAGACCATTGGGAATGAAGTAGTACCAGAGCTACATACTGAAGAGCAGATATCAAATGTACTAATTATAGCAAGAGAAGCTGCACACCGAGTGGATCTATTGCAAGGGGAGGCAAGTAGAGCAGAGAATGAAGCTGAAGAGGAAGCTGAAGCTCAGGGGGAGCCAGATGCTGTTATACCTGAAACTGGAGATAAAAGAGAAACTGAAGAAGAAGAAAAAGGCTCAAAGGAAGTTCCATTCCAGGGGGAGCAATCTACTTTGACTCAGGGGGAGCTGGGGGAATCACCTGCTACTTAGAAGGAACAACCCACAAGAGTATTTACTAGGAAGAGAAAAACTCCTCCTACCCCTGAACAATGATGATATACTCTATTTGAACAATTGTCTATGCTCAAATGTTGATTAGTCAACTGAACATGAAATTTGGTCATATAATTTCTTATTCTATCTTCTGATTGCTTAGCATATTTTTTTTCTCTATATAAATGCTTTGCTTTATTGAATAAAAGCTGATACAATTTCTCTCTGTATAGGGTTAAATAAAATAGGGGGAGATTGTTGGGGAAATGATTAATCTTAACCCCTAGAATTAAGAAGAATATAAATTCTAAGTATGAAAAATTAGGTTAAGTAAATATGCGTCGAATAGTATTCGACGCAACGTGGAAATATAGTCGACGTTTCTCTCAGAATGAGTCGAAGTAACTCTTAGAAGAATTCGACGTAATCTTAGTCGACGTACCTCTGACTTCTAGTCGACGCATGTGATAAAGTCGACGCATCTTAGTCGACGCACCTTCCTTATTCTCCTCTCGACATCCAGCCAGGATGAAATCGATGTTTACGTCGAAAAGTAATTGATGCATGTCGATAACTATAAGTAATTCAAAAACACGCCAGATCTATTTCCTTCTTTCTGTAGATCTGATTAATATGGAATGATATTATTCTTTTATAGCCATTCTGAATCAGCCTTTCCTTCTATTTGATTCTTCCTAATTTGATTAAGACTATTATGGATATTATTTGAAATCAGAATGAATTCATTTCCTTCTACAGAAATATTAATTATGGAAACTCTTATCTCTTTCTAATTCTTTGTCTGCTAATTAATTATTCTGCTTTAGCAATATATTTTAAACAGAGCTATAAATAATAAGGAGGTCGGCAGAGAATGTGAACAAGTGATCCACCATATACATTTGAAAAAGAGGAAGAGATCCCAAGTGAAGAGTGAGAAAATTGAGAAAAGAGATAGTGTGCTGCAGCAAAGAAAAAGCCTTCATCTTCTCCTTCTGAAGCCATTCTGCTGCAAATTCTGAAAACTCTCACAAAAGAGAGAAAAGCTTATAATCTCCTTCTCGCTATAAAAGAGAGATCATATTCACTATACTTGTGCTTCTAATCATCTTGCTAGGAAGAAGATTCTTTCTTACATATATTGTCTTCTGTTCTACTACTTGTTCTACTTCTTCTTCTCATTCTATTTTCAATTGTGTTAAAGAGTTTTTAGAATCTCTCTTCAAAAAATTCAGTTGTAGTGGTTCTAAGAGTCTCCTTACCAAAAGACTCAGTTTGGTTCTAAGAGTCTCCTTATCAAAAGACTCAGTCTGGTTCTAAGAGTCTCCTTATCAAAAGACTCAGTGCAAGTTAGTGAATTCCTACCAAGGGGTAGAAGAGTGGACTACCCAAAGTTTGTGGAACCACTATATTTTCCTATGTTGTGCTGTGATTTTCTTGTTGTCATTTTTCTTCTTTACTTACATAATTCTTGTTAGTGTGTAGGAAGCCTAAATCTGTGATTATTACACATATATATATATATATATATATATATATAATAGCACAAAGTATTTTTAAATCTCTATTCACCCCCCTCTAGAGAATTCTATTGAGGTTAACTGTGCACTTTCAATGTGGATAAAAATAAAATCTGCCTACAGCTCATCTCTACTGATTTGCAAAGAGCTGACATCTTCACCAAGTCCTTGGATGAAAAGAAACATATATTCTTTATAAATCAGTTGGGAATAATAGATGGAGACTCAATCTATTAAAAAATTAAGTTTTCTACTTACCCAACTCTTCAATGAACTGAGCTCGACGAAATCAAGTTTTTCGTCGAACGGAGATCGACGAAGTCATCAAGTTCGTCGAACCGAGATCGACGAAAACTCATTTTTCGTCGAAGCCAGTTTTTCTGAAGCTTTTTATTTCAGCCTGTCTTCATTAATAAAATATTTTAGTAGCTGAATATCTACAGAATTGCTTCTCTTTCCAGTTCCCTTTGCACTTGATCTCTATTTTATTATGCAGGAACAACAACAATATGAATCTTGTATCCTTCCCTACCTACATCAAATGTCCCTTCTTCAAGGGGCCTAGCTTCAGGCTTTTCCTGAAACTTGATAAAGCTTACTGTTTGAAGAAAAGCTTGATAAAGCTTACAACAGCTTGTTGATTATAATTTAATGTTTCAGAAAAGTATTCTGTAATTCAGATGCAGATACAGCTCAGAAGAAAAATTTTGTTTTAGCTAATTCAATATCAGTTATTGCTACAGCATAGCTAATCAAAATTATAAAGCTGATCAAAAGAAGAAAGCAGTTTGCAGATTCAGATTTCAAAATATCTATATACAGATTTCAGAATGCTATCTGTGGATTTTAAAAGGAGCTGCGGATAACACATTCAGAAATCAGATAAAGATTCAATTCAGAATTCAGAACAATACAGTTCAGTTCAGATCAGAATTCAGAACAACACAGATCAAACAAAATCAGAATTTCAGAATTCAGAAGCAACAGAATTCAGAAATATCAAGGTTCTGGTTGTATTTTCAGTTTTATTCTTATTGAAATGTATTCTCAAAACTCAGAGTACTTTTCATTTCGTATCTGATAAAATATTTAAAATATATCAGATATATTCATACTCTGTTGTTTTTGATGTTTTAGCATTTGTTTATTTTTCAACTTTTGTCAAATAGTGTCCTAACCCAAATAGGGGGAGATTGTTGGAACAACCCTATTTGTGACTTGGGCTAGGATCACCATATGTTAACTAAGGACAAGTTGACCCCAATGTATAGTTTATGGGTCAAGAGTTTAGGAAGAAATTTGGCTGTTAGAACTAGAAATTTCACTAAGTCTCAGCATTCGTCGAACGACGCTCAACATTCGTCGAACGGCGCTCAGCATTCGTCGGACAGCGATCGACGAAATATCAAGGAAGCAGTCGACGAAATCCAGCCATCTATGCGCTCGACAAATGGCTGCTATCGCTCGACAGATTCCAGCCAGCGCTCGATTGATTCCATCCAGCGCTCGACAGATTCCAGCCAGAGCTCGATAAATTCTTTACTGAAGCTCAGATCGACAAATACAGATTTCAGACTAATTAATTCTTAAAGATCAGTTATATATCAGTTCTCTGAACACAGATCGACGAAGGCAACAACTCTTTCCAATCTGATCAAGTAAGGAAACATATTTCTTTATTATTTAAGTTATAGCCGTTGACACTTCCAGAAGAAAAGGATAAATCGTGGAAAAAGGAAAGAGATTACGACGTGCAGCTGTACTGTTCCCAGAATACCTTATCAGATATAATATATCCCTTAATATAAGGGCTCTGCATTTAATAGTTGTCAGATATTTGAAAAGGGAGAAGATATACAGCAGATAATACTCAAGCTTATACGACAGATCAAATAAAATAGAATACTTTACATATTTGTTGTACAGGAAATCGACAGAACAGGGATAGAGAGATTTACAGGAAGAATAGAAGAATAAAATATAGATCTTCATCATCTTCAAAAAGGGCATTATTCAGAAGAGAGAACTTTGATCTTCTTCCTCCTTCTCGAGCAGCAACAGCTTTCTGAGAACATCTTCATCAACAACACACTCTCAATTTTTGCTGCAAGCCCAGATTTTCAAAAGAGCAACAATAAACTGAGAAGCATTCTTGCCTTTCAGTCTTATCTGCTACAGGAAGATCAAATCTTTCAAAGAAAAGCTCCAGCAACATCTACTGTCAAACAAATTCATATCCGACATAGGAGCATTTTAACATCAAATCCACTAGAGTCTTCTTTATACATATTGACAGAGAAGAACTTCATAACCCCTCTCCATCTCATTCTGTACAGGGTTAATACTCCCTTCAAAAGTGTAACTCACTGGTGGCAAGACACCTTATCAAAAAATCCTTGTTTGGTTTTTAAGCACCTTATCAAAAGCTTATCGGTGATTTGGGCACCCGATCAAACTCCCATTGGTGTGTGGACACCTTATCAAAAATCCCTTGGTGTGAGGGCACCTTATCAAAAATTCCTAGTGGATCCTGCCAAGTGTGGTAGAAGAGTAGACGTACCCAGGTTATTGGGGAACTACTATAAAATTTCCTTGTGTCTTCTGTGCTGTGAATTTCTGTGTTTTGTTGTTGTGCTGATTTTCATTACTTGTCTTTACTTAGTTTTTATTACACACTCTCATATACATATATATATCACTATTTTTAATTCCGCTATAAAACTAAGGGAAAAAGTTTTTAAACTCTATTCACCCCCCTCCAGAGTTACTTTAAGATCTAACCTCCACTTTCTTACCCTTCATCCCCACACATGTGATTCTCATGACCAAGTCGTGCTAACCAGCACTCAAGGACTTTCACCAAGTCCTTACTCGATTTCCACAAGATATAACCATATCCTACTGACTACACCAAACCGACACCGCTGCCCCTACTGAGTTTTCATAACTCTAACGTGGTGAAATGTGTAAGTCATGGGATTACTCTCTATAAATCCTTTAGGACTACTCACGTAGTAAGTGATACATTTAGGTTCACTACCATGGTTTTCCCAACTATATTTACTAGTCCTTTCCAAGCTCATACAAGAGTCACTACATGTCTCGAGTATAATTTAACTCATGATTAATCAAATATTACAGTATACACACGTTTCTAGATTACCATTCTTAATGGGCATAATACCATTCCCCGTTCATCAAAACAACTTATAACATCTTCATCGCACTTCAAGTACACCCACGGTAAATTTATTTATTATAATTAATAAATTCCCAACAAACATATGTTCAGCAATTCTGAAACTAAACGAGGATGATCGTAATATCGTCGAACAAGTGCTCTTCGATTCTTGAAATCATCAGATCCATATCCAATGGATCATATATATTCTGCCCATATTCAAGCACAGAACTTGACATTCTCTTGATTTCAAGTCTTATGGGATTAATGAACTTCCAATATCATGACATGGAAAAATAATCATAATTGTTCAAACATCCTAAATTTTCACCACCCGACATGTCATGGTGCAACCCCATTTCAACCTACCAATTCCCAAAAATGATGTTATTGTAAGACCCCATTTTTTTTTTACAAAACCCGAGTCTTATGCCCAGAACCGCCTCTTTGCGGTGACACCCTCACTCAGGAAGGTCGCCACTAACAAAACACCGATCCTGCCGGTCTTATCGATCACAAAGAAGTAAAGCTTAAGCAGACTTATATAAGCCAAGTCCATATCACATAAAAGTAAAATCATCATACAAAGATGTCCACATCAAATGTCTGAAATAAATGGTACGATAAAAATAAAGGGCTCATGCCCTGTACATCAATTCCTCACTACATTTTCTCTCGTGAAAGCATAAAATACTAAAGCTAAATGATGCTCACGGATCCTGCCAATGGTGCTCTCGTGCTAGACTGCCCCGTCTCCATCTGCACCGGCCTCTGGTGCTGCAGCATCTCCTCGGTCCCCTAAAATGATAAGGTCCACCGACCGTTAGTCAAAAGACTAAGTCAATCCCCCAACCCTCCACCGGTGACTCCTAGGCACCGAGCGGGAGGAATGAAGCGGAGGACAACAAAGGGTGTAAACAATAGCAGGTGACGGGGATAGAATCTACAGGGAATGACTACCACTACACAATATATATCATAACTGAAGTAGTAAGTAAGGTAGAGTAAGAACAAGTAATGTAGACATGTAGAGCAAACATATAAGGGTAAGTAAAGAAAAGTAACCGTTGATTTATAGGAATGCCCACACAAACCTATAGACCAAGGGGTTGTTTATCAAGGCCTATCATATAAGAAGTCCCATAACCAACTTATACGATATGAGTAGGGGTTGAAATGCAATGTTGATGTTATGACATGCAAGGTATGCGGTTAAATGTTATGTTCACACAAGTGCAACTCACACACTACGACTCTATGCGCACAGACCTTTAGTTCCCCCTTTTTGGAGCTAGCAAAACTCCCAGGATACTTTTGTAGTGGAAAACAGAAGCGGTGGGCTGGGCCTCGCCCACCTCTAGGTTGGCATTTGCACTACCTAACGACCTAACGTATGCCTCAACGCTAAGAACACAACATCGGAGCTCCTGTGTACTCTTACTGGTTAGTCCACCAGACTTGTCTTGGTAAAGGGTTATCCACACTTATCGAGCCCAAGTATTAATGTCGGTGCAACGACCATCAACACTAAGGACCCACCTTATGCACATGCAAACGTGTTTACATCTATCTCTGAGCCATAAGCTTCCCGGGCTAACCCGTTTGGCACAACAAACATGGTTGAGTCCCAACTCACCAGACTAATAAGTCTATTGCTACAACTACCGAGCCTACCGCTCGTAAGACCAAACCGACTAAAGCACCCGTGACAATAGAGTTTGAGTGAGTATATTACTTAGTTAATCTTGTATAACAACTTAACCCTACAGTTTTATGGTTGACCTTGGACTTCCCGAGGATTACCCTGTAAGGGGCTCGCTATGGTACTAGGAACTATACTGGGATGACACCCCAAGGCTCCCTTTCTCAAGACATTTAATGTTATGGGTATCTACCCATATGCCTAAGCCTCTTACCATTTCACTTGTATTAACCCTAGGTGGTTTATTACACGCTAGGGAAAGACGATCTTTCGTCAATCCCAAGCACGACCTTACCCTCAGCTCACCCAGCACTCTTATCTCCTAAACTCCTTTTTGATGACCTCATCTTCTTCATCCTGACCATGTACACCAACCACATGCCACTTCCACTTGGTAGACCCCTAAATACCCAAGTTTCCCATTTTTACTATACGCAGACCAAACTAACTATATGAAACTAATAAGTAGAAGTACTCCAAATATTTATCCACATGACACAAGATTTTTACTGGAGGACTATCATGGCATTATAAGACTAAATCCAAAGATTCATATTTTTCCTTAACATTTTAGCATTTATTTTAATTTCTCCAATATTTGCCAAGCCTGAACATGAAGTGCAAGGTATTCTTATGATAAGGCTCCCATAAAATTAAGGTAAATTTATCATGCCAAAATAACAATAAGTACAGAATGTCACAATTTTACAATCTGGAATTGTCCTCTAATTATAATAATTAGCATCTATCCAAAATTGGAGGTTAATGAAGGAACCATCAAAATTACTTATCAAAAAATTATGGGAAAATTACTAGACCTTCTTATTAGTCAGAAACGTTCACTGGCCAAATTTCAGAATTTATAAAGGCAAATTAGTCACATAAATGAATATTCCAAAGAAACCCTGTCTAGGGAAAATTGTGAAGGAACCTTCTGTTAAATAATTCTAAAAATTATGAAACAAATACTAGATCTCCAATATGTTCATAAAGACTTGCTGACTGAGTTTCACAATTTATGGAAATCATTTTCTCACCTAAATAAATATTCCAAATAAATCCTAATATGAACATGTTGTGAAGTAGACTACTGATAACAATCTCAAAAAATTATATAAAAATTTACTAAGCGTCCTGGTGCCCTGAAATGTCCTATCACCAAGTTGCACATTTTTCCAGAGAGTATTGGACCCTCAATTATATTTCTTAAGGTTAAGGTAAAATAAGTGACTTGTTAATGAAGTGTTGGTTAATTCATTTTACTAATTACACAAAAATTACCAGAGGCCTTTCATGTGATATCAAAGGTACTACCAAGGTTTCACCATCATCCAAGGCCATTTGAGCATGTAAATCTCCTTTACAAGAAAAAGCCCTAACGGGGTTATAATCTAATTTAGGGGGGATAAATACTCCTAAAATTCTCTCAAAATTCCCTATGGCATTATTACACCCCATGAACATAAATACTAAGTCCATAGCAATTTTAGGACTTTTGACAACATGACCTTCACAAGGTCCTATATGCACCCCTAGGGATAAAGCTAGGGTCCTAGGGCATATCCACCTCCATACCACACCAAATCACTCATGGGGTTGTTTTAGGTGATCCTAAACCAGTGGCCAAGGTTTCAACTCTTGTTGATGAGTTTTGACCACCATACCCCAAGACAACACCATACCCTAATTTTGACCTAATTTGACCCAACTTGGGTTAAACAATTACATATCTAAATCAGTCCCAATTGGGCTGAAATTTTTACCAAGGTCATATAGTAACCCTAAGGAGCACCCACCTAAATTTGGAGGGGATTAGGAGTCATTAGACCCATTAATTAAGTAACATTTGATTTATGAAATTATTACAAAAACCATAGAAAAATGTTCTCCTAAAATTCCCATCTTTTAATATGCTAAGGGGGTTGATGTAAGTACCCTAGGTTTCAATTTTCATGCCCATAGCATTTCTCTATTAAGAGTTATTCAAGGAAAGGTGACTGACCTACCCTAGGGTCCAGTCCTAGCAAAAAGTCTCTACATGGTGCTACAGTGCCCCTATTGGTCCGAAACAAAATTTCCCTTGATCTACACACCAAGGGCTACAAAGTTTATGTTGTGCACTTTTCCAGCAGAGGTGGTCTAGTATTTTTAATAATTAAAACAAAACACTACTAAATGTGTGGCAGAAAATGATATAAACATTTAATCATAAGAAATGATTCTGCACGAATCTTGGCACGGTTTGGACGACATCTGCTCATCATCTTCCTTCTGCCAAGGCCTAATATTTAACCGTCCTGGGCCTTCTTCCCCCTCACTTTACCGGCCACCTGAGCGCCGCCCCGACCGTCCAATGCCACCACCACCTTCGTGGAGGTGGTGGCCGGTAATTATAGGTGGTTGGCTGGCCGGAGGTCGCCGAAGTGAGGGGATTTTGCGGGGAAAGAGGGCTCACAATGAGCCCTCTTGGAAGCGCGATCCGAGAACAATTGAGCTCGGATCAAGCCCCGAAACATCAGAAGATCTAGCACTAGAGGAGAGGAAGTGGATCAGACCTGTGTGGGGGCTTGGTGGCGCGTATCTCGGTGAGTCGCCATGGCCGGAGTTGGAGCTTTCAGCACCATGTAAACCCTAGCTTCTGGTGCTCAATTTCTTTGGGGAAGAGGGGGTTTCACTCCTTTCTGACCTCTGAAGATGTTTAAGGGGTCAATTAAGGCTATAGGAGAGGAGTTACTCGAATTGCCATTAATGGCCATAAGTGGAGATTTCGGCTACACTTGGGGGGGGATGCAATGGCCATCAATTAGGCTGAGAAGAAGCTGAAAACTTCTCCTCTCCCCAAGGGGAGAGAAAAGGAGCCATCAATTGCTCAGATTGGGGGTTTCTTCTTCCTCCCCAATAACTCCCCTCTCTTTCTCTCTCTTCCATATTGGGCTCTCTCTCTCTCTTGGCCGGCTCGCTTCAAATTGGATGGCCAACTCAGCAGCATTCAATCCCCATGAGGTGGTGGACAACATCAATTGGGTCTAGCTCAAGTGGATTGGGTTAAATTTGGGTAAAGTAGGTCATTTTGACCTAAACTTAGGCTAAGGCTGACTTTGTTCAAATTGTCCACTTAGGTTGACCACAATGGGTGGATAGTGACCCCTTGGACTCCCTTAAGGGTTCGGAAGGTCTAGGTAGGGTCAATTTGGCAAGGTGAGGGTGAATTGCCCCTTTATAGGACACCTTGACCAAATTTAGGGCTAGAGTTGACTTTGGGTAAATTGGACAAATTAGAGGTCCCATGATGGGGCTTTTTGTAGGTCCCTAGTACCCCCCTAAGGGTGGGGTTAGCTCAATTTGGCATGGTGGAAGCCAATTGAACCTATTTGAGTTAGTTTGACCAATCTAGGGTTTGGGTTGACTTTAGCCAATTTAGCCTCTTTGGTTGACCCTAATGGATCCTTGGTGCTCTAATGAGACACCTAATGAGTTAGTGATGCTATGGTGGGGGTCAAGGTTCAAGGTGAGACACTAAAGTCCAACCCTAGGCTTGGTATCTGCAAATTGCTATATGCAGACCACTTAGGTTTTCTCCTTGTGAAATTTTCTAAAGATCTAGGTGTGAGCAGGAATTGTACAACTCAAAGCTATAGCCAACAAACAGAAGCACATGAAGTAATACAATCTTTATTGATGATAGCAAAAGTCTTCATTACATAGCGAGATATACATGGCGAGACATGATTTCGCCAGTACACAAATCCAAAGGAAATTGCAAAGCTGAAGGAAAGATAACCAGCGGTCTGAAATCCTGAGACCGCCAGACCGCCCGACCTAGCTATTCGCGCGACTTGATCAACACAAACTGAACCTCTGCGACCTCCCGAACTCCACTGATTCTCCCAAACTCCAGCAACCCGCATTGCAAGCCGCGAGACCGCCCGAACACCTTAGAAGAAGAGGTGACCGCTGCTGCCCGCACAATCCACAGAAGCTGCACAAGGGAATTCAATCAGCTAACCGACCGGTTACAAAAAAAAGAGACCGCGGGAAATAGGCACGAGCTCAGCTTACACTTGGTGCAATTAATTTTGCTGCTATAGTGACTCCTATTTATAGGCATACGATCTGATCCAGTCACCACCCTATGAGATAGAATCACCGCCCCTTGATCGCGCGACCAAGACCGGTCAACCCGCGCGATCAGCAGAAGATTGCTCTGCGCCTATGAGCTCATCAACTCCAAACCTAGCCGGAGATCTCCACTCCTCCATGAAGCCGCACGATCATGACAACTCGCCTAGTCATGATGCTCACCACCGGTGTTCGCTTATATACGACCTCCCCCAGAGACCGCAAACACCACTAAGCCGACTAGGGCAACAGCCCGCCAAGTCGACTAACCACCAGTGACTGCATATACCAGCATGTCGCCGAACGACTAGCTATGTAAACACAAACCATAGACCATGCAACTAAGAAGACCTTAGTCTGCGCGCACCACAGGAACCCAGACATCCATCAGACGGACTGCCCCTTCCAGAGAACAGACCTCGCGGTTAACAACTTAACCCGCACAGTATAGAACAACACGCCACTCAGTCTCACACACCAGACCGCGCGGCCTCACCTCGGCACCTTGGACAGAACGAACGGCGGTCAGGATGAATAGACCTGCGGCTAGACCAAAGAGACCAGACCGCAGAAGGAGACCGCAAGACCGCGTGGTTAACAGACCGCGTGAACTCCCTCCCAGACCGCCAACTTCCACTTCAACATTTTCAACACTCCCCCTTGAAGTGGGAAGTTGAAAACAGCCCAAGTAAACTCCTTAGCTGAGTGAATGGGGCCTTTGCCAGTGCCTTTGTGAATATGTCAACAATGTTGTCCTGACTCCGAACATGCTCAACCGAAAGAGATCCCTCCAGCACTTTCTCACGAATGAAATGATGCTCGATCTCGATATGCTTGGTCCTCGCGTGACAAACAGGATTATTAACCAGTTTGAGAGCACTCTCATTTTTGCCGCGGAGCAAAGTCGGACCCCGAACCTCCTTATGGACGTCTCCCACCAACCTCCTAAGCCAGATGGCTTCTTGAGCAACCAAGGCCGAAGCCTTGTATTCCGCTTCCATGGTAGAGACAGACACAAAATCTTGCTTCTTGCTGCGCCATGAAGATGAATCTAGACGTTGACTTCCGATCATCCGAATCTCCCCCGTAATCAGCATCCATGTACCCATGCACCTCGAAGCCCTCATCCCTCCTATAAAGGATACCCATATCTGAAGTCGCCTTGACATACTTCAATATATTCTTGGCCGCTAGTAGATGAGGCATCCGTGGTTCCGGCATATAACGACTCACCCTGCCAACTGCATACGCAATATCCGGCCTAGTGATCGTCAGATAGATCAAGCTCCCAACCAGAGATCAGAACACAATCGGGTCTTCCAGAATCGTCCCCTCATCCTTCCGAAGTTTCATGGCTTTCTCCAGAGGTGTAGAGATGCACTTCCCTTCATTCATGCCGAATCGCTCCACGATTCGCTCCGCATATCTAGCCTGGGACACCAACACTCCACTTCCCTTCCTCTGCACTCCGAGTCCAAGGAAATGGTGAAGTTCACCCAAGTCCTTCATCTCAAACCTGATAGATAGCTTAGCCCGAAGCTTTGCTACTTCCTCCTTCGAATTCCCTGTCACGATCATATCGTCGACGTAAAGCAGCATGAAGACTTGAAGCTCCCCTCTCTTCTTGATGAACAAGCTTGAGTCAGAGTCTGAAGCACCAAATCCACAGAATAAGAGATATTCCGCGATCTTCCCGTACCACGCCCTCGGCGCTTGCTTCAACCCATACAAGGCCTTCTTCAGCTTACAGACATAGTCTGGAAAATCATCAGATACGAAACCTGGAGGTTGCACCATGAAGATATCTTTGTCAATCTCACAGTACAAGAAAGCATTCTTTACGTCGAGCTGCCAAATCTCCCATCCCCAGAACACCGCCAAGGCAATCACAAATCGAACTGAAGTCATTTTCGCCACCAGACTAAATGTCTCATCATAATCTTCACCGTATTGCTGCGAGAATCACCGAGCCACAAGGCGAGCCTTGTACCGCTCGATAATACCATCTGCCTTCTTTTTGAGCTTGTAGACCCACTTGCATGTCACAGGGGTGATACCCTTGGGCTTGGGCACTAGAGACCAAGTCTCATTCTTCTCAAGAGCTGTCATCTCTTCTTCCATAGCCGAATTACACTGCTTCACGCCTTTGGCCTTCTCAAAGCTCACTGGTTCACGCTCATCCAGGGGACCAGCGAAGAAACACGAGATAAAGCTCACCATGTTTCCTCCTGTATAGCGATCAGGGGCAATGATCGTTCGCTTCGATCTCCTCAGCTCCTTCCCCTGACTCGCATTACCTTCAGCTGCTTCTTCCCTATCTCCCCTACCAGACATACTAGGAGCATCGCTCCCCCTGCTGCCTGATCCAGAAGCCTCCATCTCATAACTAGAAGTAGATGGACCGCTTGGTAACAAAGGCAGCTCCACCTGAAGATTTTCCACATCTCTCTCCTGCTCCTCCACCCTGCTTTCTGGTAACACAACACCAGAACTTCCCTTGTAAGACGTCACCTCATCAAACACAATGTCGCGAGATACAATAAATCTCCGCGTCTCTGGGTCCATGCACTTCCAGCCCTTCTTCAGATCATCATATCCAACGAAGACTAGCTTCCTTGCTTTTGCATCTAGCTTCGTCTGAAGCGCATCTGGAACTTGCACATAGCAGGTGGAACCAAACACCCGAAGATGTGCCATACTTGGCTTTTCTTTGAACATCATCTCATGCTGGGTCAAAGTGTTGATGGGACTGAGAGGCATCCTGTTGATGACGTAGGCAGCACAAGACATTCCCTCCGCCTAGAAGGACCTTGGGATACTCTTGGCATGCAGCCAACACTTGCAGTTCTCCGTCGGATGACGTATCTTCCGCTCTGCAACTCCGTTTTGTTGTGGATTATGCGCACAAGTAAGCTCCCTCTGGATGCCTGCCTTCCTGCAAAAACTAGAGAACTCACCAGAGGTGAACTCCCCCCCTTGTCAGTTTTCAGCTTGTTAACCCGCAGACCTAGCCGACCCTCCACAAGCTCCTTGAACTCCACAAACTTGGCAAATGCCTTCGCCTTCTCCTTCAGAAAATAAACTCAGACATATCTGGTGTAATCATCGATCAACACCAACATATACCTGCTGCCTCTGAGGCTTGGGGTAGCAGTCGGTCCCATCAAGTCACCGTGGATGCACTCCAACGGCACACTACTCCTTGTCTGTGACTTATCAAACGGAAGTTGATGAGACTTGCCAAACTAATATCCCGCGCAGACATGACCGTCACCGTAGGAAGATAGACTAGGCAGACCCTTGACCAGACCATTAACCGCCATAGCTTTCAGCTTATCCATTCCTACATGACCCAACCTCTCGTGCCATATGACGGCACTATCATTTGTCCTCATCTTGTCGACATAAGAACTTGTCGATAAGATGAACAAGTTTTTTGCCCTTCTCCCGACATGAATGACCTCAGCCTTCACCGCATCAATGTTTCTTAGAAACATCACTTCTGTTGGGCAGAACAGAACGTGATACCCAACGTCTACAGCGTTGGTCATGGAGAAGAGGTTTTTACTCATTCCGGGCACATGATAGATACTCTTCAACGTTAGTGGCCCTCTATCACTGCCCAAGGAAACAACCCCCACCTTCTCGACAGCATGCCCAGTATTATCAGCAGTTATGATGGCATCATTACCTGAGTAAGGCTGCACTGAAGAAAGCTACGACTCATCCCCGATGAGGTGATTACCACACTCCGAGTGCACGATCCAGTCCTCCAGATAGTTGATATGAGCCGCAACTCTGACAGAAGACGAGAAGTCTCCTCCCCATCCTCCATCATTCTGTCTGGCCTCAGCTTCCTCCTTCCCTGCAGCAGCATGCCCCGAATGAAGATTCACCCGGCAATCCTTCCTGATATGACAAAGCTTTCCACATCTGAAGCACTTGGGTCCTTCTCCCTTCTTTTTCCCTTCAACCTTAGGAGCATAGCCCCTCTCCTGCTGACCCGAAGTTGAAGGCCCATTGCCTCCAGTGGTCTTCTTCTTCTTATCCCATTTCTTCTTCTTCCCTTTGAAGAGAACTTCGCCATCTCCCCCAGACACTGACACACCCGCCATCTGCCTTGCCAGACTCTCCTGCGAAGCAAGCAGATTTTCCAGCTCCAGTAGAGACGGCAGATTAGCCCAACCCTGCACCGATGTCACAAAGGCCACATATTCCTTTTGCAAGCCATGGATGATGTGCCTCTTCAGCTTCGCCTCAGAAATTGGCACATCAGGGTCCAGCGCTGAAATCTCGGCGCACAAGTTCTTCATCTTCAGGAAGAATGTAGAGATAAAAAGATCACCCTGAGCCGACCTAGCCAGCTCATTTTCCAGGAACTGTAGCCTTGCTACATTTTTCTTATTAAACAGCCCATCCAGGGTCTCCAGATCTCTGCAGCTGATCCACACCCCAAGATGTGATCAAATAGGTCAGGTGATATTGTCCTCTTTAGAGTGAACTATGCTTTCGCATTGATCCTCCTAAAATTCCTCACCTCATGACCATTATCCCTAACTGGGACAACTTCCTCTGTGATATCTCCTCCAACAACCTCCCAGAGGTCCTCACCCAGAAGATAACTCTGCATACACGACTTCCACTTTTTGAAGTTAGTCGAGTTGAGCATCTCAATTCCAAGACCTCTTGCAAAACCTACTTCCATGGCTTTACCACTAGTTCCTTCTTCACAAAGGCGATGGCAACTTTGAGTTATTCAGTGCTCTATCCACTCCAACCTGGCTCTGATACCATGTGAAATTTTCTGAAGATCTAGGTGTGAGCAGGAATTGTACAACTCAAAGCTATAGCCAACAAACAGAAGCACATGAAGCAACACAATTTTTATTGATGATAGCAAAAGTCATCATTACATAGCGAGATATACATGGCAAGACATGATTTCGCCAGTACACAAATCCAAAGGAAATTGCAAAGCTGAAGGAAAGATAACCAGCGGTCTGAAATCCTAAGACCGCCAAACAACCCGACTTGGCTGTTTGCGTGACTTGATCAACACCAACTGATCCTCCGCGACCTCTCAAACTCCACTGATTCTCCCAAACTCTACCAACCCACACTACAAGCCACGAGACTGCCTGAACACCTTAGAAGAAGAGGACCGATGCTGCCCGCACAATTCACAGAAGCTGCATAAGGGAATTCAATCAGCTAACCGACTGGTCACAAAAAAAGAGACCGCAGGAAATAGGCACGAGCTCAGCTTACACATGGTGCGATTAATTTTGCTGCTACAGTGACTCCTATTTATAGGCGTGTGACCTTTTCCAGTCACCACCCTATGAGATAGAATCACCGCCCCTTGATTGCGCGACCAAGACCGGTCAACCCGCGCGATCAGCAAAAGATCGCTCTGCGCTTGTGAGCTCGCCGACTCCAAACCCGGTCGGAGATCGCCACTCCTCCAAGAAGCCGCGCGATCATGACAACTCGCCCAGTCATGACGCTCACCACCGGTGTTTGCCTATACACGACCTCCCCCAGAGACCGCGAACACCACCAAGCCGACTAAGGCAACAACCCGCCAAGTCGACTAACCACCAGTGACCGCATATACCAGCAGGTCGCCGAAGGACCAGCTATGCGAAAACAAACCAGAGACCGCGCGACTAAGAAGACATTAGTCCGTGCGCACCACAGGAACCCGGACAGCCATCAGACGAACTGCCCCTTACAGAGAACATACTGCGCGGTTAACAGCTTAACTGCGCCTAGACCAAAGAGACCAAACCGTAGAAGGGGACCACAAGACCGCGCGGTTAACAGACCACGCAACCTCCCTCCCAGACTGCCAACTTCCACTTCAACATTTTCAACACTCCTTCTTGCCTAGGTTCACATGACCTTAAATTATTCCTCTGGTTTTGTCATGACATAGTCATGACAAAACCAACTTAGGGGTCTAGTTGTTTGGGGGATGTTACAAATACCAATACATAAAAATAAAAATTTCCTCCTCGAAATTCAGGTTAAGCCTGTGGGGTTTCTACTACAAGTAAGAAAATGTAACATCCCAGAAAAATTAAATTATACCTGTCGTAAAGAGCTCCGGGTACTTTTGCTGCATCAGGTGCAGTGGTTCCCAGGATGCTCCTCTTGTACATGGTTACTCCATAGGACCTTGACTAGCGTGAACTTCTTGCGCCACAAGACTCGCAACTCTGTGTCGTCTATCCTAACCAGCTCCAGGTGAATCGATCGATCAGTAGCTACCCGCCCTTCTGTAGTAGATATTTGCTGCTCTGGCCGTAGTAGATCCCTCCTAAGCGAGGAGACGTGGAAAACGTCATGCAGTCCCTCTATCTCCCATGGTAGCTCAAGTCTATAAGCCAAGGGGCCAATCCGCTCCAGGATCCTGTAAGGCTCATGTATTTCAGACTGAGCTTCTTCCGCCCGCGAACCCGTGAGACTCCATGCATCAGATGTATTATCAAGAAAACTTAATCTCCCACCTGGAACTCTACCATACGATGTCGTGCATCATAGTACTTAGCCTGCCTTCTCTGGGCCTCCAACATCCTGTCTCGAATAAGTTGCACCTGAGCCTCGGTGTCTTCCACGAACTCTGAGCCAAGTGCCTTGGGATCTTTGATGCGCAAAACTATGCTTGCAAACGATAACGACAAGTGTACCGTATCGAATGTAGTATAGGTTGTTAAAACAAGGTCGTATTAGACTCGGGGCGGTTGAGTACTCTTACTTCGGAAAATCTCTATTATTTTATCGAAAGAAACTTGGGTTGGTTGGTTGCAAGAAAGAGAAATAAATTGTTAAAACTATGATAAGAAGGATTAGCACTCAACCTTGAATCTCCTTGGAAAAAATAAATAAATAAAGAAATAAAACTTCTAATTATAATTAAAAGAAATGCTTCACCGTGGAGGTTCCCGATTTATAAACGTATCTCTCTCAAGGATACGCCTAACTGAGTTTAGGTTAATCAATCGAACTCTCGTTCTAGAATCGAAACCCCTAAAACTCGCTTTATCGAAGTGAACCCCTCTATTGGATATAACTCCAATCCGGGAGATTTATGTCGTCCTCTCTCGAGGAGTGCATTCAAATCTCTTTATCCTTGAAATGATCGATTCGAACTCAAAACCTCTCGATTATTAGACTACGAAAACAAGAATGAGATTATATATCGATAATATAATCTCAATCAATATAAATTCAAGGATAAATCTTAAGCGATCTAAATAAGAGAAAAAGAAGTTCTAAACTAAATTATGAATTATATTTTCCTTGGATCATCTCGGCTGAGTACTAATGAAATTTAGCTACTCATGGAGATGGAGGAATTGATGAAATACAAGAAGTGCATAATGAAGATTGAGAGTAGAATAAGAGAAAAAGTACTATTTTATTAATTGAAAAGAAATTACAACTAGGAAACAAGAAGTTACAAACTTGAAATGAAAGTGCAAGCTAAGAAGGAAGATTACAAGCTTAAGAATGACAAAAATAGTGCAAGAAAATAAACTTAGAACTCCCCAAAATTTGTCTCCAAACATCTGGAAAAGCTCCCTTTAAATAGCTGAATTTTTGGTGTTACACGCCCTTGGTCACGCCCGTGACCAAGGGCGTGTAAGGGGCGTGATTTGTTGTGAGCAGAGAAGGCGCCGTCTGGCTTCAATGCAGGCGTTACGGACGTGTCACGCCCTAGGTCAGGCCCGTGACCTAGGGCGTGTAATCTCAATTAAGTGCTGCTGGCGGGAAGCTTCGGGGGGAAATTGGCGCGAAAAAAGTCACGCCCATATGCTGGATGTCACGCCCTCGGTCATGCCCGTGACCGAGGGCGTGTAATTTTAATTGACGTGGCAGCGTGCTCCGGATGCTTTTGGCGGGTCGTGGCCGTGACATTGGGTCACGCCCTTGGTCACGCCCATGACCTGGGGCGTGTACTTGGCGAAAACTTCACGGAGCGTCCCCGGAGTGGCAGAAACAGGTCGGGAGTATTTCGTAGGTTACACGCCCATGGTCACGCCCGTGACCTGGGGCGTGTAATTTTAACTTTTTTGCTCGAAACAGCCCAGAAAACCTGAGAACACAAAATAAACTTAAGTTAGCTTATGAAATAACAATGGAAGGATTTATATGATAAAATTCCTAAAAATAACATAATTTTATATAAAAAACATAATAAACCTAAACTAAAAGATGAGTAAATAAATTACTCATCAAATACCCCCATACTTGCTCATTGCTCGTCCCGAGCAATCAATTTTTCACAAGGGTAAGAAAAATTAATGCAAGATAGAATTATGAAGACTAGAGAGTAAAATGCGAAGTTTTATGCTGGCATGTGTAGATATTTTAGTAAAAAGATGTTTTAGGCATAAATGCTAATTTATGAAATACTTCAAAAATGCGTTATAATTATTTATTATTACTTTAAAAATGAGTCGATGATGAGTCCTGATCATATACACATTTATGGACTCATCTGGGCCGATTTCCTAGTTTATGCACTACACTCTAGGCATGTTTTCGCTCATATTTGTTATTCCATGCTATGTGCACTTCTAGGCCCGTTTTTGGTGTTATATCATGAAAGTATCTAGTTGCGGCCTAAATCACCTAGAGGGGGGTGAATAGGTGGATTCTATGTCTTTAAGCGGAATTAAAAAAATAAACACAGAAAAGCAAACAAACAACCACAGCACAGACACAAGGATTTTATAGAGGTTCCCCGATGTGGGTAGTCCTCTTTCCCGCCTCGCCTATCTAGCACTACGAGGCTAGACTCGGCTACTTCACCAATCTCAGATTATAACAAATCTTACACCTCGGAGTCAAAACTCCTACAACTCGGAGTATAACAACTCCTACAACTCGGAGTGAAACCTCTCCTACACCTCGGAGTAAACAACTCCTACAAATAATCTCGGAGTGAAAAACTCCTACAAAAGAAGAGAAATGGAAACAAAATACTTCTTCTTAACCTCTAAAGAGATTAACTTCAGATCTTGAAAACTGAGTCTTCTTCTCAACCTTGAAGGAAAGCTTGGCACTAGAGAGAAGTGGAAGAGAGAAGACTAGGCTAACCAGATCTGAATAGGCCCTTTGACTTGCTTGAGAAAATCTTCAATAAGGAGAGCAGCAAAGAGATCAAAGGCCTTCTTCTGAGAACTCTCTAATCACAAATAGAGAAAGATTCTTGAGCAGAGAGAGTTCAATCTCAGAATACTTGTTCAGCAAAAGAGAAAGAGAAGATAGATTTTTTTGCTTTTTCTTTTCTGAACTGGCGGCTGAAGAAAGTCTTAGATCGATTCTTTAGATCATCATTTTGCCCTAAAATAATGATCTATATATATAGGGAGGACTTCAACGGCTCTTGCGACAATGAAGGGAGATGCGACACGTGTACTGTTCATGTCGGCTAACCCTAAATTTCAAAAACGAAACGAGAAATTGAAATCCGTCTGTCCGTCATTCGTCGGGATTCGTCGGGAGAACACGAGAGCATCCGACGAATTGACTTAGCTGAGAGTTTTCTTCAGAACCTAGACAGGATTGACCTCTGTCAGCATTCGTCGGGATTCGTCGGAATGATCCGAGTCATCTCGACGAATGGACTTGGCTTCAGAAACTTCTTCACAACCCAGCCAAAATGACCTCTGTCAGCATTCGTCGGGATTCGTCGGAATGATCCGAGTCATCTCGACGAATGGACTTGGCTTCAGAAAATTTTGCATAACTCAGCCAAAAAGTCTTCTGTCAGGATTCGTCGGGATTCGTCGGAAGGACCCGAGTTATCTCGACGAATTGACTCAGCAGAAATTTTCTTTTCTTCTGAAAGCCTGCTCCACACCTCAACCTTGAACACCTTCAGTTATGAGAATATGAAGTGTACTCCAAAAGAGAGATTACACATGGACCAACACATTGTTCTATACAATGAAGGATTACATTGTCTAGAACTGTGTTTGGTGATCCATTGCAACCTGACTTTGGTGTGCACTTAGCATTACTACCTGTCATAACACATCTAAACAAAAGTCATCAAATACACATACAATTCATTTTAGTTTACTAGGGGACATCTTCAAATCAAGGTGATTGTGGACACAATACCCAACAATCTCCCCCTATTTGAAGATGTCATAACCCTAGGCACTAACTTGAATTGCACAGAAAGAATATTAAATAAGAAGGCAGAACCCAGGCAGTAATATATATAATGAAGAGCAGATAGGACTAAATGTTTAAGAAAAGTGTATATATATATAAGCAAAGAAAACATCATGATTCCAGAAAAGCCCAGCTTATTCATGACCTTTGCCTTTCATCTTTGCAGCCATTCTGTCCACTGCCTCAGTTTTCTTCTTCAGTTCTGAATCCATTCTTTCAAAAAATGCCTTTGGCTTAGGCCAGTATTTGTCAGGAGCAGACTCTTTAGATCCACCATTCTTGAAGTGAATTCTTCTTTCAGTTGTTCTTTTCTCAAACTTGCTCCATTCTTTTGAGCTGTAGAAGTCACTGACCTTTTCATTCTGATTGCTGACTTTATCAAAAGCAGAGAGAATAATACTTTTGGAGATAGGGCTCCAGCTTTCTTGGAAGTTTCTAGGAGGAGGCCTATCATAGAACTCTCTGACCTTCTTAAATGGATTAGACTTCTTAGCAGGAGGCTTATCATCAAAAAGCTTCCTTTTTAAAGACTTCTCAGAGGGATCAGCAAAATGGGGGCTGTCAGGATCTTGAACAAGAGCTGGATCATCCCACATATCCTGATAAGATGAAGCCGGGAAGACTTCATCAGCAAACACAGAGTCCTCAGCAGAATGTGGAGAGAAACTAGGAGCCCTGGGACCTGGAGCACTTGAGGAGGGAACACTTGACCCTTTGTCAACAACAGCAAACCCCAGCATTTCAGCCACTTGCTTGAACAGCCAGCTTTGGGCTTCATGAGTATACCAATTTACATCCTTGACATTCTGTAAGATGTTTTCCTTGAGATCTTGCATTTGAGAAGTTACATTTTCATTCAACTCATCCAATTTGCTTGCAGAGCCTTCTAACCTGGAGACCACACTTTCCTCCCCCTTTATGACATCTTCATGTAGGAGGGTATATAACCTTTTCAGCTGATTTTCAACTTGATCATCCAAGTATGAAATTCCTTGATCATGAGCAGAGCTGAGAGAAGAAATAGCAGAAGTCAGGTGCAACACATCTTCACTGACCTGATGCAGATTTTGGAGAGCATGCCCAACAGCCTTATTTGTGTGATCCAAAGCTTTCCCAGCAGATAGCATCCAGGCTTCTTGATCAGTCTTGAATCTGCCCATATCATGCTTGATCTCAGCCATGTCTTGCCTCAAAGAACTATCAACGGAGTCAATCTTCTTATACACTTGCTTGATAGATTGATCAAAGTGATCAGTCTGACCCTGTAGCATCCCAGCAATGGACTTCAGCAAAGAAGAGTGAGAGCTATCACCAGTCTCACCCTCTTCAGGAGAAAGCTTTTCAGCTACAAAACTTGAGGACTGTGCTAAGCTGTCAAGCACAGTTGCTCTTGGAGAGGTGCTCCTAGCCACAACAATCTCTGGAGGAGGCAAAAGCAGCAGAGGAGGAAGGACCTCAGAAGGAACAGATTCAGCCATGAAGGGATCTTCCTGGTCTTTCTCCCCCTCAAGAAGAGACATCTCCTTAGCCAACCTCAGCATGGCACCAAGGCTGCCCTGCTCCCCAGAAACAGATTGCTCAGGAGGAGTGTCTGGCAATATTTCATGATCTTCAGACTGAGAATCAACCATGGCAGGTGATCTCCTTGAATCTTCCAGCTGAGGAGCCTCAACAACCACAGCAGCAACCTCTTGATCCTCCAAGACAAGATCAGCAACACTAGGAGGAGCAACATCTGCAGCACCACTGCATGCACCAATGTCTCTTGGGGTTGGAAACTCCCCCTCAACATGTGCATCTCTGTCCTGTGCAGGAGCTGGATCCAGTCCACTCCCCCTGGAGGATTGCCCTGCTTCAGTGGACCTAAGTACATCAGGGAGAGGGGCCTCATCATCACTCAAAGGAGCCCTTACAGCAGCATTCCCTAATCCTTTGGGAATTACCCTTTCCCATTTGGTGAAAATGGAGGAATTGATTTTCTTAGTGTGGTGGATGGGGGTACCTCTTCCAGTATTGAAGAAAACTGGATTACCACTATGCAGAAGCAGACTGAGAATCCTTCCAAAATTAGGAGCAAGAAAACTTTCTTTAATCTTCTCAAAGAGGACTTCTCCAAAATTGAGATTTTTTCGACAAATTATAGCGGTGTGAATTTTGAAATCCTCTTCAGATATGTAGTCGTGAGAACCTACCTTGCATAAAAAAACTTTGCCAATAATATCACACAGAAGCTTACCTCCTTCATTCATGAATTTTCTTCTGATTTTGGCGCTCTGATCAAGAATACCACAAAATCTTCTGGCTCTGAAAGTATCTTCAACAGACAGCTCTTCAGATTCGACATCTGGCATCTTCAACGATCGATTGAGACCTCTAGCCTTCAAAATTACCTTGCACGATCGAATAGAGCTTTTGATCTTCTTGCCTTGACCAGAGATCTTAGCATTTTGATAAAACTCTAGAACATCCTGTTCCAGGACTTTGGTCGGCTCTTCCAAGATGAAACTTAGCCCGGCGACATCAAGCATCATGATGACATTTCGAAACTCATCAGAAGCAGAGCGGAAGGCGCCTCTCACCAACTCTCCCCCTGAGTTCAAGCCACCGGAAGCTTTGGGCGCCATTGATGTCGTCGACGTCGAGGAAGAGAAACAGGGGAATCGCGACGGAGAAGACGAACGGTCGGGAGGGTTTCACGGAAGAGGAATTTGAGAAGACGAATCCTTCCGTGAAATCGTGATGTTTTCTTTTAATTTATATATATATATATATATATAAAATTTTAAGTAGAGCGCGCACCTGTAGAGAATTTATGCCACGGAAGAGGAATTTTGAGAGGAATAAATATCCCAAAAAAAAAAACTGTCCCGTGAACACCCGTGAAATGTCATGAAATTTTCTGAGTTAATACGTGAAGTCTCGTGCAATTTCGTGAAATTTCAACAGTCCCGACTTCAAGATTCCTTATTGAGCATTCCAAGTTCCATTTTGAAGAAATTGAATTTGGTTTCGTCCAGAGGCTTCGTAAAAATATCTGCAATTTGTTTGTCAGTATTAACATATAACAAATTTATGTCCTTACTTTCGACATGTTCTCGGATGAAGTGATAGCGAAGCTCAATATGCTTCGTTCTGCTGTGAGAGACGGGATTATTTGCTATGGCAATAGCACTTGAGGAGTCACAGAACATGGGGATTTCTGAGAGCTTTACATTATAGTCCTCAAGCTGATTTTTCATCCACAAAAGTTGTGCGCAGCAACTGCCTGCAGAGATATACTCCGATTCAGCAGTTGAGATTGCAACGCAATTTTGCTTCTTGCTACTCCAGGAAACGAGCCTTTTTCCCAAGAACTGGCAAGTTCCCGAAGTGCTCTTTCTATCATCTTTGCTACCTGCAAAATCAGCGTCTGAAAATCCAATTAGTTCAAAATCATTGCTTCTTGGGTACCATAAGCCGAGATTTGGTGTACCCTTAAGGTATCTCAATATCCTCTTTGCAGCGGCATAATGAGATTCCTTGCAGTTCACTTGATACCTGGCACACACACATGTTGAGAACATTATATCAGGTCTAGTAGCAGTGAGATAGAGCAAGGATCCAATTATGCTTCTGTACTTGGTTTCATCAAAAGGTTTCCCTTTCTCATCCTTGTCCAGAGACATACTTGAGCCCATTGGAGTCCTCATTGAGGTTGCACTCTCCATTCCAAATTTCTTAAGAAGCTCTTTAGTGAACTTCGTCTGAGAGATGAAGATTCCATCTTCAGATTGGTTCACCTGGAGTCCTAAGAAATATTTCAGCTCTCCCATACTGCTCATTTCAAACTTACCTTGCATCAAGTTAGAGAACTTTTTGCAAAGTTTGTCATCAGTAGAGCCAAAGATAATGTCGTCGACATAGATTTGCACCAGCAAAATCTCGCCTTTAACTTCCCTAAGAAACAATGTCTTGTCTATTGTTCCTCTTGTAAATTTGTTCTCAAGAAGAAACTTAGACAATGTCTCATACCAGGCTCGGGGTGCCTGTTTAAGACCATACAAGGCTTTTTGTAAATAAAATACATGATCAGGAAAGTTAGGATCGACAAAACCTGGAGGCTGAGCTACATACACTTCCTCTTTAAGGTCTCCATTCAGAAAAGCGGACTTTACGTCCATCTGAAAAACCTTAAAACCCTTATATGCAGCATAGGCCAGAAATAATCTGATGGCTTCAAGTCTTGCTACGGGTGCGAAGGTCTGATCAAAGTCAATCCCTTCTTCTTGCCTGTATCCTTGAGCAACCAGTCTTGATTTGTTCTTGGTGATGATGCCCTTTTCATCAAGCTTGTTCCGGAAAATCCATTTGGTTCCAATCACATTCTGTCCTTTGGGTCTAGGTACCAACTTCCAAACTTTACATCTTTTGAATTGGTTGAGCTCCTCTTGCATAGCAAGGATCCAAGAGGGATCGGAGTTTGCTTCTTCAAACTTCTTTGGCTCAATCTGTGAAAGAAAACTTAAATGTAAAACTTCGTTAGTTGTACCTCTTCTTGTTCTTACACCAACATGGGTATCTCCAATAATTTGCTCTGCAGGATGGTCCCTTAAGTGTCGGATCATTCCAGCATTTGGATTTCCATGGGGTTCCTGCACTTCCGGTACATCTTCATCTTCTTGAGGTTCATCTTCCTCATGTGCGGATGGAATGTTGACTTCAATAGACTTTGGAGCATCTTCCTTTACAGCTTCTTCCAAGTTTATGTCCTTGAACCTTGCATTTGCATCTTCAACAAAAACACTAGAAGAACTGCTTTGAAGCATACTAGTTTCATCAAATATAACATTAAAAGTTTCTTCTACAACCAGGGTTTTCTTGTTGAAAATCCTATATGCCTTACTATGGCTACTATATCCTACGAAAATACCTTCAAAACATTTTTCACTAAACTTAGTTTTGTAATATTTCCCGTTATTAAGCACGAAGCATTTACTGCCAAAGATTCTAAAATAAGACAAGGTTGGCTTCTTGCCCTTCAGGAGTTCATAAGGAGTCTTATGATGGTTTTTGTTGATTAGTGCTCTGTTTTGCACGTGGCAGGCAGTGTTGATGCCTTCAGCCCAGAAGTATTCTGGGAGAGAAGAGTCACTCAACATTGTTCTGCAAGCCTCTATGAGTGTTCTATTCTTTCTCTCAGCTACTCCATTTTGTTGTGGAGTACGAGGAGAGGAAAACTCATGAAAGATACCTAGGCTTTCACAAAATTCGGTCATAGCCCCAGACTTGAATTCTGTACCATGGTCACTTCTGATTTTGACCACAGAACATTCCAGTTCATTCTGAATTTGCTTGACGAATGTGGTGAACGAGTCAAAGGTGTCTGACTTGTGTTTCAGAAAGAAAACCCAAGCAAAGCGTGAGTAATCATCAACAATAACCAGCGTATAAGACTTGCCTCCTAAACTTCGGATTTGCATGGGACCAAACAAGTCCATATGGAGCAGATATAAGCATCTGGTAGAATCTTTGCCAATAATGCTCTTAAAGGTAGCCCGAGTCTGCTTACCCATTTGGCAGGCATGACAAGGTCTCTTTTTAATGCACTTGACATCTGGAGCATCACGAACTAAGTTGTGAGAGAATAACATACTTATTGTTTTGAAATTAATATGTGCTAGTCTCTTGTGCCACTGGTCACAGAGAGATGCACTATCTTTTGCTAAAAGACACACTGGTGTAGAAGAGTCTAAACAAAGAAAATTTAAACAAAAGATATTTCTACTCCGAGTGCCTGTTAAAATAGTTTCTGACGTATCAGACGACTTTATCAAGCACTTGTCCTTGTAGAATTCTACCATATAGCCTTTGTCACAAAGTTGACTTATGCTAATGAGATTATGTTGTAATCCTTTAACATAAGCCACGTCTGTGAAAGAGACTGTACCATTAGTGATCATACCATAGCCTTTTGTGATTCCCCGATCAGATCCGCCAAAAATAACTTTTGGACCATCTTTCACGGGGGTATACTCTTGTAACAAACTTCTCGTTCCGGTCATGTGCCGTGAACATCCACTGTCCAAGTACCATATTGGATTTGAATTGGCCTTTGGACATACCTGCAATCAATAATCAATTGCCCTTAGGAACCCAAACCGATTTGGGTCCTTGGCTTTTTGTTAGATGACCACCACTTGGAATGTTAACATTGCGAGAGGTCATTCTTGCATTGTTAATCCGTGGAGTCGAGACATTTCTCGGATTAAACCAACAGTCTATGGCAAAGTGACCAATCTTGCCACAACACCAACAATCGAATCGATTGTACCTTCTCTTTGTCTCCTGTTTTGCCTTTTGAACGGGAGGTGCAACAGGAGTGACTTTCATAGAGGAAGTCTTCTTAGAAGTGGGAGCCTCATGGTGACAGCACACACATGGCTCCAACTTCTTCTCAACAGGTTTGGGTGCAATCGTTCTAATTTTCGGTGCTTTCTTGTGAGCTGATCCGTGAACAAATGGGCCATGATCTTTGAGGGTTATTTCTTCATGAGGAGCTTTGAAGGGAGAGTTGTCAAAGTTTCGGGGAAAGCTCCATCCTTGATATCTATTACTAGGTTCAACATGTGTTGGCCTAGCAAAATGACCGTAGGATGAATCAAAGTCAAACGGATTTGATGGAAAAATGACCTTCCTAAATGAAGGTTGACTTTGATTAGCAGTTCCCTTTCCCTTCACAGCTCTCTTCTCAGCAGCCTTACTACTTTCAGCCTTATGACCAATTCCACTACCCTTCGCAGGAGCAGAAAACGTATCAATGAATGGAAGAATAGTCTTAGGCTTGGAGAAGCTTTCTACGAGCTTCCTTTCCGCCTTCAACTTATTTTCTAGTTCACTTATGGTTTTCTCCTTTAATTTTAACAACTCAGTGGAGCTTTTCAGTTCGTCTTTCAAGAGTTGGATTTCATCTTTGAGGGGAGTTAATTGTTCAACTTCCTCCCTCAAGGCTAATTCCACTGTCTTGAGAGATTCAATTTCTTTTGACTTGGATTTGACAACCTTGCGGCACTTGTCAAATCCTTTCACAAGGGCTTCATACTGAGTTATTAACTTAGAGTCCTCCTCCGAGGAGTAGCCTTCATTTGCTACGGATGCAGTCTCATCTTCAGAAGCAGATAGAGGGGTATGAGAGTTTACCTTCCCCTTATAAGAGGAGTCGCCTACTTCTTCATCTAGATGAGCCATAAGCCCAAAGTAGGCTTCTTCATCTGAGCTTGACGCATCAGAGTCGCTGTCGCTCAGAGTCTTGGCCTTTTTGGCGAGGAGACTCTTTTCTTTCTTCCTTCCTTTAAATGATCTCTTTTCTTCCTTCCTTGATCCTTCTTTCTTTTTATACGGGCACTCGGCTATTACATGCCCTGGCTTATTGCAGCAATAACAAATAATGTCAACAGAAACAAATTTGTTCGGTTTAGATTTATACCTTTCATGGTTGTAGTCCTTTTTGTGATGATCACCATCACGTTTTGATCTTCTGTGATCAAATGTAGTGGATTGCCCTCTCTTCTGCTTTCTTTTATTCAGAAGTCTTTTGAATTGTTTGGAGAGAAGAGAAAATTCTCCATCAGACATCTCTGAACCTGATGGGCTGGCATCAGACTCATCCTCATCAGAAGATGGTCTCCTTACAGGTGGGAGAGCTTTGCACTTTCTTGAGCTTTCAGCTTTTAGGGCAGAGGACTTCTCCCTTCCAGAGGCTCTGACCCCCTCTTCTTCAGCTTTGCGGGAATTCAGCTTCAACTCATGAGACAGGAGCTTACCAAACAACATTTGGGGCTCCGTGGTTCCGAGCTTTCCAAATTCTCTGATGGCTATGACCTTTGTATCCCATTCTTTCGTCAGGGATCTCAGAAATTTGTCATTTAGTTCACCAGTCGTGAATTCTCTATCATAGTTTCTAAGACCATTTACGATCTTGAAGAACTTCTCGTAGGTGTCAGAAATGGAGTCTCTTGGATCTTGCTTGAATGCTTCATATTCTTGGTTCAGCAACGATCTTCGGTCATCCCTTACTTCTTCGGTCCCTTCCATCAGAACGACTAGTGAGTCCCACATCTCTTTAGCAGATTTGCAGTGAAGCAGATTTTGCAACATTGAATCATCAACTGCACCTGCTATGATATTTTTTGCTTTCTTGTCCAGAGAGACCAGTGCAATCTCATCCTTTGTGAGTTCCAGCATCTTCTTGGCGACCATAATTGTAGAGTTTATGGAAGATGGTTTCATAGGAACATGAGGACCTTCTTCTACAATCTGAAATATTCTTGGATCAGCAGCCTCCATGAAGAATCTGACTCTCTCCTTCCACATAGGAAAATTCTCTTTTGTGCAGACTGGAAGCTTGACGGAATCCTTGGTCTTATCCATGCCAGACATGTTTGCTTTAGCAACTAGATGAGGAGATCTTGTTCAAGGTGTGAGCCTTATAGTGAACAACCTACCTCTGATACCAATTGAAAGTATCTAGTTGCGGCCTAAATCACCTAGAGGGGGGTGAATAGGTGGATTCTATGTCTTTAAGCGGAATTAAAAAAATAAACACAGAAAAGCAAACAAACAACCACAGCACAGACACAAGGATTTTATAGAGGTTCCCCGATGTGGGTAGTCCTCTTTCCCGCCTCGCCTATCTAGCACTACGAGGCTAGACTCGGCTACTTCACCAATCTCAGATTATAACAAATCTTACACCTCGGAGTCAAAACTCCTACAACTCGGAGTATAACAACTCCTACAACTCGGAGTGAAACCTCTCCTACACCTCGGAGTAAACAACTCCTACAAATAATCTCGGAGTGAAAAACTCCTACAAAAGAAGAGAAATGGAAACAAAATACTTCTTCTTAACCTCTAAAGAGATTAACTTCAGATCTTGAAAACTGAGTCTTCTTCTCAACCTTGAAGGAAAGCTTGGCACTAGAGAGAAGTGGAAGAGAGAAGACTAGGCTAACCAGATCTGAATAGGCCCTTTGACTTGCTTGAGAAAATCTTCAATAAGGAGAGCAGCAAAGAGATCAAAGGCCTTCTTCTGAGAACTCTCTAATCACAAATAGAGAAAGATTCTTGAGCAGAGAGAGTTCAATCTCAGAATACTTGTTCAGCAAAAGAGAAAGAGAAGATAGATTTTTTTGCTTTTTCTTTTCTGAACTGGCGGCTGAAGAAAGTCTTAGATCGATTCTTTAGATCATCATTTTGCCCTAAAATAATGATCTATATATATAGGGAGGACTTCAACGGCTCTTGCGACAATGAAGGGAGATGCGACACGTGTACTGTTCATGTCGGCTAACCCTAAATTTCAAAAACGAAACGAGAAATTGAAATCCGTCTGTCCGTCATTCGTCGGGATTCATCGGGAGAACACGAGAGCATCCGACGAATTGACTTAGCTGAGAGTTTTCTTCAGAACCTAGACAGGATTGACCTCTGTCAGCATTCGTCGGGATTCGTCGGAATGATCCGAGTCATCTCGACGAATGGACTTGGCTTCAGAAACTTCTTCACAACCCAGCCAAAATGACCTCTGTCAGCATTCGTCGGGATTCGTCGGAATGATCCGAGTCATCTCGACGAATGGACTTGGCTTCAGAAAATTTTGCATAACTCAGCCAAAAAGTCTTCTGTCAGGATTCGTCGGGATTCGTCGGAAGGACCCGAGTTATCTCGACGAATTGACTCAGCAGAAATTTTCTTTTCTTCTGAAAGCCTGCTCCACACCTCAACCTTGAACACCTTCAGTTATGAGAATATGAAGTGTACTCCAAAAGAGAGATTACACATGGACCAACACATTGTTCTATACAATGAAGGATTACATTGTCTAGAACTGTGTTTGGTGATCCATTGCAACCTGACTTTGGTGTGCACTTAGCATTACTACCTGTCATAACACATCTAAACAAAAGTCATCAATTACACATACAATTCATTTTAGTTTACTAGGGGACATCTTCAAATCAAGGTGATTGTGGACACAATACCCAACATATCATGTTTTTCATCTTTAGTAGTTTTCATGCGCTGTTAAGTGCCACTTTCAGTGGCTGGATTTGTGGTTATGCTGGAACAGGAGTCGTGCAGGTGTTCCCGGTACAATTCTGTACAGGAACACTGCGCACGATCACTGGTTCTATTGCGCACGACCACTGGTCGTGCGCCACTGATCGTGCGCACTTAACGCCTTTTTTATGAGTTCTGTCTGGCTTATCGCACGACCACTTACGACAGTGCGCACGACCACTGGTCGTGCGCCACTGGTCGTGCGAACATTGTATTTTATAATTTCTGACCTTGCAGGCTCCGCCCAGGCAGAGCGCACGATCACCACATTCTAGTGCGCACGACCACTGGTCGTGCGCCACTGATCGTGCGCACTGTTTATTCCAGCGCTTATAAATAGCCCTGCTCGCGATTTAGGTCGCAACTCCGCCGTTCTTCCGCCCGACTCCGCCGTTCCGCCTATTTCCGCTGGTTCTCCGCCCCCTAGGCCTCCTCCATCATGCACGAGCTTCAAGGAGGAGATTCCACGCATCTTCATCGCCAAGCAAGGAGTTCTTCGCATTAGACGTGGCCGGATGGTAAAGCGCTGGAGAAGAGGGGTCCATTGGGAGGTGTGACAGCCCTCCTCTACCCCAGACGCAGTTGGGACCGAGCTAGGATGTGGATTGACAACCCAACGATTCCTACCATGAATCTACAACGAGACTCCGGATTCGGTCGTATCTCTTGCCTCTTTCTTCTACTTGTGTGGTTGTATTTGTTTGTAATCTCTATATTTAGATGATGACACTATGAATCTTGTTTATTAATGTTCATTTCATGTTTATGGAATCATATTATTCATATGTGTGAATGAGGTGCGCTGTCATCCATTTTCCACTCCACCACCGTGTCCGGTGCCGCACTAGCAATTGCTAGTGGCGTGCTTGTCGAAGAGGTGCTTGCGAACCTCATCCGTTTGCCTACTCGTCCATCCGCCCTTACGAAGTAGCGCGTTCAAGGCCTACGTAGTCTTCCATCCCGCCGAGCGAAGCTTTGCATAGCGGCATTGCATAGGAGTAGTTATAGTATTTTCTCTTTATTTTCCATAATCCAAAACCCCCGTTTCCGCATCCATCCGCTCGAAAGGACTTCAATCTCAAGTCCTTCCTCGATAATAAACTCCACCTTACTGTGTTCCTTTGAGATCGATACTTGGGGATTCATTCCCATTTTATATTACTTGAACGATCGGTACACTGCCGTGTCGTGCCGCAGTCTAGCCACCATCTATAGTGGTGTGTAGGATTCGCGCCATCAAGTTTTTGGCGCCGTTGCCGGGGAACACAGTCGTGTGAGTTTTCTGGAGAGGGAGAACCTGAGAGAGAAGCCCTTCCATTTGTAAATTGCATTTCTTTGTTTTATTTCTTTTTATTCCATTTTCCTGCTTTAATTAGGTTGCTTTAGTAATTTTTGTTAGGTGTAGTATTTTGCACAATAGCATTTTTATTTTTGAATCATTTTATCTTCGCACTATGTGGGCACATCTTAATTTCCGTTGCCTTTGGTGTGGAGCTACCTCCCACTCTAGTGATGAATGCCCTACGGAGAATAGTAGGCATAATTCTTATAGCCCAGCATATGGAGCACCGACTTCGTCTGATACTCCATATGGTGCGCGTAAGTCTTATGGCTACTTTGCTGAGCCTTTACCGTCTTACTTCTTTTCGGCTTCAGCACCTGCTGTGCCAAAGAAGCCCGCTAGGCAGTGTCGGTTTTGTCGGAGCACTGATCATGTCTTGAAGGACTGTGGCGAGTATCTTCGCCAATTGGATAAGGATGACGAGCCGGATATCCGGATCGTCCCAACTCCTAACTCTGGCGGCACACCTTCAACATCTGGTTATGTATCTTTGTCACCTTCAGATCTTGAAGGGAATGGCATGGATACGGTCACCGGATGTGCGGCTGATCTATGCACCAACATTGTTGAGCCTATTCTCCCAGTGCATCCACCACCCCTAGTGGATTCGATTCTTTGTGAGGAATCGGTGCTCGACTTTTATCCGAGCACTACTCCTCCCCCTGTTGTGCATACTATACTCGTCTCCGACGACATTGTTGAGGATGTGTCGCAGGATGAGGCTGGTGATCTGAGTGTTGTGCCTATTCCTATGAAGGAGGACAACCTTCTAGGTGAAGAGGAGCTTTCCTCAACACCGGTGGAGGAAGTCCAAATCTTGGGCATGGCCACTGTCGATCCCGCTGAACCTTGCGTCATTGATGTCAATGCCAACATTATTTGTAACATCCCCCCAAACTGCTAGACCCCTAAGTTGGTTTTGTCATGACTGGGTCATGACAAAACCATAGGAAGAACCTTTTGACCTTGAGAGCTTAGGAAAGGAGGAGGAAGCCACCTTGGTCTGCAAATAGCAATTCCCATCTTCCAAGCTTGGGATTGGAATTTAGGGCTTCAACTTAACCCTTGGACCCCAAAATAGTGTCCCTAACCCTTTAGGGGTCCCCTTAGGGCACCAAGGGCCCATTGAAGACAACCTAAGGGACCAATTTGACCAAAGTCAACATAAACCCTCAAATTGGTCAAAGTAGCCCATTTAGAGCCAATCAACCCTCACCATGTCAAATTGATCACACCCCTAGGTTTAGAATACCATTATAGACCTAGTGGACCCAAAAGCCCCATCATGGGACCCCCAGGGGTGCAAATTGACCAAAATGCCCTTTTTAGGTCAAAATGACTTTCCTTCTCAAAATACCCCAATTGACCTTCACCACATTAAATTGACCTCACCCATAGGGCTATCATGTCATAAGGGAGCTAGTGGACCAAAAAGCCCCATGACCAAGTCAACCCTAGGGCTCAATTTGACCAAAGTCAATTTAGCCCATTTTGGTCAAATCAACTTAGATTGGGTCAACCAAGAACCATATGACCAAATTGACTCCACCATTAGTTCCTAAACTTAATTTGGAACCTATTGAACCCAAAAGCCCCATCCTAGGGTTCCCCAATTGACCAATTTGACCAAAAGTCAAAATTGTCCAATTTAGGTCAAAATGCTCAAACCCAACCCAATCTCTTTGGGATAACTCAATTGGATGGTCAACCAGCCCATGTGGACCCTCATTAAACACAGGAGAGAGAGTAGGAGCTGGCCATGGTGATTGGGAGAGAGAAAATGGGGGTTTCCCCATTTTTGAAGAGAGAGAGAAAGCCATTCATGGCCATTAAGAGGTTTTACCTCTTGGCCTCCCCAATTGATGCCTCCATTCAACTCCTCAGCCGGCTAGGAGGAGATTCCATCAGTTTCCAAGAGGCATTGATGCAGGGGAGATGAATGGGGGCCGGCCCTTGGAGAATTCGAAGAGGCCATTAATGGCCAAGGGGGTTAAAGCCACCATCACCCCCATTCGAACCCCCTATCACCTTCAGAGACCTGAGAGGAGAGAAACCCCCAAGTTACCAGAGGATTTCGGGTGCTGTAGGAAGGAATCGGCATGGCATCTCAATCGACGGCAGCTCCAATGGTGTACACAAGGGAAAACCGACGGCAAGCCCTCCAGCAGGTCCCATTCTCCTCCCTGAACTCTAAGGATTAGATCCAAATCGACGGCGGCTCGATCCGTGGCCAATTGGACGGGAATCAAGCCAGCCTTGCCCCCCGTTGATCGGGTTGGGTATCCTCCTACAGAACACGATTCCGGCCACCTTCGGCCGATCAAACACCGCTCATCGCCGGCCCCCACCTCAACGGAGGTGGTGGTGGCGTTGATTGGCCGGGGCGGCGCTCAGGTGGCCGGGAAATCCAAGATCAAGTCGGCCCAGGCGCAGTAAATCCTGGCCGTTGGCTCATCGGGGACGAAGGCTGTGAGCCGTCCGATTGGCCGCCTTTTGCTATTCGCAGGCATGAAATGATTATTTCATTTAAATTGATTATCTGTCACACATTTTGACAGATTTTGTGACCCAATTTTAAGGCCCTTAGGGGCCATAATTCGAAAAATGCCCAGATATAACTTTTGTAGGCCTTGGTGTCTACTTTCTAATGGGAGTGAAATCAAGCTATTTGGTTAAGTATTGGACCCACATCACTCATTCTAGTGAGGCTGGTCAAAACTCAAACCAGACCTTTAAACTAGGATAACTCTTAAATGGCACATCTGATGTAGTTGATATTTTGGCTAAGCATCCATATGTCCTATACCTAGGTTAGGTTTGAGTATCAGATTTTTAGGAGTTACTTTTCCTAAAGTTTTTTGTGGAAATTTAATAATCCTTACACAAATTATTTGGAGGGCCAAATGACCTCCAATCTCCACCAAATTTTGGTGGGGTACCATTTGGGTCATGATAAACCCCTGGTTAAAATTTCATCTCATTTGGAGATCTTTTGACTAGGTAATCTTTGGGCCAAAGTTTTGCCCTTTAAGGGGAAAATTGTGCTAAGGGGACACTTAGGGCTTCTCATAGCCAAACCACCTCCTATTGGAGAGATATTTTGTCCACTACCCTAACCCCACCCCAAATCACCTCCAAGAGTATGATGGAGCCATGGGGAGTGGGTTTGCCCTAGGATATGGGGTAGGAGTACTTTGGGGTGCAAATAGCCAAGTGGAGAATCATTGGCCAATTAGGACCTTTGAGACTTGAGACTTCTTAGGAAGGTCAGTGGGATGAAGTTGAGACCCCATGAGGAGTTTGGTGAGCTTTGGAGTTGTTTTTGCTCAAGGTCATAGGGTTGATCCCTATGGGGTGGAATTTGGGGTTGTGAAGGACATAGGTGTGGTTGTCCTTCGAAAGGTGTGAGATGGACTCCTCTAGGCTCTATGGACCCCATGATACCCTCACAAGAAGGTTGGGTGTATTTGGATAGGTTTAGACCCTAACCCTAGGCTAAACCCTAATGGGGTGCAAATAGAGGTCAATGAAGGGAGTAGGGTCAAACCCTAGTGGTTTGACCTAAAGTTTTAGTGGGTAGGTCATAGTGACCAGAGAAGACTCCCTTGTGAATTTGAAGAGGTTTGGAGTTGTCTAACCTAGGTAATAAATCCTTGGGTAGATTTGTAAATAATTGGAATTTGGAGTTCTAGGAAGAAATAACACTTAGGGAATCATCACCTTCTGTCACCCACTTGTTTTTGAGATATTAATCTCTGGAAGAATTGGTTGGGACATTAGTTAGCCCTTGGAGGTCCAAATTGTAATATTCCTCTTTATTGGCAATTTTTGGGTTGGTCAAATTTATGATGTTAAGTCACTGTAATTACATGAAACTTTGCTGGTTGTCTTTTCATAACAATATGTTACCACTGTTATTTTCCCATAATTTATGGATCAATATTCTTGGTACCTCTAGTTCATTTTGGAAGAAATTGTAAATATATCCTTGGATGTAATTACAAATATGCCCTCTGTGGAACATGGTCAAACCTTGTAGGACTGAATATTATATTATGAAGCACCACTGTACTAATTTGCAAGAGGTTTAGAGATCATATGAGGGTACCTCCTTTGTAATTTATTGGAAATAATTGTGTTTTGGAATTTCTAAAAATAGTAAATCTTGCTGGTTTTTCCTAAATTTTTATATCTACTGTTTATTAGGTACTATTGATTTATGTAAAAATTGGAGTAGGCATTGGAGGTCAGAAAAGTACACTTGTAGTTCAAACCTTGGTAAAATGGCCTTTTGGGAAATTATTTAAAATACTATTATTATTGGAAAAATTATGAAACTCTAGATTTGATCTGAATCAGGTAACATGGACTCCCAGTAAATCCCTTGAGCCATAGAGTTGATTATTTAATGTACTTCCCTTCATGAGGATCAAAGCGTTAAGGGTGGTCTGCGTTTAGTAAATTGGCAGTTTTGGAATTACAGGCCAATTTGGAATTCATTGATTGGAGATGTGGGAATTGAATGGTGATTGTATGGTATGAGAGGACCCCTGGAGAGAGTTAAGGTTGATGAGTCCTAGGGTGGTGGGGTGCCTCCCTTGGGGTAGGTCATCTTGGGATTTGGCGAAAGATCGTCTTTTCCCCTAAGGCCTAAAAAGCACTTGGTTTTAGACCAGGTGAAATGTTAAGAGGGTTTCTTATGGGTAGTAACTAATAACATTAAGTGTCTTGGGAATGGGGACTCTGGGGTGTCATCCCATAGTGGTTCCTAGTACCGTAGCGAGCCCCTCACAGGGTAACCCTCGGGAAGTCCAAGACTAACCCTAACTCATAGGAGTAAGACGTTGTACAAGATTAACTAATAACACACTCATCCATACCCTGTGGTTTCAGATGTTTAGTTGGATTGGTTGTCCGAGCGGTGGGCTCGGTGTCTGTTGCAGCAGACTAGTTAGTCTGGTGAGCTTTTGGCTCGGAAGGTTATTGATGACGGGCAGGTTAGCCAGGGGAGCTTTTGGCTCGGAAGGTTAGTGATGGCGGGCAGGTTAGCCCGGGGAAACTCATGGCTCAGAGATAGGAAGTAGAATATCTTGCATGTGCATAAGGTGGTGGGTCCTTCGTGGTGACAGTCGTTGCACCGACGTTGATACTTGGGCTCGGCTAGTGCGGTATTTGCACTTAGCCATGAAATCTGGCGGTCCAGTCAGTAAGAGTACGCAGACGCTCCGCGGGTTTTGTGGAGGCGTACGATAGGTCTAGGTCGGGTAGTGCATATACCAACCTAGAGGTGGGCGAGGCCCAACCCACCGCTTCCGTTTGCCACTACGGGAGTATCCGGGGAGTCTAGCTCGCTCCAAAAAGGGGGAACTAAAGGTCTATGCGCATAGAGTCGTAGTGGGTGAGTTGCACTTGTTTGATCACCGCATAACAACATACTTGCATTGCATAGCATAATCATTACATTTAACCCCGACACCTATCGTATAAATTGGTATGGGACTTTTTATACGATAGGCTCTGCTAAACGACCCCTTGGTCTATAGGTTTGTATGGGCATTCCTATAAATCAATGGTTTACTTTATCTTACTTACTTGCCTCTACTTTTGTTTCTTACTGTATTTCCTATACTTTACCCTGCTGCTTATATATCTCATGTTTTATTTATATGCATACACCTGTGTAGCGTAGATCTTACCTTGTCACCTGCTTTTGTATTACCCCTTGTTGTCCTCCGCTTCCTCCTCTCCATGCGGTGCCTAGGAGCCTTGGGGGGAGGGGTGGGGAATTGGCTGAGTCTTTATGACTGACGGTCGGTGGACCTTATCATTTTAGGAGACCGCGGCGACGGAGCAGCACCGGAGGCCGGTGCAAATGGAGGCGGGGCAGTCTAGCTCGGGAGCTCAGATGACAGGATCCGTGAGTGTTGAATTAGTTGTTTTACTTCCGCGAGTGAACCATGTAGTGAGGCTTTGATGTATTGGGCAAGGCCCTAGTTATCTTGTTTCCTTTCTTTCAGCTATATTGTGGACATCTTCTGATGATTTACTTATATATGTGATGTGGACTTAGTTTGATCTACTATTCAGTTTAGCTTACTTTTCTTGTGATCGATTTGGCCGGCAGGATCGGCGTTTTGTAGTGGCGACCTTCCCAAGCGAAGGTGTCACCGCAAAACGGCGGTTCTGGGCCTAAGACCCGGTGGTTTTTGCAAAAAAAAAAAGGGGTCTTACATTATTTTACTTCCCCAACCTGATGGGAGTGAGACCGGGATCACTCCCCCGATTTCTGATTATTTTTGTACTTCTTCTCTTTTATTTCTTGACCCCCCTTCTTCACCCGAGCCTGTGCAGGTTGAATCTTCACAGGTACTTCAGGAGGACTTGGAGCTTTGTGCTCAAGTCAATGATGAGTGTGTCCTTTTATGCGAGGAGGTTGATTCCTCCTCCATTAAGGAAGCCTCATTCGTTGCCTTCTCCTCCTGCGGACCTGCTGTGGATGATACCTTGCTGGGCAAGGATGATTTTGGTGAGTTGAGTGAGGATATTTCCTCCTCCACTTACATTCTCTACCCTCTACCTGTGAGGAGCAGGTATCTATATTTAGGTAGAGGGGTGACTGCTCTGTCTCCGTATCGGTACCCGCTACCGATGCGCATATTAGAACAGTTACCTGTGCACTTTTCTTTTCATAGGCCTATAAGCTAGAACTGTGCAAAACCTAAATAAGTCGTGCTGGGAGGACAATAACCCCAGTAGTTATCTTTCTTTTCTGCATTTTTAATTTATCTAATCCTGCGTAGTTAGTTTATGTTATTTCAGCGTTTCTATTTTCCCTTGTTTTTGCGGAGCTGACCCCTGCAGGTATTCTTCTGGTTGGGTGCTGTAGCTTGGTCTAGAGTTAAACGCCAATATTCTGGTGTGCTCATTTCTGAGCACTGGGTGCTCTCTTTCCCTAACCTTTTCTGATTTTCATGTCATATATTTTGTGGATTGTTCAGTTTAAGTCTGGGGGAGAGTAGTTTTATTTACCCGCTCACGTGCACTATCGCACTGCATACTAGAAGATTTCTTTTAAAATGTTTGTTTAGTTTCATTGCACACCACAGCACCCACTTGAGCGCGTACTCATCTGTTTGCTTGCTCTGTTGTGAATTTAATTCTTCTGCTTATTTGGGAAAGTCTAGGTGATGGCTTAGGACTATGTAGCAGAGTAAAATGTTGACTCTAGTAGTGCTCCTAGTCGAGTGCTCGGTTGCATAGGAATTTGTGTAGATTAGACTTCTCTTTATACTTATGGTTTTATATTTTTTCTATTAGTGTAAATGTTGTTTACTCTACTCAAATGGTGACTCCGGTGGAATCAAACGGTAGCATAGGGATGTGTGTAAACGATCACTAGACTCGTATTGCTTGAGTCGGGAGGAAGGATTATCTTTCTCGGTGGCTAGAACTTGCCCAAAGCGATTCTTGAAGCATTGGCATAGGATAGTTCTAGTGCGTGAGAATGACGTAGGCCATTATTTTGGCCTGGTTGAACTTTTTATTTCATGCCTATCGTCTACCCTTGCTAGCCCCTTTGTGCCTACCCTTTTCTTGATTCAGCTCCACATATATCTCACCAAAGCCTAAAAGCCTAACCTAGTCGCACACCCAAATCTGAGCTTTTGTTTTGAATTTATTCACATTTTGGGGGGTGTTGATTGTGGTGTTTATTATGAGAATCTGTGGATTTGCGCATTTGACAAATCTGCTGAAAGAAAAAGACAAGAAAAAGAAGATAGAAAGAAAAAAAAATGAAAAGGAAAAGAGAAAAAAAAATGAGTTTTATTGAAAAATCATGTAGAAAAATTATGTATTGGGAGTAGGCGGTGCACACACCTATGTTGCAAAAGTCCATGTCTGGGGGTGTGATGCACTTGCATTCGATTCTGGTGCGCGGGTAGTTACTTTTAAAGCTCATTTGGGTTATGTGTTTTAAGCCCTTTTGTTTATCATTGTTTACCTCACCGTAACCCAAGCCTCAAATATAACCTGAAAGTCCTACTGACTCACGCCTTGAACCAATCTAGTGCCGTGGGGAGAATGTGACCGGGCGAGCTTATGGTCGCCGACACTGATGGATTTCGGTGGAGTTTGTCCGGCATCCCGATCTTGAGCAATGCTCATCTCAGCGCTTAGTTTACTTTCTCCGTATGCATGACCGAATGATTCACCGTTGTTCACCATTTTGAGTAGCTGTAATATGCTTTTACTCTTTTAGAAATATATAAACTGTTTTTATAATCAGAAATCTTTTCTACTATTTTTCTTATGCACGTGAGCATGAGACTTCGCATGGTACTCTGTATTGTAATCTTAAGCCATCTACTTTTCTTTCCTCGTTCGCTTAGAATTTGTTTGCTCGGGACGCGCAAATAGGTAAGTCTGGGGGTGTGATGAGTCCTGATCATATACACATTTTTGGACTCATCTGGGCCGATTTCCTAGTTTATGCACTACACTCTAGGCATGTTTTCGCTCATATTTGTTATTCCATGCTATGTGCACTTCTAGGCCCGTTTTTGGTGTTATATCATGTTTTTCATCTTTAGTAGTTTTCATGCGCTGTTAAGTGCCACTTTCAGTGGCTGGATTTGTGGTTATGCTGGAACAGGAGTCGTGCAGGTGTTCCCGGTACAATTATGTACAGGAACACTGGGCACGATCACTAGTTCTATTGCGCACGACCACTGGTCGTGCGCACTTAACGCCTTTTTTATGAGTTCTGTCTGGCTTATCGCACGACCACTTACGACAGTGCGCACGACCACTGGTCGTGCGCCACTGGTCGTGCGAACATTGTATTTTATAATTTCTGACCTTGCAGGCTCCGCCCAGGCAGAGCGCACGATCACCAAATTCTAGTGCGCACGACCACTGGTCGTGCGCCACTGATCGTGCGCACTGTTTATTCCAGCGCCTATAAATAGCCCTGCTCGCGATTTAGGTCGCAACTCCGCCGTTTTTCCGCCCGACTCCGCCGTTCCGCCTATTTCCGCTGGTTCTCCGCCCCCCTAGGCCTCCTCCATCATCCACGAGCTTCAAGGAGGAGATTCCACGCATCTTCAACGCCAAGCAAGGAGTTCTTCGCATTAGACGTGGCCGGATGGTAAAGCGCTGGAGAAGACGGGTCCATTGGGAGGTGTGACAGCCCTCCTCTACCCCGGACGCAGTTGGGACCGAGCTAGGACGTGGATTGACAACCCAACGATTCCTACCGTGAATCTACAACGAGACTCCGGATTCGGTCGTATCTCTTGCCTCTTTCTTCTACTTGTGTGGTTGTATTTGTTTGTAATCTCTATATTTAGATGATGACACTATGAATCTTGTTTATTAATGTTCATTTCATGTTTATGGAATCATATTATTCATATGTGTGAATGAGGTGCGCCGCCATCCATTTTCTACTCCACCACCGTGTCCGGTGCCGCACTAGCAATTGCTAGTGGCGTGCTTGTCGAAGAGGTGCTTGCGACCCTCATCCGTTTGCCTACTCATCCATCTGCCCTTACGAAGTAGCGCGTTCAAGGCCTACGTAGTCTTCCATCCCGCCGAGCGAAGCTTTGCATAGCGGCATTGCATAGGAGTAGTTATAGTATTTTCTCTTTATTTTCCATAATCCAAAACCCCCGTTTCCGCATCCATCCGCTCGAAAGGACTTCAATCTCAAGTCCTTCCTCGATAATAAACTCCACCTTACTGTGTTCCTTTGAGATCGATACTTGGGGATTCATTCCCATTTTATATTACTTGAACGATCGGTACACTGCCGTGTCGTGCCGCAGTCTAGCCACCATCTATAGTGGTGTGTAGGATTCGCGCCATCAGTCGACGGTCAATCAAAAAGTTATGTGAAGGGAGAAAATAGCGTGATTGCTGAGATTTAAATTACTAGATGTAGACGTTCGGGGTGGCCTCCAAAGAAATCCATCAATGTCGACGGCCATAGGCTTGCCCGTTTGCAGTTTCTCCACTACACTTCGAACTAAATCGACTCTATGGATCTTTAGGACTTAAATAGGGTACATTTTAAGGCTTGGGTTTAAGGGTGAGGTAACAATGATAAACATGAAGGCGCATTCCACTTAAACAAAATTTTTGAGCTAAAAGAAAATGATTGCCACCACAAAATAATGAAGCTTCACCCCCATACTCGCATTTTTTCAAAGGGGAAAGACTCTCATACTCTTTTATTTAAAACATGAATCTTCATAATTGGGATCATTCCAAGTATGCATGTACATACCTAGGCCGCATATCATTATGAGATTATTGCTTTTTGAGATTTAAACACATTTTTTTTGAATTGATACCAATAATTTTTTCATAGAATCGTACCCAAATATTTTTGTTTCAATTTAGCTCAAAATTTCAAAGTGTTCATTTGGGTTTTGGGCTTTTAGCTTTGGTGCCGAAATGATGAGGGTGGATCAAATAAAGGTGTAAGACTCAAATTTGTGTGAACAATGGTGGTAAATCTAGGTTGGGTGCAAAGGCTCAAACTATCCAAAGAAAGGCCTAAATCATTTCCGTAAAGTTACTTTGTCTAAAGCGCACATGTTTCAAAAATAGCTTGGGGCAAGTTCTAGACATCGAGAAAGGACACCCTTTTGTTCAATTCGAGTAATAGCTTTCTAACAATCTTCTACACACTCACCTAAACTACTTTTGGATAAGATCGAATTCGAATTTAAAAGTAAAATAAATTATTACTACGCAAATTAATAAAACATAATTTTAGATCTATGCCAAGAATTTAATTTTACACCAAAACTACTCAATGACAAGCATATGACTAAGAGCACTACATGAGTCAACAATTTTACTCAAAAGTTTCAAAAACTATTCTAGCACAAAATTATTTTTAGTCCATATGAAAAACAGTCTACTTAGAACTTACAATTTAGCAAGTGGGAGTTTTGATGAATAAAAAGAACAATTTCTAATAGATTTTTTTTTGTTCTTGGACTTCCCAAGATCTGCCCGATGAAGGGTTTGCAAGGTACTAGAGGCTATGATGGGAATTCAAGCCCAAAGCGTCCTTTCCAAGAAATTTAATTTCAATTTTTTTTATAATTTTTTTGGTTTTTATTTTTCAAGTAAAACTACAAAGAAAGCTATGCTACACCCCCATACTTAAAATTAAACATTGTCCTCAATGTTTAAAACTAAGTATGAAAGATAAAACTAAAAAAACATGACATTAAAGAAAAATCAAGATAAATTACTAAAGTGTAAAGAGGGCTTCCCTGAATGGTAGTCGGGGTTGCCGGTCAAACACCTGCAAAGTTAAATTAGAAAAACAAACAAGAAAAGAAGGACAAAAATAAAGAGGTTAACATTGGGTTGCCTCCCAAGAGCGCTTTGTTTACCGTCGCATAGCTTGACTAAGTGGTAATTTTAATGATTTTTGAAGTGAATGGTTTCGATGTTTCCGGGCGCTGGGTCGCCCGGGTGATATAATTTTAAGCGTTGTCCGTTGACTTTGAAAGAGCCTTTTTCCGGGTGCTCTATTAGCACTGTTCCATATGTCCAAACTTCTTTAACTATGAAGGGACCGGTCCATCGTGATTTTAATTTACCCGGAAAAAGCCTAAGTCTTGAATTAAATAATAGGACTAAGTCTCCCGGTGAAAAAGTTTTTGGATTTTTGATTTTTTTATCATGATAAAATTTTATGCGCTCCTTATAAATCTTATTATTTTCATAGGCGTTTGCGCGACACTCGTCTAATTCATTTAATTGTAGTTTTCTGTGCTCGGAGGCTAAGTTTAAATCCAAATTTAAAAATTTTAGCGCCCAAAAGGCGCGATGTTCTAATTCCACCAGTAGATGACAAGCTTTTCCATAGACTAATCGGTACAGTGTACATCCGATGGCGGTTTTGTACGCTGTCCGATATGCCCATAGAGCGTCGTCTAATTTTAGCGACCAATCCTTCCAATTAACGAACACAGTTTTTTCTAAAATTCTTTTAAGTTCACGGTTCACCACCTCCACTTGGCCATTTGCTTGTGGGTGGTAGGCGGTAGATAGCTTGTGGGTAACTCCATACTTTGCTAAAATTTTAGCAAGTTGGTTGTTACAAAAATGTGTGCCCCGTTCACTAATTAGTGCTCGGGGTGTGCCAAATCGTGAAAATAATTTTTTTAAAAAATTTACGACGACTCTCGCGTCGTTAGTGGGAAAAGCTTGTGCTTCCGCCCTCCTTGACACGTAATCGACCGCAACAAGGATATATTTATTATTAAAAGAGGAGGGTAAAGGACCTACGAAATCTATTCCCCAAAGATCAAAAATTTCGCATTCTAAAAAAATATTTTGGGGCATTTCGTCCCGGTTAGAAATGTTACCTGACCGTTGGCACCGATCACAATTACTCACGAAATTGTGAGCATCTTTAAATAAGGTGGGCCAATAGAAGCCCGACTCTAGCGCCTTTTTTGCGGTCCGGTTCGCTTGATAATGGCCACCGGTTGGCCCTTCGTGGCAGTGCCGCAGAATTCGGCCGCCTTCCTCGCCCGAAATACACCTTCTTACCACTTGGTCCGCGCAGACACGTAATAAAAAGGGGTCCTCCCAAAAATAATTTTTCAAATCTGAAAAGAATTTCTTCTTTTGTTGACTTAAAAAATCTTTTGGTAGGACCCGGGCCACTAAATAGTTGGCCAAATCCGCGTACCAAGGGGTGGAAGAAGTCGTTACCTTTTCGATAGCAAGGAGGCGCTCTTCAGGGAATTTGTCGTCAATTTCGGCTTCCACTAGTGCACCTGCAGCCGGATTCTCCAACCGTGAGAGGTGGTCGGCCGCAACATTCTCCGCTCCCCTTTTGTCTTGGATCTCCAAATAGAATTCTTGTAGCAGGAGGATCCACCTTAGCAGTCGAGGCTTTGCATCTCCTTTTTGTATTAAATACCGGAGAGCGGAGTGATCTGAAAAAACAATAACTTTTGAAAGCGTTAAATATGATCGAAATTTGTCAAACGCAAAAATTATTGCCAAAAATTCTTTCTCCGTTGTTATATAATTTGCTTGTGCGGATGTTAGCGTTATGCTTGAATAATAGATTGGGTGAAAATGTTTATTCACCCGTTGGCCTAAAACTGCACCTACAGCAAAATCGCTCGCATCGCACATGATTTCAAACGGAAGAGACCAATTTGGCGCGATTAACATAGGGGAATTTATTAGTTCATTTTTGATTTTGTTAAACGATTTCAAACACTCGTCATCAAAATTAAACGCGGATTCTTTTTCCAAAAGATGAGTTAGCGGTTTCGAAATTTTTGAGAAATCTTTTATAAACCGTCTATAAAAACCCGCATGTCCTAGAAAACTTCTAATAGATTTTATATTGGTAGGAGGGGGAAGTTTTTCTATGACCTCGATCTTGGCCCTATCGACCTCGATCCCCTTATTAGAAATTTTATGCCCAAGGACTAATCCCTCTTGGACCATAAAGTGGCACTTCTCCCAGTTGAGTGCCAAATTCATGTCTTCGCAGCGTTGAAGAACACGATCAAGATTATTTAAACAATTTTTAAATGAATCGCCAAAAACAGAAAAATCGTCCATGAAAATTTCCATGACGTCTTGTACAAGTTCATTAAAAATTGCCAGCATACATCGTTGAAATGTAGCTGGCGCATTGCAAAGACCAAACGGCATTCTTCGATATGCGAAGGTGCCGAACGGACAGGTGAATGTGGTTTTCTCTTGGTCTTCGGGCGCAATTGGGATTTGAAAATATCCCGAAAGACCATCGAGAAAACAGTAGTGTGAGTGACCGGATAAGCGTTCTAAAATTTGGTCAATAAAGGGTAACGGAAAGTTATATTTGCGGGTAGCATCATTTAATTTTATATAATCGATGCATACTCGCCAACCCGTAACAGTACGGGTCGGGATCAACTCATTATTTTCATTTGTGACTACCGTTATTCCACCCTTTTTAGGCACGACTTGCACTGGGCTAACCCAAGTGCTATCAGAGATTGGGTAAATAATTCCCGCATCTAATAATTTTATTATTTCGGCCTTAACGACGTCCTTCATATTTGGATTAAGTCGTTGTTGAGGCTGAATAGTACTGCGAGAATTATTTTCTAAATTAATTGTGTGCGTGCAAAAGGAGGGGTTAATCCCCTTGATGTCAGAAATTTGCCATGCAATTGCATGGCAGTGATTATTTAATATTTTTATTAATTCGGAAATTTCCGAATCGTTAAGCGTGGAAGATATAATCACAGGCAATTTTGAATCTTTTTCTAAAAAAACATATCTTAAATGTTCCGGCAGTTGTTTCAATTCCATACTCGGTGGCTCCTCGTAAGATGTTTTTATTTTAGAAATATTTAATTTAACTTCTTCAAATTTGAGCGGCCGAGTTATTTCTTTTAGACAAAATAAATTTTCAATTTCCGGATTTTCAAATAAGGGTGAAATTAATTCAGAAAATGACGTTATTTCTTCTTCAAAATTTGATTCTAAAGTGAAGCAAGAGTCGTCATTAGAAAACGAATTTCTCATAGAGTTGTTAATGCTAAAAGTTACTTCTTCATCCCCACCTCGTAGGAGAAGTTTGCCATTACTAACATCAATGATTGCCCGAGAGGTGGAGAGGAAAGGACGTCCGAGTATAATTGGGACTTCGGCGTCTTCCTCAATGTCTAGGATGACAAAATCTACCGGGAAGATAAATTTGTCAACCTTGACAAGCACGTCCTCAATCACCCCTATCAGGTATTTAATAGATCTGTCCGCTAGTTGGATGCTAATATTGGTTGGGTTTGGAGTGCCCAAACCAAGCCTTTTAAATATTGAAAATGGCATCAAATTTATACTAGCGCCCAAATCTGCCAATGCGTGTTTTATTAAGAAATTACCGAACAAGCACGAGATGGAAAACCGTCCCGGATCGTTTAATTTTTGCGGTAATTTATTTAATAAAATTGCCGAGCATTCAGCATTTAAAGATATACGCGAAAAATTTTCAAGTTTATTTTTATTGGAAAGTAGATCTTTTAGATATTTTGCGTATTTGGGCATTTGGGCGATTGCTTCGAAAAATGGCACGTTTATTTGAATTTGTTTACAAATTTCAGTAAATCTTCTATATTGCTCCTCATTGCGTTCATCTTTAAATTGTGAAGGATAAGGAATAGAAGGATTTTTAAGAATACGCGGAGCTAAAGCAGAAAGAGGTAGAGTAGGAGAAGAAATAACTTGCGGAGATGAAGTTGAAACGTTTACCTTAGGCTTGGCCAAATTTGAACTTTTTACCTCCTTTCCGCTGCGGAGGGTTATAGCGTTGGCGCTCTCCCGTGGATTGGGCTCAGTATTGCCCGATAGAGCTCCCTGCTGGCGTTCGGAGAACATCTTGGCGAGTTGTCCAATCTAATTTTTTAAGCTTTTAATAGATCCGGAAAGGTTACGGATATTGGCATCAGTAGAAGCGACGTATTTGGTGAAGACCTCTTCAAGTGAAGGGGCCTTTGGTGGTTGTGGTGGAGCGAATCCGGGAGGATTCACTTGTGGGGGGCGTTGAGCATTATTGGGGTTGCTCCATGAAAAATTCGGGTGGTTCCTTAAACCCGGATTATAACTATTAGGAAGATTATTATTTGGGTTATAAGGAGGACGATAGGAGTTCCCCATATAATCAACTTGTTCTTGATTATAATTATTATTATAATAATTATTATTATTATAATTATTTGTCCCGTTAATGGCGGAGGAAGCAGACATCTCCGCCATTTGCTTAGTAAGCCATTCTACTTGATATGCTAAATTCGGGGTGGCCTCGACTTCAAAGAGTCCGGTCGGTTTGTTAGGTCGCGACCGTGGCGCATTCCACTGATAAGCATTCATGGCCATCTCCTCAAAAAGCTCTTGAGCGGCATCTGGGGTTTTGTTATTTAGAGTTCCCCCAGCTGCTGCATCAATCATCTGCCTCGTTTGGAGATTCAAACCATTGTAGAATGTTTGAACTTGTTGCCATAAAGGAAGGGAGTGGTGAGGACATCTCCGCAATAATTCCTTGAAGCGCTCCCATGTGTCATAGAGAGACTCCGAGTCTATTTGTGTAAACGAGAGAATGTCCGTACGTAATTTAGCGGACTTCGCCGGAGGAAAATATTTAGTTAAAAATTTCTCCGTCATTTCGGCCCATGTAGTTATGGAACCTCTAGGAAGAGATCCCAACCATTGCTTGGCCTTAGGCCGCAAAGAAAATGGAAATAAACGCAAACGAATGGCGTCATCGGTGACGGCATTAATTTTAAACGTGTCGCAAATTTCCAAAAAATTCAATAAATGTAAATTTGGATCTTCATCTGGTAACCCGTCAAAGATGACGGTTTGTTGTACCATTTGAATGATACTCGTTTTGATTTCAAAATTATTATTTTCCACTGCCGGGCGAATAATACTTGATTGTGTTCCCTCCCAATTTGGCCTCGCATAATAGGACATAGTCCGTAGCGGAGCCTCATTATGGTCGGGGTCACCCATTATATCTTCGTTAGTCTCTTCGACTAACTCTTCGCGAATTATTGGTAGATCACTAAATCGGAGACGTCGCCGCAAGGTGCGCTCGATTTCCGGATCAAAACCAAATTCAAAATCAATTGAAGAGTTTCCTCGGGTCATAAACCAAAAGAAAAGAAAAGAAACGGAAAAAGAAAAAGGGAAAAATAAGATCTTAGATAAATTAATTTATTTTTATTTTATTATATTTTTTTAATTAATTTTTATTAGATGATTTAGAATTAGTCCTGGACTTCCCAAGATCTACCCGGTGAAGGGTTTGCAAGGTACTAGAGGCTATGATGGGAATTCAAACCCAAAGCGTCCTTTCTAGGAATTTAGTTGCACCTTAAAATTAAGAAAAAGAAAAAGATAAAATTAATAGATATTTCGGTTTTCGAAATATCAACCGACTCCCCGGCAACGGCGCCAAAAACTTAATCCACAAAACTATGCTTGCAAACGATAAGGACAAGTGTACTGTATCAAATGTAGTATAGGTTGTTAAAACAAGGTCGTATTAGACTCGGGGCGGTTGAGTACTCTTTCTTCGGAAAATCTCTATTATTTTATCGAAAGAAACTTGGGTTGGTTGGTTGCAAGAAAGAGAAATAAATTGTTAAAACTATGATAAGAAGGATTAGCACTCAACCTTGAATCACCTTGGAAAAAATAAATAATTAAATAAAACTTCTAATTCTCTTTAAAATAAATGCTTGACTGATGCGCATCGGCAAGTGCACCGGTCGCTGTCAAGTAATAATTGTGGAGAATAAATTCCCCGGATGTCGGTCTCTTGAGGAATGCAGGATGGGTGATCGAATCGTGCAGTGAATATTGTTACACAAGCGTTTCACAAACACAACAAGGGGTTTTTGGTTGGTTTTCCTAATTTTAACAACAATAAAAGAGATGCGGGTCGAGAACACCGCTTCGCAACGTGAGGTGGATGCAACGGCCGCGATGCCGTGCTTCGTGAGGCGAATGAAGTGGACTCAGGCGCGAGAGAGTGAGGGTCGCAAACACCTCTTCACAACCGTCGTTAGCTCTTGCCAACACGGAGCAAACACCTTGCGTGCGTGTGTGAGTGAGTGCGCTTGAACGTGGTGAATCACAACCAACCCATGAATAAGAACACAGAAACATTCATTCTCATCAAGTAAATATCACAATATTCATTTAGTGAAAGCTTCACAGGGGTACAACCAAGGAAAGAGGGAAGGAGATAACCGGCGGTGAAGACTAGCGGCCGTTCACGGCCGGAATGGTAGGTTGTCGGGCTACCTCCGGACTCGGGCGGATGATGCTTCCGGCGTAGAGGGCTGTCACAATCTCCCTACGTGCTCCGTCGTCTTCGACTCAAGGTCTCTTCTTCTTCTCACCGGGCGGAAAGCGAAAATGATTGCTTGGAGGCTTGCGGATGATGGAGAACACTCACGGACGATGGAGGATGTCTAGGAATGGACCGAGGAAGCTTCCCCTTGCGTAGGAGATGAAGTAGGGGCGATCCAAGGGGGCGGTCGGTGGCGTGCGGAGCAGAAATCCCGCTCCCGGAATGATGATCCGCCCTAAAATCGCAACAGGCGCTTAAATAGGCGCTGGATTAAACACTGCGCACGATCATTGGCGCACGACCAGTGGTCGTGCGCACTGGAATCCTGCGATCGTGCGCACTGCCTGGACAGAACCTGCACGAGATGAAATCATGAAATACAATGTTCGCACGACCAGTGGCGCACGACCGGTGGTCGTGCGCACTGGAGTTGATGGTCGTGCGCACTACAGCAAACAGAACTCAGAAATTTAATGGTCAATGCGCACGAGCAGTGGCGCACGACCGATGGTCGTGCGCACTGGAGTTGATGGTCGTGCGCACTACACCAGACAGAACTCGTGAAAAAGGGTTAAGTGCGCACGATTAGTGGCGCACGACCGGTGGTCGTGCGCACTAGAACAAGTGATCGTGCGCAGTGTTCCTGTGCAGAATTGCACCGGAAGCACTTGCACGCCTCCTATTCCAGCACAAACACAGATCTAGCCACCAAAAGTGGCACTTAACAACATATGAGTACTATGAAAGGAAATAAACACGAAAACACACCCAAGTGGGCCAAAATGTGCACCTAGCATGGGTTATCAATTATAAACTATAATAAGGCTAAAGTGCGTGATATTGACTAAATAATGGCCCGGATGAGTCCATGAAGGTGTATATAATCAGGACTCATCACACCCCCAGACTTAACTGTTTGCGCGTCCCGAGCAAACTAATCCAGCGGAAGTTGAAAAAGATAATTAAAATAGCGAATTACGCAGGGGAGTACAGTGCGAAGTAACATATGCATGCGAGTAGGAATTCTAGTAGAAGAAGATTCTAGCTATGCTAACTAATTTACGTAAGTACTAAAGCGTAATCAAAGATTTAATTGCACTCAGTGGGTGAATTATGAAGAATTTAACGATCATGCCCGGTATGAAAGTGACGAGACGCTGAGGCGGGTGTTGCAAAAGATCGGGACTTAGGAATAACTCCGCTGAAATCCATCAACGTCGTGAACCATACGCTTGCCCGGTCACACTCTCTCCACGGCGCTAGCAAACTCGCAAGTCAAATCAGTAGGACTTATAGGATTAAAACGGGGCTTAGGTTACGGAATGATATGCAAAGATAAACATGACGGCTACGCAACCCAATTGAGCCAACGGCACACTGCACCTTACAAAACCAAACAACTATGCTCGTGTGACACACCCCCAGACTTATCATGAAAACCAGGTGTGCACACAGCCTACTTTACAAATACCAACTGATTTTTCTCTTTAGCTTGCGAAGATTATTTTCAGGATACTCTTCTTTTTTTTCTTTTATATATTTTTCTTCTTTCAAGCAACCTCCAGTTGGTTCAAAATCAGCGGATAGACAATATTTTCTCTTCAAAACACAATGATACCACACACCACACAAGTTGGAAATTATGAGCACAGTTAAAACATTTTTTTTTTTTTTTTTTTTGTTGCGGGCGTAGGATAGGCTTCAGGCTTTGGTGGATGAGGAGGAGCTGAACATAAAAAATGGTAGGCACAAATTTGGCTTGCAAAGGTGAATGAAAGGGGCATGGAATAGCAAAGCTCAAACTAGCCAAATGGTGGCCTACATCATGCTTGACTCAACAAGTAGCTCTCACCCATGCTTCAAGAGTCGCTTGGGGCAAGTTCTTAGCCCACAAGAAAGATAAACCTTCCTCCCGACTCGAGCAACACACGTTTAGCGACCGCACACACACAACACCGGGTTATCATCAATTTCATTCGAATTCACCACTTGAGTACATTAAATCTAAATTTACGCAGAGATACTACACATAAATTAAATGCATAAAGGAAAATCTAATTCTACTCAGGTCCTACTATAGCATGCGAAGCGACTAGAACACTACATGAGTCGACACCGCACTCCAAATAATAATTCCTGTGTTAATAGCCTATTTCACATTCCAACCAAACTAGCTTAAACGGAACAACACAAAAGAAAGCACGCACTCAAGTGGGTGAAGTGGTGTGTGAAGATGAACGAAACTAAATAACTGAAATTCAAATACTTCTAGTATGCAAATGAGATGAGCATGTGCAGTGGGTGACAAAGAAACGGCTCTCCCCCAGACCTAATCAAAACCATACAACATAATGATATGACAGTGAAAATCAAAATTGAAAGCTAGGGAAGAAGTTACCCAATGCTCAGCACGTGAGCATACCCGAAGAATGGCGTTTAAAATCAAAAATAGTCCGCAACATCCACCATCGAACACAAAACCTGCAAGCAAAACTCAAAACAACAAAAGCAAAAACAAAAACTGAACTGGGAAAGGTTAGATAAAAGGAAATATATATATAAAAAAAACGGAAATCTGGGTTGTCTCCCAGTAGCGCTTTCATTTAACGTCCTTAAGCTGGACCAAATACCTGTATTAGCATTGTTTATAAAGAGTGCAGGACTTTAAAAAGAAAAAGTTCAGAACTAGAGTTTCACACAAAAGATAAGAGACAAGAATAGGAAATCAGCTGCCGGTGCTTGTATGAAGTCCATCTCCCAATGTCAACAACTGACGCTCCTTGTTAATAGTGGCGCCATCATATAACTTCAGCCGATGTCCATTGACCTTAAACTTGTCCCCCTTATCTCCAGATATTTCAATGGCACCAAAAGGCGAGACATCGGTCACGGAGAAAGGACCACTCCACCTCGATTTAAGCTTCCCTGGGAAGAGGCGGAGACGGGAGTTGTAGAGTAGCACCTGGTCCCCAATTTTGAACTCCTTAGGAATTATATGCTGATCATGCCATTTCTTCGTTTTCTCCTTATAGATGCGAGCGTTTTCATAAGCAAAATGACGGAGCTCCTCTAACTCGTTGAGTTGGGACCGACGCACTTCGGCCGCGGCTCCAATATCCATGTTCAACAGTTTGGTGGCCCATAATGCTTTATGCTCCAGCTCTACAGGGAGGTGACATGCCTTGCCATAGACTAATTGAAACGGAGTCATTCCAATGGGTGTTTTGAACGCAGTCCGGTAGGCCCATAATGCGTCATCGACCTTCTTAGCCCACTCCTTCCTATTTGAATGTATTGATTTCTCAATTATTCGCTTGAGCTCGCGGTTGGAGACTTCGACTTGCCCGCATGTTTGGGGGTGGTAAGCCAAAGAAATTTTATGATGGACCCCAAACTTTTTCATGAGCTGCACAAACTGTCTATTGCAAAAATGACTCCCGCCGTCGCTGATGATAGTTCTCGGCGTCCCAAACCTGGAGAAGATGTTCTTGTGGATAAAGTGCAGCACAGTGTTGGCGTCATTCGTGGCAACCGCCTCAGCTTCCACCCACTTCGAGACATAATCAACTGCCACAATAATGTAATGCTTACCATGAGACATTGGGAAAGGGCCCATGAAGTCTATTCCCCAGACGTCAAAGGGTTCGCAAACCAGCATGTTATTAAGGGGCATCTCATCACGCCGGGAAATATTCCCAGTCCTTTGACATTCGTCGCACTTGGTGACATAGGCATGGGCATCCCGGAAGAGGGTCGGCCAGAACAATCCACATTGCAGGATTTTTCGTGCTGTTCGAACGGCCCCGAAGTGCCCGCCGGCCTCTCTGTCATGACAATGCTGTAATACAGACTGAAACTCAGCTTCCGGAATGCAACGCCTAATAATCCCGTCGCTGCATGTGTGGAACAAGAGCGGATCTTCCCAAAAATAGTATTTTGCGTCGGAGACAAGCTTCCGTCTTTACTGAGGGGACAAACTCGGGGAGAGTGTTCTACAAGCCAAGTAATTAGCAATATCTGCATACCAAGGTGCGGTCGGGGAGGATGTAGTGATTGCAAATAACTTTTCATCCGGGAAATAGTCGTCAGTTTCCTCCACAACGCAATTAGGAGTGTCGTACTCCAAACGTGAGAGATGATCAGCAATCACATTCTCCACCCCTTTCTTATCTTTGATTTCCAGATTGTATTCCTGCAAGAGTAAAATCCAACGAATCAGACGCGATTTGGATTCTTTCTTACTGAAAAGATACCTGAGAGCGGCGTGGTCCGTATACACGATCACTTCGGAGAGTACCAAGTATGAGTGAAACTTTTCAAAAGCGAAGACCACAGCTAGCATTTCTTTCTCCGTGGTGGTATAATTGGCTTGTGCACTGTTGAGAGTTCGACTGGCATACGCGATAGTGTGAAAAGTCTTGTCTTTCTTTTGACCGAGAACAGCACCTACGGCCACATCACTTGCGTCGCACATGATAATGAAAGGTAGAGTCCAGTCGGGTGCCACCAGAATTGGGGCTGAGATGAGTTGCCCCCGTAAAGTTTCGAAGGCGTGCATGCATGCTTCATCGAAATGGAATGGGACGTCCTTAACCAGCAGGCGAGATAAAGGCTTTGAGATGGAGGAGAAGTCCTTGATGAACCTTCGATAGAAGCCCACATGGCCAAGAAAACTTCGAATGCCCTTCACTGACATGGGTGGAGGGAGGTTTCTGATGACACTAACTTTCGCTTGATCCACTTCAAGCCCTTCGCAGGAAACTTTATGCCCCAAGACGATTCCTTCGCGCACCATGAAGTGGCATTTCTCCCAGCTTAAGATAAGATTGGTGTCTTCACACCGCTTCAATGTCTTGGCCAAATTTGCGAGGCAACTGTCAAAACTACTGCCAAATAGAGTGAAATCGTCCATAAAGACTTCGAGGAAATCCCCTACCATATCAGCAAAAATGGCGAGCATACAACGTTGGAAAGTTGCGGGGGCATTACACAGTCCGAATGGCATTCTTTTGAACGCGAAGGTACCGGATGGACATGTGAATGTAGTCTTGTCTTGATCAGAAGGGTCAATTAAAATCTGATTGTACCCTGAGTACCCATCCAAGAAACAGTAGTAATCCTGCCCTGCTAACTTTTCTAGCATCTGATCAATGAAGGGGAGTGGGAAATGGTCCTTGCGCGTCGCATCGTTCAGCTTGCGGTAGTCAATGCAGACTCTCCACCCAGTGATCATTCGGGTCGGTAGCAGCTCATTCTTCTCGTTAGCAACGACAGTGATCCCGCCCTTCTTTGGGACCACCTGGACTGGACTGACCCATTTGCTGTCGCTGATTGGGTAAATGATCCCAGCATCTAAAAGCTTTATCACTTCAGCCTTCACAACCTCTTGCATTTTCGGGTTCAGCCGCCTTTGGGGTTGTGCTGTCGGTTTGTACTGATCTTCAAGGAGGATCTTATGCATGCAGACCGTGGGGCTGATTCCCTTGATGTCAGCTAGAGAACGTCCGAAGACCTTGTGGTACCTTCTCAGCACACCCACTAGTGCAGTTTCGTTGGCAGCGGAGAGGGCTGCCGAGATAATCACCGGATGCGTGTTTGTTTCTCCAAGAAAGACATACTTGAGAGAGTCCGGAAGTTGTTTGAGAGCCGAACAAGGGTCTGGATCAGCAGAAACGTTGGAGGGCTCTCCAATTGAATGTGCCAAATCGGGCTGGTTTGAGTGAACACCCTCCTCCTCCTTGTCTTTGTGCTGCCAACACACCTCGCGGTTATCCAACTCCACATCGTTCTGACCATCGAATTCTTCAAGTGCCTCTGCTGGCTCACACTCCGTTATTTCAAAGAGTTGCGAAGGGCTATGGACATTGAACGATATAGCATCCTCCCCCAGTCTTAGAGTGAGCTCCCCCTGCTCCACATTAATAATGGCACGAGCAGTAGCCAGAAAGGGCCGCCCCAAGATAATGGGTACATTTGTATCGACCTTCATGTCGAGAATGATAAAATCAGCTGGGAAAGCGAGACCGTTTACAATGATTGTGAGGTCCTCGACAATTCCTGATGGCTTCTTGATCGACCGATCAGCGAGTTGCAGCATTACCTGTGTTGGCTTCAAGATACCCGCACCAAGTTCACGAAAGATAGAGAGTGGCATCAAGTTGATTGATGCCCCCAAGTCACAGAGTGCCTGGCTGAAACGGTGCTGGCCAATCCTGCAAGGGATCGTGAAGCTGCCCGGATCCTTGCACTTTGTGGGTAAATTGGAAACGATGGCGGAGCACTCCTCGGTGAGGTCGATAGTTTTGAGACCCTCCAACTGCTTCCGCTTCGAGATCAAGTCTTTCAAAAACTTGGAGTAGCCCGGCATTTGAGAGATAGCTTCAATGAGTGGTATGCTCACTTGCACTCCTTTCATTACTTCCAAGAATCTGTGGAATTGCTTCTCGGATTTCTCGTTGCGCAGCCTGTGGGGAAATGGGGGGTGAGCAGCGCTTTTCGAGGGTTGTGCCTCACTCACGGGGTGTGGCTCGAAATGAATCTGAGTCGGCTTCTCGTGGATGTCTTCATTAGGCTTGTCAGTGGAAACCGCAAGCGGTTCCGGTCGAGGGGGATTGTCTACACTTCTCCCACTTCTCAATCGCATGGTATTTACTGACTCAGGATGCTGAATTGCAAGTCCAGAAACAACATCAGAAAGAGTCCCAATAGTAGAGCGAAGCTGTTGGATTGCGACTGATTGGTCATTCATTTTGTTCAATACCCCAACCACCAAGGTTGCTAACTGTTCTGGTTGATCAGGCGGCACCAAATCCGCTGCTCCCTTGAGCGTCACGGCATTAACTGCAGCGGTACTTGTGGAGCAAATGACATGACTCCAATGCTGACTGGTGTGAACAATATTCACGACCACTTCCCATGCGTCCTTCCCTGATTTATTAAACAGGGCCCCACCGGCTGCCACATCAAATAGAAGACGGAATTTCTCCCGCACTCCAAAATAAAAAATCTGAATTAAGAAAGCTTCCGAGAGATCACCACGGTAACAACCCCTATACAGGGACTGGAAACGTTCCCAAGCATTGTCTAACGTCTCCTCCTTCCCTTGTTCAAAGGTCATGAGTTCCCTGTACTTATCCAAGGCTTGAGTACGATGTTGAAACTCTTGTAAAAATCTCCCTTCGAGTTGTTTCCATGTGATCACCTCTCGTTTCCGGGTATCCCAATACCAGCTTTTGGCTTTTTTGTGCAGGGAGAATGAAAATGCCAGAATCTTCTGTGGGTCATTTTCAACTCCACTGAAAATACAAGTGTAATAGATGTCTAAGAAATCCCGCATGTGTTGCCCCGCATCTTCATGCTCATCTCCGCTGAACTTGCAGTTCCCATACATGTACTCAATGACGTCGGCGGAGATCCCAAAGTCATGATTGTTCCTTTTTGCTTGATCCCTTAAATCGTTTAAGCTTCCATGGTAGATGCATTCCTGAATAGAGGTCATGCTGCGAATACAGAGATGAACAAAAGAGGTGAAAGAAAGGGAAATTCTTGTGCAACAAAGCTTCACACAGACGAATTCATCACGTCTGCATTCCCCGGCAACGGCGCCAAAAACTTGATGCGCATCGGCAAGTGCACCGGTCGCTGTCAAGTAATAATTGTGGAGAATAAATTCCCCGGATGTCGGTCTCTTGAGGAATGCAGGATGGGTGATCGAATCGTGCAGTGAATATTGTTACACAAGCGTTTCACAAACACAACAAGGGGTTTTTGGTTGGTTTTCCTAATTTTAACAACAATAAAAGAGATGCGGGTCGAGAACACCGCTTCGCAACGTGAGGTGGATGCAACGGCCGCGATGCCGTGCTTCGTGAGGCGAATGAAGTGGACTCAGGCGCGAGAGAGTGAGGGTCGCAAACACCTCTTCACAACCGTCGTTAGCTCTTGCCAACACGGAGCAAACACCTTGCGTGCGTGTGTGAGTGAGTGCGCTTGAACGTGGTGAATCACAACCAACCCATGAATAAGAACACAGAAACATTCATTCTCATCAAGTAAATATCACAATATTCATTTAGTGAAAGCTTCACAGGGGTACAACCAAGGAAAGAGGGAAGGAGATAACCGGCGGTGAAGACTAGCGGCCGTTCACGGCCGGAATGGTAGGTTGTCGGGCTACCTCCGGACTCGGGCGGATGATGCTTCCGGCGTAGAGGGCTGTCACAATCTCCCTACGTGCTCCGTCGTCTTCGACTCAAGGTCTCTTCTTCTTCTCACCGGGCGGAAAGCGAAAATGATTGCTTGGAGGCTTGCGGATGATGGAGAACACTCACGGACGATGGAGGATGTCTAGGAATGGACCGAGGAAGCTTCCCCTTGCGTAGGAGATGAAGTAGGGGCGATCCAAGGGGGCGGTCGGTGGCGTGCGGAGCAGAAATCCCGCTCCCGGAATGATGATCCACCCTAAAATCGCAACAGGCGCTTAAATAGGCGCTGGATTAAACACTGCGCACGATCATTGGCGCACGACCAGTGGTCGTGCGCACTGGAATCCTGCGATCGTGCGCACTGCCTGGACAGAACCTGCACGAGATGAAATCATGAAATACAATGTTCGCACGACCAGTGGCGCACGACCGGTGGTCGTGCGCACTGGAGTTGATGGTCGTGCGCACTACAGCAAACAGAACTCAGAAATTTAATGGTCAATGCGCACGAGCAGTGGCGCACGACCGATGGTCGTGCGCACTGGAGTTGATGGTCGTGCGCACTACACCAGACAGAACTCGTGAAAAAGGGTTAAGTGCGCACGATTAGTGGCGCACGACCGGTGGTCGTGCGCACTAGAACAAGTGATCGTGCGCAGTGTTCCTGTGCAGAATTGCACCGGAAGCACTTGCACGCCTCCTATTCCAGCACAAACACAGATCTAGCCACCAAAAGTGGCACTTAACAACATATGAGTACTATGAAAGGAAATAAACACGAAAACACACCCAAGTGGGCCAAAATGTGCACCTAGCATGGGTTATCAATTATAAACTATAATAAGGCTAAAGTGCGTGATATTGACTAAATAATGGCCCGGATGAGTCCATGAAGGTGTATATAATCAGGACTCATCATTGACCGTGGAGGTTCCCCATTTATAAACGTACCTCTCTCAAGGATACGCCTAACTGAGTTTAGGTTGATCAATCGAACTCTCGTTCTAGAATCGAAACCCCTAAAACTCGTTTTATCGAAGTGAACCCCTCTATTGGATATAACTCCAATCCGGGAGATTTATGTCATCCTCTCTCAAGGAGTGCATTCAAATCTCTTTATCCTTGAAATGATCGATTCGTACTCAAAACCTCTCGATTATTAGACTACGAAAATAAGAATGAGATTATATATCGATAATATAATCTCAATCAATATAAATTCAAGGATAAATCTTAAGCGATCTAAATAAGAGAAAAAGAAGTTCTAAACTAAATTATGAATTATATTTTCCTTGGATCATCTCGGCCGAGTACTAATGAAATTTAGCTACTCATGGAGATGGAGGAATTGATGAAATACAAGAAGTGCATAATGAAGATTGAGAGTAGAATAAGAGAAAAAGTACTATTTTATTAATTAAGAAGAAATTACAACTAGGAAACAAGAAGTTACAAACCTGAAATGAAAGTGCAAGCTAAGAAGGAAGATTACAAGCTTAAGAATGACAAAAATAGTGCAAGAAAATAAACTTAGAACTCCCCAAAATTCGTCCCCAAACATCTGGAAAAGCTCCCTTTAAATAGCTGAATTTTTGGTGTTACACGCCCTTGGTCACGCCCGTGACCAAGGGCGTGTAAGGGGCGTGATTTGCTGTGAGCGGAGAAGGCATCGTCTGTCTTCAATGCAGGCGTTACGGACGTGTCACGCCCTAGGTCACGCCCGTGACCTAGGGCGTGTAATCTCAATTAAGTGGTGCTGACGGGAAGCTTCGGCGGGAAATTGGCGCGGGAAAAGTCACGCCCGTGTGCTGGATGTCACGCCCTTGGTCACGCCCGTGACCGAGGGCGTGTAATTTTAATTGACGTGGCGGCGTGCTCCGGATGCTTGTGGCGGGTCGTGGCTGTGACATTGGGTCACGCCCTTGGTCACGCCCGTGACCTGGGGCGTGTACTTGGCGAAAACTTCACGGAGCGTCCCCGGAGTGGCAGAAGCAGGTCTGGAGTATTTCGTAGGTTACACGCCCTGACCTGGGGCGTGTAATTTTAACTTTTTGCTCGAAACAGCCCAGAAAACCTGAAAACACAAAATAAACTTAAGTTAGCTTATGAAATAACAATGGAAGGATTTATATGATAAAATTCCTAAAAATAACAAAATTTTATATAAAAAACATAATAAACCTAAACTAAAAGATAAGTAAATAAATTACTCATCAATCGTCATCCTGAATATAAGACAATGGAGTCCTGCACCTCCGTCCGTATAATGCCTCATATGGTTCCCCGTTGTCCAGAATGCAAAGGCGTAGAAGATCCTCCACAGTTCGGTTGGTACGCTCCATTTGTCCATCTGTCTGTGGGTGGAAAGTTGTAGTAAAAGTCAACCGGGTGCTTAGGTTGGCCTGCACTGCTCTCCACTCCCTCGACGTAAATCATCCATCTCGATCCGACATGATCATCCTCGGCATGCCATGATATCGAACAAACTGCTCTATGAACCTCCGTACCAAAACACCGACCGGATCATCCTTCCTGACTAGAATGAACCTGGCCACCTTCGTCAATCTGTCGACGATCGCCCAAATTGAGTCATTTCCCGCACGAGATCGGGGAAGCCCATGTATAAAGTCTATAGCGATGTCGTCAAACTTCCACTCCGGTATCGGGAGCGGCTGCAATAACCCGCCTGGGTTCTGGCACTCCACCTTCACGAGTTGGCAAGACTCGCAGTGGGTCACAAAATAGGTGATGTGCTTCTTCATACCCGGCCAGTATATAGTCATCTTCAGATCCGCTATCATCTTGGTGATACCAGGGTGCACGGAATATCTAGTGCAATGAGCCTCTATCATAATATCCTCCCGAATCTGGATCCCTACTGGTATATACACAGGGCCTTTAAAACTCAACAGGCCATCCTTCATCGAATAGTCTCTAGCTGAGCCTGGCTCCAAGGCTCTAAAGATCGGCTCTAGCTTGGTATCCTGCCTCTGCCCATCCCTGATGCGGTCTCGAATGTCGTAAGTGGTACTCATCGCCGCTAAATACTCCTCATATAGCTCCGGATCATCCTCGGATACTAAGGAAATCTGCATGTCCTCGAACATCCATACTAGCTCCATGGCCATCAACTTGGGCTCCGCTCCTGACGTGGTAGCTCTCCTGCTCAGAGCATCCGCTACTACATTCGCCTTCCCTGGGTGGTAATGCATCATGTACTGATAATATGATAAGAACTCCACCCATCGCCTTTGCCGGATGTTCAACTCCTTCTGCGTATCTACGTATTTCAGATTCTTGTGATCTGAGAATATGTCGCAGTGGACACTGTAGAAATAGTGTCACCAGATATTGAGAGCGAACACAACTGCTCCCATCTCCAAGTCATGCACCGGGTAATTCCATTCGTGATTCTTCAACTGGCGGGAGGCGTATGCTATCACGTGCCCGTTCTGCATCAGAACGGCACCCATCCCCTGATATGATGCATCTGTGTACACCTAGAATCCTTCCCTCCCCGATGGAAGGGCAAGGATGGGGGCCGTAGTAAGTTGACCCTTCAACTCCTGGAAGGCTGCCTCACACTATGACGTCCATGTAAAAGTAGCATCCTTTTTCGTCAGGGATGTGAGCGGGAGGGCTATATATGAAAACCCATACACAAACTTTCGGTAATTGCCGGCAAGTCCCAAGAAACTCCTCACATTGGTGGTCGTCTTCAACGGAGGCCAATCCCGCACTGGCTGGATCTTAGCTAGATCTACTGCTAGGCCAGCTCCACTAATAATATGACCTAGGAAGGCCACTTCCTTCAGCCAAAACTGGCACTTGCTAAACTTTGCGTACAAACGATGCTACTGAAGCTTCTCTAATGTTAGTGCCAAATGTTGTGCATGCTCCTCCTCCGTCTTTGAAAAGATAAGGATGTCATTGATCAACACGATGACGAAGATGTCAAGATAAGGCTCGAACACCCGGTTCATCAGGCTCATAAATGCTGATGGTGCATTTATGAGTCCGAATGGAATCACCGTGAACTCATATAATCCTTATCGGCTGCTGAAAGCCAGCTTCGGGATATCCTCCTCCTGGATCCGCAACTGATAATACCCTGATCTCAAATCCAGCTTCAAGAAGCAGTGGGCTCCCTCCAGCTGGTCAAAAACCTCGTCGATCCTTGGTAACGGGTATGTATTCCGAACCGTCAGTCGGTTCAGGGCTTTGTAGTCGATGCACATGTTGGATCGATAGGCGCCCTTAGAGGGGGGGGGGGGGTGAATAAGGGAATAAAATTCTTTATAAATTTTTAGACGATTTACTAAATTGTTTAAAGTAATATTAGAACGAAAAAACAATTTAGTTAAATTATGAGAATATCATAATAACCAAGTTTAGAAACAAGTACTAAATTGTTTTATGATGAAAGAGATTGAAAGAAATAATTTAGATAAAGTATTTATAATTGAAAACTTAGTAACCAATATTTTAGAGATTATGCCAAAGGAGAGAAATCAAGTAAACACAAATAGAGATATGATTGTATTCATATGATAAGGTGTTTACATAAATTTGATTTCAATATCGGTAGAAATCGGAGGCGTACACATGAAAATTTCTTTTCCTTTTCTATACCGACTTGTATCCCCACAAACCGGTTGGCTTTATTCTATCCTTCCCCGGATATGGCCTCAAGCCGCTCTAGCCAATCCTTCCCCGGATATGGTCTCAAGTACCCCCTAGATCTAATCACCTAGACCTAGTCGCCAACACAAAGCAAATTCCCCCCTAAGTCCTATCCAGACCTAGTCGTCAATACAAGGCGAATTTACCCACGGAATCCTTCCCGAAATCCGACATTCTCCCCGAACGATTTCTCCACACAAATTACAAAGAGAATAAAATAAATGATTATAAGATAAGTAAAGAGAAACTCCCCAAGAAATTATGATGGTGAGGATGAAGGCGATGTAGATGTTGGCGTTCTTGAATCGATCGTCCTTCGCATAGGATATGCGTTGTAGACCTTCTCCTTCAAAATCCTCTTTAGATCTTCATGATAGCCCAAGGGAGATCTCTTAATTGCTGTACCCGAAACTCTCTCCAAAGTATCAGAATTCTAGAATCAACACACATAGAATGTGAGGGCTGTACATATATAGCCATGGGAGCTAATGTGTGATTTTAAGAGTTAACGCCGGCGTTAGTGAACGTGTACGGCAGTTGCTGAGATCATACATAGCGTCGAGAGCGTGGCAAAACCAAATTTTGTCGAACAAAACTAATTTCGTCGAACGCGCCTTCGTCGAACGGAAACCCATTTCGTTAACTACAATCGTCGGGATCATGGCAGAAACTAATTTCGTCGAACGCAACACATTTCGTCGAACGTGCTATCGTCGAGTGCAGTTAACTTCAATTTGTCAATAGCAGTTCAGTTCGTCGAACGCTCCAATTCATCGAGCGCAGTTCAGTTCGTCGAACGCATTAAGTCGAGCGCAGTTAACTTCAAACTGTCGAGCGCAGTTCAGTTCATCGAATGCTCCAATTCGTCGAGCGCAGTTGAGTTCATCGAACACAATAAGTCAAGCGCAGGTTCAGTTCGTTGAATGGACTTTCCTTCAGATTTCGTCGAGCGCCTGCAGATTTCATCGAACGCAGGTTCCATTCATTGAACGCAGTTTCCTTCTGATTTCGTCGATTGCAGTCTCCTTCTCAGCGGTTGTTAACGCGGGGAGTTAATAACTTCAATTCATCGATCGCAGTTCAGTTCGTCGAACGCTCCAATTCATCAAGCGCAGTTCAGTTCATCGAATGCAATAAGTCGAGAACAGTTAACTTCAAACAGTCGAGCGCAGTTCAGTTCGTCGAACAGTCCAATTCGTTGAGCGCAGTTGAGTTCGTCAAACACAATAAGTCCTGTGCAGGTTCAGTTCGTCGAATGGACTTTCCTTCAGATTTCGTCGAGCGCCTTCAGATTTTGTCGAGCGCAGGTTCCATTCGTCGAACGCAGTTTCCTTCTGATTTCGTCGAGCGCAGTCTCCTTCTAAGCGGTTGTTAACGCAGGGCGTTAACAACTAACGCGAGCGTTAGCACACTTTCCAGAGAGTCGTCTCCAATCTATTTTCTACCTGTGGAGTATTGCACCTATAGTTCCTACACACTCTAAACACATGACAAGCAAGATCAAATACAATTTGGGATTTATTATTCTTAAACAAAAGGATGTGACACACATGTCCAACAATCTCCCCCTTTTGATAATAACAAATCCTCTTAGCAAGAAATCATTAAAGTGCAACAATAGTATTTGATATGCATGATAATGTGCATACTCCCCCTATCTTAATGTCCCCCCTGCATAAAAGCAATTTATGTTTTACTCCCCCTAAATAATTGATTACATGAATTAGTCTCCCCGTATTCTTCTATATTTCTCCTATATAGATTTCTTCAATTAATCTCCCCCTTTTGGTATTATCAAAAGAAGGTAAGGTGAGGGCAGTTAGGAGGCATTTCTTAGAAATGATAAAGCATGATTGAGCTTTTGTGATATATATAATGATAAAGATTTTAAGAATAGTATATTTAAAAGATTTCAAATAAAATGATAAGAGTTGTAAGCATGCGGAAGATTATAAGAAACACCTTTTTATAAGCATGAAAAGCATAAGTAAAAATATGAGTTTTAAGTTCAAAATGTAAAGATGTTTTAAGCTTTTTGAAATCTCATAGATTTACATAAAGATACCAAGCACAAAAATGAACATATCAAACAGAATATTCTATAATGTTACTTAATTTTAAGTTCAAGAGATACCAAAACATTATAGAGATCATGCTAGGTTAGCTAGTGCATTTATTATATAAAGAGTAGTATAGAAAAAACATTAGAATCCAATACTCATGAGAAGAAGTGTTATGAAAGATAATGATGTGCACATAAGTATATTTTGGGCAATGTTAAAATTGATTTAAATCACAAAATACAAGACATATGTAAAGTAAAGTGCACAATAAAACACAAGTAAATTAACTTTCACACACTTTAATGCAAACTATTTTATAAAAAGTGGTGTATTAATCAAGGGTTGCACAAGACACTTTACTATTCTTTCCAAGGTGCTCAACCTCACAATGCTTATGAAGACTTATCAGGAGATTTAAGTAGTGCTTTGTGGAGTTATAGTTGTCTACATATATATTTTTTTTGTTCACATTTGTGCAACAACATTCTCCGAATACACTTGTTTTGCAAACCCACAATTTTTGAAACTTAACCACTTTTCAAAATTTTATAAGTACAATTCAAATGTAGTGTAGGTAATAAACTTGTGCAAGTTTTAATTTATTGTACGAATACAATATACAAACAAGCATTTTTAGATTTAAACACACATGTTGATTACCAAAATAAGTGTGTGAAAGGTATCATTATCAATCATAATACATTTACTCATACTTAGAGGCATGCTAAGCTTGGTTCTACACATATTTTTCAATACAATTGATGCACTTTAAATAGATATATCAAAGCATGATAAACAAAACAATGTTCATAGTAATTTGAAGGAAAAATTTTTAACATTGTAAATAATTCTAAATAATAGAATTCATTCATGCTTGATATTAGCAATAAAGATCATAGAGTTTTTTTATTGTTTCATCAATTTTTTAATGAGATAAAAATAGAAAATCACAAAAACATATTTTTGTATTTTTGAATTTTGAACTTTTGTTGTTGATTTTTCATAATATGAATAAAACACAAATCTCAAGAACATATTTTTGTATTTTTGTTGAATTTTGAACTTTTGTAGTTGATTTTTCATAATATGAATTAAAACAAAGATAATAAATCCCAGAAATTAATAAAAAAACAAATTTGTAAATATAAATTTTTTTTAGGATTTTTAGAAATTTAAAAATCAGAAAATTCCAACACCAACGCTAACGCTGGCATTAAGGCTAACGCTGGAAACAGTACACGATTTTTTGAGAATTTGAAAAATCTAATTTTTGATATTTATTAAGTGTCCTTAGAGTAGTCTTATGCCGAAATTTTGTAATTTTTGGAGATGTCTTGATTGCTCAAATTTGCATAAAACTTTAGCTTTTCAAATCCATGTGTTTTACAAAAACATTAAAGCTCAAAAAGATAAATTATGAAAACACAAGAGGTCATTTTTTATTAAACAACCCCAAATATGCATGATTTAAGTGATAAGTAAATAAAATGTGCATGCAAAGAGTAATATAAGTATGTCCTATAAAAAACTACCCCGACTAAATGTCTACACCCTAGCCCCGTACTAAGTGACGGATGGGCATGAGGAGCTGCACACATGCCATAGGTTGGGGTGTTAATCCCATATACACACACACTAGAGAATGCTCAACCTAGCACTCTTTCCCCCCAGTGCCTCACAAGGCCCCACTAGAACCCTCCCCGGTTAAGGACAAGACATGACTTAGAGGTTAGGTTTCTAATACATACAACCCTACGCCCCAGCTATTGTGAGATATGAAGTCATAGGTGAATAATCTTTGGACAACCTATGCTCTTAAACTATGGGTTTTGTGTAATGTAATGAGTTATATATTGCCGCATAGTTTTTCTACTTTTATTAGATGACAATATGAGATAACTAGCACAATTACTAATATTCAATAAGTGATAAAGCTAGTATGATGAGTTTTGGGTTTAATGTCATGTCATAAGATTAATATTAATATTGCATGTATTCCAAAATAGATTTTCAAATTATAGATCTAGAATATAGTGATGATTAAGTTTGATTTATGCTTTCATTACAAAGTTGATTCTAGAGTCTACAAATATGAGAGATACATGCAATCACTAGCAAAGCATATCAATATATCAAATAATGTAAAGAAAACATTATTCATATTTTTATCATAAGATTCATAATTCCTAGGTGATAAACATTATTGATTTGAGATATTTCTTGATAAAACATGAATTATGATTTATGATTATAGAGAATTTTGCATAGAATATATGATAGATCATCATGATATATGTGAATTCTATTCCTTCTAAACTTATGATAAAATGATTTGGTGATTTTCTTTTGAATAAGCATGTTTGATTTTTTAGTCTAGAAAATGATGATCATGTAATCATATCAAAGACAAAGATCACATATATAATGTTTTGAAATTTATAATAAAATTGCACTCAATAATTGAAACTATTGATCTTTGGTTTTGCAAGATAATATATGATTCTTGATACAATATTCATATATATTCTAATAATTAATCCATAAACTATGTGGTTGTCGGAATTTTAGTAATTTATTATAAATCACATAGTTATCATGAAATTTGAATAACATTGTAAATGTTATACCTAGCATATAAATTTAAGCATAAAATAAGAAGTGATGCTAGGATGATGAGTTTTAATGCAATGTTATAATAGAGGATTAATGGAGATAATGTTGCATGTAATATGAGAAGAATTCAAATTATTTTTCTTTAGACCAAGAATGAAATGATTAAACTTTTGATTTGAACTTAATGATAGAGGATGATTCTAAGGTCTAAATACATGCAAACAATGGTGACACACATTACACACAATATACAAAGGATATCATGTGATGAAGAATCCAAAGACACAGAAATTGCCGAAATAAGAAAACTGATATAGCTTTTAAACAAAGTTGAGTTTGTGCAATTTTACAGCACCAAACGAATTTGAATGGGCAAGTTTGGTTCTCCGTTGGATGGAGATTTCTGTGCTCTTTCTGAAATGATATTAAACGCGAAAATCAGACAAGCGGATCAAAAGATATGGTTGTTTAAAGTTTTGATCTAAAACTCGCATTTTTGAAAGATTAAACATGCGTTTTGTGAATGTTTGTTTTCGATTTTATTTGATAATATTTTTCAATATAAGGGCTAACATATGCAGCAAACAAAATAGAAAATAATCAAAAATGTTGCGCATTTTAATTTTTATCCTAAGCCCTTTAATAAACCATTTAAATCCATTCTTTAAAATAAATTCATTAGTCTTGATAATAATTTCAATATTCAAATTATATTGATAATTCAAGACATTAATGGGTAAGGGATTTAAAAGGATATATATAAACAATTTTTAAAAAAATGAGAGGTAAGTCACTTTTAAGATCATATGACTTTATGTTCAATTTTAATTCAGTTGAATTGATAATCATTAGGCTTAAGATGAGTAAGTCATATATTATGAAATATAAAGTGGCCATAAACATTTTGGATCAAAAAATACAAAACAAACAAAAGAAAAAGAAATAAAGCACATCATGAAGTAGAGTATTGATATTTCATTTTTAATTGTTTCTACTTCATGCAAATGAAGGTATATTAATGAATAAGAGATTTAGGTATCTAATGGTGACCAAGTGGGATGGTTCCTTTGGGTACCCAAATACATCGTGGTGGCTTTTAGGGAGATAATGATGAATGGGCTTTTTCAATTAAAGATGATATGTCATTTTTCTTTATGGGTCTCCATTCATACGTTGGTGGTTTATCACTTAAATACATATAATGTTTATGTGGCATCTTTATATGATGATAGTTGTTTGTAAAATAATTCATTGTGGGTTTATGTTTATTCAAATTATTTTTCAAAATAGCTTGATGTTGATAATCATCATGAATTTTATTATATGGATTCTTGAAAGTTTATAAGAGTGATTATCTTTCTTTAGAACTGATTGTTGAAAGAGTGTGTCACAATAAATTTTAAATGATTGATTCTTATTTTGATGATTTTCATTTCCACTCTTTCTTATAGACATACTCTCATAATATGAAGGATAATATTTTATAGTTTGATTTTCATGAAAATGAGTTTTTAAATTTGAGTCATGATTGAAAATATTTTGAGACTTATAATAGTGACTCTTAAGAATTTTGTGAGGGTCATAATTCTTTTTGAAACTAAACTCCTTTGTAGTTGATGTATGAAAATGGTCATTTTTAGAAATGATTTTGTAAGTTAATTTACTTTTATTCAAAATCTTATGATGAAAGTCATTACTAGAAATTAGAACTTTTTCAACAAAAGATTTTAATTATCTTAACTTACAAGTTAAAGCATCATTTTCAATTATCAATTTTTCATTATGCCTTTTAGAAACTAAGAGCCCTTTTTCATTATCCTTGAATTTTTCTTTTAATAGATTTCAATCAAAACAAGGAATATCAATTTTAACTAAAGAGCATGAAAGAGAATTTAACACATCAATATTTGATTCTACGTTATCGTTTGCGTTTAAAGATTTATTTTCTAAACGTGATTTGGAATTAGCAATTTTTAACTTTAAAATTTTATGTTTAGCAATTTTAAGCATACGAGATGTAGAAATAGAATTTGTTACAAAAAGAGAAGTTTTTGATTTTCTTACATTGATATGGGATGAGGCAAGATTTGAACCAAGGGTTCCTTTGACATCTTCTTCGCATTCCTCTTCCATGGTTGAATTTCCATCTTCTCTTTTGCTTGATGTGTTGCCAACAAATGAGTCCAATATTATGACGTTGTATTCTTCTTACTCCAAGCATAAGTCCTCATCAGTTTCATCTCTTGGGTCTATAAGGAATTGCTCTTGTTCATCATCTGTGGAAGGAAAACAATAAGAATTATCAAGAAATTTCCAAACTTCATAAGCAGTAGGAAGTGTATAAATATGTTTGAAAATATTTTCATCTAATGCACAATATATAGTATTCATTGATTTGGCATTTAAAAACATTTCATTATTATTTAAAATACTTGGGGGCATTTTAATTGTAATATTCCATACTTTAATATCCAAAGATTTAAGAAATTTTTCCATAATAATTTTCCACCCATTATAATTTTTGCCTTCAAATAAAGGTGGTGCCAAGGATTTATCATTTATAAGAAAATTTCCCCCACTAATAGAGGCGAGAGCATGAGACGCCATTATTCCTGGTTTTTAAACCATTTGGAATAACCTGTGCTCTGATACCACTTGTTGGATCGATAGGCGCCCTTAGAGGGGCGGGGGGGTGAATAAGGGAATAAAATTCTTTATAAATTTTTAGACGATTTACTAAATTTCTTAAAGTAATATTAGAACAAAAAAACAATTTAGTTAAATTAAGAGAATATCATAATAGCCAAGTTTAGAAACAAGTACTAAATAGTTTTATGATGAAAGAGATTGCAAGAAACAATTTAGATAAAGTATTTATAATTGAAAACTTAGTAACCAATATTTTAGAGATTATGCCAAAGGAGAGAAATCAAGTAAACACAAATAGAGATATGATTGTATTCATATGAAAAGGTGTTTACATAAATTTGATTTCAATATCGCTAGAAATCGGAGGCGCACACATAAAAATTTCTTTTCCTTTTCTATACCGACTAGTATCCCTACAAACCGGTTGGCTTTAGCCTATCCTTCACTGGATATGGCCTCAAGCCGCTCTTGCCAATCCTTGCCCGGATATGGCCTCGAGCACCCCCTAAATCTAATCACCTAGACCTAGTCGCCAACACAAGGCGAATTTCCCCTAAGTCCTACCCAGACCTAGTCGCCAACACAAGGAGAATTTACCCACGGAATCCGATGTTCTCCCCGAACGATTTCTCCACACAAATTACAAAGAGAATAAAATAAAAGATTACAAGATAAGTAAAGAGAAACTCCCCAAGTAATTTTGAAGGTGAGGACGAAGGCGATGTAGATGTTGGCGTTGTTGAATCGATCGTCCTTCGTATGGGATATGCGTTGTAGACCTTCTCCTTCAAAATTCTCTTTAGATCTTCATGATAGCCCAAGGGAGATCTCTTAATTGCTGTACCCGAACCTCTCTCCAAAGTATCAGAATTTGGAATAAGCACACATAGAATGAGAGGGATGTACTTTAAATAGCCACGGGAGCTAACGCGTGGTGTTAAGAGTTAATGCCGGCATTAGTGAACGTGTACGACAGTTGCTGAGATCGTGCATAGCGTCGGGAGCGTGGCAGAACCAAATTTTGTCGATCGAAACTAATTTTGTCGAATGCGCCTTCATCGAAGGGAAACCCATTTCGTCAACTGCAACCGTCAAGATCGTGGTAGAAACTAATTTCGTCGAACGTGCTATCGTCGAGCGCAGTTAACTTCAATTCATCGATCGCAGTTCAGTTCGTCGAACGCTCCAATTCATCAAGCGCAGTTCAGTTCGTCGAATGCAATAAGTCGAGAACAGTTAACTTCAAACAGTCGAGCGCAGTTTAGTTCGTCGAACAGTCCAATTCGTTGAGCGCAGTTGAGTTCGTCAAACGCAATAAGTCCTGTGCAGGTTCAGTTCGTCGTATGGACTTTCCTTCAGATTTCGTCGAGCGCCTTCAGATTTTGTCGAGCGCAGGTTCCATTCGTCGAACGCAGTTTCCTTCTGATTTCATCGAGCGCAGTCTCCTTCTAAGCGGTTGTTAACGCAGGGCGTTAACAACTAATGCGAGCGTTAGCACACTTTCCAGAGAGTCGTCTCCAATCTATTTTCTACCTGTGGAGTATTGCACCTATAGTTCCTACACACTCTAAACACACGACAAGCAAGATCAAATACAATTTGGGATTTGTTATTCTCGAACAAAAGGATGCGATTCACATGTCCCACAGCATAATCTAAGCGTCCCATCCTTCTTCTTCACGAACAACACCAGAGCTCCCCAAGGTGAGGAACTCGGCCTAATGAACCCTGCTTCCACCAGCTCCTGTAGCTGGCTCTGAAACTCCACTAGCTCCTTCGGGGCAATCCGGTAGGGGGCTCTATATACCGGCTTAGACCCCGACACTAGTTGGATTTGGAAATCCTTCTCGCGGTGTGGAGGTAGTCCGGGTAGCTTCTCCAGAAATACGTCAGCAAACTCCCGCATGACCGGGATATTTGACAATGAGTCTTCGACTTCCGCCACCTCAAAGAGCACCTGATATACTTCGTGTCCCTGTATGTGGGCCTTAACAGCCTGAACTGATGTTAAAAAGATTTGAGAGGTGGGTTTAGTACCTTCTATTACTACACCATCATCATGCTTTAGAACGATCCTCCTTGTCGGATAGTCAATCTTTGCATGGTTCCAGTGCATCCAGGTCATGCCTAAGATTAGATCAAAGTCCTTCATCTTCAAGCATGTCGCTGGCGCTTCGAACAATTTCCCTCCAATCTCCACATTCATGTTGCACTTTGCATTTGTTAGAACTTCTGATCCATCCGGGAATCACACTCCCCTGTAGATGCCCTCGAACTGTTGGACTTGGCACATATCATCTACGAATTCTTCTGAGACGAACGAGTGAGAGGCGCCCGTATCAAATAAAGTGTATGCGGTCTTTCCGCAAATGAGTACTATACCTGTAATGACCCTTTCCTGGTCCCGGGGCTGTGCTAGGTCCAGGGCATACATTTGTTCCTTATTCTATCTCTGGTATCCGCCCTAAAATCCACGGCCTCGTCCACGTCCCCGGCCCCCATAATGTTGGGCCTGAGGGGCAGCCCGTAGTGCTAATGGTGCATTCCTCTAAGGGTAGTTCCTCTGTATGTGGCCAGTCTGGCAGCAGTGGTAGCACTCCGGAGGTGGACCACCTCCTCCAATCCTCGGTACCTCCACATCTGTAGAGGCTGAGGAGCCAACACGACCGGCTCCCCCTGCTCCTGTCTCCGCTCCTGGCGGGGTTGGACCACCATCCTTCCTTCCCCATAATCTCAACCTCTCGGCTTGTCCCTTCTGCCTCCCCGTCCCTGGTCTTCTGTCGGCCTCTTCCTTCCTCGAACAAGGTGCTGGTCGGCTTCTAGTTTCTTAGCCATCTCCAGGATCTTAGTCATACTGCCATCGGAGACAAAGAGGAGGGCCTGCCTCAGTTCATCATGAAGGCCCTTGTAGAACCACTTTGTGTATCCTGCATCATCCAGATGATACGAAACTGCAAACTGGGATAGATGGGTAAACTCCCGGTGATACTTTAGAATTGTCCTGCTCCCCTTCCTCAACTGCAGGAACCTGTCTTCCAGCTCGTCTCTTGCAGACTGCGGCACAAAATGTTCCAGCAGTGCTACCTTGAACTCATCCCAAGAAACATCCGCAGCCTCCAGTCCTGCAAATGTTGTGTCTAGGAACCTCTTCCACCATCTCTTTGCATGAGACTCCAAGCATGAGACCACCAGTGGCACCTCCATATCTGCCAGGCACTGAATCCCTGTCAGCATCTCCTCCATGATGTCCACCCACTCCTCAGTCCTCATAATTGCCTCTGTCCTGAGGTATGATGGGGGGGGGGGGGGGGGGGGTAGAGGCCTCGGAAGACGCTCAACCAGTTGGCCCAGGGTTTTGCTGAGGAGCCGGTGCCTGCTGTGCAATGAATGTCTCAAGTATTGTTGTTAGTGTTTGTCCCATCTCCGTCTGCTGGAATGGAGTAGGAGCCGGTGGTGGTGGAACGACGTTTGGAGTCGGTGGAACTCCATGCTGTGGTGTAGGATTCATCGCGAGCTACATAAGAAAATTACACTCGTAAGGGACTTCACTAAAGAGTATTCAGTTCGAAGTGGACTTTTCATGTGATTTCCCTTATGGGCACACCATTGCTTCCGCTGCTAGTTTATCCTCAAACTAAGTTCGCGCGTGGTGGCCCAGGGTTTGTGGACTTCTTTTATTTTCTCTGGATCGAGGTTTGCTCTGATACCACTTTGTAAGACCCCATTTTTTCTTACAAAACCCTGGTTTTATGCCCAGAACTGCCGCTTTGCGGTGACACCCTCACTCGGGAAGGTCGCCACTAACAAAACGCCGATCCTGCTGGCCTTATCGATCACAAAGAAGTAAAGCTTAAGCAGACTTATATAAGCCAAGTCCATATCACATAAAAGTAAAATCATCATAAAGAGATGTCCACATCAAATGTCTGAAATAAAGGGTACGATAAAAATAAAGGGCTCATGCCCTGTACATCAATTCCTCACCACATTTTCTCTCGCGGAAGCATAAAATACTAAAGCTAAATGATGCTCACGGATCCTGCCAATGGTGCTCCCGTGCTAGACTGCCCCAACTTCATCTACACTGGCCTCTGGTGCTGCAGCATCTCCTCGGTCCCCTAAAATGATAAGGTCACCGACCGTTAGTCAAAAGACTAAGCCAATCCCCCCCCCCCCCCCCCCCCCCCACCCCCCGATGACTCCTAGGACCGAGTGGGAGGAATGAAGCGGAGGACAACAAAGGGAGTAAACAATAGCAGGTGACTGGGCAAGAATAAGTAAAGTAGACAAGTAGAACAAATATATAAGGGTAAGTAAAGAAAAGTAACCGTTGATTAATAGGAATGCCCACACAAACCTATAGACCAAGGGGTTGTTTAGCAAGGCCTATCGTATAAGAAGTCCTATAACCAACTTATATGATAGGGGTAGGGGTTGAAATGCAATGTTGATGCTATGACATGCAAGGTATACAGTTAGGTGTTATGTTAACACAAGTGCAACTCAAACAAAATGACTCTATGTGCACAAATCTTTAGTCCCCCCCTTTTTGGAGCTAGCAAAACTCCCAGGATACTTCTATAGTGGCAAACAGAAGCGGTGGGTTGGGCCTCGCCCACCTATAGGTTGTCATTTGCACTACCTAACCTAAACCTAACGTACGCCTCAACACTAAGAACACAACAACAGATCTCCTGCGTACTCTTGCTGGTTAGTCCACCAGACTTGTCTTGGTAAAGGGTTATCCACACTTACCGAGTCCAAGTATTAATGTCGTTGCAACGACCATCAACACTAAGGACCCACCACCTTATGCACATGCAAACATGTTTACATCTATCTCCGAGCCATAAGCTCCCCGGGCTAACCCGTCCGACACAACAAACATGGTTGAGTCCCAACTCACCAGACTAATAAGTCAATTGCTACAACCACCGAGCCTACCGCTCGTAAGACCAAACTGACTAAAGCACCCGTGACAATAGAGTGTGAGTGATTATATTACTTAGTTAATCTTGTATAACAACTTAACCCTACAGTTTTATGGTTGACCTTGGACTTCCCGAGGATTACCCTATAAGGGGCTCGCTACAGTACTAGGAACTATACTGGGATGACACCCCAAGGATCCCTTTCTCAAGGCATTTAATGTTATGGGTATCTACCCATATGCCTAAGCCTCTTACCATTTCACTTGTATTAACCCTAGGTGGTTTATGACACGCTAGGGGAAAGATGATATTTCCTTAAATAATGGTGGATGATTGTATGTCCTTGTCCTCTTGTGTTCCATCCACACCTGCACATGGAAGATTATATATCTCATCAAGAAATTTCCAAACTTTATTTTCACTAGAAAAACTATATATCAATTTGAAAAATATCTTGAGATAAAGCACAAAAAATAATATTCAAAGCCTTTGCATTTAGGTGACGTTCTTTTTTATTTGATTCATCCACTGGTATTACTATTGTTATATTCCATGCTTCGATATCTAAAGTTTTAAAACTTGTATATTAATTTTCTACCTTCAAATAAAGGTGGTGCTGGTGATTTTCCTTCTTCATGAAAAATCCCCCCACTAATAGATGCGAGATCATGAGATGACATTATTCTCGGTTGTTAAGCCGATTTTGAATAACCTCCCTCTGATATCATATGTTGGATCTGTAGGCGCCTTAGAGGGGGGGGGGGGGGTGAATAAGGGTTTTAAAACTTTTTATTATATTTTAAAAACTTGAAAAGCTAAGAGATCAAAATAGTGATTTTGAATAAAGATCTAAATTGTTTTATAATGAAAGAGAGGATAATAAACAATTTAGAGAAATAAAGAACAAACTAATTTCATTACACAAAAATAGACATGATTACTATTGATAAAATTAATTAAAAAACTAGATTTCTATGACGCTAGAAATCAAAGGCGAAGAGTAAAATGTCATTTTGTTTTCTATCCCACTCGTATCCCCACGAACCAGTGGTTTTAGCCTATCCTCCCCAGATATGGCCTCAAGCCGCTCTAGCCAATCCTTCCCTAGATACGGCCTCGAGAACACCTAGATATACACCCTAGACCTAGTCGCCAATACGAGGTGAATTTCTGCCCTATGTCCTACCCAGACCTAGTCACCAACACGAGGCGAATTCAATGAACAAGTACAAAAGAGTATGGAAATGAAACAACAACAATGTAAAAAACTCCCTATGTGGATCTCTTGACGAAGTAGATGAAGACCCGCAGTGTATGATCGTAGTCGATGCGGTCTTTTGTCATGATGATAAAGCATGTTGAAATCTTCTCCACTGATCTCCTTAAGCCTTCATGGATTTGTGGGAGTGTCTCTCTGAAACTTCCTCTATGTGTTGTGGCACAAAGCTCTGGAATTTAGGGTTGAGAGAGGAAGAAGAAGACTGAGCCAAGGGGTTCTTTTTATAGAGTTAGAGCTACCGCCAGCGCTATACTGGTTTATGCAATATTCTGCTTGTGAGAATCTTTCATTCCAAGGCAAGTCATCCGAGATTCCTCTTGTGCATTTAGCTACTGCCTGCGCTAGCAGCTACCGTCGGAGCTATCTCCTTCTCTAACTGCTTCCCAGAATTGCTCTAATCATGTCTAGCGCCTACGCTAGTGACTACCGCCGACGCTAATGTCCGTGCAGGAGTTTTGGCTTCAAACTTGGGCGCAACCTTATTATGTTATCCTTAAGTCATATAGCATTGTTTCCTGCACACTTAAACACATGAGATCAAATACACATAGGATTTTTAATTCTCAAACCTAGGAGATGTGGAAGACTATGTTCCAATAATTTTAAGAAGGATAACTATAAGTTGTAGAGAGATTAGAAGGGGGAGGTGAAGGAGACAGAAGATTCTAGTGAGAGTGCTGGTGTGGCCTCGATTGCTGAAGATGAGTCAGTGTTCTTACATTACAGTGGGCATGCATGCTAGTAGTGTGTAGACACAGACTAGATTGTCGATGGTGGAACATCCTATCACTGCACACCTCATGAAGATAACTTCTACTCTTACTCTGCGGGAGATAGTGGCACAATTCATATGGCAAATGTTGGTGTGTTGAAGATCTTCTGTAGTGGAGATGTTCATCTGGAGACTTATTTGGGGAAGCTTATCCTCAAAGAAGTCTGGCATATTCTTGATTTGAAGTTGAACCTCATTTCTGTTAGGAGGCTTGATGATGGATGTTTTGCTAGCATTGAAGGTGTGGGTTCCTGGAGGCTGGTGATAAATTCCATGGTCGTGGCCTGGGGCAAGAAGTGTTAGGCAACTTAAGATAACTATAAGGAGTTGTGGCATCGCGGACATGGTCATATCAGTGAGAAAGAATCTTAAGATCCTGGTAAAAAACAATGTCCTACCAGATCTGTCAGGGGAGTTACCTAACACGTGTGTTCACTGCTTGGTTGGCAAGCAAATAAGAGTACGCTTTGTAGAGTCTAAACTGAATAGGAAGGCAGAGTTGTTAAACCTGATACACACAGATGTGTGTGGTCCTATAGAGACCAAGATAGTGGCGATGCAGCTTACTTTGGCACATTTATTGATGATCACTCTATGAAGGTATGGGCTTACTTTCTGAAGTAGAAGAGTGAAGTTTTGGCAAAATACATAGAGTTCAGAGCAGAGGTGGAGAAGATGACTGGGAAGGAAATCAAATTGGTATGATTAGACAATGAGGGAGAATATACAAGTCCTTTCGATGCCTACTATATGGAGCATGACATTATACAAGAATAGACTATTCTGAGGACACCGCAACAGAACGGGTTGGCAAAGTGGATGAATAGGACAATTGTGGAGAAGAATAGTTGCATGTTCTCATAGGCTAGAATTTGTAAGCAATTCTGAGTAGAGGCAGTACAGACTACACTGCATCTGGTCAATTTGTCACCCTCTGCACCATTAGATTGAGACATTCCATATTGGGTTTGGTTTAGGAAGGATGTATCTTTTGGACATGTGCGGGTGTTCGGATGTAGAGCATATGTCCATATCCCCAAGGAGGAGAGATCGAATCTTGATGAAAAGTCTGTTGAGTTTTCTATACATCAAATGTAGATAGCATATCACATATGCGCAGTGGAAATACAAAGAAGAACAGCCCTAAACAGTTCAAGGAACTTGTGATTTCATGAATCAAGAAATAAGAAAAGCAACACATTGCAATACCTAAAGAGGATTGAGTCAATACTCAACCAAGATGATCCACAATTGAAATCACGAGAATAGTCGTTGAGTCCCAAGCGCCGAAATGGATCGGCGCCTCTACGAGAGTTCACACGAGCAAAAGGAGAACCCTAGCTTCTTGTCGCACAAGAACTAGGTCAGAGAAGAAGAGTCCTCTACGTCATCCACGAACTGCTAGGTCAGATGATAGGGAGAGGCTGCGGTGGCGGTGGCGGAATCGAGACCCTTCAAAACTCTACCGTCAGCCTGTTTGCGGAACTCTTCCGCCTCTCTTCCGATAGTAAAAGAAGGAACGATGGTTAGGGTATAAAACTGGGCACTATTTATACCCTAATAAAAGAGAGAAGTTATCCCCACACCCTCAAACAGAATTGAAGCAACCATATTTCTTCGGGTAGAGATGATTTCGTCGAGAAATCAAAAATCCATCGAGTCATGATTTCGTCGATTTCGTCGAGTTATCATAAATTCTTCGAGTATAACTCAATTCATCGAATACATGCGTTTGTCAGATTCGTCGAGTCAATCACGGATTCATCGAATCAACATGGATTCATATATTTGATGAATTGAGGTAAGAGTCATCGAGACATTGTCGATGACTCATCTCGAAGACTTGCCACCACGCTCTATACAATATTCACAATACCTGTGGAGCATTTAGTTGACTCAACCCAACTCCAATAAGTCATAGGATTGGTCCTTCACTCATATCCAATATAATTAAGCCCAACATAATTCTTCCTCCAACTTCTCCAAACACTCTTGTGTGTGACCCCATAGGCTTATATCGCATTGGCAGTGAGACTGGATGCTTGATCACTTCAAGATCACCTTGGAAACACCAACAATGTCCCGGGTGTAATACCCTGCTAGTACAAACAATATAATAATAAGTCCGTCGGGTACCTCACGCCTTATTGAGCACACTAGCTAGACTTTAATAAGATGATAAATAGAATAACCTTTCCTACATGAGAATATAAAAGCACTAGAGAAATCTTTGAATAATTCAATAAAAAGTCCACCTACTCATGAAAGTTTACAAAAAGAGTTATGGACTTAAGGACTTACATTCAACAAATGTCTTAACACTATAACAAAAAAGCATACTTCAGCACGCAGGCCGACAACACATGAAAAGCAGTTAAAAGACTGGCCTTCGAGGGTCAGCATAGCTTTGGGCTTCAGCCCACTACTTCTCGCTCGGCTCATCAGCACCTGCACCATCCATAAATAAGAGGTAGACGAGGGTAAACATCCCCTGTTGCCGCCGTTATGAGTTATGGAACAAGTCCTAGCCGTTAGATCAAAAGCCCAAGTGAAATAGATGGCTAACCTCGCTTATTCACGGATCTATTTTCTTCTTCTACCGCTTGTGGTAGCGATACCGTATGCGATATCTCTCGACGATATAGGTCACACCGATAAAGCTCATGCCGATACAGCTTACAGCAATATGCAATAAGTAAGGCTATCGCCAGCGGTAGTACCTACCGCTCCATGCTAGCTCTCGATGATATACTTATCGTCGACTCTTCTAGCTGATAAAATGAATCTTCTAGTAGGCATGGCTACCGTCGGAGGTACCAATTGTTCGATCTTTAGGCACCCTTAGAGGGGGATGAATAAGGGTCTATAGAATTTAAATCTTATTTAAATTTATCAGAGTTTGCGACCAAAGTTTCAAAATATTTTATAAGAAAATATATTTTATTATCTCATATAAGATTATATTGACGATTCCTTTTTAAAGAAGACGAAATTCAAATTTTCTCCAATACCACCAGCGCTAGTGCTAACGCCTGACATGAGTTACAGAAGTTGAATTCCATAAGTTAATTATCAAAATGAATCAAACAATATATTTTGTTTTAGTGCTTTGATGAAAATATAATTTAAAACATTTTGGAAGAGAAAATAAAATCAATTAAATAATACTTTTGAAGACATGATTTTATTTCATAAGAAATTGATTACACAAATGTTTGCTTTAATGATTTGATGAAAATATAATTTAACACATTCTTAAAGAAGAAATTAAATTAATTGAATGAAACATTAAAGGACATGATTTTATTTCATAAAACATTGATTACACAAATGTTTGATTTCTATAACGCTAGAAATCAAGGCGAAAATATGAAAAATCCTTTTTTGCGATTCACCGGTCCTTCTCCCAAGGACCTGCTGGAACATGGTTTTCCGCATCCCTTTGATTTGAGAATAACAAATTCTATTTGTATTTGATCTTGTTTGCCATTGTGTTTTTAGCATGCAGGTTTGGACAGATATGACACCAGGTAACTGCATCAATGGTCTGGCACTAACCACAAGCAGAAGGATTGAAAGTTGTCTAATGCCAGGCGTTAGGTCGTAGCGCTGGGCGCTAGCCGTTCGACGAAATTGAGTTCGACGAAATGAGATGCCATTTGACGAAATGAAATGGCGTTCGACGAAATGAAATGGCATTAGACGAAATGGCGTTCGACGAAATGGCATTTGATGAAATGACGTTCGACGAAATGAGATGTCATTCGATGAAATTGCATTCGACGAAATGGGATGGCGTTCGACGAAATGGCGATCGACGGGATGAGATTCCGTTCGACGAAATTGCGTGCCAGCTGATTAAAAGGAGAAAGAAACTCAACGCCAGGCGTTAGGTCTTAACGCTGGGCACTATTCGTTCGACGATTTTGGCAAGTAGAAAGCAGCTGTGATTGCAAGAGGAACTTTAGGAATGATTTGCCCGACGCCCGCGTTGTCCTTAACGCCGTCGTTAGTATTGCCTAAAATAAAACAATTCCGAAAGTGCAGAATCTCCTTCCTCTTCTGAAGATCTGATCCATCAATATGTTGTTATGCATGGTCAACGCCCGGCGTTAGCACTTAACGCTGGCGTTAGCTCAAAGTCTATAAATTGGAAGATTTCAATGTCTCCGACTACTGACTTTGGAGAGCCCTATTCCAGCACTTGATAATCTCTGCAAGGGCAGTATTTCTAGACACACTTCTCCCACACAAGTTTCAGACAAATAATTCAAGGAGAGACGGATCCACGCTTATGCATCGTGAAGGATGTACGCTTCGACTTCAAGAACATCCAGCGAGCCTTCACCTTCTCTAGAATTTTTTATAGGGAGTTTTTATTATATGTTTTATTTTTCTTTTATAACACTTTGTATTACCATCGTGGAGTGAATTCGCCTCGTGTTGGCAACTAGGTCTAAGGCGTAGATCTAGGGGGTGCTCGAGTCCTTTTCTGGGGATAGGAAGGCTAGAGCGGCTTGAGGCCATATCCGGGGGAGGATAGGCTAAAGCCACCGGTTCGTGGGGATATGAATCGGGATAGAAAACGAAAAGGATTTTCATATTTATCGCCCAGGATTTCTAGCATCATAAGAAATCAATTTTTGTAATTTCATATCTCAAGAATTAATAAAATCATGTTTCTCTTTCATATCACTTGATTTCTTCTTTTCTAATTACATAAGTTTTAAAATAAAGTATATGTTTTTAAAACCCTTATTCACCCCCCTCTAAGGGCGCCTCACGATCCAACAAGTGGTATCAGAGCAAGGTTATTCCAAAACGGTCTAACAACCGGGAATAATGGCGTCTCATGATCTCGCTTCTATTAGTGGGGTAAATTTTTATGAAGAAGAAAAATCTGTTAAACCACCTTTATTCGAAGGCAGAAATTATAAAGTGTGGAAATTTATAACGGAAAGTTTTATTAAAAATTTAGATATCAATGCATGGGATATAGCAATAGTTATTCCAACAGATGAAACAAATAAACAGGAACGTCAACAAAATGCAAAAGCGTTAAATAGTATTTTCTGTGCTTTATCTCTCAAAATTTCAAAATTAATATATTATTTTTCTAGTGCATACAAAGTATGGAAATTTCTTGAAGAAATGTATGATTCTCCTTGTACAGGTATGGAACAATTGCAAGAAGTGGAGAACATACAAGATTACTCAAATGATCAAGAAAGCTCCTCTCATGATGGATCAATGGAGTGCACATCAAATGGAAAAGAAGAAATCTTAGCTTTGGAAGAGGAGTGCCAAAAAGATGTCAAAGGAACTATGTGTTCAAATACCGCATCGTCATCAAGCAATGTAAGGAAATCAAAATCCATCTTTGGTACCTCTATTTCTACATTTCATTTGTTACAAACTACTAAACGTAAGATTAAGAAATTAAAAAGGGCCAATGCAAAACTATGTTTAGAAAATAAAAATTTGAAAGCAAATTTGAATGTAAAATCCAAAAATGATGTGTTATACTCTCCATCATGCTCTTCATTTGAAAACTCCACACCGCATATTGATTATAATGGATTAAAAGAAAAATACAAAAAACTTGAAAAAGAACTTATTCTTGTAAAAGAACAACATGAAAGTTTATGTTTACAAAACCCTTCTTGGAAAAATGATTGTGCTAAGTGTGAAGACTATAAAATTGAAATTGAAGAGATAGATGAAACATTTGAGGAATATAGAAATAAATATCAAGATCATATTGATTCAATTGTTTCCACTCTTAAAAATAGCAGAATTGGGTATAATAAAGCTAGACATAATGTCAAAGTTAAAAACTATGAGTTAGAAAATAAAGTCAACTTGCTTAAGGAAACTATAAAGAAATATTTTCAAAACACACACTCACAATATCAAGCAAAATCCAAAACTAAGTTGAATATGAATTTTCATAATTTATCTAAGCCAAGAAATGAAAAATATCAAAAGCTTGAAAATGAAACTACAAAACACTATCATTATTATCATTTACAACAAAACTCTTCTCACAACATAAAATTGAAAATGAAAAATTTCCTATACACAATGTTTTAAAAATCATCATGGAAATTTGAATTATAAAAACATTAACCCAAGGTATGAATGGAGACCCATACGTAAGAATGATGCACAAGTGTCAAATGAATGTGCCCACTCATCCTTGCCTTCTCAAAAGAACATACGATTTATTTGGGTACCCAAAGGAACCATCCCTCTTGGTCTTCTTTGGATACCTAAAACTTAAATTCATTAAGAAGCATCAAATGCATGAAGTAGAACATTTTTTTAAATGTGCAAATATCTACTTCATGATATACTTTAAGTTTCTAATTTAATATTTGAAAGTTGAGTTTTTTTTTTAATTTACAAATTAAATCAAATTAGAAGTCATGTTTCTATCTCTTAAATGAGCAATCTATCATCACATAAGACATGAGTATATTATAATATTAAATGATTGTTCAAAACTCAAAAATTTAAGTAGGAGTGTTGTTGAAACCCTAATACAAAATCATAAAATAAAATGTCACACCAATGCTTATCCGTACGAGTCATTAAATAAATTTAAAACTAGAACACCATATTATTACATCGTTAAACGATTCGATATTTTAATCAAATGCCCATAAAATACCATAGATTTTTTTTTCGATTAAGTGAAATTTGTTGTGTTTCAAAACTAAAACTACGAAATCCTGGATAAATATTAGAACACACCACAGAAATAGTTCACAGTATAGAAATAAAAAGAAAAGCATGATAACAGCTAACGCTGGGCGCAAGCAGTAATGCTATGCGTTAGACAATATTGTCCAAATACTAAACACTATTATTATAGAACTGAAAAGCACCTTAAAATTGTCTACTTTCACTATGTGATTCTGATTCTCCAGTAGTAGAACTGCCTCGTTCCCTTGACCTTCGAGTACCGCGAGTCGAGCGACGTGGCAGATACTCCACGGGAATCTCCCAATCCCTTTCTTCTACCGGTGTCAGTTTCAACTTCAGGGCCCTGATCATGTGTCGCATCATTTTCTCGATCCGTGACATTCTTCATGTCGCATTCTCCTTGAACTCTTCAAACGACTCCTGATGATCCTGATTTATCTCTCAGAGTGAAACACCTTGTCGTAGGGGTGGTCGTGAAGATGATGGCATATCTCATGGTCGAGGGACTCGAAGGGTTGAAGTAGAATAAAGTTCAGGAACAAGATCATTAATGTAGTTACTCTTGGTTATATACTCATACTTCTCCATCACCACCCATTGTATAAGTCCTCCTAAGGGAAGAGTGTTGAGACGAGACCGTCTTGGATCCTTCAACTTAAAGGTATAACGAATCTGAAAAAGGATAAGATCTGCCACATCAAAAAGTACTTCCTGCATAATATGATATGTCACTATGCTCAATTGTGCAGTGATCTTCTTAGTGTCTCCAGACTTCAACATAATTGTATGTCGCAAAATATCCTGAATTATAAATGCTTCCTCCCTAAGTGAAGAAACATCCATAATTTGATATTTTGTCTCCTTCCCATGCAATACCAGATTTACTGGTGTCCAATCCCGCTCAGCTCTATACTTTTCTACCACATCTAAACGATTATCACTCCCTATTAACCCAAACTCATTCCAAAGATCCTCATGCGTGATTTGAATAACTTCACACTGCATCATCGACATCACTCCTCCATGAAGCTCCGTTTCTGATGGATCATACAAATTGTTATAAAATTCCCGAACAAAATCTGTAGAAAAGCAATCGTCAGAAATCACTAACAACACTCCTGATGCTGCTAAGTGATTCTGAATATGAGCATGACGTGGGAGTTCTATGTGCAACACCATGCCTACACCAACAGTTGCCTTTTCAATCCCCATATATGATTGATAAGACTCTTATGGTGGACGGGCTGATGACTTTCTGTCACGAACTCCCTGACCACTGGAAGAAGCCATAAACCTGCACACAACAAACATCAATAAAATTTCTCTTATCAACGCCAAGCATTATTGTCAACGCCTAGCGCATGCTCTGTAATTTCCTATTACTACCAGTACACAATGACAGCCCTCAGAAACACTTATAAATCAAAAATTTTGTAAAATGATAGGGATAATTGGAAAATTACCAACACAACTCAAAAAACAACCAAAAGAGGTAATGGAAAGACTCTTTTTCTTTAGAAATGTCAAAAACCCTTTCCTCAACTCAAAACATGAAAACCCTAGATCTCATTGTAAAAAGTTTTGTAGATCTAGGAGTGAGCAGGAATAGTATAACTAAAAATTCAAGCCAAACAACCAGAAGCACATGAAGCAAACACAATCTTTATTGATCAAGCAAAATTCTTCATTACAGGGTGAGGTATACATGACGAGACATGATTTCGCCAGTACACAAAATAGAAGAGAAAAACACATGAAAGAAAAACCAGCGGTCTGCCTGACTGAGACCGCCTGACCACCCGACCTGATAGTTCGCTCGACTAGAAGACGAGACCGCCCGAACTGCCTACTAGCGACTTGAACAACACCAACTAAGAAACACGCGAACTCCCAGACTTCATTGATCCTCCCGAACTCCAGCAACCCGCACTGCAAGCCGCGAGACTGCCCGAACACCTTCAGAAGAGGAGATGACCGCTGCTACCCGCACAATCAGCAAAAGCTGCACAAAAGAAGTTCGATCGCAAGACCGACCGCTCACAAGAAATGAGACCACAAGTACTAGCCGCAAGTTCTGCTTACACTTGGTGCGATATTTTTGCTGCTATAGTGGCTCATATTTATAGGCGTGAGACCTGATCCAGTCACCACCCTATGAGATAGAGTCACCGCCCTTTGATCGCGTGACCAGATCGGTCAACCCGCGTGATCAACAAAAGATCCTTTTGCTTAGTGAGCTCGCCGACTTCACGAAGAAGCCGCGCGATCATGACAACTCGCTCGGTCATGACGCTCACCACCTGTGTTCTCCACCCGACCTCCTCCAGAGACTGCGACCACACTGGGCCGACTAGGACAATAGTCCGCCAAGATGGCCAACCACCTGTGACCGCATATTCCAGCAGATCGCCGAAGGACCAGCCATGCAAACACAAACCGGAGACCGCGTGACTAAGAAGACCATAGTCCACGCGCACCACAAAGAAACCAGACAGCCACAAGACCGGGCTGCCCCCACCACATGGTCACAAGCACCAGACCGCGAGATTACTCCAGCTCGCCATGCGGTCACACGACCAGACCGCGCGGCCTCACCTCGGCACCCTTGGACAGAAGAACGGCGGTCACGCTGAATAGCCCGCGGCTAGACAAAAGAGGTCAGACTGCTAGAGGAGATAGCAAGACCGTGCGGTCAAACTAGACCTCGCGGTCTCCCCCCCCCCCCCCAGACCGCCAACCCCACAACTTCCACTTCAACATTTTCAACACTCCCCCTTGAAGTGGGAAGTTGAAAACAGTCCCAGTAAACTCCTTAGCCGAGTAAACGACCCCTTCGCCAGCGCCTTTGTGAAGATGTCAGCAATGTTGTCCTGACTCTGAACATGCTCGACCGAAAGAGACCCCTCCAACACCTTCTTACGAATGAAATGATGCTCGATCTCGATATGATTGGTCCTCGCATGACAAACTGGATTAGTAACTAGTTTGAGAGCACTCTCATTGTCGCCGCGGAGCAGAGTCAGACCCCGAACCTCCTTATGGATGTCTCCAACCAACCTCCTAAGCCAGATGGCTTCTTGAGCTGCCAAGGCCTAAGCCTTGTATTCCGCTTCCGTGGTTGAGACACACACAGAATCCCGCTTCTTGCTGTACCATGATATAGCCTTGGGGCCCGCCATGAAGACGTATCCAGACGTCGACTTCCGATCATCCGAATCTCCCCCGTAATCAGCATCCATGTACCCATGCACCTCGAAGCCCACATCCCTCCTATAAAGGAGACCCATATCCGATGTCGCCTTGACATACTTCAATATACTTTTGGCCGCTAGAAGATGAGGCAGCCGTGGTTCCACCATATTCTGACTCACCCTGCCGACTGCATACGCGATATCCGGCCTGGTAATCGTCAGATAGATCAAGCTCCCAACCAGAGCCCGGAACACCAACATATCTTCCAGAATCCTCCCCTCATCCTTGCGAAGTTTCATGGCCTTCTCTAGAGGTGTGGAAATGCACTTCCCTTCCTTCATGCCAAACCGCTCTACGATTCGCTCCGCATATCCACCCTGGGATACCAGCACTCCACTTTCCTTCCTCTGCACTTCGAGTCCAAGGAAGTGGTGCAACTCACCTAAATCCTTCATCTCGAACCTGATAGATAGCTCGGCCCGAAGCCTTGCTACCTCCTCCTTCGAATTCCCCGTCAAGATCATATCGTCGACGTAAAGCAGCACGATGACTTGAAGCTCACCGCTCTTCTTAACGAACAAGCTTGAGTCTGAGTCTGAAGCACCAAACCCACAGAATGAGAGATATTCTGCTATCTTTCCATACCACGCCCTCGGCGCTTGCTTAAACCCATACAGGGCCTTCTTCAGCTTGCAGACATGCTCCGAAAAATCTTCAGATACGAAGCCTGGCAGCTGGACCATGAAGATGTCCTTGTCAATCTCGCCGTACAAGAATGCATTCTTTACGTCGAGCTGCCAAATCTCCCACCCCAAAACGCCGCCAAGACAATCACAACCTGAACTGAAGTCATTTTTGCCATCGGACTGAATATCTCTTCATAGTCTTCACCGTATTGCTGCGAGAATCCCCGAGCCACAAAGCGAGCCTTGTATCGCTCGATACTGCCGTCAGCCTTCTTCTTGAGCTTATAGACCCACTTGCATGTCACAGGGGTGATACCCTTAGGCTTGGGCACCAGAGACCAAGTCTCATTCTTCTCAAGAGCACTCATCTCTTCCTGCATAGCTAAATCCCACTGTTCCACGCTTTTGGCCTTTTCAAAGCTCGACGACTCCCTTTCATCCAAGGGACCAGCAAAGAAACACGAGACAAAACTCACCATGTTTCCTCCTGTATAGCGATCAGGGGCAGTGATAGTTCGGTTCGATCTCCGCAACGCCTTCCCCTAATTCGCAGTATCCTCAGCTGCTTCTTCCCTATCTCCCCTTCCAGATGTACTCGGAGCATCGCTCCCCCTGCTTCCTGATCCAGAAGCCTCCGCCTCAGAACTAGATATTGATGGACCACCTTGTGACACAGACAGCTCCACCTGAAGATTTTCCATAGCTTTCTCTGGCTCCTCCACCCTGCTTTCTGGTAGCTCAACACCAGAACTTCCCTTGTATGGCATCACCTCATCGAAAATGACGTAGCGAGATACTACAAATCTCCCCGTCTCCGGGTCCATGCACTTCCAGCCCTTCTTCCGATCATCATAACCCACGAAGACTAGCTTTCTTCCTTTCGCATCTAGCTTCATCCGAAGCGCATCTGGAACATGCACAAAGCAGGTGGAACCAAACACCCGAAGGTGTGCCACGCTTATCTTTTCCTTGAACATCAATTTATGTGGGGTCTTCATATTGATGGGACTAAGAGGCATCCGGTTGATGACATAGGCAGCACAAGACATTCCCTCCGCCCAGAAGGACTTTAGGATACTCTTGGCATGCAACCAACACTTGCAGGTCTCCGTTAGATGACGGATCTTCTGCTCTACAACTCTGTTTTGCTGTGGAGTATGTGCACAAGTAAGCTCTCTCCGGATGCCCGCCTTCCTGCAAAAACTAGAGAACTCACCAGAGGTGAACTCCCCTCCATTGTCAGTTCTCAGCTTCTTAACCCGCAAACCTAGCTGACCCTCCACGAGCTCCTTGAACTCCACAAACTTGGCAAACGACTCTGCCTTCTCCTTCATGAAGTAAACCCAGACATATCTTGTGTAATCATCGATCAACACCAGCATATATCTGCTGTCTCTGAGGTTTGGGGTAGCAGTCGGTCCCATCAAGTCACCGTGGATGCACTCCAACAGCACACTACTCCTTATCAAATGGTAGTCGATGAGACTTGTCGATCTGACATCCTGCGCACACATGACCGTCTCCATTGGAAGATAGACAAGGAAGGCCATTGACCAGACCTCTTACCGCCAAAGCCTTCAGCTTATCCATTCCTACATGCCCCAACCTCTTGTTCCATATCATGGCACTATCGTTCGTCCTCATCTTGTTGACATAAGAACTTGTCAAAAGAACGAACAAGTCTTTTTCCCTTCTACCCACATGAACGACCTCAGCATTCACCGCCTCCACATTCCGAAGAAACCTCACTTCTGTTGGGCCAAACAGAACGTGATACCCAGCGTCTACAGCGTTGGTCACGGAGAAGAGGTTTTTCCTCATTCCGGACACATGATAGAGACTCTTCAAAGTTAGTGGCCCTCTATCACTGCCCAAGGAAACAACACCCATCTTCTCGACAGTATGCACGATATTATCAGCAGTAATAAAGGCATCATTACCTGAGTACGACTCCGCTGAAGTAAGCTTCGACTCGTCCCCGGTGAGGTGATGATCAAACCCCGAGTCCACGATCCAGTCCTCCTGATAGTTGATAGGAGCCGCAGCTCCAACAGAAGCCGAGAAAGCTCCACCCCATCCTCCATCAATCTGCCTGGCATCAGCTTCCTCCTTTCCTGCAGCAGCATGCCCCGACTGAAGATTCACCCAGCACTCCATCCTGATGTGACCAAACTTCCCGCACCTGAAGGACTTGTGACCTTCTCCCTTCTTCTTCCCTTCATCCTTAGGAGCATAGCCCCTCTCCTGCTGTCCAAAAGTTGAATGCCCATTGCCTCCTCCAGCGGACTTCTTCTTATCCCACTTCTTCTTCTTCCATGAGAAGAGAACCTCGCCATCTCCCCCAGACACTGACACCTCTGCCATCTGCCTTGACAGACTCTCCTACAAAGCAAGCAGATTTTCCAGCTCCAGCAGAGATGACTGATTTGCCCAACCCTGTACTGACGTCATAAAGGCAACATACTCCTTCCGCAAGCCACGGATAATGTGCCTCTTCAGCTTCGCCTCTGAAATTGGCTTATCTGGATCCAGTGCGAAAATCTCAGCGCACAGGTTCTTCATCTTCATGAAGAATGTAGAGATAGATAGATCACCTTGAGCCGATCTGGCTAGCTTATTCTCCAGGAATTGAAGTCTTGCCACATTCTTTTTGTTAAACAGCCCATCCAGGGCTCTCCAGATCTCAATAGCTCATACACACCCCAAGATGTGATCAAACAGGTCAGGTGATATTCCCCTTTGCAGGGCGAACTCCGCTTTGGTATTAATTTGCCTCCAGTTCCTCACCTCGTGACCATTGTCCCCAATCAGGATAACTTCCTCCGTTCTCTCTCCTCCAACCACCTCCCAGAGGTCCTCACCTAGAAGATAACTTTGCATACACGACTTCCACTTCTTAAAGTTAGTCGATGTAAGCATCTCAATTCTGAGACCCCTTGCTTCCATGGCTCTACCACTGGTTCCTTCTTCACAAAGGCGATGACAACTTTTAGTTATTCACTGCTGTATCCACTCCAACCTCCCTCTGATACCATGTGAAATTTTTCGTAGATGTAGGAGAGAGCAGGAATAGTATAACTAAAAATTCAAGCCAAACAACCATAAGCACATGAAGCAAACACAATCTTTATTGATCAAGCAAAATTCTTCATTATAGGGAGAGGTATACATGGCGAGACATGATTTCGTCAGTACACAAAACAGAAGAGAAAAATAGCTGAAAGAAAAACCAGCGGTCTACCTGACTGAGACCGCCTGACCGCCCGACCTAACAGTTCGCTCGACTAGATGACAAGACCGCCCAAACTGCCTTCTACCGACTTCAACAACACCAACTGAGAACCACGCGAACTCCTGGACTTCACTGATCCTCCCGAACTCCAGCAATCCGCACTGCAAGCCGCGAGACCGCCCGAACACCTTCAGAAGAGGAGATGACCGCTGCTACCCGCACAATCCGCAGAAGCTGCACAAAAGAAGTTCGATCAGCAAGACCGACCGGTAACAAGAAATGAGACGGCAAGAACTAGCCGCAAGTTCTGCTTACACTTGGTGCGATATTTTTGCTGCTATAGTGGCTCCTATTTATAGGCGTGAGACATGATCCAGTCACCACCCTATGAGATAGATTCACCTCCCCTTGATCGCACGACCAGACCGGTCAACCCGCGCGATGAGTAAAAGATCCTCCTGCTTAGTGAGCTCACTGACTTCACGAAGAAGCCGCGCGATCATGACAACTTGCTCGGTCATGACGCTCACCACCTTTGTTCGCCACCCGACCTCCTCCAGAGGCCGCGAACTCACCAGGCCGACTAGGACAACAGTCCCCCAAGATGGCCAACCACCTGTGACCGCATATACCAGCAGATTGCCGAAGGACCAGCCATGCGAACACAAACCGGTGACCGCGCGACTAAGAAGACCTTAGTCCACGCGCACCACAAAGAAACTAGATAGCCACAACACCGAGCTGCCCCCACCACGCGGTCACAAGCACCACACCGCGAGATTACTCCAGCTCACCACGCGGTCACACGACCAGACCGTGCGACCTCACCACGGCACCCTTGGATAGAAGAACGGCGGTCACGCTGAATAGCCTGTGGCTAGACCAAAGAGGTCATACCGGCAGAGGAGACCGCAAGACCGTGCGGTCAGACCAGACCGGGAGATCTCCCCCCAAACCACCAACTCCACAACTTCCACTTCAACATTTTCAACACTCACTACCATTGATCTATCATATACCATATCAAAACACTTCAATACTTTAAAGGATTACATTTTAGGGAAAGAGAAATGCTTTCATCACAAAATAAAAGAAGAAAAGTAAGAATTTTACCTAGATCTGAGAAGTGCAGTAGGCGAAACCTGAAGAGAAATAGGTTAAAATAATGGAAAATCGAAAGAACTCGATTTAGGGCCTTTTTATATAAAGTAAACTTAACGCCGACATTGTCTATAACGCAGGCATTGTCTCGTTTTCTACACATTGCAAAATTTCCTTGCTGCATATCTATCTATGAACCATTATATATAGAGTTACACCCTATTTACCCCCACATTATTAAAAAAAATCAAAAATTCAAATATAAAAGATAAAATTATTTTAAAACCACCAAAATATGCTTAAATAAGCCTACTACTCATTTCCATTTTCTCTGAAAATTTCTACACTATGAAGGCATACATACATGTTATTTATTCAAACAAATTTTTTTCCAAAAACCTTACAAAATAGTGTCCCGTTTCGTCGTTAACTACTTAACGCGAGGCGTTAGCCCTCTTTTGTAAATGTGAAAACTTTTTTGGGGTTATTGCCAAAATATTTTTTGGTTATTGTTTCTCTCTATTTTTCTTGTTAGGTCTATTTTAAAATTCAACAAAAACATATAGAATCCAAAATCCAAAAGTATTTTTTGCATATCTATATTAAATTATTGTTTGACTACATGTCTTCCCATGAGCACAACATCTTAATCATTTATGTCTCAAATGGTCAATCTTATTTAGGCATACACAAAAAGAGTTTCTTAAATGAGCCATTTTAATTTCAAATTTATTAAACATTGTCCTATTTTTCATGCATTGACCTTAATCTAAGTATGTGCAATGAAATAGTATATAGATAATTGTGTATGTTTTGCCTAGCATGCCTTTAAGCATGAGCAATATTTTCTGCTAATCAATGATCCATACACTCACTTTTTGATGATCTACATTTGTTCATAATCTTCAACTTGCATGATTGTGTAATGTAATAGTTTTAATCTTTTAAGATATTTGTCTACATTACTAACACCTTCACTCAAAAAATAAATTTCTTGCACATATAGAAGTGATTCCTTTCGAAAAATAATATATTGTGTTTACAACAAGTGAATTCCGAAACCTTTGGCCCACTATTACACTAATATGAAACAGAAAGCCAAAGATAACTCAACAAAGCACTACTCACCCTCCTTATAAGTCTTAATGAGCATTGTGAGGTTGAGCACCTTGGAAAGAATTATAAAGTGTCTTGTGTAACCACATTGTTTTTTTTACTTCTATTTGTACATCGGATCACTAAAAATAAAAAATCAATAATTTGCTTCAGTGATCCCCCAAGCAATACTTTGCTCCCTGATAAGTCTTAATGAGCATTGTGTGGGCAAAGCACCTTGGTTGTTGTACCCATTGTGTTGTGCCTTGAAATTCTATTGTTGTGTTGATGTGTGAAAGTAAACATAAGGCTACATTCTTAATAGTATTATTTCTATTTCGTTATATATGTCATGCGTTTTTTATTATATCATTTATATACTTTTATCAAAACACTCTATGCACTCATCATTGATTATTATAAAATTTCTACTCATGAGAATTGGAACCTATTGCAAAATTACAAAATTCTCTACAAACTCAAGTAAAAGCACTAGATTGCAATGCATGATTTCTACAATGTTTTCTTCACTTGAAATTCGAATTGATTTCATTGTAGTTATTATCTTGTTGTGTATGATAAATCAAGCTTGCCTACTTGTTATATGAACTTTCAGTGTTATTGCTCTATTATGAAAAACCTAGTGTCAAACATTTTCTTTTTTTATATGAACTTTCAGTGTTATTGCTCTATTAAGAAAAACCTACTGTCAAACATTTTCTTTCTTAACAAAAAATTCTTCTATTTATATGTCTTCTCTTATTCCGCATTCCTATTTTCCTATGCTATGTGTTCCTATGGTTTTGAAAAAAATTTCTTTCATGCTTATCATATCTATTTCTGCTGTGTTACTCTCTTCCTTAGCTCGATCATGACTATCGTTATGGTTAAACTAAAACTCTTAAAAATCTCTCTTAGTTTTGTCTCTCATTTGTGTCTTCCTTTCACTGGTTCTTAATTTAAACTCCATCTTCTTTTTCTAATAACAAAAGGGGGAGAATAAAGTGCTAAATCATATTGATTAAATGGAGTAGGATTCACTAGATTAAGGGGGAGCATTCTTATAGGGGGAGTATTTTTAAATGATCTATAATTCCTATCATTATCTTATAATTACTTAGTGTCATATATCTTTATAAAAACACAAATTCTTTATCTATGAATCTGATTTATCTCTATTGGTTTTGTTATTATCAAAAGGGGGAGATTGTTGGAACATGATTTTTTGCATCCCTTTGATTTTAGAATAATAAATCCTATTGTATTTGATCTTATTTTCCATTGTGTTTTTAACATGCAAGTTTGGACAGATATGACACCAGGTTGCTGCATCAATGGTCTTGCACTAACCACAAGCAGAAGGATTGAAAGTTGTTTAACGCCAGGCGATAGGTCTTAACTCTAGGCGCTAGCCGTTCGACGAAATTGAGTTTGACGAAATGAGATGTTGTTCGATGAAATGAAATGGCGTTCAACGAAATTAAATGGCATTCACCAAAATGAAATGGTGTTCGACGAAATGGAATTCGATGAAATGACGTTCGACGAAATAAGATTTCGTTCGACGAAATTGCATTCGACGAAATGAGATGGCGTTCGACGAAATGGCGATCGATGGGATGAGTTGTCGTTCGACGAAATGGCATGCCAACTGATTAAAAGGAGAAAGAAACTCAACGCCAGGCGTTAGGTCTTAACTCTGGGTGCTATTTGTTCGACGATTTTGGCAAGTAGAAAGTAGCCGTGATTGCAGGAGGAACTTTAGGAATGATTTGCCCAAGGCCCGCGTTGTCCTTAACGCCGACGTTAGTATTGCCTAAAATAAAACAATTCCTAAAGTGCAGAATCTCCTTCCTCTTCTGAAGATCTGAGCCATCAATATGTTTCTATACATGGTCAATGCCCGGCGTTAGCACTTAATACCGGCGTTTGATCAAAGTCTATAAATTGGAAGATTTCGATGTCTCCGACTACTGACTTTGGAGAGCCCTATTCCAGCCTTTGATAATTTTTGCAAGGGCCGTATTTCTAGACCATCTTCTCCCACACAAGTTTCAGACAAAGAATTCAAGGAGAGCCGGATCAACGCTTATGCAACGTGAAGTACACACACTTCGAGTTCAAGAACATCCAGCGAGCCTTCAACTTCTCCAGAATTCTTTATAGGGAGTTTTATTATATGTTGTATTTTTCTTTTGTAACTCTTTTTATTACCATCGTGGAGTGAATTTGCCTCATGTTGGCGACTAGGTCTAGGGAGTACATCTAGGGGGTGCTTGAGGCATTTTCTGGGGATAGGAAGGCTAGAGCGGCTTAAGGCCATCTCAAGGGGAGGATAGGCTAAAGCCACCGGTTCGTGGGGATACGAGTTGGGATAGAAAACAAAAAGGATTTTCATATTTATCGCCCACGATTTCTAGCATCATAAGAAATCAAGTTTTGTAATTTCATATCTCAAAAATTAATAAAATCATGTTTCTCTTTCATATCACTTGATTTCTTCTTTTCTAATTACAAAAGTTTTAAAATAAAGTATAAGTTTTTAAAACCCTCATTCACCCCCCTAAGGGTGCCTCACGATCCAACAGGACCGGTTTGCTATAGCTTATCTTACCCCAGATAAGGCATCTAGCCACCCCTAGATATAACCTCGACATAGTTGTCACGCACAAGGCAGCGAATTCCCCCTAAACCTCACAAGGCCTAGTCGTTATACACAAAGCGGTGAATTTCCCACAGAATTCTTCCCAGAATCCGACGTTCTCACCAAACGATTTCTTCACACCCATTATAAAAGGAATACAATAAAATATTACAAGATAAAAATTAAGTAAGAGAAGCTCCCCATGAAATTCTGAACGTGAAGACGAAGGCGATATAGACGTTGGCATTCTTGAAGCATTCGTCCTTCTTATTAAATATGCGTTGTGGAACTTCTCCTTCAAAATCTTCTTTAGATCTTCATGTTAGCCCAAGGGAGATCTCTCAATTATTGTAGACGAGCCTCTCTTAAAAGAATCAGAATTCTGGCTTTAGAGCCAATAGAATCCATCATTATAGAATGAGAGGGGTGCTCTTTAAATAGACACAGGAGCTAATGTCTGGCGTTAAGAGTTTACGCCAGCGTTAAGAGTTAACGCCAGCGTTAGTGACTCGTGTACATCGTGGCTAAGATCGTGGCAGATTGTCGACTCAATACGAGCGTTAGATCCAACGATGTCATGTCTCATTGTACTCAACGATTTTTCTTCTCGACGTCAATCCCTTCTCGACAACATCCCTTATCAATGATAAGTTAACGCGGGGCATTAACTCTAACACGGGGCGTTAGCTCTCTTTCTAGAGAATCGTCTCCATTCAGCATACTAATTAAAAGGATGTGTAGCTATAGTTCCTGTACAACCTGCACACTATATACACACAAAATACAAGATCAATTACAACACGGTATTTGTTATTCTCAAACAAAGAGATGAGGAACATAGGCTCCAACAATCTCCCGCTTTTGATAATAATAAATACTTGTATGAGAATTAGTGAGATTAAGATAATTAGTGTTTATAGATAAGTGCGGTAATAAGATATGGAGGAATAACAGGTTAAGAGCGTGACATATTTAAGAGCGATAATGCATACTCTTTCTATATGAAGTCCCCCCTCTATATAAGTGTTCTCTTATACTTTACTCCCCCTAAATTTCTATTTTACTAGATTTCTCAATTTATTCTCCCCCTTTGTTATTAACAAAAGTGGGAAGGGATGAGAGTATATCTACTAAGATTTATTAGAAACCACTTATTGAAGGATTGTCAGGATCAAGCATAGGATAGTGTATGCACCTCCTATATGATTACTCCCCCTACAAAGATACTTTTTTTGAGTTTGATATTATTATAATGCACTCCCACTAAATATTAGATTTATGCAATTTATTCTCCCCTTTGGTAGTATCAAAAGAGGATTTAGGTAAAAGTATGCAATAAGGATTAATATGATCTATGTAGAGAAGAAAAATAGGATGCAATCAAAAGAGGATTCCGCTAACTTTACTACTTATGCTCTTTTATGAAAGAGCATAAGTAGTAAACTTAGCGGAAGAATATATTAAGCACTCATAAACATAAACATCATTTTAAAAGTAAAATCATATAGAGGATAATGAGTTTTAAATTTGAAAAGTTAATGTTTGAGTTAAGGATTGAAGAGATGTTATTCCATTAAGATAAAATTGCAAGCATTATTTTATAATATCAAGAAAAGATACAAAAGCTACAATGTAATAAATTTTGCATTTCAATTAAACATAACGATTGTAGTGGTCATGCTTTGTTATCTAGTGCATTTACTTAAGTTTGTAGAGAATAGTGTAGATGACCATTAGGATCCAATTCTCATGAGTAGAAGTTTTATGAAAGATAATTATGTGTACAAAATAGTATTTTGATAAAGCACAAATGAATCAATTAAAAACACATGGCATATATAATGAAATAACACAACATTAAAATAAGGAAACAATATTACTTCCACAATATTTCAATGCACATAAATAAAGAGCACAACTACCAAGGTGCTCTGCACACACAATGCTTATTAAGACTTATTAGGGCGCAAAGTAGTGCTTGGGGTATCACTTTTATGTTTTTTAGCTTTATTTCCATTTTTTGTGATCCGGTATACAAAGAAAAATGGTGTACAAATTGTTTACTACAAGACACTTTATAATTCTTAGCCAAGGTGCTCAACCTCACAATGCTCATTAAGACTTATCGGGAGGGTGAGTAGTGCTTGGTGGAGTTTTCCTTGTCATTTTTTATTTTCTTTTTAGTTTAGTGACTAAGGACTCCGAATTCACTTATTTTGCAAACATAGAATTTTAATTTTAAACCATACTTCTCTAATGAATAAGTGCAGAAAAGACAAAGAATTATAATAACCAATTCAATGTTGTATAGTAACTATTTATGCATTTTAATTATTTATGTTATTACACAACACAATCATGCAAGTATAAAATTGTAAGCACATGTAGATTATCAAAAATATGTGAGTGAATAAATCATTATCAAACATAATACATTACTCATACATAGAGGCATGATAAGCATTTCTACACATGTTTATCTACAATCAATTTCATTGCACCTAACAAGATAATTTTCAAGGCATGACAAATACATAACAATGTTTTCAAGAAACTTGAAAGTTAAATTAAATATCGTATTTAATCTTTAATTGATATAATTAATCATCCTTGACAATGACAATGAATAACAATTAATTTTTTTATTTGATTTTTGATTTTTTGTTTATATAAGTACAAAATAATAAACACACAAAGAGAAATACATATTTTTGTTCTTTGAAATTGTTTTGTAATTTTGTATTTGTTTTTAAATATTTAAATTTAAATATTTTCTGGAAAACATAGAAGTCTTTAACAGGCCTATCAGTAAATGATATTCTATGCCAGAGAAATAAACCCAAAATAATGCATGAGAAAATAATAGAAAATTTTCAAAAATAAATAATTTTGGTGCAGAGGGACTAACGCCAGGCGTTAGCTCTTAACGCCAAAACAGAACTACAAATTTTAAGTTTTTGAAAAAGGTTTTTCATAATTCAGTTGTATTATAAAGATGCCTTCTTACAGCTATAATTTCAGACTTTTAGAGATGATTTGAAGGCTCTTCTAAGCATGTTTTGGATGATTTTTCAAATACTTGTGTTTTATAAAATCATAAAATCTCAAAATAATAAAATATGCAAACACAAGATACAAAAATAGAACAAAAATAATATGCATGATTTAAGTATAAAGAGTGAGATTATGTTCATGAAATGAATATAGTATAAGTATATATAAGTTCAAGATACCTTAACTACATGACTACATTCTAGCCCCGTACTAAGTGACAGATGAGCATGAGGAGCTAGACATATGTCGTAGGTCCGGGTGTTAATCCAATATGTATATATAAGACGACGCTCAACCTAGCACTCTTTCCACCCAGTGCCTCGCAAGGCCCTACTGGAACCCTCCCCAGTTAAGGACAAGACATGACTTAGAGGTTAGGTCTTGAAAACACACAATCCTACGCCCTCGCTACTACGAGACATGTGTCATAGGTTAATGATTACAGACATAGTAAGTGTTTTAGCCTAAGGATTAATTAATAAAATATGAGATTGTTTTATTTAGAACATATAGTAGATTTTAAAGCATTATAGTAATCATGAATTTTAAAGTTCAAATTTTTCTACCTTTAATTTAGCATGTCATTATATTGATAAACGTAGAATAAACACTAAATTGAGCATATACCAAAAGGTGCAGCTAGGATATTAAATTTGAATGCATTATTATGCTAAAAATTCTAAATATATATAATTGGTTTGCATGCAATCAATCATAGAGTTTTGAATTTTCATAGACCTGGAATGAAGTGACAATTCTATTTGATTTCATCTTGTTGATACCAAGTTTATTCTTAGGTGTAAACATAATACATGCAAACAATTGAGATGCACATCACACACACAAAATATGATATGAAACTCTAATACCAATAACCATCATATATTTCATAATTCCTAAGGTTGATAGAAATAGTTGATTTAAGGGAATTCTTGATAGATCATGAATTATGATAATAGTGAATTTTAGCATAGGATATCAATAGATCATTGTGGAGTGTGTGAAACCATATTCATCATTTTGTAGTTTTTTTTAATTCTGATTTTTCTAAATCATGATTTTCCATTAAAGGGGCTATTATATGCAGCAAAGAAAAATAGACTAATATGCAATAAGTTGTGAATTTAATATTTTAGCCTATGACCCCCAAAAGCCCATTTAAATCCAATTTTGAAAGTAATTTCATTTGTCTTGATAATATCATTTAGCAAATTTAGCATTCAATTTATAATGATAAAATTGGTCACTTGAAAATAACAGAAAATTTTCAAAAATAAAAAATTTTGGTGCAGAGGGACTAACGCCAGGCGTTAGCTCTTAACGCCAAAACAGAACTACAAATTTTAAGTTTTTGAAAAAGGTTTTTCATAATTCAGTTGTATTATAAAGATGCCTTCTTACAGCTATAATTTCAGACTTTTAGAGATGATTTGAAGGCTCTTCTAAGCATGTTTTGGATGATTTTTCAAATACTTGTGTTTTATAAAATCATAAAATCTCAAAATAATAAAATATGCAAACACAAGATACAAAAATAGAACAAAAATAATATGCATGATTTAAGTATAAAGAGTGAGATTATGTTCATGAAATGAATATAGTATAAGTATATCTAAGTTCAAGATACCTTAACTACATGACTACATTCTAGCCCCGTACTAAGTGACGAATGAGCAAGAGGAGATAGACATATGTCGTAGGTCCGGGCGTTAATCCAATATGTATATATAAGACGACGCTCAACCTAGCACTCTTTCCACCCAGTGCCTCGCAAGGCCCTACTGGAACCCTCCCCAATTAAGGACAAGACATGACTTAGAGGTTAGGTCTTGAAAACACACAATCCTACGCCCTCGCTACTACGAGACATGTGTCATAGGTTAATGATTACAGACATAGTAAGCGTTTTAGCCTAAGGATTAATTAATAAAATATGAGATTGTTTTATTTAGAACATATAGTAGATTTTAAAGCCTTATAGTAATCATGAATTTTAAAGTTCAAAATTTTCTACCTTTAATTTAGCACGTCATTATATTGATAAACGTAGAATAAACACTAAATTGAGCATATACCAAGAGGTGCAGCTAGGATATTAAATTTGAATGCATTATTATGCTAAAAATTCTAAATATATATAATTGGTTTGCATGCAATCAATCATAGAGTTTTGAATTTTCATAGACCTGCAATGAAGTGACAATTCTATTTGATTTCATCTTGTTGATACCAAGTTTATTCTTAGGTCTAAACATAATACATGCAAACAATTGAGATGCACATCACACACACAAAAAATGATATGAAACTCTAATACCAATAACCATCATATATTTCATAATTCCTAAGGTTGATAGAAATAGTTGATTTAAGAGAATTCTTGATAGATCATGAATTATGATAATAGTGAATTTTAGCATAGGATATCAATAGATCCTGGTGGAGTGTGTGAAACCATAATATCATCATTTTGTAGTTTTTTTTTAATTCTGATTTTTCTAAATCATGATTTTCCATTAAAGGGGCTATTATATGCAGCAAAGAAAAATAGACAAATATGCAATAAGTTGTGAATTTAATATTTTAGCCTAAGACCCCCAAAAGCCCATTTAAATCCAATTTTGAAAGTAATTTCATTTGTCTTGATAATATCATTTAGCAAATTTAGCATTCAATTTATAATGATAAAATAAGACATTTATAGGCAATGGATTTAGAAAGGATAAAACCTAGATAGAGAAAAAATTGGTCACTTGAAAATTATGACTTTTTATTCAATTATATTCAATTTCATTTTTTAAACATTTGGCTTAATTTGTGAAAGTCATATCCCATGATATATATACAGTAACCATAGCGTGTTGGCTCATAAATAAAAACAAATAAAAAGAAAAAGAAATTAAGCATATCATAAAGTAGAGTATTGATATTTCATCTTTAATTATTTATGCTTCATGCAAATGATTGGATACTAATCAATGAGAGATTTAGGTATCTAAAGGGTGTAAGACCCCAAATCAGAAAATTCAGAATTCTGGAATCCAGAGCTGTCGCCGGCGATAGTGGTTGTCGCCCAGGCGATATCACTCTGTTGAGAAGGTTATGTCGTGAGCTGTCGGACGGCATTGACTGGTCAATGTCGGTTCATATCGCTGTCGCCAGGGCGACAACGGCTGTCGCCGGGCGACAGCTCAAAGTTGGACTTTGTGGCCGAAATCAAGGGCATTGATTGCACTTTGACTTTGGGGACTGGTTTTGGCTTGGGAGGCTCGGTGGCAGCATAGAAGGCCGAGATCATCTTCTTTTTCATTATTTTCCTTAAGGGTTCTTAAGAGAGAGAGAGACAGAGAAGAGCTTGGAGAAGAAGGAGAAATAGTAAACCCTAGCTTGGAGCTTGGGTTTGGAGGAGCTACACTCATCCAATCCCTTCAACGTTGGTGGCTACGCGTAGAGGAGGGCAAGGGGCTCCTTTCCATCCATGCCAAAAGTCGAGCTATGGGCTCAAAGCGGCGTTTAAGGGTAACGAATTCTTCTAACCCCATTTGGACATGTTCTAGTCCTTTCCCATGCATCGTTGAGGCACCTACCCAAAAGGGTGAGGTCGTGGCCTCCGACGGGTTAATTTGTGCTATCCCCATCAAAGCTTGCATTCATGTAGAGTCCACGCGTGAGATGGATGTAGGCGCGCTATGTGAAGCCCATCCGAGACGGTTTGTCCGGATTGGTGATACTTTTTGGTATTGTGCGTGCCGGGGAAAAACCCTGTGTTGTTATACTTGCCTCGTAGGGCTAGAAAATGCTACTGCATGCGTAGCAATGCCCGGGGGTGTGCCCCGGGGAGCACCCGAAGTTAAAAGGTAGAAATGGAGTTTCGTCCAGCTGTCGCTGGCGCGACAGTGACTGTCGCCTAGACGACAGCTCCCCAGAATTGGGTTCTGGTGAATTTGGGTGTTCTGAGGCAGTGGGAGTGCTACTGCATGTGCAGCAATGCCTGGGGGTGTGCCCCGGGAAGCACCCACAGCTAGAAGCCAAATTAGGGTTTGTGCACTGTCGCTGGCGACAGTGAATGTCGCCTAGGCGACAGCTTCCCAGACTGAGTTCTGGTGATGTTATTGTGCCCACCTGTTAAGGGGACCTGAGGCCGGTGTACCCGACCTGTGGGGGTGTCTTGGTGGATGACTTAGCGGCCCGTGGAGCCGGCTAATTGAGAATACCTGGGCTGAAGGGACGCCATACCCGCTTTTCGTGTTGTACAACGAGAGCTGTGAACAACAGGCATTTGGCGAACCTGAAACCACACCATTGCAGCACCTGATTAGTAAGCCTTGGACAGCATGTCGGGAGGCAATGGGACAGAGTCTTCGGACTATGTTATGTTCACAATTAAAGCACGGGGGAGCCCTGGTATTCGGGCCGCCGACTTTAGCCTCGAAGGGCAAAGCCATCAAGAGTGGATGGCGGTGGAAGGCGTAGTACACCCAAGAGTGCCTGAGTGCACGAGACGTGGAGGCCATTCCCACGTTTGTGTTGTTGCATATGTATGAAATGCTGTGGGCTCGTCTAGTCGCACTCTTATATATATATATGCTGTTGAGACTGTTTTGCAGGGACGGTTAGCACTGCCACCCCCTCGAAGGGGTAGGGTCATTATAACTTGGTCAGCTTTAGCTGACTGTTGCCGTGTTTTGCCACCTTCTTTGGTGGGCTTGTTGTACAGGAGCTGGACCGAGCGGGACCTTGGAGGGCTGAAGCCCCTGAGCTGCTACGGCCCTTGAAGTCCTTTTGTCCTTTCTTCTGTTTTCATGTATGGCCGGCCTGCGCGCCGATGTTGGTAAACTGTAAGGCCGTCGTGCCTCTTTTGTGTGTTGTAAAACATTTTATTCCAAGTTAATAGAAGTGGACATACCCGAGTTCGGGTCTTGTGGTTTATAATTCTATCTCTCTATTTTACTTCCGCATAGAATGCTTTGAGTTAGGCTTCGTGGTATAATGTCGTTGCATATTCAATTAAGTGACATTTCCATTTGTTTTTTAGTATATGGTGTGGGGCCCCGGCCGGACCTTCTGCAATATGCTTCTGAACGGATGGGGGTGTTACAAATTGGTATCAGATTCTAGGGTTCCGTATCCTTCTAAGGAATTCGTGGGCGAATTATTTTAAGGGGTGGTGAGCACGTGTGTGCGCTACCGTTGAGAAATAAAATAAACCCAAAATTGTCCACTTAGGAATAAAATGTTACAACAAACCATCAATAATTGCATGATTTTGGAACCTGAGCGTTCCTTTTGTTGTTAGTTGCAACTGTGTTGTCGCCTAACTGTGTGTTGCACTTGTGTAGGGCACTCGAAGTGCAGTGGGACCGTCGCGTCCCTGTGATGTGCATGAGAGTAGTGGGTCTGCTGAGGCCCCTACAGCTCCGTCTGCTGAGTTGGTTCGGCTAGTTACTGAAGCCGTTCTAGCTGCGTTGAATGGCCAGCCTGAAAGGTAAGGCCAACCGCCAGTGCAACAGGTGGCCCCTCAGCCACTAAGAGTGGAGCAAGTCCCAGTGAGGCGTGCTCCTGAGCAACAACTGAAGCACTTTCTGGGATTTTGACCTCCTTCATTTACCGGGGTTGAATTCCCAGCTGAGGCCGAAGACTGGTTGTCGCATGTGAAGCAAATTCTAACAGCGACACAGTAGGAGGAAGCGCAGAAGGTGACCTTTGCTTCTTTCTTGCTAGAAAAGAAAGCTAGGCGGTGGTGGGATGAGGTTGAGAGGCGCCAGTTTGGGGGAAGGCAACTGGTTGATGTGCCGATGGAAGAGTTCTCGAGAATCTTCCTCGCAAAGTATGTGCCTCAGTCGCAGCAGATCGCAATGGAGAACCAGTTCTTGGCTCTAACACAGGGTGGTAGACTGGTTGATGACTACCTGCATGAGTTCACCCGCCTCGGGCGTTATGCTGGAACTTCTTTCGATGATGAGGATAGAAGGGTGAACAGGTTTTATGGAGGTTTGCGTACTGAGTTGCGGCATCTTCTGACAGGGCCGTTGACGCAGGGTTTCACGACCCTCGTTGGTTCAGCCCGAGCCCTTGAGCAGGACATGCTCAGGGAAAAGGGCAAGGCGGTTGTGGTCGAGGCAGTGCCAGAGGGCAAAGCGCCGAGTGCGACGAAGTTGCGGAGGTTGAGTCGCTGGAAGAAGGCTCGAGTATCTGGGCCAGCTCCCTCTGCTTCGGGCGCGTCATCTGGACGTGGCCCTCTTATTTGTTTCACTTGTGGCAAGCCTGGCCATTTCTCTCGGGATTGCCGCAGTGGGCTTCCAAGGCCAGAGAAGAAGGCGGGGCCAGCTTATTCTGAGAAGGGGAAGGCAGCTGAGTCCACTACTTCCCGTATGGCTCCCCCGCAGCCCAGAGTTTTTACTCTCGATCAGCAGGAGGCAATCAAATCCAAGGACGTCGTGACAGGTACAATTTAAGATACAGTCTTTACTGTTTTATACACCTGTTTTAATGTTCATGCTAACTTGTTGGCGGCGAAGGCTATGTAAATGTTTTAGGCATCCCTGCGAGAGCGCTTTTCGATACTGGGGATTCACACTCCTTCTAATCGTCGGACTTCGTCCAACGTATTGGTGCGCCGTCGATTGCATCTGCAGATGGACTGGAGGTCCTACTGCCGAATGGATATTCGATGCGTGTGGAGAGGATTTGCTGCGTAAAGGTTCTAGTTGGTAGTCGGGAGTATGACCTGAAGGCATCGTTACTCCCCCTGGTTGAGTTCGATGTTATCTTCGGTATGGACTGGCTGTCGGAACAGCGTGCGTGTATCGATTGCACCACCAAGGAGGTGAGGTTTGGGCAAGGTGTCGATCGTGAGACGGTCTTTGCGGGCATGCGTGGATCGAGCGAGATGCTTATGTCTGCTCTCCAGGTGTCCAAGGCAGCGCGACAGGGAGCGGAGTTATTCTTTGCTCTTGTGGAGGCTTCAACGCCGAGGCCCAGCCTAGTAGATGTTCCGGTAGTAGCAGAGTTCCCCGATGTGTTCCCGAGCGAGCTCCCTGGTGCTCCACCGCAGCGGGAGATAGATTTCACGATTCAGTTGGTGCCAGGCGCTAAGCCTGTGGCCCGCTCGCCGTATCGTATGGCTCCGAAAGAGTTGGCGGAGTTGAAGCTGCAGTTGCAGGAGCTGCTTGAGCAGGGCTACGTGCGTCCGAGTTCCTCACCTTGGAGTGCACCAGTCCTCTTTGTCAAAAAGAAGGACGGTAGCCTGCGGCTTTGCATCGACTATCGGGATGCTGAACAAGCTGACGGAGAAGAACAAGTATCCTCTTCCGAGGATAGATGATTTGTTCGACCAGCTTGTTGGTTCGACAGTATACTCGAAGCTGGACTTGAAGTCCGGCTATTATCAGGTGCGGATCAGGGAGTGCGATATCCCGAAGACTGCCTTCAGTACGAGGTACGGGCAGTATGAGTTCACCGTGATGTCGTTTGGGTTGTCTAATGCGCCTTCGGTGTTTATGGACTTGATGCACCGGACTTTCCGAGAGTACCTCGACCGGTTTGTGGTCGTCTTCCTGGATGACATACTAGTCTACTCTCAGTCCGAGAAGGAGCACGATGATCACCTGCGAGTAGTTTTGGAGGTTCTGAGGAGGAACCAGTTGTATGCCAAGTTCTCGAAGTGCGAGTTCTGGCTTCCTTCCGTGGCATTCTTGGGCCATGTGTTTGTGGTTCGGGTGTGGCGGTAGATCCGGTGAAGGTTTCGTACATCAGGGAGTGGCCTGTCCTTTCTTCTGTAGCGGAGGTCCGTAGCTTCCTCGGGCTGGCCGGCTATTACAGGCGCTTCGTGGAGAACTTCTCCCGGATCGCGCTGCCTCTTACGACGCTGACACGGAAGATGCAGGAGTTCATTTGGATGCCCGCGTGTGCGCAGGCTTTCGAGGAGTTGAAGTGGCGGCTTACGATGGCTCCGATCTTATGTTTGCCTTGCGGCACGGAGGGCTACGAGATCTACACCGACGCTTCTGGGAGCGGCCTTGGCTGCGTTCTGCAGCAGCATGGCAAGGTTATAGCGTATGGCTCTCGCCAGCTGAAGGTGCACGAGCGGAATTATCCAGTCCACGACTTGGAGTTGGCGGCCGTGATATTTGCCCTGAAGCTATGGCGGCATTATGTGTATGGCTTGAAGATCAACATCTTCACGGACCATAAGAGCCTGAAGTATCTTCTGACGCAGAAAGGGATGAATATGCGGCAGCAGAGGTGGATGGAGTTCCTGGGGGACTTCACCTTCGAGATCCACTACACTCCCGGGAAGGGGAATGTTGTTGTGGATGCACTCAGTCGCAGGGCTCCAGCGCAGGCCAACTGGATTCAGATGCATGATGAGCACCTGATACGTGACCTGGAGGCCTTGGGTATTTCTTGCGTAGAGAAGAGGAGCAGTGCCAGTGCCTGTTTGAGTTGGACTGAGGTGCAGTACGACCTCGCAGATAAGGTCCGCCAGGCTTTTGAACTCGATCCGAGTTTGAAGCTCTACGCGGAGGATGCTGGTGGTGGGTCGGATGCCCAGTTTCAGGTTCGAGAAGGATTGCTGTGGAGAGGCGACCGTTTGTGCGTCCCCAAGGTGGGTGAGCTGCGCGATGAGTTGATGTACGAGGCGCATCGTACCAAGTACTCAGTTCATCCGGGGAGCACGAAGATGTACAAGGACATGAAGGTCTGTTTCTGGTGGCCGGGTATGAAGAGGGACATCGCTCACTACGTGGCCAAGTGCCAAACTTGTGCGCTAGTGAAGGCGGAATGTCAGAAGCCCGGTGGCTTTTTGCAGTCATTGCCTGTTCCGGAGTGGAAGTTTGATGACATTTCCATGGATTTCGTGCATGGGCTGCCGAGATCGCAGTGCGGGAACGATGCCATCTGGGTAGTTGTAGATTGGCTGACAAAGGTGGCGCACTTTATCCCCAACCGGAGGGATGACTCGGTGGAGAAATTGGCGAAGTTGTATGTTGATACTATAGTGCGACTTCACGGTGTGCCCCGTAGCATCATCAGTGATCGTGATGGACGCTTTACTTCGAGCGACTGGAGGCTAGTCAACCGTCTTTTGGTTACGAAGCTGCAGTTTAGCACGACCTTTCATCCTCAGACGGATGGCCAAACTGAGCGTACCAACAGGACGATGGAAGACATGCTCCGGATGTGCGTCCTGGATTTTGGCAAGGGGTGGGAAGATCACCTCTTTCTTGTTGAGTTCGCGTACAACAACAGCTATCAGGAGAGTATTCAGATGGTGCCTTTCGAGGCCCTCTATGGCAGGAAGTGCCGCACTCCCTTAGCTTGGGCGGAAATGGGCGAGACGAAGCTCTTCAAGAGGAAAGACGTCGAAGAGGCGACTTCGACGGTGCGTTTGATCCGGGAGAGTCTTTTGGTTACGCAGGATAGGCAGGCGAAGTACTATAATGCGAAGCACCGCGATGTCCAGTTCTCCATTGGCGATTGGGTTTACTTGAAGATCAGGCCATTCATGGGCATGTCCAGGATTCGGCGCTTGAAAAAGCTGAGTCTGAGATACCTTGGACCTTTTGAGATCATCGAGCGCGTCGGCGAGGCGGCTTATAGGCTTGCGCTATCGGCGGAACTGAGCGGGCTACATGATGTATTCCACATCTCCGTGTTACGGAAGGCAGTGCAGGAGCCTACGCAGGTGGTCGCGACGGATCAGGTGCCCGTGGATAGTGGGCTTAAGACGGCGGTCAGGCCCGTTAGCATCGAGGATGCTGAGGTGCGTCAGTTGCGGAATAGGGCGATCCGTATGGTAAAGGTCCGTTGGGACAACTGCGGTCGCGAGGATCTCTCATGGGAGCGTGAGCAGGACATGATGGAGGAGTTCCCCGAGCTGTTTCGGTGACGTTTATCTTTTTTTCCCCTTGTGTAAAGACATTGTTTTATATATGTATATATGCGTGTTTTTATAAAATTTCGGGACGAAATTCTTATAAGGAGGGGAGGGTTGTAAGACCCCAAATCAGAAAATTCAGAATTCTAGAATCCAGAGCTGTCGCCGGCGACAGTGGCTGTCGCCCGGGCGATAGCACTCTGTTGAGAAGGTTCTGCCATGAGCTGTCGGACGGCGTTGACTGGTCAATGTCGGTTCATATCGCTGTCGCCAGGGCGACAGCGGCTGTCGCCGGGAGACAACTCAAAGTTGGACTTTGTGGCCGAAATCAAGGGCATTGATTGCACGTTGACTTTGGGGGCTGGTTTTGGCTTGGGAGGATCGGTGCCAGCATAGAAGGCCGAAATCCTCTTCTTTTTCATTATTTTCCTTAAGGGTTTTTAAGAGAGAGAGAGAGAGAGAGAAGAGCTTGGAGAAGAAGGAGAAATAGTAAACCCTAGCTTGGAGCTTGGGTTTGGAGGAGCTACACTCAACCAATCCCTTCAACGTTGGTGGCTACACGTAGAGGAGGGCAAGGCGCTCCTTTCCATCCGTGCCAAAAGTCGAGCCATGGGCTCAAAGCGGTGTTTAAGGGTAACGAACTCTTCTAACCCCATTTGGACATGTTCTAGTCCTTTCCCATGCATCGTTGAGGCACCTACCCAAAAGGGTGAGGTCGTGGCCTCCGACGGGTCGATTTGTGCTATCCCGGTCAAAGCTTGCATTCATGTAGAGTCCACGCATGAGAAGGACGTAAGCGCGTTGTGTGAAGCCCATCTGAGACGGTTCGTCCGGATTGGTGATACTTTTTGGTATTGTGCGTGCCGGGGAAAAACCCCGTGTTATTATACTTTCCTCGTAGGGCTAGAGGGTGCTACTGCATGCGCAGCAATGCCCGGGGGTGTGCCCCGGGGAGCACCCGAAGTTAAAAGGCAAAAATGGAGTTCTGTCCAGCTGTCGCTGGCGCGACAGTGACTGTCGCCTGGGCGACAGCTCCCTAGAATTGGGTTCTGGTGAATTTGGGTGTTCTGAGGCAGTGGGAGTGCAACTGCATGTGCAGCAATGCCTAGGGGTGTGCCCCGGGAAGCACCCACAGCTAGAAGCCAAATTAGGGTTTGTGGACTGTCGCTGGCGACAGTGAATGTCGCATAGGCGACAGCTTCCCAAACTGAGTTCTGGTGATGTTGTTGTGCCCACCTGTTGAGGAGACCTGAGGCCGGTGTACCCGACCTGTGGTGGTGTCCTGCTGGATGACTTAGCGGCCCGTGGAGCCAGCTAATTGAGAATACCAGGGCTGAAGGGACGCCATACCCGCTTTTCGTGTTGTACAACGAGAGTTATGAACAATGGGCATTTGGCGAACCTGAAACCGCACCATTGCAGCACCTGATTAGTAAGCCTCGGACATCATGTCGGGAGGCAATGGGACAGAGTCTTCAGACTACGTTATGTTCACAATTAAAGCACGGGGGAGCCCTGGTATTCGGGCCGCCGACTTTAGCCTCGAAGGGCAAAGCCATGAAGAGTGGATGGTGGTGGAAGGCGTAGTACACCCAAGAGTGCCTGAGTGCACGAGATGTGGAGGCCATTCCCACGTTTGTGTTGTTGCATATGTATGAAATGCAGTGGGCTCGTCTAGCCGCACTCTTATATATATATATGCTGTTGAGACTGTTTTGCAGGGACGGTTAGCACTGCCACCCCCTCGAAGGGGTGGGGTCGTTATAACTTGGTCAGCTTTAGCTGACCGTTGCCCTGTTTTGCCACCGTCTTTGGTGGGCTTGTTGTACAGGAGCTGGACCGAGCGGGACCTTGGAGGGCTGAAGCCCCTGCGCTGCTTCGGCCCTTGAAGGCCTTTTGTCCTTTCTTCTGTTTTCATGTATGGCCGGCCTGCGCGCCGATGTTGGTAAACTGTAAGGCCGTCGTGCCTCTTTTGTGTGTTGTAAAACATTTTATTCCAAGTTAATAGAAGTGGACATACCCGAGTTCGGGTCTTGTGGTTTATAATTCTGTCTCTCTCTTTTACTTCTGCATAGAATGCTCTGAGTTAGGCTTCGTGGTATAGTGTCGTTGCATATTCAATTAAGTGACGTTTCCATTTGTTTTGTAGTATATGGCGTGGGGCCCCGGCCGGACCTTCTGCAATATGCTTCTGAACGGATGGGGGTGTTACAAAGGGGTCCAAGTGAGATGGTTCCTTTGGGTACCCAAATACATTGTATTGGCTTTTGAGGAGATATTAATGAATGGGCCCTTACTAGTGGAGTGAGTGTTTCAATTTTAATTTTGGCCCTCCATTCGCACTTTGGTTGATTGTCTTTCAAATTCATATTATGATTATACGACAGCTTTTTGTGGTGATAGTTAGTTGAAAAACCAATCCTTTGGGAATTATGTTTATTGACATTGTTTTTAAAAATAGATTGATGTTGATAATCATAAAGAGTTGTACCATAATCATCCTTAGAGAGTTTATAAAAGTGATGGTCTTTCATAAGAATTGAATGTTGAAAGAGTGAATGAATATGGGCATTAGTTAAAAAGTTCTTATTTAATTGTCGATTTTCATTTCCACTCTTACTTATAGACCTACTCTTATAATATGAAGTTAAGCTTTTGGACTTTTGATGATTTGATAAACTAGAAATAAGAGATTTTCTTATTACATGGTATTTTTTTAATAAACATTTTTAATGATTCTAGTTTATCAATTAAGACATCATTTTCTTTAATCAATTTTTCATTATGCTCTTTTGAAGTTAAAAGACCACTTTCCAAAACCTTGAGTTCTTCTTTAAAAGTATTACAATTAAAACAAGGTTTATCATTTTCAATTAAAGAGCATGAAAGAGAATTTAACACATCAATACTTGATTCTACTTTAGCATTTGCTTTTAAAGTTTTATTTTCTAAATGCAGTATGAAATTAGCATTTTTCAAATTTTTAATTCAACGTTTAGCAATTTCAAGCATACGAATTGTAGAAATAGAATTTGTTACAAAAAGAGAAGATTTTGATTTTCTTACTTTGTTATGGGATGAGGCAAGATTTGAACCAAAGGTTCCTTTGACATCTTCTTCGCATTCCACTTCTATAGTTGAATTTCTATCTTCACTTTTGCTTGATGTATTGTCATAATTTGAGTCCAATATTGTGATGTTGCATTCTTCTCTCTTAGATAGATCTTCCTCTAAGCATGAGTCCTCATCAATTTCTTCTCTTGGATCCATAAGTAATTGCTTTTGTTCATCATCTGTGGAGGCAAGACTATAAGAATTCTCAAAAAATTTCTAAACATAAAAAGCAGTAGGAAGCGTATAAATAAGTTTGAAAATATTTTGATCTAATGCACAATATAGACTATTCATAGATTTGGCATTTAAAAACATTTCATTTTTATTTAGAATAATTGGGGGCATTTTAATTATAATATTCCAAACTTCAATATCCAAAGATTTATTAAATTTTTCCACAAGAGTTTTCCACACATTATAATTTTCACCCATAAATAAAGGTGGTGATAATGATTTTTCATTTTCATAAAACTTATCCCCTCTAGAAGATGTGAGATCATGAAGCGCCATTATTCCTGGTTGTGAAGCCGTATTGGAATAACCTACGCTCTGATACCATGTGTTGGATCTTTAGGCGCCCTTAGATGGGGTGAATAAGGGTTTTATGGAATTTAAATCTTATTTAAGTTTATAAGAAAATATATTTTAATATCTCAGATAAGTTTATATTGATGATTCCTTTTTAAAGAAGACGGAATTCAATTTTTCTCCACTACCGCCAGAGCTAGTGCTAATGCCTGGCGTTAGTGACATAAGTTGAATTCCATAAGTTAATGATCAAAATGAATCAAAAAATATATTTTGTTTTAGTGCTTTGATGCTAATATAATTTAAAATATTTTTGAAAAGAAAATAAAATCAATTAAATGATACATTTGAAGACATGATTTTATTTCATAAGAATTTGATTACACAAATGTTTGCTTTAATGCTTTGATGAAAATATAATTTAACACATTCTTAAAAAGGAAATAAAATCAATTGAATGAAACATTGAAGGACATGATTTATTTCATAAAACATTGATTACACAAATGTTTTATATCTATAACGCTAGAAATCAAGGCGAGGATATGAAATATCCTTTTTTGCGATTCACCGGTCCTTCTCCCAAGGACCGGTTGGATATAGCCTATCTTACCCCAGATAAGGACTCTAGCCACCCCCTAGATCTAACCTCGACCTACTCGGCATGCACAAGGAAGCGAATTCCCACTAAAGCTCACAAGGCCTAGTTGCCACACACAAGGCGACGAATTTCCCATGGAATCCTTCCCGGAATTCGACTTTCTCCCCGAACGATTTCTTCACACCCGTTACAAAAGGAATACAATAAAAGATTATAAGATAAAAATAAAGTAAGAGAAACTCCCCCAAGAAATTCTGAAGCTGAATACGAAGGCGGTGTAGACGTTGGCGTTCTTGAAGCGTTCATCCTTCGTATAGAATATGCATTGTAGACCTTCTCCTTCAAAATCTTCTTTAGATCTTCATGTTAGCCCAAGGGAGATCTCTCAATTGGTGTAGACGAGCCTCTCTCAAAAGAATCAAAATTCTGTCTTTAGAGGCAATAGAATCCATCATTATATAATGAGAGGAGCTGCTCTTTAAATAGACACATGAAGTAATGCCTGGCGTTAAGAGTTAATGCCAGTGTTAGCGGATCATGTACATCATAGGTGAGATCATGCAGCCATTGAGATTATAGCAGATCGTGGACTTAATTTGAGTGTTAGCTCCAACGCTTGCGTTGTCTCTTTATACTCGATGATACTTCTTCACGACGTCCTTCCCTTCTCCACAACATCCCTTATCGATGACAAGTTAAAGCGGGGGCGTTAACTCTAATGCGGGGGCGTTAACTCTAATGCGGAGCATTAACTCTCTTTCCAGAGAATCGTCTCCCTTCAGCATACTACTCATAGGGATGTGTAGCTATAGTTCCTGTACAACCTGCACACTATAAACACACAAAATATAAGATCAAATACAACACGGTATTTGTTTTTCCCAAACAAAGAGATGTGAAACATAGTTTCCAACACCAATAATGCCTTTCGCAAGCTCTTGACGATACGAAGATTTCTCACCGACAAGGCAGCACTGTCTAGCCGATTGCGACTTATCTCGATGACAAGCTACTGCTAGTGATACCCCTACCCCGCGGCATTAGCTGTCAGCTACAAGTTTCTAACAATTCCTTACCATTCAAAAATTGGGTGTTACAACTCCACCTCCCTTACAAGAATTTCATCCAGAAATTTCAAGAATATTAAAGGACAATAAAATTAACTTGTACCTTAGAGAAATAGCTCGAGTACACCGCAAGCATCATTTTGCATTCTTTCCTAAGAGAGCTCTTCTTTTCCACAATTGTCCCAACATACTTTTACCATCTTGATCATTTTGTTCCTCAACTATCTGATTTCATTGTCTTCGATGCGAATGGGCTTGACTTTCGTCGTTAGTACACCATCAATTGGCACTTTTTCGATCATAATAAGATGAGTAGGCTCTCATACCACCTTCCTCAATACAAAAATATGAAATAAATAATGAAGACAGTTTAGCTCTATAGATAGAGCTAGCTGGTAGGCAGCTTCACCAATGCGCTCCAAGACCTCAAACGGTCCGTAGTACCTCGGGTTTAGCTTTTTCAAGCATCGGATGCTCGATACCCCTTTGAAATATTTGACCTTCAAGTAAAACCAATCACCAACAGTGAACTCGATGTTTCGATGACTTGCATTGTAGTACTTCACATGTCTTTCCTGGGCAATTAAAAACCGCTCTCCTATTGCCCAGATTGACATATTCGCCTCATTTACATCTTTACACTTCAGCTGCTTTGTGTTGCACATTTCTCCCCAAGCTAAAGGCGTGCGACACTTCCTATCATATAGAGGCTCAAAGGGAGCCATTTTAATACTCGCTTGGTAGCTGTTGTTGTAGGCACACTCAATCATGTGAGGTGGTCCTCCCATCTCTTTCCAGCGTCTACTTCAGCTCGTCGAACTCGGTGTGCAAGGTCATATTGAACATCCGTCCAGTTAAAGCATGTTGACGTAGGCGCTCTACTATTGACACAAGAGATCTCCGGAGAGTATAGATCATGTATTAGACACTCATCATTCATTGGATCCAATTTGCTTGCGCGGGAGCCCGCCGGCACAACACATCCACAACATCATTACCCTTCCCAGAAGTGTAATGAATATCGAAGGTGTAGTCCCCGAGGAACTCATTCACCTCCTTTGTCGCATATTCAACTCCTTCTGATTTAATTGATACTTTAGGCTCTTATTGTTCGTAAAGATGTCAATCTTTATGCCATACAAGTAATGTCATCACACCCTAAGAGCGAACACCATAATAGCCAACTCCATATCGTGGGCAAGGTAGTTTCTCTCATACACTTTCAACTAGCGCAAGCTATAAGCAACATGTTCCCAAATTGGACAAGAACGCAACCCAGGTTGCTCCCTGAGGCATCACTATATATCTCGTAGCCTTTTGTCCCACATGGCGAACATAAAATGGGAACCGTGGTCAGATAGCTCTTTAAATCCTCAAAAGCTCATGCGCACACCAGCGACCAATCAAACTTCTGATCTTTCCTAGTCAACATAGTGAGAGGAAGTGCGATCCTCGAGAAGTTCACCACGAAGCGCCTATAAGAGCTGGTAAGTCCCAAGAAACTTCAAATTTCCACCACGTTTTTCAATACAGGCCACTCTCAAATTGCCACAATCTTCGATGGATCAACCTCAATGCCCTCTCCACTAACCACATGACCAAGGAATGCCACAGATGGAAGCCAAAACACACATTTGGAGAACGTAGCATACAACTGACTCCTCCTTAAGGTGCTCAAAACTGCATGTAATTGATATGCATGCTCTACTTTGGACTGAGAGTACACCAATATGTCATCGATGAAGATAGTCACAAATTGGTTCAAGTACTCTCAGAATGTCCTGTTCATTACGTCCATGAGTACCAATGGTGCATTCGAGAGACTGAACGACATCACCGTGAACTTGTAATGCTTGTAACGGGTACTGAATGTTGTTTTCAAAATGTCACATTCCCATATTCTCAGCTGGTAGTAACCAGAACTTAAGCTTAGTTTAAAATACACTAACGACCCAACCAGTTGGTTGAATAAATCATCGATTCTCGGAATTGGATATTGGTTCATCTTTGTCAGCTTATTTAGTTTGTGGTAGTCGATGAATGGATGCAAGGTTCTGTCCTTCTTTTCACAAAAAAGATCGGTGCACTCCAAGGGGATGAACTTGGTTGTGCGTGGCCTTGCTTTAGCAGTTCTTAGAGCTGAACAATTAGTTCTGCCAATTCCATCGGCACTATAAGGTACGGTGAGCATGACAAAGGTTTAGCACCCGTCACTAGCATAATACCGAAAACAATCTCTCGATGATGTCGAGCCCTAGGGAGTTCATTTGGAAACATGTCCGCATACTCTACTATTATTGGAACATCACTCAGACTGAGCTTAGGCTCTGAAGCCTCCAACAAAGTGAAGAACAACTCCAAACTTTTCCGCACCACCCTGACCACTTGGAGAACAGACATCAGCATATTGCATGCTCCTCACATAAAGGCAAATGTGTTCTCGCCTTTGGTGTTCTTTCCCAGTTTGATCTCCTTGAGATTGCAATATATGCATGCTCCTTGCTCCGAGTGCCATTCCATGCCAAAGATCACATCAAACTGAGAAAATGGTAGCAACAATGCTTTCAAGTCAAAATCATGATTCCCTATCCGCACCTATACACAACTTCTCCTATCTGCGCTCATTTGAGACCCATTGGGCAGCACTACCTCCAATATATCATTTTCTAAGGTAGACAACACTCTGATTCGCACCACGAAGTCCTCAGACAGAAAGGAGTGCGATGCTCCAGTATCAAAAAGTGCTCTTGTCGGATAGTTGAAAATTAGGATGAAGCTAATTGTATACACAATCAAAACACATAGTCTCACAAGATGTATAAATCACGTTAATCTTTAAACGCTAACTTATAATTCATACCTATGACAACATCATTCTGTCGAATGGCATCTGGTTGGCCAAGCAAGTAGACTCTCGGCTCGGTCGGAGGTTGTTGGGAAGTAGAAGACTCCACGGGTTTCCCTTTCTCCGCATAAATTGAACCCGCCGCACGAGTGTAGTCCACTACTCAATTCTTCGCCTTTGAGGACCATTCCGACATGCGTGGGCCTTGTGTCCCACCTTTTCTTAAGTGAAACATATTAAAGTACCTCGTGCAGTCATAGCTCCCGATACATTAGAGGGAGCTGGTTCCACAAACCTTGACTTCCTCTTATTCTTCCTGAACTCAGGTCTTGTCAGAGAGGTCGGCACACTGAACTCTAACTTCTTAGCATTAAAGCCCTTTCTACACTGAAATCTCTGCATGTCCATCTCCAAAGATCTAGCAGTCTTGACCAAAATATGAAAGCCAAACATCATGGGGCATGCTAATAGCAACCTCAAATCATCTCAAAGTCCTTTGTAGAACTTATTCATCTTTGTTTACTCATCGTCTATCAAAGATCCTGCATAATGACCAAATCTGGTGAACTAGAGCAAGTAATCGTCTACCGAGCGATCACCCTGAGTTAAAAACAGAAACAAGTTTTACAATGCAATACGCTGTGCAGAAGAATTAAATCTCTTGAGGAACAACTCTGAGAACTCTCCCATCAAGATGTTAGTAATTTCTCTTCCACTAAACTTGTGCACATCCATTTCATCCCACCAGAGCATTGCCTCACCGTTCAGAAGGAAGGTGGTTAATGTGACCTTCTTATCTTCTTCCATTGTTGTCGCCGTCAAGGTTCTATTTATTCTTGATAGCTAGTCCTATGATTCTGTTGGGGATTTAGTCCCCGAGAAGCTTGGAGTGTGGAATCTTAGATAGTGCTTCAGTTGTTGGTCACGCACTCACCCCACAGCTATAGGCTCAACTCTATGCTCAACTCTATTCTCCACTACAGGTTTCCCTCTAATCTCCACTGCAGCAACCGACACCGGTGCCACATCAGGAGTACGAGCAGTAGGTTGAACAAGCCTTGTTTGCTATGCATTTATCATAACAAAGACTACTTTGGCGACCAATCTAACCATTTCAACAGAAGGAGTGGTTGCTGGCACATCAGCAAATGCACTACTTTTTGTAGTTGTTGAAACCAGTAAATGGTCTCTATGGAGTCTGAGGCCCCCAACAGGTTGGGGTGCAGTTGGAACTTACTGATCCCTTGAAGGAACAGGCCGGAGCCTCGGAACTAGACACAGGCCCCTAGACTCAGCAAGGAGGACCCACCACACTTCATCGTCAACCCCTCTTCTTTCCTTGCTCGAGAGATCTCGTCGTCTCTCCCTCTTGCCCCTTTCTTCTTCCGTAGGTTTTCAAGGATGGTTTCTGATGCTGCCGCGGCCGAGGGTCGGCGGAAGTGTGCTTGGGCTTTCGCCGACCACTCTTTCTTCAAGTGCAACCTCACCGAGGAAGAGTACTTCACTACGGTCGCCTACTTTGTTCCCCCCCCCCCCCCCCGCATTCTCGGCACGTCGCCTTCGCGAGGACGACATGATCAACACCCTCCTCGCTGACGTGCTGGCCATCCCGACGACCCATTTTGCGGTTGGCTTGCGCCTGCCCCTATGGCCTGAGGTCCGCTAGGTACCGATTAATCTCGCTTACTTTTTCCTTCTGTTGAATCAATCTCACACGTAGTGTAATGACCTTGCTTTCTATTGCTTGCCATGTGTTCAAGCACTATGGCGTCGTTCCAGGCCAGCTCACCCCCAACGCCATGGTGGTCATCATAGCCTTTGCCTGCTATATGCGCGAGGAGCGCATTGAGTTCAGCCTGCCGGTTTTCCAGAAGCTGTTCTCCTTCCGAGACAACAAAGACGGCACCGCCTACTTTGTGGGCTCAGGTCCCAAGGTCGTCGAGACTGTGAATAAGGCCCACCACTGGGCCCAAAAGTTCCTCTTCGTGAAGGGGAACTTCAGCAATGTCCCCTTCTCGCCGATTCAGCACGGCGAGACCACATACCGGCCGCAGACTCTCGGTGGCCACGATGCTGCTTTGTACCAGTTCTTCTGCAAGAAGAACTTCGAGGTGGTCCACCTTCGCCAGAACCTCGACTCGCTGCTTCCAGTTCTTCCTGGGGAAGGTAATAACTCTGCTCGCTAACTTGCATTATTTCAACTTTTCGCCACCTGATCTTTCTTAATTACAGGGGAGTGAGATCTTCCAAACAACCCCCCTTACTCGAGTAGCAGGAAACCTTCCTCCACACTCGCTCTCGCGACAATGGGAGCGGAGGCCTTCTGCAAGACCATCACCCCGCCTCCGCCGTCCTCTCGCAAGAGATCAGGGGCCTCTAGTAGCCAGGGCCCACCCCCAAGATCCCCGCCAAAGAAGAAGGCCAAGAAGAGTCAGGGCTCGCTCCCCTCCGTGAAGGGGAAGGAGCATGCCGAGGTTGCCCTCGGCAAGATCGACCTCACCATCCTCTCTAAGGAGAGGGAGGTTGACGAGCAGAGCGAGGAGGCCGCCCGGACCTCCGACCCGCCCATTCCAGTCAACCACTGGAACTTTGGCCTCGGCCAGAAATGCAAGGATAAATCCGACGAGCTCTTGGTGTGCTGGAGGCCGGAAGTTAACAAAGTCGACATCTCCACCACCCTCCCTTTATGTGTGGAGAAGATGACCGTCAGCGGCCACGCCTTCAACCTTTCCTTCGCCCTTTATGGACGCGAGGATGTTGGGGCTTACAAGGATGAGACCGCGAGGACTCTCACCTATGAGAGCGTGAGGTCTCTTGGAGCTCGCCCATATGACGGGAAGGCGATGCCTGCAGCTGGAGTGCCAAAATGTCTAGCTTTCAAAAGCCTACCAGGGGCTCTTTGCCGAGAATGCATAACTCAAGGAGAAGTTGCTCACCGCCGAAGGTGGTGTGGTGAGTCCTCTGGACCTCGCCACTTCTCTCCCTTTCATCCCTTTCCTTTCTAAAACTTCTTCTTTATGTAGGACGTCGTGATTGTCGGGAGGTCTGAAGCCCGCATCCTCAGTTTGGAGGGCGAGATCGCTGGCCTAAAGGTCCACAATCGTGAGTTGGCCCGCGCGTGCGTCCCCCTCTCCTTGCGGCCTGAAGGAAGAGAGGCGAGCTAGAAACGAGGAGATCCATGAGGAATCTACCCAGTCGGCGCGCTATATTTTCGAAGTGATGAAGGGAGCCGGCCTGCTGTCTGCCGATGCGGCCGACTTGACCCTTGAGGACATTATCCCTGAGCTCTTCATCCCGCTTTCGCCGGTAAAGAGTAGCGACATTGAGGGGAAGTCTGTAAGCGACCTCTGAACCCTTGTAGCTTTGTTTTAATTTGGTTTTGTCACATTTTTAGGCTGGCAAGATCGCTGCTCCTTGTAATTAAACTGTGAAATGTAAATGCAGATTTTTGTCATTGTACTGTGTTCATTCTTTTTGCCTTAGTCTTTTCTATATTTATATCCCGTTCTCGGATATTCTTTAGTGTTCTCGCGGTATTCATTCTCGCGCACTACGTAATCGGATTGCTACAATAGAGAACCTGTTTTCGACTGCCTTCACTTGTCATTATTTACCCCTGGACTGCGGGTTGTTCGGACCACCCTTTCATCCAGAACTCGCGAGAGGCAATCCCGATTCTTAACCCTCTTTAGCCTTTGTGAGCGACACCCCTTGTCGGACCCTCGCATTGCTTGATTCTAGCTAGTACTCGCTTGCCGAGCGCTAACCGCCGAGAGTACACCGGTAGGGTTCTCGCCTCCTCTTGTCATGCGAGATGTGTTCCTTTCGTCGAGCGAGAAGGCCATGGTCGGTACTAAAGATTTGCCAGCCAGAGACCTACCCCCCTGCCATAAAAAAGAACTTGACAACCTTCCCAGCCTCTCCGCCAGATCAACCTGACCCACCGGCTAGCGAGAGCCCGACAGCGGAATCATCCGGGGCAATCCAGCATAAAGAACTTGCCAACCTTGCCAGCATCTCCGCGAGATCAACCTGACCCACCGACTAGCGAGAGACCGGCAGTGGAATCATCTGGGGCAATCCACTATAAAGAACTTGCCAACCTTGCCAGCCTCTCCATGAGATCAACCTGACCCACCGGCTAACGAGAGCCCGACAGCGGAATCATCCGGGGCAATCCAGCATAAAGAACTTGCCAACCTTGCTAGCCTCTCCGCGAGATCAACCTGACCCACCGGCTAGCGAGAGCCCGACAGCGGAATCATCCGGGGCAATCCAGCATAATGAACTTGCCAACCTTGCCAGCCTCTCCGCGAGATCAACCTGACCCGCCGACTAGCGAGAGCCCGACAGCAGAATCATCCGAGGCAATCCATTATAACGAACTTGCCAACCTTGCCAGCCTCTCCGCGAGATCAACCTGACCCACCGGCTAGCGAGAGCCCGACAGCAGAATCATCCGGGGCAATCCAGCATAAAGAACTTGCCAACCTTGCCAGCCTCTCCGCGAGATCAACCTGACCCGCCGGCTAGCGAGAGCCCGGCAGCGGAATCATCCGGGGCAATCCAGCATAAAGAACTTGCCAACCCTGCCAGCCTCTCTGCGAGATCAACCTGACCCACCGGCTAACGAGAGCCCGATAGCAGAATCATCCAGGGCAATCCAGCATAAAGAACTTGCCAACCTGCTTGAGTAGCTATCAGTAGTATGCAGAAAATAAGACATTCAATAGGCAAGATGATAAAACTTCTTAAGGATAAAATCACTTTCGGTCATCCCCACTCCTGGCTCCGTCGAGGGGTACCCCTTCCACATCCAGAGGTGGTACCCTTCCGACTTGAGTACTTCACCTACAATGTATGGCCCCTCCCAATTGGATTAAGTTTACCCAACGCGACCCCTCTTCCGGCCGCATCGACCTTCTTCAAGACCAAGTCTCCTTTCTGGAAGTGCTTTGCTCAGATGTGCTTGTCAAAGTACCGAGCCTTTCGCCGTTTGGTTTCCTCCTACCGAACGGTAGTGAGTTCTCGGAGCTCTTCTACCAGGTCTAGGGACAACCTTTGTTCCGCATCGTTTTCCATTAGCCACTCTTCATCCCCTTCGCCCGCGGCGACCACCCTAGGGGTTCTTACCTCGAATTCTATCGGAAGGACGGCCTCGGACCCATGAGATAGCTTGAAGGGAGTATCCCCTATGGCCATGTTTAGAGTAGTCCTCATGGCCAGAGGACCGAAGGTAGCTGTTCCACCCAATTTCCCCTGAGATTCTCCACTTTCTTCTTGAGTATGGACTGATTATCTTGTTCGCCTCTTCCACCTGCCCATTACTCCTAGGGTGATGGACTGACGTGAATCGAAGATCAATGCCTAGCTGGGTGCATAAGTTAACAAACTCCTCGCTGGCAAACTGCGGCCCGTTGTCCGTGACTATGGCTAGAGGGATTCCATGCCTGCAAATGATATCTCCCCAAACAAAATTTCTCACTACCTGGGATGTTACCTTAGTGAGCGCATTCACCACGATCCATTTAGAGAAGTAGTCTATCATCACCAGTAGAAATTTCCTTTGGCCGCTTTCCTGGGGGAAAGGTCCCACCAGTCCAACCCCCATATCGCAAAGGGCCAGGGGGCCGTGATGGTCCGGATCCTCTGAGCTAGAAGGAGCTGGAGGGGGGCATAGAGCTGTCACTTGGAGCACCTCTTAGAGAACTCTGCCGCGTCTTTGCTGAGTGAAAGGAGAGTTTAGTTCTTATTAATATGTTAAAGGCTCTTGTTTAAATTTACTTTCAAAATAAATGATATATATATAAGTGAGTTTGCTGATTGTTGTATGAGTAATAAATACAAACAGTGAGAGTGCATATAAAAATCACAGCACAAATAAGCAAGAAATAAAACAAGCAAACAAAGTAATCCAGATGACACAAGGAAATATAGTAGTTCCCCTCAACTGGGTACATCTACTCTTCTACCCACTGGTAGGTATCCACTGGAGGTTGTTGATAAGGTGCCCTCACACCAAGGGATTTTTGATAAGGTGTCCACACACCGATGGGATTTAGGATCAGGTGCCCAATTCACCTATAAGCTTTTGATAAGGTACTTATAAAAAAAGATGCAGGTTTTTGCTAAGGTGGCCTGTCACCGGAGTAAACTTTTGAAGGGAGTTTTAACCCTTTACAAGGTGGGAGGAATAAAAGAAAACAGAAAGGTTATGTTGTTCTTCTCTTTGCTGAGAAGACAATTGAAGATCCTGATGAGATGTTCAGTTGGATCTTGATGATGTTGAAGAAAGCTCCCCCTGTCTGATTGAGTTTAGATGACAGCTTTGTGGAGGCTCCTTCTCTTTGTTGCAAATCCTCTATTCTTCTTCTTGCAGTTTTAGATCCCTGAGCAAATGATAGTGTTTGGTGTTTCAGGTTTGTATAGAAGATCTGCAAGAAAAAGGGTTAGGAAAAACAGAACAAGATAAAGTAATAGAGTTGTTCTTTGTTTTTGCCCCTGTTCTTCTTTTTCTCTTCTTCTTCTTCTTCTTCTTCTCTTTTTCCTGTACAGAAAGATGTAATATATTCTGTGTATATTCTATGTACAGCAATATGATCTATATAATCTGCTATAAAGAACTGCTGTATGTTAATCTGCTGCTTCTTCTCGACCCTGTATATTTAATCTGATAGTTCTTCGGCTATTTTGAATTCTTACCGACCAAAGAGGAAGTATATATTATTTCTTTCATTTCCCAGATCCTCGAGCAGATAACTTGTCGTGTTTTGCTTGCTGCAACGACTACATCATTTAATGCTTTGCTGCCAATGGCTATATCATTTAATGCTTGCACGATGTAATGTCAGATCAGCAATATATATATATATAGCAATATATAAAATAGAATAAAATATTGCATTAAATAAAGTCTGACAGCATATAAGAAATATTTAATGATATAAAAATAATACTGAAGAAATTTGTCGAGCTGAGCTTTGAGTTCGTCGAGCTCATCATGTGATTTACTGTTTCTGAACATCTGCTGAATATTCGTCTAACGAAAGGATTCGTTGACCGCTGAGCTTGAATGATTTTGTCGACTGCTGAAGTATTGAGCTGTTCGTCGAACGCAGATGGCCATTTGTCGAACGCAAGATTTCGTCGACCGCCGAGCCTGGATGAAAGTGTTGAGCGCTGATCTTGAGTAAAGGCGTCGAGTGCTGAACCGCTGAGACGGGATCGTCGAGCGCTGAGATATGTGATATTCGTCTACCGCTGAGCTGAGGAATTTGTCGACCGCTGCTTCCTTGATATTTTGTCGAGCACTGCTATAATGTAATCTGTTCGTCGAGCACCGTTCGACAAATGCTGAACGCAGAGCACCATTTGGCGAATGCCGATACTCGTTCGTCGAACGCAGAGAATATTTGTAAATTTAATTTCTCTCTTATTTTCTGCCTATTAAATATATACATTTTCAGCCTATTAAATATATGTATATTTCAGCCTATTATATATATATATATTTCTTAGTATATTATATATATACTATTCTTTATATATATATATTTCTTTTTAGCCTATTTAATTATATCTTTTCAACCTTCTTTCTTAATAGGATTTGTTCTAAGTTATAAGATATGTTATGAAATAAACTTAGACACTAAAGGTGGATCCTAACTCAAATCAAAACTAAGGTTCCAACAATCTCCCCCTATTTGAGTTGGGATCCTAATCCAAATCAAGACTAAGTTCTAACAATCTCCCCCTGTTTGGTTTAGAATTCCTAAGCATAAAAAGTCTTTAAAGCTTAAGGGTTAGAGATTATTTTCTAATTTTCTTTTAAAACTAAGCAATTTCTGATTTCCTAAATCTTGATTTAAATAGGAATTCTAATTAATGAATTGTTGGTTGTTATTAGATTCTAAGAATTTTAAAATAAAAAAGACATAGTCTGATAGCTTCTTTCTATAGAATCCCCTTACTCAGAAGAGACTCACACTTAGTGCTCTGATCATTTCTGATCTATGCAATCTGAGTAGAATGCTCAACATGATTTTAGGAGAAAAAATCTGAAAGAAAGTGAAGTTATCTGACTTGTTTTTAAGATAGAAAATTCAATGGAGTCATATAACTGCTTATTTAGTTATAAATTTTTTTAAAAGAGAATGTTTTATAATTAGATATTTTGGCCTTTTTATTTCATTAAAGTATAAATTTGTAAATTTATTTTTATTTTGCTGAACATAAGAAATTTCTTTTTCTTTAGCTTTAATTAATTGTTTAAAGTTTTCAGCCTTAACTAACTAATTTTCTAAACAGATGTTTTGTTCTGCTGATATTTTAAAGTTTTCTTTAGGTTTGTTATATTCAGAAATCAAATTAGTTATTTTTAACTCTTTTCTAATTTTATTTTCAAATTTCATTAAACCTGTACATGGTAAGTTGAAAACAGATCTGAAATCAGAGGTAAAATTAGGAATAGAAGATACCACTTTTACCTTAGTTACCATTTCTTCTTCAGATTCAGCATCTGATTTGTAGTTTGAGCCATATATAGCCATCATACAGAAATTTTTGGCCTGCTGTTCTTCTTTTTCTTCTTCTTCACTTAGAGTAAATGCTGGTTCTACATCAAAAATGCAGTTAGTGGAAGAAGTAGGAGTGGATTCATTTACCATCCTAGAGAGGGAGTTAAAAATGCCCTTTGCTGAAGTGCAATCAGACACTTTAAGATGAATGTCATCAGACATTAATTTAGCCAATATGTTCATGGCCATGGCATCAACACTTTTCAGCATTTCTTGATCATCAAATGAAGGGATTGAAGGTGAAAGTCCTGTCAAAATAGATTTGTAAATATTTTCATCTATGACATTCATATATAACTTAATTCTAACTTTCCATAACTCAAATCTATCCAAATTAAATAAAGGTGGATCTGAAATAGAAAAATCTGCTAGTGTCATTTGGAAAAACCTTTTTAAAAACAAAATAAGAACTAAGTGATCTTTGTGATTCAGGTGTTAGCCTGTGTGAAAAATCAACCTGCTTTGATACCAATTGAAAGGAGAGTTTAGTTCTTATTAATATGTTAAAGGCTCTTGTTTAATTTTACTTTCAAAATAAATGATATATATAAGTGAGTTTGCTGATTGCTGTATGAGTAATAAATACAAACAGTGAGAGTGCATATAAAAATAACAGCACAAATAAGCAAGAAATAAAACAAGCAAACAAAGCAATCCAGATGACACAAGGAAATATAGTAGTTCCCCTCAACTAGGTACATCTACTCTTCTACCCACTGGTAGGAATCCACTAGAGGTTGTTGATAAGGTGCCCTCACACCAAGGGATTTTTGATAAGGTGTCCACACACCAATGGGAGTTTTGATCAGGTGCCCAATTCACCTATAACCTTTTGATAAGGTTCTTATAAACCAAGATGCAGGTTTTTGCTAAGGTGGCCTGTTACCGGGAGTAAACTTTTGAAGGGAGTTTTAACCCTTTACAAGGTGGGAGGAATAAAAGAAAACAGAAAGGTTATGTTGTTCTTCTCATTGCTGAGAAGACGCTTGAAGATCCTGATGAGATGTTCAGTTGGATCTTGATGATGTTGAAGAAAGCTCCCCCTGTCTGATTGAGTTTAGATGACAGCTTTGTGGAGGCTCCTTCTCTTGGTTGCAAATCCTCTATTCTTCTTCTTGCAGTTTTAGATCCCTGAGCAAATGATAGTGTTTGGTGTCTCAGGTTTGTATAGAAGATCTGCAAGAAAAAGGGTTAGCAAAAATAGAACAAGATAAAGTAATAGAGTTGTTCTCTGTTTTTGCCCCTGTTCTTCTTTTTATCTTCTTCTTCTTCTCTTTTTCCTGTACAGAAAGATGTAATATTTTCTGTGTATATTCTATGTACAGCAATATGATCTATATAATCAGCTGTAAAGAACTGTTATATATTAATTTGGTGCTTCTTCTCGGCTCTGTATATTTAATCTGATAGTTGTTCGGCTTTTTTGAAATATTGCCGACCAAAGAGGAAGGATATATTATCTCTTTCATTTCCCAGATCCTCGAGCAGATAACTTGCCCTGTTTTGCTTGCTGCAATGGCTACAACATTTAATGCTTTGCTGCCAATAGCTATATCATTTAATGCTTGCACGCTGTAATGTCAGATCAACAATATATATAGCAATATATAAAATAGAATAAAATATTGTTTTAAATAAAGTCTGACAGCTTATAAGTAATATTTAATGATATAAGAATAATATTGAAGAAATTCGTCGAGCTGAGCTTCGAGTTTGTCGAGCTCATCATTTGATTCGTCGACCTCATCATGTGATTTACTGTTTCTGAACATCTACTGAATATTCGTCGAACGCAGACTTGGATTCGTCGAACGAAAGGATTCGTCGACCGCTGAGCTTGAATGATTTCGTCGACCGCTGAAGTATTGAGCTGTTCGGCGAACGCAGATGGCCATTCGTCGAATGCAGGATTTCGTCGACCGCTGATGGAGAAATTCGTGTTCTCCAATCTATACTCGATTAAGGCAAGTGTACCTGTCCAAATATAGCATTGGATATTAAAGATATCAAGTGTCGTATTAGACTCGGGGCTGTCGAGTACTTTTACTTCGGGAAAACAAAACTATTATTTTATCGAATAATATTTTAATAGTGATAATTTATAGTTAAAATTAAAAAAAAAAGAAAAGAAAACAAATCTTGATCAAAGCGCACTTGGAATGAAAATCAAAAGAGATAAATTCTAATCTGATCCTTGACCGTGGAGATTTTTGGACTATGAACGTACCTCTTTCGAGGACTATTCTCAACTAAGTTTAGGAAATATCAATTTAATTTCTATTCTATAATTGATAACCTAAGACTCGCTTTACGAGGTGTATCCCACTATTGGCTTTTACTCCAATCCGGAAGGGTAACGTCGTCCTCATTCAAGGATTGCATTGTACTCTTTTTATCCTTGAGCGATCGATTCATACTCACGAGCTGGTTCGGCTAACTAGAGTTTGAAAACAAATATCGCAATTCATAACCGAAATATGAACACGATACGTTAATATTCAAGAGTAAATCGAAGGAGGAAAAGAGATAAAACGAATAAGAAATTATTTCATCCAAGAGTCGCAATTTTCAAGATCTAAAATAAAATCTACTTGACATGAAAATAAAAGAGATGAAAAAAAATAAGACAATAACATTTTATTAAAATAACTTTGAATTACAACAAAAGAGGGTGCAAGAAATTGAAAGCTTTGCATGAATTAAAATCTAAAACTACTTTGCATAAAATGAAAATACATGAAATTGAAATCTAAGATAAGAAAAAAAGAAAATACAAGAAATGAAAGAAAAGCAAATCTGCCCCAAAAGGAGGCAGAGGAGAGGAGTTTCGACCCAAGGAGGGTGGAAATTGGGATGATCAGAGATCTGGAAGAGCTGCCTTTTTATAGGCAAAAGTTGGGGTTACACACTCTTGGTCACGCCCGTGACCTAGGGCGTGTAATGGGCGTGATCGAAGCTGGAGCGGGAGAGGCGCGTTCTGGAATTACTGCAGGCGTTACATGCGTGTCACGCCCTAGGTCACGCCCGTGACTAAGGGCGTGTAATCTTAAAACAGACGCTGGCGCGGGAAATCTTTGGCGGGAAGGGCGTGACTCTAGCGGCAAATGAGTTACACGCCCGTGTCATTGGAGCTACACGGGCGTGACATTGGCGAAGCATCCTTGGGGCGTGATCTGGGGCGTGATCTGTTGGCAGGGAGGTTACACGGGCGTGACATTGGAAGTCACGGGCGTGTACTTGGCGAAATTGCGTCATGGCTTCAGGACACGGTCGGCTGAGATGGAGGCAGGGTTCACGGGCGTGACAATGGGAAGTCACGGCCGTGACTTGGCAGGTCACGGGCGTGACATTGAAATTCTTCTCAGAATGAGCCCAGGTTGGCGGCAACAGGTCTGGGATGAGTTTTATGTTGACACGCCCTTGGTCACGGGCGTGACTTGGGGCGTGTACTTGCATTTTTCTGCAAAAACTCCAGAAATCCTGAAAAACATAAAACAAACTTAAGTTAGTGAACAATTATGAATGGAAATGATTATTTAGATAAAATAGCCATATTATTTATAAATTTATATAATTATTGGCCTAAATGCTATAGTAATATTAGGCTAAAATACTACTCATCAAATACCCCCATACTTATGCTTTTGCTATTCCAGAGCAAAAGTATGATAGATATTCATAAGACATTCATAATATTTCTAATTAAACTAAAATTTTCTTGAATCAAAGGAAATCTTAAAAATAAAATTTAGGGATTTAAGAGATAAGTCCTAAATTATGAAAATAAGATAAAGAGAGAGAAATGTTTAGCCAAGAATTCTCAAATTATTTAACTAGCAGACAAAATTAAGTAATTTGCGAATCAAAATTAGATTAGAATTATAAAAACTCTAATTTTTGAAGAGGCTTATGGAAAAATTCAAACTAGTACTTATGCTCTCCCAATATTTTAATTTGAGCCTAAAATCAATTATATTGGCTAAAGGGGTTTGGGTAAACATGAAGTTAGCATTGATTGGGAGTGATGAATTTTATCCTCTCACCCCATCTTTTTTTTCTACTTGTAAATGTTTAGGAAAATGATGAATTTTATCCTCTCATTTTCCATGACATATAATCTTTTCATAATAAACTTCATAAAAGGGAGGTGCATATGTTTAGGAAATAATGAATTTTATCCTCTTATTTCCATGACATATGATCTTTTAATAACTCTTTTTTTCTTTGGGTAGGGCTAAAATAAATATTAGATTAAATTGAAATATTTTGAGAGCAACTATAGTAAATTGAAATTTCCTAAGGATCTAAAAGCATGAGGTTAAAATAATTAAAATCTAAAGTTGTTAAGCACAACTACTACAAAATTGAGACTAATTAAAATAAAAGAGAAAAAGTGCTAAATAAATTACTCTAATCAAATTAAGATCATAATAAATTCCTTAAAACTAAATCAACTAAAAGTTACATTTTTACTAACCATGATAAAATAGAAGATTAGCCAATTAAAAATAGTAAAAAAATACTTATAAATAAACTCTCAAATGTTTGATTTTAGAAATAACAAAAAACTAAGTAAGGGGTTACTTGATTATCATTAATTTTTTTAAGTTTTGAAATTTTAACATAATTTTTTTTGTTTTTTTTTTTTTTGGAATTGATTTTTAAATATTTTAAATATTAGGAAATATATCCCCATACTTAAAATTCAACATTGACCACAATGTTGAAAACTAAGTATGAAAAAGAAAAGAAAAAAATGGGAATTTTTTTTGATATGTTTTAATTAGTCTTAGACTTCCCAAGGTCAACCTGGTGAAGGGCTCGCAAGGTACTAGAGGCTGTGATGGGAATTCAAGCCCAAAGCGTCCTTTCCAAGAATTTAATTATAGCATAATTTTTTTTTTTTTACATTTTTTTTATTTTCTTTTTATTTTTTTAAAAAAAGGAAAAAGAAAGATAAAATTAATAGTACTGTTTCCCCTTTTCGAAATATCGCCAAAAATCTCCCCGGCAACGACGCCAAAAACTTGAAGGAGAAATTCATGTTCTCCAATCTATACTCGATTAAGGCAAGTGTACACGTCGAAATATAGCATAGGATATTAAAGATATCAAGTGTCGTATTAGACTCGGGGCTGTCGAGTTCTTTTACTTCGGGAAAACAAAACTATTATTTTATCGAATAATATTTTAATAGTGATAATTTATAGTTAAAATTAAAATAAAGAAATGAAAACAAATCTTGATCAAAGCGCACTTGGAATGAAAATCAAAAGAGATAAATTCTAATCTGATCCTTGACCGTGGAGATTCTCAGACTATGAACGTACCTCTTTCGAGGACTACGCCCAACTAAGTTTAGGAAATATCAATTGAATTTCCATTCTATAATTGATAACCTAAGACTCGCTTTACGAGGTGAATCCCACTATTGGCTTTTACTCCAATCTAGAAGGGTAACGTCGTCCTCATTCAAGGATTGCGTTCTACTCTTTTTATCCTTGAGCGATCGATTCATACTCACGAGCTGGTTCAGCTAACTAGAGTTTGAAAACAAATATCGCAATTCATAACTGAAATATGAACACGATACGTTAATATTCAAGAATAAATCAAAGGAGGAAAAGAGATAAAAACGAATAAAAAATTATTTCATCCAAGACTCGCAATTTTCAAGATCTAAAATAAAATCTACTTGACATGAAAATAAAAGAGATGAAAAAAATAAGACAATAATATTTTATTAAAATAACTTTGAATTACAATAAAAGAGGGTGCAAGAAATTGAAAGCATTGCATGAATTAAAATATAAAACTTCTTTGCACAAAATGAAAATACATGAAATTGAAATCTAAGCTAAGAAAAAAAGAAAATACAAGAAATGAAAGAAAAGCAAATCTGCCCCAAAAGGGGGCAGAGGAGAGGAGTTTCGACCCAAGGAGGGTGGAAAAAAGGATGATCAGAGATCTGGAAGAGCTGCCTTTTTATAGGCAAAAGTTGGGGTTACACGCCCTTGGTCATGTCCGTGACCAAGGGCGTGTAATGGGCGTGATCGAAGCTGGAGCGGGAGAGGCGCATTCTAGAATTACTGCAGGCGCTACATGTGTGTCACGCCCTAGGTCACGCCCGTGACCAAGGGTGTGTAATCTTAAAATAGACGTTGGCGCGGGAAATCTTTGGCGGGAAGGGCGTGACTCGGGCGGCAAAGGAGTTACACGCCCGTGTCATTGGAGCTACACGGGCGTGATATTGGCGAAGCATCCTTGGGGCGTGATCTGGGGCGTGATCTGCTGGCAGGGAGGTTACACGGGCGTGACATTGGAAGTCACGGTCGTGTACTTGGCGAAATTGCGTCATGGCTTCAGGACACGGCCGACTGAGCTGGAGGCAGGGTTCACGGGCGTGACAAAGGGAAGTCACAGGCGTGACTTGGAAGGTCACGGGCGTGACATTGAAATTCTTCTCAGAATGAGCCCAGGTTGGCGGCAACAGGTCTGGGATGAGTTTTATGTTGACAGGCCCTTGATCACGGGCGTGACTTGGGGCGTGTACTTGCATTTTTTGGCAAAAACTCCAGAAATCCTGAAAAACATAAAACAAACTTAAGTTAGTGAACAATTATGTATAGAAATGATTATTTAGATAAAATAGACATATTATTTATAAATTTATATTATTATTGGCCAAATTGATAAAGTAATATTAGTCTAAAATACTACTCATCAACCGCTGAGCCTGGATGAAAGCGTCGAGCGCTGAGCTTGAGTAATGGCGTCGAGCGCTGAACCGCTGAGACGGGATCGTCGAGTGCTGAGATTGGTGATCTTCGTCGACCGCTGAGCTGAGGAATTTGTCGACCGTTGCTTCCTTGATATTTTATTGAGCGCTGCTATAATGTAATTTGTTCGTCGAGCGCCGTTCGACAAATGCTGAACGCAGAGCGCCGTTCGACGAATGCCGATACTCATTCGTCGAACGCAGAGAATATATGTGAATTTAATTTCTCTCTTATTTTCTGCCTATTAAATATATATATTTTCAGCCTATTAAATATATGTATATTTCAGCCTATTATATATATATTTCTTAGTATATTATATATATATATTATTCTTTATATATATATTCCTTTTTAGCCTATTTAATTATATCTTTTCAGCCTTCTTTCTTAATAGGATTTGTTCTAAGTTATAAGATATATTATGAAATAAACTTAGACACTAAAGGTGGATCCTGACTCAAATCAAAACTAAGGTTCCAACACTGAGGGTGGGCCAGAAGTAGCCTTGCCTCAGTACTCTTCCCTCCAGGGTCCTGCCCCCCCGAATGACTGTCGCACTCCCCCGAATGAATCTCTTCCAGAACCTTTGGGGCTTCCACCTCCGAGACACAATGGGCTAGGAGCCCCGAGAGAGTCTTGCGATATAGCGACCCTTCATGTAAGGAGTAATATGCCGATTTGTACCTGAGCTGTCGCTTGTCTACCCCCTCTTCGGGGAACTTCCCTGTCGTCAAGTAGGTGATGAAGGGGTCCATCCAAGACTCCCGTCGATCCACCTCCATCAACTCTCCCTCCTCGATAGAAGGCCGGAAGAGTTCTGACACTGTCCCCCCTGCCCAGGGACCGAACTTGGCTAGGAGGTCCGCCTGGGTGCTCTCCTCTCTCGGGATGTGCTTGATTGAGAAAGTGCGAAATTGCCCCATGACCCCCTAGACCTTCACCAGGTACCGCTAGAGAGTTGGCTCTTTGACCTCGAACTCCCCCTTGATCTGGAAAGTCACTACCATGGAGTCCGTTGAGACCTCCATGTCCTGTACTCCCAACTCTCGAGCTAGGCGGAGGCCTGCTATCACAGCCTCATATTTGGCCTGGTTGTTGGTGAGGGGGAAGTGAACATTGATTGCTTGTTCTATCCTGGTCCCCTGGGGACTTACCAACACCACCCCTCCCCCGATGGAGTGCTTTCCTGACGCGCCATCAACCAGCATCTTCCAGGCCACCAGGTGGGGTACCTCAGACTCCTCCAACTCGATCATATAGTCAGCCATGAAATCTGCCACCGCTTGAGCCTTTATGGATACCCTGGGCAAGTAGGAGATATTGAACTCACTCAGCTCTACTGACCACTTAGCCAGTATTCCGGAGTGCTCCACCCCCTCCATGATGCTGCGAAGGGGGTGGTCGGTTACTACTTTGATTGAGTGCGCCTGGAAGTAGGGCCGGAGCTTCCTAGCCAACACCACCAATGCAAATGCTAACTTTTCCAGGATGGGATATCTGAGATCGGCCTTCCTCAATACCCTGCTAATATAGTAGATGGGGAGTTGTTTCTTCCCTTCTTCCCGGATCAGCACTGAGCTGACCGCTTCCGACCCTACTCCTAAGTACAGATATAGGTCCTCCCCTTGCGTCGGCCCTTGCAGTAGCGGGGCCTCGGTTAGTTGTTCCTTTATTGCTTGAAAGGCTTTCTTGCATTCGGGGGTCCATTCGAATTTCTGGTTACCCCTCAGCACCCTAAAAAAGGAAGAACATTTTTCTCCTGCCTTGGAAAGGAACTTACTTAACCCGGCTAGCTTCCTAGTCAGACGCTGAACCTCCTTAGCATTCCTTGGAGACCCCAACTCGAGGATCGATCTCACTTTATCTAGATTAGGCTCCACCCCGAGGGGGTGAGTAAATGACCTAAGAATTTCCCTCGACTTACCCCGAAGATACACTTTAAGGTGTTATGCTTCATTTTAAACTTTCTCAAAGTCCCAAAGGTTTCCTCGATGTCCTTGAGGTGAGACTCAAGGTCCCGACTTTTGATCTTCAGTTTATCTACGTAGACCTCCAGGTTTTAGCTTTTCTATTCACGAAACACTCTATCTATCATTCATTGGTATGTTGCCCCTGCGTTCTTTAAACCAAATGGCATCATTTTATAACAATTGCACCCGTCCCCTGTGATGAAGGATACATATTTGATGTCGGGAGGGTGCATGCAAATTTGGTGATAACCTGAAAAAGCATCTAAAAAAGACATCATAGAAAAACCAACGGCTGAGTCAACCAGCGCGTCGATTCTAGGCAGAGGGTAGCAATCCTTGGGGCAAGATTTATTAAGCAAAGAAAAATCAACACACATACGCCACTTACGATCCCCCTTCTTTACCATCACCACATTGGAAACCCAACCTGGATACTGGATCTCCGATACAAAACCGACCTTGATAAGCTTGCTCACCTCCTCCCAGATAGGAACCTCCAGCTTGTCCGCGATTGACCTCTTCTTTTGGCGAATAAGGCGAGTGTCGGGATCGAGGTTGAGGCGATGGCACGCCACATCCGCATCGATCCCTAGAATCTCCGCAGCACTCCATGCGAAGACATCCGCATTGTCTTGAATGCAAGCCGAGATCTTCCTCCGGTCCTCGGGGCTGAGCTCCCCACTGATCTTTATCTTCTCGATTGTTCCAGCCTTGGTGGTGACTTCCACCTCCACTACTTCCGCCACTGCCTCCAACCTGGATTGCTCTCCCCAGGCACTGTCCTCCTCTCCGCCACAAGCGAGCGCTTTGGCTCCTTCCTCTACCTCTTCCTCTCTCACCATCATCAATTCCTCCGCCCCTCCTCCAAGAGACTCTTCTTCTTCCGCTCCCTCTTTCCCCTCCTCCGCCCTGGGCCCTTGAACGACCCCTCTCTGGCATGAACTACTCCCTCATCCGTCTTTCCTTCCAGCTTCTCCTCCTATTCGGCCTCAGCCTCCTCTTCCATCACCTTGTCCCACTCCTTCGCTTCTTCCATCCAAGAGATGGTGTTGACCGCAGTCACATAGCACTGCCTCGCCACCTTGTGGTCTCCCCTGATCCGGACATGGACCCCTCCATCATTGAATTTAAAGCATTGGTGGAATGTGGAGGGGATGCACCGGAATGCGCTGATGAGCGGTCGTCCGAAGATAGTGCTATAGCTGTTGGGGGCATCCACAATGACAAAGCGGCAGTTCCGGGACTGCCCTCCCAAGACCACATGGAGTCCTACTCCTCCTTCGACCTCCTTCCTATCCCCGGAGAATCCAAACAACGGACCTCCGAGGCCAACACCCTTCTTACCTCCACCCCCATTCCATCGAACACCTTCTTAAAGATGACGTTGACTGAGCTGCCGTTGTCCACATGGTTTCGAGAAACGGTGAAGTTCTCGATCGCCGTCTGAATGACCAGCGCATCGCAGAATGGGTCTTCATAACTCGGCATGTCCTTTAGGGTGAAGGAAATCTTATCTACTAGGGGCGGGGCCAGGTATGTCAAAGCCACGCTACGATGATAGATTGTATGGAGGCACGCCTTCCGGGTTGCCTCAATCCCTACCCCCCCCCCCCCATGGATCACCCCGATCCCCCCTCGGGACCCCAAATCGGCCCGGTCCTCGCACCTTTCATCTTCATCCTCCTGGGGTGGAATCTCCTCTATCCTCACCGGTCGCTGCGGTGCTGGGACCCTTGCATTCCTTGCTTCTAAGAACTCCGGGCAGGTGACTTTTGTGTGACCATCCTCCTGGTGGAAGTCACAGTACAGCAGCGCTACCCCCCTCTCCTCTCCTCCTACTCCCCTGTTCCTTCTTCGGGGCCCGGCTCCTCCAGCCCCTGCCCCTCTTCCTCTTCCTCTTCTCCCTCCTCCTATCTCTATTGCTTGCTGAGGTGGGGGAGGAGGTGGTCTAGGACCTTGCCTCCACCCCAACTGGTGCGGTCTTCCCTGCCCTCCTTGGAAGTTACCACCTCCGTGGGGGAACCCCCTTCCTGGACCCTGCACCCCCCCACCCTGCTGCCTCCACCCCAACTCCAGGGCCCTCGCTTCATCTCTCCTTATCGACTATATCTGCCTTCCTTCCGGCTAGCTCAGCCGTGCTAACCTCTTTGTGAACTCGGGGTTCGCTGCCTCCCCATCCACTTCCTCCGCAGCTCTCTCCATCAACTCCTCATAAGACAGAGGAACCCTCCTCTTGAGATCCATCTTGAAGAAACCCTCCCGCAACCCCAAAGTGAAGACAAGTTGGACGGTGTACCCCGGCACCTCCTGGACGAGGAGAACCTCCTTCTTGACCGCTCCAGATACTGAGCTAACGACTCTCCGGACTTCTGCTTGATGGTATAGAGTGACTCGGGATCCTTCTTCCTTTTCTTTGAAGTGGAGAAGCGCAAGAGAAAACCCTGGCGTAAGTCCTCGAAGGCATAAATCGACCCCGAGGGCAACTAGTGGAACCAGTCCCTCGCCTTGTCCTTTAAGGTTGTAGCAAAAAGTCGTCACTTGAAGGCGTCCGACATAGGCCTGATCGAGACCATATCCTCGAACCATTGCAAGTGCTAAATGGGGTCATCCTTGCCGGTATATAGTGTCATGACCGGCTCTCTGAATCCTTCAGGGAGTGGTGCCGAGAGCACCAACTCGCAAAATGGGATTCCCCCGCTAACCCTATGGACCTGCTCCACTCTTCCTGCGAACTCCCATGACGACCCTGCTCCTGCCGACCTCAGGCTTGCCAAAGGAACGCTTGTTGAAACATGCTTTCCGCATCTCTTCGTTTGACAATAACAAATCCTATTGTATTTGATCATACTTGTTTTGTGTTTATAGTATGCAGTATTCTGTGCTTTCAAAACTCCATGGTGCTGTGTATTGTTGCTACCACGCCGCGTTAATTTTACGGCTGGCGCTAGCACTAACGAACTGCTGAGACGAAACTACTGAGACGAAACCGCTGAGAAGGAAACCGCTGAGAAGATCTGAATGCTCTACCGGCCGCGTTAACTCTACCGCTGGCGATAGCATTAACGAACTGCTGAGAAGGGAAGCCGCTGAAATACAAGCTGGCCCGATGAAATGATCAACCGCAGAGCGCTAGAACTGATGCTGACATTAGCATATATGGAAACTATTGATAGAAAGGAAACAGTGGAGAAAAAGAATGTTGACGGGTCACTATGTTTGGCAAGTACTATCGCGGCGCGTTAGGTCTAACGCCCGGCGGTAGCGTTTGGAAAGATCCCGTCAGCAGTTGATTGAGGAGCAGTATTAGAAGAATATTGTGGCTGAAGGAAGGAGATCTCGCTAACGCGGGGCGTTAGCGGTACCGCGGCGCGCTAGTGTTTGGCGCTCATATTGTTGCCTAATCTACCACAATCCATGTGCTTCATTGCCTTATGTAGATAACGCTGGGCGGTAGTACTATCGCAGGCGGTAGTGGCTGATTCTATAAAATGACGCGCGCCTCCTCCGTTGTTGCTTGCTGATACGAAAGGAATTGAAGCCATATATTCAGAGCTCTCATGAGAACCTTCTTCAAGCAGCCCGAAGTACTCCATCAAAATTCGTGAATGCAAAGAACTTGAATACCAATACAATCACATCTACATCGACATCAAGTTCTACTTTTAAGGTAGTCTTTAGTTTGAGTTTTGTTTTACTTTCAAATTGTAACCTTCATATCTTTTGTTCGGTAGAGGAACTCGCCACACGACGATTAGGACCTTGCGGGGACTAGGGGAATTCTCCACACGGCGACTAGGTCTAGGTCGGACTTAGGGAGGAATTCGCCACACGGCGACTGGGTCTAGGGAGTAGATCTAGAGGGTGCTCGAGGCCTTTCTGGTGATAGATTGGCTCGAGCGGCTTGAGGCCGTATCTGGGGAGAGATCGGCTAAAGCCAAATGGTTCGTGGGGATACGAGTCGGTATAGAAAACAAAAAGGGTTTTTGTTGGGTCCAGCATTCCTTCACTTAACCCGTAGCGCCTTTCCGTTGATATAAATATCAAGTTGCGCCTTCACCAAGAGTCTGGGCTTTTGGTGTAGTTGGTTGCGCTGGGTCCTCTCAATTGGTATCAAAGTAGGTTGCGGGTTCAAGACCGGGGGGGGGGGGGGGGGGGGGGGGGGGGGGGGGGGGGGGGGGGGCGCTGATAATTCCTGAAATTCTCTCTACCTGTGTGGGTCCTGGCGGGTCAGGCGGCCGCAGACATGTGTCAAGCCACCTCTGAGCTTGCGGGCCATGTGGAGCACCTCTGAGCTTGCGGGTCATGCTGGATGCTGGAGGGGGGGATTGTTGGGTCCAGCGTTCCTTCACTTGACCCGTAGCGCCTTTCCGTTGATATAAAGATCAAGTTGCGCCTTCACCAAGAGTCCGGGCTTTTGGTGTAGTTGGTTGTGCTGGGTCCTCTCAGTTTTCATATTATTCGCTTCGATTTCTAGCGTCATTGAAATTAGATTTTGTAATCAATTTTTTATATGTTAATCATGTCTTTTCTTGTTTAATAAGATTGATTTCATTTCTAATTTCATTATCTCTTTACTCTTGATTTAACTGTGACCAAAATATCAAAAGTTTTCTATTAAAATTTAAAGTAATTAAAACCCTTATTCACCCCCCCCCCCTCTAAGGGCGCATACAGATCCAACAAGTGGTATTAGAGCAAGGTTATTCCAAATCGGCTTAAAAACCAGGAATAATGGCGTCTCATGGCCTCGCTTCTATTAGTTGGGGGAATTTTTATGAAGAAGAAAAATCCCTTGCACCACCTTCATTCGAAGGAAGAAATTATAAAGAGTGGAAATTATTAATGGAAAAATTTATTAAAAATTTAGATATCAATGCGTGGGATATAGCAATAGTTAGACCAGCGAATGAATCAAATAAACAGGAACGACATCTAAATACAAAAGCCTTAAATAGTATTTTCTGTGCTTTATCTCAAGATATCTTCAAATTAATATATTATTTTCCTAGTGCATACAATGTATGGAAATTTCTTGAAGAAATGAATGATTTTCCTCTTACAGGTATGAAACAAACACAAGAATTGGAGAACATACAAGCTTGCACAAATTTTCAAGGAAGCTCCTCTCATGATGAATCAATGGAGCACACATCAAATGAAAGAGAAGAAGAAGTATTGTCTTCAGAAGAGGAGTGCCAAAAAGATGTCAAAGAAACTATGTGTTCAAATCGTGCCTCTCCCGAAAGCAACGTAAGGAAATCAAATCCCATTTTTTGTACTTCTATCTCTTCATTACAATTGTTTTAAACTACAAAGCGCAAAATTAAGAAATTAAAAGATGCCAATAAACATTTGCGCTTAGAAAACAAAAATTTAAAGGCAAAAATTAATGAACAATCAAATTCAAATTTATCTAGTTCTATCCATGGTTCCTTAGTTGAAAACATTACACCTTGTGTAGAATATAATGAATTAAAAGAAAAACACAAGGTACTTGAAAAGGAAAGTCTCTTTATAAAAGAACAAAATGAAAATTTATGTTTAGAAATTTCATCTTTGGAAAATGATTGTGCTAAGTGCAAAGAATATAAAATTGAAGTTAAAGAGATGGATGAAACATTTGATAAATATAGAAATAACTATCAAGATCATATTGATTCAATTATTTCCACTCTTAAAAATAGCACAATCGCTTATAATAAAGCTAGACATAATTTAAAGATTAAGAATGATGAATTAAAATCAAAAATCAACTTGCTTATGAATTTGGTAAATACAAATTCACAATATCAAACTATATCTAAAAACAAGTTGAATATGAATATGAACATCTTACCTAGGTTTAAAAATGGGAGTAAGGAACATAAAGGATTTGTAAATCAAAATCAAAATCACCATAATTTACAATATCATGTTTCTCCCAACCTAAAATTAAATGCAAACAAATTTCCTCCAAATTATAAATTCAAAAATCACCTTGATCCAAATATTCAAGTAAATAATTATGGAGCTTTGAAAACTAAAAACCATATTAAACCAAGGTTTGAATGGAGACCCAAAGTTAAAGATGAAACACAAACTCCACTCAAAAGGGCCCATTCAATCATATCTCCCAAAAAGCAAACACGATGTATTTTGATACCCGAAGGAACCGTCGCACCTGGTCCTCTTTGGATACCTAAATCTCTCATTCATTAGTATCCAATCATTTGCATGAAGTAGAAATCAACTAAAAATAAAATATCAATTATCTACTTCATGCTATGCATAATTTCCTTTTTTTTTTAATTTCTTTGAGCAATCATGATATGATCACTTTATATAACATGTGATATGACTTCCACATATTAAACCAAAATTCATAAATAAATCAAATTGAATAAAGTTGAATAATAAGTCATGTTATTTTTTCTAGTGATCTACTTATCCTTTTTATTTTTGTCCTTCTAAATCCATTTCCTAATAGTCTTATAAAAATTCAAAAACTAAATTTGTCATATGATTTTATTAAGACTAAATGAAATAAGTGTCAAAATGGATTTAAAAAGGTATTTTAGGGGTATTAGGCTAAATTTATAAAATGCGCAAGTTTTGCTTAGGTATTTAATATATTTGCGTCTTTTTGATTACCCCTAATATGTTTAATCATAATCATGTCAAATTGAAATTGAAAAATTGCAAGAAATCAAAAATAGATAATTCTTAATAAAACTATATATATATGATTTATTTAAGATTTCAAAAATCAAAGAGAAAATTTACAAAACCTTTCTAAATAACCAAAAATATTTTTCTCTTTATTTTTATCTTAAGTTTTCACCATATAATATTTCTCTCTAATAATTCAAAAAGGTTGAATATGAATGTTCTTTAATAATATCTCATTTATATCATCATGAACAATTAATTATGAGTATATAATTCCTATGTGTTAAAATTCATGATCATGTATAATAATCTTGCCAATTCAATAGATATTTTTAATTCAAATATTACAAATCTACAGGAGATCCTATTGATTTCATCAAATTGTTTATGATCATGACCATTATATGAATCAATTATGTTTTGCATGTATCTTATTTATATGAAGATCATTGAATCATTTTTATATCTAAAAGAATAAATTAACTAGTATCATCACTTCATTTTATTTCCAAAATTTGAATGACTAGGTTTGTATATATGCAACATTAATGAATTAGATCTTACACCATCAAATTGTGATAAAACTCTTCCTTCTAGCATTATCAACTAATCAATACAATCCTTCATGCTAGTGATCTAATGATGCCATAATAAATCAATTTTAAAGAAATACAATTGAAAGTTAAAATTCATAATAACTATGTTGCTTTAAAATCAAATCTAATAATAAATTAATCTCGCATAAAAGCCATAGTTTAAAAAAAAATTGGTTCAATAAGATTAAGTGCTTAGTATGCCCATGATCACTCAACCACACTATGTGTCTCACTATAGCGAGGGCGTAGGATTGTGTGCATTAGAAACCTAACCACTATGTCATGTCTTGTCCTTAATCGGGAAGGGTTCCAGTGGAGCCTTGCGAGGTACTAGGGGGAAATAGTGCTAGGGTGAGCATTGTCTTTTGTATGCATGTGGGATTAACACCCCAACCTACGACATGCGTGCAACTCCTCATGCCCATCCGTCACATAGTACGGGGCTAGAGTGTAGACATGTTGTTTGGGTATCTTGATCTTAGACATACATATGTTGTATACATTGCATGAATATTATTTCACTTATTTATGATCATTTCACTCATGCATATTTGTGCTCAAATATGTTATCTTATGTTTTTCATATTATCTATTTTCTGAACTCTCATGCATGTAAAAAACACAAGTATTTTGAAAGTGTATTGTGATACCTTTGGTTAGAATTTGGGGTTTTGGACATATTAGCTTAATCTTGGAAAGTTCACATTTTTGTGTATGTATATGTCTGCTTTCATTGCTGAACTTCATTGTCACAAATCTGCACAAATATATTAAAAAGAAAAATTCTGAAAAATTTTACGTTTTCCCAAAAATTCGAATCCTGTCACTAACGCCCGACGATAGCATAATACCGCTAGCATTAGTGGGTATTTCTAAATTTCTAGTCTCTTTTTCATTGTTTATTTTTCAGTTCCTATCATTTTCTGTTATTATTCTAAAAATACAAAAAAAATTAAATAAATCAAAATGATCAAAAATATGTTTTTGGTTTTCAAAATTCACAAAATTATGGTTTGACTACATGACTTCACAAGAGCAAACATCTTAGTTATTTGTTTCAAATGGTCAAAATTGATTAGGCTTACACTTAAAGATTTTCTTCAATGTCTAATTTTAATTTCAAATGTCCTAAACATTGTTTTGTCATGCCTTGACCTTAATCTGATTATGTGCAATGAAATAGTCTATAGATAATTGTGTGTGATTGCCTATCATGCCTCTAAGTATGAGTAATGCTTTATGTTAATCAATGAATTATACACTCACTACTTTGGTAATCTACGTGTGCTCATAATCTTAGTCTTGCATGATTGTGTAGTGTAATAATTTTAACATATTAAGTTGTATGTCTAAATTACCTACACCGTCTTTCAAAATTAAATTTCATGCACGTCATAGAAGTGTTATTTCCATAATATTATTGTTTGGATTAATAAGTGAATTCGGAGTCCTTCGGCTCAAAATAAAAATCTGAAATAAAAAGCCAAAGATAACTCCACCAAGCACTACTCACCCTCCCGATAAGCCTTAATGAGCATTGTGAGGTTGAGCACCTGGAAAGAATTGTAAAGTGTCTTGTGCAAACATATATTTTTTTCACTTCTATTTGTACACTGGATCACTAAAAATAAAATTTTATAAAAAAATGCTTATGTGATCCCACAAGCAATACTCTGCTCCCTGATAAGTCTTAATGAGCATTGTGTGGGCGAAGCACCTTGGGAGTTGTACGTATGTTATGTGCTTTGAAATTTTATTCAAGGTATGATGTGTGAAAGTAATTATAAGATTACAATATTAATGTTGTTGTTGCTATTTCACTACATATGTCATGTGTTTTGATTATTTCACTTGCATACTTTTATCAAAACACCTTTTGCACACATCATTGATTTTCATAAAGCTTCTATTCATTAGAATTGGATCCTAATGCAAACATTACATAATTCTCTAAAAACTCAAGTAAAAGCACTAGATTGCAAAGCATGATTTCTATAATGTTTTCTTTACTTGAAATACGAATTGGTTACATTATAGTTATTACCTTTTTGAATATGTTAATTCATGCTTGCCTATTTGTTATGAAAATTTTCAAAGTTAAATTGCTCAATTGTTAAAATGGTCAAACTATTACAAAAATATTAATCCTTTTTAACATTGTTTTAACTTTCCGCATTCCTACTTGCCTACATTGTTTTCATGTTTATTCTGTACATGTACTTGTCACACAACATTGCCTCTCCCTTAAACAAGTACTACGTCTATTAAAATTAATTTCAAAAGGCAAGTGATTATTTTTATATATTCATTAGTTAATGTACTTTCACGCTTATCATACATCTTTTCCGCTGTGCTACTCTCTCTTTTCGCTCGATCATGAATATGTCCTTTTCAACAAGTGTATGACTATGTTGCAACTGAAATCATTTTGTGTACTTAAAATGCTACAACATCTATTTTCTTATATCCAAAATTCTTAATCATCTACTATGCTTCTCAATTCCTATAAAGATGTTCACTTAAAACTTATTTCGTCATGCTTTCCAACTCCTTACTACTTGTTTGCTCGATCATGAATACATTGTACCAACAAGTGGTTCCTTTTTGACAATTCTCTTTTCTCTTTTATCTATTGTATTTTCCTTAGTGTTTCCCTATTTAACATACTCATTCCCTCTCTACACAGTAATTACACACTTTTTGTTGGCCTTCCTCTCCACCCTCTTTTGATAATACCAAAAGGGGGAGAATAAATTTGAAAGAAATTAACATGTTTGGAGAGTTAAGTTCATAGGAAGATTTGTTGTAGGGGGGGCATTCACTTATGGGGAGCATTCAGTTAGGGGGAGCATAGGCACATGTCTCAAATTTCATGCTTATCTCTATTATAAACACAAACTCCTATCAATTGCATTATTTCTTTCTAAGGGGATTTGTTATAATCAAAAGGGGGAGTTTGTTGGAACATGCTTTATGCATCTCTTGGTTTGATAATAACAAATCCTATTGTATTTGATCATACTTGCTTTGTGTTTATAGTATGCAGGATTCTGTGCTTTCTAATCTCCATGGTGCAGTGTATTGTTGCTACCGCGCCGCGTTAATTTTACTGCTGGCGCTAGCACTTACGAACCGCTGAGACGAAACCGCTGAGATGAAACCGTTGAGACGAAACCGCTGAGAAGGAAACCACTGAGAAGATCTGAATGCTCTACCGCACCGCGTTAACTCTACCGCTAGCGCTAGCATTAACGAACCGCTGAGAAAGGAAGCCGCTGAGATGCAAGCTGGCCCAACGAAATGATCTACTGTGGAGCTCTAGAACTTACGCTGGCATTAACATATATGGAAACTATTGACAGAAAGGAAACAGTGGAGAAAAAGAATGTTGATGGGTCGCTATGTTTGGCAAGTACTATCACGACGCGTTAGGTCTAACGCCCGGCGGTAGCATTTGGAAACATCCCATCAGCAGTTGATTGAGGAGCAGTTTTGGAAGAAGATTGTGGCTGAAGGAAGGAGATCTCGCTAACGCGGGGCGTTAGCGGTACCGCGACATGCTAGTGTTTGGCACTCAGATTGTTGCCTAATCTACCACGATCTGTGTGCTTCATTACCTTATGTAATTACCGCTGGGCGGTTGTACTACCGCAGGTGGTAGTGGCTTATTCTATAAAATGACGCGTGCCTCCTCTGTTGTTGCTTGCTGATACAAAAGGAATTGAAGCCATATATTCAGAGCTCTCGTGAGAGCCTTCTTCAAGAAGCCCGAAGTACTCCGTCAATGTTCGTGAACGCAAAGAACTTGAAGACCAATATGATCGCATCTACATCAACATCAAGTTCTACTTTTGAGGGAGTCTTTAGTTTGAGTTTTGTTTTACTTTCAAATTCTAACCTTCATATCTTTTGTTCGGTAGAGGAACTCGCCACACGGCGACTAGGACCTTGTGGGGACTAGGGGAATTCGCCACACGGTGACTAGGTCTAGGTAGGACTTAGGGAGGAATTCGCCACATGGCGACTGGGTCTAGGGAGTAGATCTAGGGGGTGCTCGAGGCCTTTCTGGTGATAGAATGGCTAGAGCGGCTTGAGGCCGTATCTGGGGAGAGATCGGCTAAAGCCAACCAGTTCGTGGGGATACGAGTCAGTATAGAAAACAAAAAAGGTTTTAATATTATTCGCTTTGATTTCTAGCATCATTGAAATCAGATTTTGTAATCAATAATATAAATGTTAATCATGTCTTTTCTTGTTTGATAAAATTGATTTCATTTATAATTTCATTATCTCTTTACTCTTGATTTAACTGCGACCAAAATATCAAAAGATTTCTATTAAAATTTAAAGTAACTAAAACCCTTATTCACCCCCCCCCTCTAAGGGCGCCTACAAATCCAACAACGCTCATCGGGGCCCCACTGGGCGGGACCCCCTCTACTTGGACGACCCACGTCGGGACCTCGCTCGCTCTCTATGGGCTGGGGAAAAGTTCTCGCCCGGAGAGTTCTTGCCCCGCACCCTGTGTTGCCGCCTCCCTTCCGACTCGCGGAGCTATGGTGTTCTCGCCAACCCCAGGCGGAGGAGCCACCTGAGTCGCTGAGGTTGCGAGACCTCTGAGTGCTGTGCCGAGAACGCTCTGAAAAGCTCCAAGAAGATCTTGCCTAAGGTCGGCCAGCATTTCCAACGTTGTTGGCGCCCCTAGGGGTGGCGATCTTCCAAGTCTCGCATCATGCTCGTCCTCTCCTGTCATGATTCCTCCTCGAGATTTTCTTGAACCAGCTGCACTCCACGCTCACCGCACCAAAAATGTTGAAACTAGTAAATGGTCTCTATGGAGTCTGGGGCCCCCAACTGGTTGGGGGGGGGGGCAGCTGGAACTTACTGATCCCTTGAAGGGATAGACCGGAGCCTCGGAACTAGACACAGACCCCTAGACTCAGTAAGGAGGACCCACCACACACCCGGAAGATCTTTAGAGTGCTTACCCTCCTAAGCAAATGCTAGAGCCCGGGCACCTTGGAGAGCTCTGAGACTGCAAACCAAGGAAAGCCTGAGGAGAGAGAAGCTCAAAAAAGAGAAGTCCTCTCCAAAGGTGCCCTTTGGGTCTTATTTATAGATTTTCTGGACTGGCCTGCGAATAGCAAGATTCTGCCTTTTGATTTTACTATCCGCACCCCAAAATTGGTCTGCTAACAGCCAAACTCTGCTGTTTGGGGAGGCTAATGGAAGACCACCGGGGTAAAAAGGTAATCCTCTCCTGTTAACCTAAGGGCAAGGGGTTTGCAAGAACATTACTCGCGAGAGCTCTCGCTGCCTTCTCGTGTATCTGTTTCGCGACACCCATTCTAGCGAGCGCATCGTTAAGACCTCGCCTGGGACCCTTCTGGCGATATCCACTGAGACTGGGTCTTGCGCGCCCTCCTGCGAGCTCACCCTGGTCACCCCGAGATGATTGCCTTCCTCAGCGGGTCTACTGGGATGAGACTTGGCCGCCGAGACGATAGGCCCTCCAAGCCCAACCGCTGAGATAAACTTATCTGGTTGAACCTGACGTTCATCGAACTGAGAAGCGAGTCCGTCAAACGCAGAGCAAATTTTGTCGAGCGTGCCTGATTTTGTCGAATGACATTCGTCGAACCCAGAAAATTGTTGTAAGCGGCCCGCGATTGGTTGGCTAACCAGCCCTTCTCGCATATGCATGACGAGTACCCATCTCGCCAACCTACCAGCGAACAGTCGGTGAGTGCTTGTCTCCCCCGCCAGACTCTTGCGAGGACTTGTCTGGCTTGTTCCCCTTATTACTTTCCTCACAATGTGGACCTCTCGGGACGTCCCCTTTCCCCTTTCCTGGAAAATATCGAGGTTGTACAGTAGTGTTACGTGGTTGAGACTACACTGCACCACTACTAGTCACATATAATCGTGCAATACACCATTTATTGATCGAAAACATAGTAAAGCATCAATCAAGAAATGCTTAGGTTCTGCAAACAATTCGACAAACATGCTTGTTTTACATTCCTAAGGGGACATTCTTATTATTTTTTTTTGTTCTAAGTGAACGCACATCACGTGCACTCCACCCCTTAAAAAGAATTTGGCCTCGAATTAAAAAAACTATAGATCAAATCCTAAAGTTAAATACCAAATTGTAACACCATGCTAGTACAAAAAATATAACTGTTGGGAACAGTGCCCTGCAATGTTCCTGATTTGAAGAACTGCTCAGCTCAATGATAAATGCAAGTTGTATTTAACATTCCATCCAGTTTATGCCTGCAGAGATTGACAACACTTCATGTACCTTAGTTATTTAACTAAGTACCATATCGTCGTGAAGGGTAAGAGACATCAAATCAAGGGGGATCTACAAGCTTGATGTACTCAGGGAGTTCAGCAAGATAACTTATAATCTCTACAAGTTAAAGAAATGTCGTCGAGAGGAACAGGGGATATCGTCGACAAAGAATGCTTGTCGTCGTGATGATGAGCAAAGAAACCGCTGAGAAGCAAAGTGTTCGTCGTCCGCTGAGACGAGATAAAATAAACAGCTGATAATAGCGCATTCATCGAGTGCAGAAGGAAGATCGTCGAGCTCATAAGGAAGATCGACGATCGCTGAGATTTGGCCTGTTCGTCGAGCACAGAAGCAAGATCGTCGAACTCGGAAGGAAGATCGTCGACCGCTGAGACTCGGCAAGATCGTCGAACGATTGTCGTTCGTCGAACGCAAAGAAGATGTAGTATCGTCGACTTCACCAAAGTGGCCATGTCGTCGAGACAGAACAAACATCGTCGTAAAGAACGCATGTCGTCGAGAGAACAATATGATCACGACGACATGATGCAAGAAGGAAGATCACGACGAACTAGTCAGAGATTGCTTGTCATTGTAATAATGCAAATATCTTCAAGACAGAATTCAAAATCTTACGGACACGCTGTCAGCATTTAATGCCGCCGCCTGATTGTCTAATCAGCGCGTGCTCTTAAGGAATGGAGCGTCTGACGCTTAAGGCGCTTTTTTAGAAGACCGTTGGGGACTTCGCAGTCTTATAAAAGAGATAAGAGGTTGCCCTAACAAAAATCAATCGATCGATCAAAATAAAAAGAAGCTTGCTGTGCAAGAAAAAGAACTAAAAAAATAATCCCGCTGCTCTTCAATAGAATAGTATATTCAGCGGACAAGAAAGAGAACAAGATTCAAGCGTTCTCAAAAGAATCAGTCATCTTCATTCACTGAGAAGTCGTCGTTTAACATCAGGCAAAAAGTAGAAATTGAAGAAGAACTGCGCTATCAAAGATCTGAATCAGAAGAATCTTCTTCAATCTCAAGGATCCAATCTTCATCAGGCTGAAGTTGCCGATCAACATCAGGCATAAGAATGGTTGTATTACTGTACTTTCTTGTAAGGCTTGTGGGCCAACTTGTCTAGCTTGAGGGCTGGAGAGCAATGAGGCTTGAGGGCCAGGGCAGTGCACTTGCGGGTGCGTCTTGTTGAGCTTGAGGGCTCGGGAGAAGAAGGGGCTTGCGGGCCTAGGCTGTTGGGACTTGCGGGTCCGTGCTGTAGGGATTGAGGGCCTGAGTGTCGAGCTTGCGGGCTCGGGGGCAGTAGGGGCTTGCGGGCCTAGGCTGTTGGGACTTGCGGGTCCATGGTGTAAGGCTTGAGGGCCTGAAGTTTTTTGCGGTGTTTGCCGAGCCTAGCACACTGCTGGGTAGGCGCAGAGGGAGAGAGGACTACTCAAGACACCCGGTCTTGAGGAACCTCTATAGATCGTTGTGTGTTTTTCTGTGGTTTGTTCTTTACTTTACATATATGCTAATCAAGAATCAAGAACACCTACAAGGGGATAATATAATTTGAAAAACCTATTCACCCCCCCTCTAGGTGATAAAGTAGACACCCCCATAAACAACAAGTGGTATCAGAGCTAGGTTTTGAGAGATGTCATCCTTTATGGATTTCACCTACTCCTTCATCTCATCTCTGATTTTATTTATGCCCTTTTCTAGGAGGATTTCCATTCGCTCCCATAGGTTGGTGAGCGTAACAATGGAGGGCATCTCACTGCTTCCTTTCTCTGTTGACATTTTTCCTGAGAGGACGAAAGGTCGGAGACAAAGAGATGGTTTCTTAAGGGGATGTCTTAGTGCAAGAAAGAGCGCAATTTCTGTCCTAGGCCTTCTCTCTTTTTATAGTGGGAGTAGGTGAAGAGGCGCGTATCCCTTTTTGAGTTTATCGAGGAATCGATGAATAATACATCGAGTGGCTCTTCAATACTGTTGATTTAAGCAGATCAGACGGCTTCGATGGACCGATCCTAGTGTCGTGTTAAGAGGCTCATCTTTATTTGGCATATACCGCTTTTGTAGTTGAGATACGTCCAGAATACGCATTCTCCCATCCCGAATCTTTGTCGTCTTAACATTCATTGTATCATCGTAGTACCTTTTTGATTTACGATTATAGATCTAAGATCAATTCATCTTTTGAGCCCCTCTTTGAAGAATAACATGCACTAATTTTGTTAACAAATGAACTTTGTTGTTCTGTCTGTGGGCCAGAACAGTTACTTTGTCCAAGGCCCAGATTTCCTTCTGGTGGGCACTTGGACTACCTACAAAGCATGATTACAAGCCCTTAGGAACCCAAGCAAATTTGGGTCCTATGAAATTGTCAGCTTTGAAGGGCATACAGGATATCACTACCATCGAATATGCATAATGATTGTGAGAAAGATTATTTGTCAGTTTAGCATTTATTACCATTGGAGCACTTGGATTGTACCAACAATCAATTGGAAGGAGGAATTCACATGCTCAAAAACAAGATTCTGGCCTCTGAGGAGAATCTCCAAAGGGGGATATCTGAAGAAGTCATAAAGGGGGAGAAATCAGTGATACAGGCCAGCAGTAATCATGCCATCTGGACCTCAAACACTATCCGGGAAGCGATGAATCTTCCTCGATCCTCTATACTATGATGAGCCTACTGAAGAGCAAGCTGATAAGAAGTGGAAAGTTAGTAGCAAGAAAGCAAAGGGTGATGCTGATATAAGAGCACCAACTGGGGTCAGCACATCTTTAAGAGGATACAAGAAAGCTTTCAAGCTCCAAATCTTGGAAGAATTCTATCATTATACCTTCTGCAAACCTACCCTGAAAGCTTCAACAAAAGCTATGGAGTAAAAATACATCACATGAAAAAAATGGACATCAAAATCCTTGCAAGATGGGAGAAAACTCTGACTAAACCTCCCACGAAGTCAAAAACTGCGGAAGATGCAAAGAGGAAATGAGAAAGCTCATCTGAAGAGAGTAAGTCAGGGAACATCTCACCTCCATCTGCAGGAACAGATCCAAGAAGTGCTGAAATTGAGGGGGAGAAAAACAGTGAGGTCCCTGCTCAAGTAGAAACAGTGATCGAAAAGATCATAGGGGCTGAGGATGCTGATTATTCTGAATCAGCAATGCAAGAGGACAACCAAGATACTGTCAATGATCAGCAAGGTCCTGAGAAGGAGGGTGGGCCAAGCTACGCACCAATAGGCAAATCTCTATCTCCAATAATGGAAGGGAATGAAGGAGAGGAACAAGAGAACTCATCTTCAGAGAATAGGCAGGAGGAGTCCTTACTCTTATCTCAAATAAAGATGCTCCTGGAAGAGCAAAGATTAAAACTAGAAAGCTATGTCACTTCGGTTATCAGTAATCTAAGAAGGGAACTGTCTGCTGAAATAGCAACCCTAAGAAATGATGTGAAAATCCTACAGGAACTCACTGTCGGTTCTCAAAAAGGTTTATCCAACCTAAGGACTAATCAATCATTAATTATCAAAACATAGAAAAGGCCAACATTGCGTCCACCAAAAGGATGATTGAACACAAGTCTGAGATCACAGAAAGCATAGATCAGCACAATAAAGATCTAGACAGTCACCTTCTTGAAACCAAAAATCACTTGGAAGGAGGAATTTACATGCTCAAAAACAAGATTCTGGCCTCTGAGGAGAATCTCCAAAGGGGGATACCTAAAGAAGTCATAAAAGGTGAGAAATCAGTGATACAGGCCAGCAGTAATCATTCCATCTGGACCTCAAACACTATCCGGGAAGCGATGAATCTTCCTCCTCTATACTATGATGAGCCTACTGAAGAGCAAGCTGATAAAAAGAAGAAAGTAAGTAGCAAGAAAGCAAAGGGCGATGCTGATGTAAGAGCACAAGAGAAATAGATGGCTAAAACATTAGGGGGGGGGGGGGGGGGGGGGGTTAAATGTAGAAATGTCAAAACTTTTGAAAACATTTGGCACTATTTATAAAATGGTCAAGATTCTGTGTTTACTCAATTCTGCTAAATTGTCATCCTTACATGTTTATCTACTCAAATGTTAAAGTCTACTTTGTGAATGGCATTTATCATTGAGTGGGTTATGACTTCTTCAAATAGGGGGAGATTGTTGGGAACAGTGCCCTGCAATGTTCCTGATTTGAAGAAGTGCTCAGCTCAATGATAAATGCAAGTTGTATTTAACATTCCATCCAGTTTATGCCTGCAGAGATTGACAACACATCATGTACCTTAGTTATTTAACTAAGTACCATATCGTCGAGAAGGGTATGAGACATCAAATCAAGGGGGAGCTACAAGCTTGATGTACTCAGGGAGTTCAGCAAGATAACTTATAATCTCTGCACGTTAAAGAAATGTCATCGAGAGGAATATGAGATATCATCGACAAAGAATGCTTGTCGTCGTGATAATGAGCAAAGCAACCGCTGAGAAGCAAAGGGTTCATCATCCGCAGAGACGAGTTAAAAGAAACAGCTGATATAAGCGCGTTCGTCGAGCGCAGAAGGAAGATCATCGAGCTCAGAAGGAAGATCGACGACCGCTAAGATTTGGCATGTTCGTCGAGCGCAGAAGCAAGATCGTCGAACTCAGAAGGAAGATCGTCGACCGCTGAGACTCGGCAAGATCGTCGAACGATTGTTATTCGTCGAACGCAGAGAAGATGCAGTATCGTCGACTTCACCAAAGTGGTCGTGTCGTCGAGAAAGAACAAACATAGTCATAAAGAACGCATGTCGTCGAGAGAACAATATGATTACGATGACATGATGCAAGAAGGAAGATCGCGACGACATAGTCAGAGATAGCTTGTCGTTGTAATAATGCAAATATCTTCAAGACAGAATTCAAAATCTTACGGACGCGTTGTTAGCATTTAATGTCATCGCCTGATTGTCTAATCAACGCGTGCTCTTAAGGAAGGGAGCGTCTGACACTTAAGGCACTTTTTTAGAAGACCGTTGCGGACCTCGCAGTCTTATAAAAGAGATAAGAGGTTGCCGCTCTTCAATCGATCGATCAAAATAAAAAGAAGCTTGCTGTGCAAGAAAAAGATTGAAAAAAAGAATCCCACCACTCTTCAATAGAACAGTATATTCAGCGGAGAAGAAAGAGAACAAGATTCAAGCGTTCTCAAAAGAATCAGTCATCTTCATTGACTGAGAAGTCATCGTTCAACATCAGGCAAAAAGTAGAAATTGAAGAAGAACTGCGCTACCAAAGTTCTGAATCAAAAGAATCTTCTTCAATCTCAAGGAGCCAATCTTCATCAGGTTGATGTTGCCGATCCACATCAGGCAGAAATCGGTTGTATTACTGTACTTTCTTGTAAGGCTTGCGGGCCAACTTGTCTAGCTTGAGGGCTGGAGAGCTGTGAGGCTTGAGGGCCAGGGCAGTGCACTTGCGGGTGCGTCTTGTCGAGCTTGAGGGCTAGGGGGCAGTAGGGGCTTGCGGGCCTAGGCTGTTGGGACTTGTGGGTCCGTGCTGTAGGGCTTGAGGGCCTGAGTGTCAAGCTTGCGGGCTCGGGGGCAGTAGGGGCTTGCGGGCCTAGGCTGTTGGGACTTGCGGGTTCGTGGTGTAAGGCTTGAGGGACCGAAGTTTTTGGCGGCATTTGCCGAGCCTAGCACACTGCTGGGTAGGCGCAGAGGGAGAGAGGACTACTCAAGACACCCGATCTTGAGGAACCTCTATAGATCGTTGTGTGTTTTTAAGTGGTTTGTTCTTTACTTTACATATCCGCTAATCAAGAATCAAGAACACCTACAAGGGGATAATATAATTTGAAAAACCTATTCACCCCCCCCCCCCCCCCTCTAGGTGATAAAGTAGACAACCCCATAAACAACAATAACAATAGGTTTGGCCGAGATCCCATGCCATATTGAGCACACTATCTGTGCTGAGATAGTTATCTTTTGTAACTGTTTAAATGCTAATTTTAGTAACGCGTTCTTCTGTTCATTTCATATGGCGTGGGGTCCCGGACGGACCTACTATTATATGCTATGTAACAGGGAGGGTGTTACAAATTGGTATCAGCTTCGGGTCTCGGTCCCTTTCCGTCTGAATTCGTGTTCGAATTCTTTTAAGGGGTGATGCGCACATGTGTGCATCGCCGTTAACTCATGTAAATAACCAGAAATTGTCCACTTTAAGAATGAATTACATGTATACGTGTAGCATTCGGATGGAAATTATGTGTTCCTTTGTTGATTCATGCCTTCTCCTAGTCGCTAATTGTGTTTTGTGCACATGTTTAGGCAGCTGGGAGTGGAGCGGGGCCTTCTCGACCCCCTCGTTCGACTGCAAGTAGTGCACCAACTCCGGTGCCAACTCCTCCTTCGGCTGAAACTGTAAGGATGATCGCTGAGGTAGTATTTGCGATGTTCACGGCGCAACCAAGAGGGCATGTCCCTGGACAACCTCCTATTCTGGGAGCGGCTCCAGTGCATGCTCCACCAGCCGAACCTGCGGTGGAAAGGCCAGTGCCGTTGAGGGCACGAAGAGCTCCAGATCAACAGCTGCAATACTTTTTGAGTTTCCACCCTCCCACGTTCACGGGGGCAGGAACCCCGACGCAAGCGGAGGATTGGCTGACAAGGGTGCGCAAAACCTTGAAGGCCACATATATAGAGGAAGAGCAAAAATTACTTTGGCAACCTTCCTATTGGATGGGGAGGCGCAGCTGTGGTGGGACGAGATGGAGTTACATCAGCTAGCGGTACGGCAGCTGACAGATATCTCCTTTGATGAGTTTTCTAGACTGTTCTTGGCGCGGTATCTTCCACCGGCCCAACAGATAGAGATGGAAAATCAGTTCAACCGTCTGACTCAGGGTGATAGAATGATCGATGACTATCTACATGAGTTTACACGGTTGGGGCGCTATGCAGGCGTAACGTTTGCGGATGAAGCTCGTAAGACAAATCGGTTTCACGAAGGCTTGCGAGAAGAGTTGCGGTTCCTTCTGTTGGGGCCAATGACGCAGGGGTTTATGACCCTGGTCAACTCGGTTCGTTCTTTAGAGAAAGATATGAAACAGTCCCAAAGCAGGAAGGAGCTAGCAGTAGTCAAGCCAGAGTTCAAAGTAGCGAGCTTGGCAAAGTCGGGATGAGACAAATGGAAGAAAGGAGCGCGACCGTCTGGGTCAGCTCAATCTTCAGCATCAGGAGTGACTGGGCGAGGTCCACTCACCTGTTACAACTGCGGCAGACCGGGGAACTTTTCTCATGACTATCATAGTGGGAAGAAGCTCGTTGCGGCCTATGCAGCAGAGAAAGGAAAGGCGGCAGAGTCAACCGCATCTCACGCTGCTCCAGCCCAGCCTAGAGTATATAACCTTGGCCAACAGGAGGCCATCAAACAGAATGATGTGGTGACAGGTATGTGATTGTATATAGCTTTTGTTGCTTTTTATGCTTCATACCTTATACATTGCTTGTTAACCATTGATGTCCTAGGCTTTGTCCTGATCTTTAACTATCCGGTGAGAGCACTATGTGATACGGGTGCTTCACATTCCTTTCTATCGGAGGCCTTCATACATTAACTTGGAGTGCCTTCGTCGTTTAGACAGGAACGATTAGATGTGTTGCTACCCAATGGGTGTTCGATGCGTGCGGATCAAGTTTGTGTGGTAAAGGTACGAATAGGGAGTCAAGACTTTGACTTGGAAGCACTGATACTCCCGCTCACGGAGTTTGATGTAATCTTTGGTATGGACTAGCTGTCAGCGCAGCAGGCCTACATTGATTGCATGTCTAAGGAGGTCACACTGGGACGGAATACCGAACGTGCGACTACGTTTGCTGGTTTGCGTGGATCGAGCAAGACACTGATGTCTGCTGTCCAAGTGGTCAAGGCAGTTCGGCAAGGCGCAGAGTTATGTGTTGTGCTAGTGGGGGCTGCAAAGCCTCAACCCAGTTTGATTGATGTTCCGGTGATTTTAGAGTATCCAAATGTGTTTCCGAAAGATCTGCCTGGGGCGCCACCTCAGCGAGAGATTGACTTCACTATAGAGCTGGTGCCAGGTGCCAAACCTGTTTCACGCTCTCCGTACCAAATTGCGCCAAAGGAGATGGCGGAATTGAAGGTTCATTTATAGGAGTTGTTAGAGCAGGGTTACATACGCCCAAGTACATCCCCTTGGGGTGCTCCAGTCCTTTTTGTGAAGAAGAAGGACGGAACCCTGCGTCTATGCATTGACTACCGAGAATTGAACAAGATGACCGAGAAGAACAAGTATCTGATTCCTCGAATCGATGACTTATTTGATCAGCTAGTGGGGTCAACTGTGTATTCAAAGTTGGATCTCAAGTCTGGCTATTACCAGTTACAAATTCGGGATTGTGATATCCCTAAGACAGCATTCAGTAATCGCTACGGACACTACGAGTTTACAGTGATGCCGTTTGGATTGATGAATGCGCCGTAAGTATTTATGGATCTGATGAATAGGACCTTTCGAGAGTACCTTGATCGGTTTGTCATTGTCTACATTGACGATATCTTGGTGTACTCTCAGTCTGAAGAAGAGCACGCGATTCATTTGCGTGAAGTTTTGGAAACCCTGCGACGTAGTCAACTATATGCCAAGTTCTCTAAGTGCGATTTCTGGCTAGCATCAGTGGCGTTCCTTGGTCATGTTGTTAGTGGCAAGGGTATCGCAGTGGATGCGGCAAAGATTGATGCAATCCAGAAGTGGCCCGTTTGGGCGACAGTAGCGGAAGTCAGGAGTTTCCTTGGACTTGCCGGCTACTATCGGCGCATCGTGGAGAACTTTTCGCGGATCGCTCTACCTCTCACCACTTTGACGAGGAAGGATCAGAAGTTCGTTTGGTCACCGGAGTGTGCACGGGCTTTTGAGGAATTAAGGAGGCGTCTGACCTCAGCACCAATTCTGTGTTTGCCATCTGGTGCAGAGGGTTATGAAATTTACAGTGATGCGTCAGGGAGCGGCTTAGGCTGCGTACTTCTTCAGCATGGTCAAGTGATCGCTTATGGCTCTCGTAAGTTGAAAGTGCATGAGCGGAATTATCCGGTCCACGACTTGGAATTGGCGGTCTTGATCTTCGCTCTAAATTTGTGCCGACACGACTTATATGGTGTGAAGATTGACATCTTTACATACCATAAGAGCCTTAAATATCTGTTAACACAGAAGGAGCTCAATATGCGACAATGAAGGTGGATGGAGTTCCTGGGGGACTACACTTTTGATATACATTATACTCCCAGAAAGGGGAATTTCGTCGAAGATGCATTGAGCAGGAGGACTTATGCACAGGCCAACTGGATTCAGATGTATGATCCACGCTGATCAGGGACTTGGAAGCCTTGGAGATCTCCTGTGTGGAGAATAGTTCTAGTGCGAGTGCGTGCTTAAACTGGACGGAAGTGCAATAATACCTCGCATATAGAATACGACAAGCCCTGGAGCTTGATTCGAGCATGCAACGCTATTTGGCAGAGTCTGGGAATGGCACTACTGCAGAGTTTATGCTGGATGACGGTCTGATGTGGAAAGACGGTCGGTTGTGCGTCCCAAATGTGGGTAAGTTGCGGGAGGAATTGATGTACGAGGCACACTTTACCAAATACTCAATTCACCCAGGGAGTACAAAAATGTACCAAGACATGAAAAAGCTGTTTTGGTGGCCAGGATTGAAGAAAGACATCGCCTTGTACGTGGCAAAATGCAAAACTTGCGCACTAGTGAAGGCAGAATGTCAGAAACCTGGTGGTTTCCGGAAGTCGTTACCTATACCGGAATGGAAATTTGATGACATTTCGATGGATTTCGTGCACGGTTTGTCGAAATCGCAGAGTGGGAATGATGTCATATGGGTGATGGTGGATCGCTTGACGAAGGTAGCCCACTTTATTCCAAACCAGAAGGACGATTCAGTTGAAAAGTTGGCAAAACTTTATGTAGATAGCATTGTCCGATTGCACGGTGTGCCCCGTAGCATTGTCAGTGACCGAGATGGGCGCTTTACTTCCAAGGATTGGAGGCTAATCCACCAGTTGTTAGGTACAAAGTTGACGTTTAGCACTGCCTTCCACCCTCAGACGGATGGACAGACTGAACGTACGAACAGAACTTTGGAGGATATGCTCCGAACGTGCGTCCTGGATTTCGGTAAAAAGTGGGAAGATCATCTCTACATGATCGAATTCGCTTATCATAACAGCTATCATGCAAGTATAAAGATGGCACCCTTCGAGGCCCTCTATGGTAGAGCTTGCCGCACTCCCTTATCTTGGGCGGAGACAGGTGAAACGAAGCTGTTTAAGCGAAAGGAAGTCGAAGAGGCAAATGCGGCGATTCAAACAATCCGGGATAGATTGTTGATTGCACAAGATCGGCAGGCAAAGTACTACAATGCCAAGCACAGAAACGTCAAGTTCGCCGTGGGCGACTGGGTTTATCTAAAGATCAAACCTTTCAAGGGTGTGTCCAGGATTCGACGGTTGAAAAAGCTGAGTCCAAGGTACCTTGGACCGTTTGAGATAGTGGAACGTGTTGGCGAAGCTTCCTATCGACTCGCTCTTTCGACAGAGTTCAGTGGTCTGCACGATGTGTTCCACATATCGGTATTAAGGAAAGCTGTACCAGAGCCTAGCCAAGTGCTTGTAACTAGTCAGGTGTCGGTCGATGATGGGCTGAAGATGCTGTTCACGCCTATTTGCATCGAAGACACTGATATCAAGCAACTGCAGAATAAATTGATCAAGATGGTCAAAGTCCGCTGGAACAACTGCGGTCGTGAGGAGCTTTCATGGGAGCGCGAGCAAACTATGCATGAGGAGTTCCCTGAGCTGTTCCATTGAGGTACAAATCGTATTTTGTATTTTTTTTTAGTATTGGCACTATTAGAATTTCGGGACGAAATTCTTTTAAGGGGGGGGGGGGGGGAGAATTGTAAGACCCCAAATTTCATGTGCATTCAAATATACAAAAAAATGAAAAGAGTTGAAGTCAGGGAGCTAGTGCCAGGCGCTAGCGCCAGCGCCGGCGGTAGTGTCTCCAAGCGGTACCGACTCAGGGCTAGCACCAGCGCTAGTAGCTAGCGCCGGCGGGTAGCGAGAAAATCTTAAATCCCCCCAAAATCCGACTCTTCAGCTCATTTGCTCTGATAACTTTGGAAGATCTGAGGGCAGAGGGTTGGGAGCAAGGAAGGAGATCCGTTGGAGTTGCGTTTTCATCGTGCCAGGAGGGAGATAGCATCTGCGTGCTTGTGCCACCACAGATTCCAGCTAATCCAATCCCCTCTCAATTCAATGGCGCCAAAATGACCAGCGAGGGTAACGAATCTCCTCCCTAATCCTTGGACATGTACGTCCCTTTATTTGCATGCGTTTTGGAAGACTTATACTAATTAGTAGATCGGATCTTCCGGTGGGATGAAGTTATTCCCGCACAATTTGCATATAGAGTCCGGAACGGTAATACGGGCATAGGCATGCTGTGTGAAGCCCATCTGGATAGGTCGAGCCGGATTGGTGATATTTATTGCGTGGAAAAGAATCCATGTAGCTGTTGTGATTCGGGTTTTCTGTATTGGTTTGTACAGCAAAAGGACCTGGAGGTGTTTCCCAGGCAATACCCGAAATTTAGTAGCAAATCTGAGTTCTGTTACTAGCGCCGGGCGTTAGCGATAGCTCCGGCGGTAGCTCCAGGTGAGCTACTAGTGTTGTTCTCTGGGGGTGTTTTCCCAGAGGTAGCAATATTGACTTCTGTTACCACTGCCGGGCAGAACTAGGTTCTGTTGCTAGCGCCACGCACTAGCGTTAGCGTCGGCGCTAGCGCCCAGCATACAGACTGTGTGTTTTCGTGCTACCTAAAGTCCTGTAGACTGGATACGTAGCAGAAAAAGCTGTGGAACTTGCAAAACCCAGCTTTAAGAGATGGGTATTGGGTGAAGCTTACCCGTATCGTGTACACTACGATGATTGAGCATGGGTCTAGCTAAACCGAACCCCCTATAGTGGTGGTGAAGAGGTCGCCCCTCGTTGCACCGGGCTATAGAAGAGTGTCGTAACTTCGTGTGTACGGGCTAGCTCAATTTGCTTGTCTAAGTTGAAATAATACTTAGCGTGAGGGCGTAACTCAGGGAGTATGCCAAAGTGTGCCTTGAGAGCACAAAGCGGGTGGCTTGGTATGCCTCCGTTGGTGTTGTTTGCGGCTATATATATATATATGCTGCTGACTCTTACTTGTAGGGAAGGAGCACCGCCGCCCCGAGTTTGGGGTGGGGTCGTTATAAATCTTGGTCAGCTAAAGCTGACTTGTTACTTGTTTTCCCACCACTTGGTGGATTTGCTTATACAGGTCCCGGTGAGACTAGCGGGAGATAGTTGGTTGAAGCCCCTACTGTTGTGCCGTGCTGGCCCTTGAAGGCCGTAGCTTTTGTTTACCTTTTGTTCATGTGTGGCCGGCCTGCGTGCCGATGTCTGGAAGCCACCTTTATGATGTAAACAAAAATGTACATAACTGTTTATGTATTTCCTTCCTATTAGAGATGTCGACATGTTATAACTGGTTTTAAGTAAATGAAACATATGCTTCCGTTATGCGACTCTGTGCTGAGATAGTTATCTTTTATAACTGTTTAAATGCTAATTTTAGTAACGCGCTCTTCTGTTCATTTCATATGGCGTGGGGTCCCGGCCGGACCTACTGTTATATGCTATGTAACAGGGAGGGTGTTACACAAGCACTTCTACAGCTCAGAGCTCAAAGATATCCTACAGAAGATGATTTTACAGACTTTGACTCTTAAAGATTGAGCTTTGAATAGCTTGAGTATTATTAGGCCTTTTTGAATGGAAAGCCTTCTTTAGTGGTGATTAAAATTCCGCTTGCACGAAATAAAATTCAAACTAGCAATCAGAGAAGGCAAGTATACCGATCAAACTGTAGTATAGGAACACAAGTGTCGTATTAAAATCCGAGAACCGTTGATTACTTATACTCAAACAAATTACTATTATTTTATCTTAATAATTTTTTGGAAGGTTTTGTTTGCTAAGTTGAAATAAAAGTTGGGTAAAAGTACGGCTAAACGATGATTAAGAAATAGCACTCGATCTTGACTTACTTCGGCTTAAGTTGATCAAAATTCAAAAGCAAACTTAAAACTTAATAAAGTAAGGGTAGCTTGACCGTGGGGGTTCCTATACTTTGAACATGATTCTCTCGAAGATATGCCCAACTGAGTTTAGGAAAATCCGACCGAACTCTCATCCCGTATTCGAATACCTAAAACTCGCTTTAAGTGGTGAACCCCGCTATTGGGTTTGACTCCAATCCAGGAGATTTACATCATTATCTCTCGAGAAATGTGTGTAACTCTCTTTACTCTTAAGTGCTCACTTCAGACTATCGGCCTCTCGGCTAGCCAAGAATGAAAGCAAAGGTGTGGACTATACATCGATAATATAGCTCCACTTAATTTTAATTAAGAGTAAATCTAAGGCCCAAAACTTTAGAAAGTGAAAGAAGACTAAAGGATCATAACTTGATCAACTCATCCTCAGATCATCAAGATCGAGTACTATGAGGATTTAGTTACTCATGGTGGAGGGGTAGGAGAGAGAAATGATGAAGATTTTAAGAGAACAAAAACATGCAATTTTTATTAAACAAAAGTTCAACTGAGATTGCATTTGCATGGAAAGCCTACTAAGCATTAGTAATACACTATGAAAGGAAATTACAAAGGCATTACAACATTCATATGAAAACTAGAAAAGGAAATGCATTGAAATAAGAGAGAGAGAGAGAAGAAGAATACAAAATAACATGAAAATCACTGATAATAGAGTAGTAGCACCAGTTCTCTCTGCCAAAAAACTGAATGGGGAAAGCTTGGAGGTCATTTCAATTTATAGAAATTTTTCTGCCTCGGTCACGCCCTCAGTCATGCCCATGACTAGGGGCGTGACATTGTTTAATCAATTCTACGGCTTGGATCAGGTTCGGCGCATGATTCTGACGCGATTTGATGGGTCACGCCCTAGGTCACGCCCGTGACTGAGGGCGTGACCATTTCGGTGGTTAGTCAGGTCATGGGCGCTGGCGGCGATCATGGGCTCTGGCGGCTGGCTGACATGGCAGTCATGGGCGTGACTTGAAGCACGCCCATGTAATAGTGGCGTGACCAATTCGGTGGTCAGCTGGTCGAATCTGAGATGTTCACGGGTTGGTCACGGGCGTGACTTGCGTGTCACGGGCGTGACTTGCGTATCACGGGCGTGACTTGTGTGTCACGGTTGTGTACTTTGGGCGTGTCTGACCAGATCTTCTGAATTATGGTGGCAGCAGCTCAACTGGAAACAGCAACTTACACGCCCTAGGTCACGGGCGTGGAAATTTTGCATTTTTGACCTGAAAATTCAGAAAACTTAAGTTAGCACTAAAAATAGGAAAATGAACCAAAATTGCATTTAGGTAAACAACAATAAGCAAAAAGTATGAGTAAATAACCTAAAAATAACCTAATTAAACTAACTAGATTTAGCATTATCAAATTCCCCCAAGCTTACACTTTGCTTGTCCCCAAGCTAAGAAATATGCTTAGCAAATAAAACAAAATGACTAATCAAAAAGATTTAATTATTCTAAACACGAGTACCTTGCTAACTTCCAAGTAGGGAGAATAGTGAAAAGGAAACCTAAAATAAGTACTTTATTTAAGCTTAATTTTTATACCCTTTACTAACAAAAATTAATCATCCAAAATTTTAACTAAAAAGTTTTAAAATAAAATTGAGCAAAGTAACAAGTGAGATTGTGCATTGAATTGTTACTAAACCCTAAGAGACAAATTATAATTATATCATTCTAAGAACAGTGATCTAAATTCATACCTAAGACTTAACTATTCTACTTTTCTTCTTTACTTAGTTAAAGCAAATTTAGGAGCATGAATCAAAAGGACTTTATTAGGACCGAAATGTTTGGTTTAGGCATATGATTTGGAATGGAAATCGAAGATAAAAGTGATTGCTATAATCACACTAAACCATAAACATGAGTTTTATAAAATTTTCGATATGAATGATTAGAGGCAATCCTTCATTATAAGCATATAGCATATTTTCTTTCTTTCTCTTTCATAGCCATTATTTATTTATTTTTTTATTTTGAAATTTTGGCAAAGATAACTAATACAAATATGCTTAAAATATTTTCTTTTTGAGCAAATTCTTTTCTTTGAAGCTCTCCATGCAATAAACCAATCACACTCTTTTAGAAATTTAAATAAAACTCAAAGTGTTAGTGTGATTCAAATAGGTTTGGAAATTTTGGCTTTGGTGAAAAATTTGATAAGTGGAGGTGACAATAAAACATGGGAAAAGGCTCAAAAGAGGCTAACAAAGGGTTTCTTTTTAAGGGTTGGCATGAAGGCTCAAACTTAAAAAAAATGGCCTAAATCATTTTCATTGCTCTCTAAATTTATTTAAAGCATGAGTTTTGAAGGATTTCAAAAAGTAAGCCCTAGATATTAAATAATGACTAATGAACTTATCCTGAAAATAAGAATAATAAGCGTCTAGGATTATTCACATTTACTACACAAATCAAAAGTTAACCTTGCAAAATATATCTAAAAATGAAGAGGAAAATAGTGGATGAAGAATTTTTACGAAAGTAAAGAAGATAAAAGAGAAAACGATAAGGAAAGTACAAGATTTCAGAAAAAACTTTTCACATTAACATGCTACCTAGAATTAGAACACTACATGAGTCAAAAATTTACTTGTGAAACATAATTAAAAAGTAGGATTAGAAATTTTGAAATTAACTAAGGCTATATAAAATATTTTGGGAAAAACAAAACATAAAGCAAGGGGTACTATTGATTTTACCAAAATCTAATTTAGACTACTAAAACAAAAGAAAAGAAAAGAAGACATTCTCCCCCAAGCTTACGATAGACATTGTCCTCAATGGAAAAGGAGAGTGAAGGAAGGGGTAACTAAGAAAAGAAATTAAAACTGAAAAACTGAAACAGGCACTTCCCTGGATTTATGGGCTTGAAAGGATGTGTGATGCCGCTCCCCCTTGTTGGAGCTTTGAATCTTCATGAAATATCATCTTGAATTTTTCTTGAAACCAGCAATGTTGAAGCAGGCGATCGCTGATGTTGAGAGTATCGGAGCCGCCCAGGGCCAAAGAAAAATTAAAACAACAAATTTTAAAAACCTTGGGTTGCCTCCCAAGAGCGCCCTCTGTTTAATGTCGTTTGAGCTCGACTAAAAGAATATAGTTCAAAAGTTAATCCAAATTATTACAGTCCAGACAAAAGAAGTTTTTCACTGTCCATGTCAACATTGTCACCAGAAAAATAAAGTTTTAGACGTTGCCCATTAACCTTGAAATCACCCTTATCTAGGTGTGATATCCAAACAGTTACATACGGATAAGCTTCCTTTACATTAAAAGGACCTGACCATCTAGATTTTAACTTTCCAGGAAATAAACGTAGACGAGAATTATAAAGTAATACTTGGTCGCCTGGTTTAAATGTTTTCGGGTGCCTTAAATTTTTATCGTGAAAGCATTTCGTTCGTTCCTTATATAATTTATTATTTTCATACGCATTGGAGCGCCACTCATCGAGTTCGTTGAGTTGGAATTTTCGAAGATTGGCGGTGGAGTGGGGATCAAAATTTAAAAATTTAAGGGCCCAGAAAGCACGATGTTCTAATTCGACCTGTAAATGGCATGATTTCCCATATACTAACCAATACGGTGTACAACCGATGGCGGTCTTGTACGCTGTTCGATAAGCCCATAGAGCATCGTCTAATTTATGTGACCAGTCCTTACGTGAGGTGGAAACAGTTTTTTCTAAAATACGTTTGATTTCTCTATTCACTACCTCGACCTGGCCGTTAGTTTGGGGGTGGTATGCAGTTGAAAGCTTATGTGTAACGCCATATTTTAAAAGTGTTTTTGCAAATTGTGCGTTACAAAAGTGCGAACCCCTATTGCTAACGATGGCCCTAGGAGTACCGAATCGAGAAAATAATTTTTTTAAGAAAATAATAGCGACTCGGGAGTCATTGGTAGGAAGAGCTTGGGCCTCTGCCCATCGAGACACGTAGTCTACCGCAACTAAAATGTATTTATTACCATGGCTAGAAGGAAGAGGACCTACAAAATCAATTCCCCAAAGGTCAGAAACTTCGCACTCGAGGAAATAATTTTGCAACATTTCATTTTTATTTGAGATATTTCCGGCCCGTTGGCAGCTATCGCACCGTCTCACAAAAGATTGGGCATCTTTAAAAAGGCTAGGCCAATAAAAGCCTGCACTTAGCACTTTGTGAGCGCTCCGATTTGCTTGATAGTGCCCACCAGTCGGTCCTTCGTGTAAGTGTTTGAAAATATTTTGTCCTTCTTCGAAATAAACACATCTCCTTACTACTTGGTCTGCACAAACTCGAAACAGATACGGGTCCTCCCAAAAATAATTCTTCAGGTCAGAAAAGAATTTCTTCTTTTGCTGATAGGAAAATTCTTTTGGGAGGACTCGAGCTACTAAGTAGTTGGCGAAGTTTGCAAACCAAGGAGAAGGAGTAGTGTTGATTGATAATAACTTCTCGTCGGGAAAATAATCATTAAAAGTTTGTTCATTTAAATCTTCAATAAACGGGTTATCTAATCGTGAAAGATGGCCCACGGCCAAATTTTCAGCCCCTTTTTTATCTCAGATTTCCAAGTGGAACTCCTAGAGGAGTAAGACCCAGCGAAGTAAGCGTGGTTTGGCATCCGGTTTAGAAAGTAAATATTTGAGGGCCGAGTGGTCAGTAAAAACAATAATTTTTGAAAGCGTAATATAAGGTCGAAATTTGTCGAACGCAAAAATAACTGCTAATAATTCTTTCTCCGTTGTGGTATAGTTCTCTTGCGCAGATGTAAGTGTTTTACTTGCGTAGAAAATAGGGTGGAAGTTTTTAGATATACGTTGTCCTAAAACGGCTCCCACCACAAAGCTACTTGCATCGCACATGATTTCGAATGGAAGGTCCCAGATTGGAGCTATCATAATTGGCGCATTTATTAGCTTATTTTTGATTAATTAAAAAGCAGATAAGCAGGTATCATCAAAAAAAATTGAGTGTCTTTTTCTAAAAGATGAGTGAGGGGTTTGGTAATTTTCGAAAAATCTTTTATAAATCGCCGGTAAAAACTGGCATGTCCTAGAAAGCTTCTTATGGCCTTAACGTTGGTTGGCGGTGGCAGTTTTTCGATCACTTCTATTTTTGCTTCATCGACCTCAATTCCTCTTGCTGATATCTTATGACCTAAAACCAATCCCTCCCGTACCATGAAATGGCATTTTTCCCAGTTCAGGGCGAGATTGGTCTCCTCACACCGTTCTAACACTTTTTCTAAATTTTCTAAACAAAAATCGAAGGAATCACCAAACACGGAAAAGTCGTCCATAAATACCTCCATAATACTTTCTACGTACTTGTCGAAAATGGCCAACATACACCGTTGAAATGTTGTCGGCGCATTACATAAGCCAAACGACATTCTTCGATAGGCGAAGGTGCCGAAAGGACAAGTAAACATCGTTTTCTCCTGGTCCTCGGGCGAGATGGGAATTTTGAAGTAGCCCGAGACCATCGAGAAAACAATAAAAGCTATGGCCGGATAATCGTTCTAAGATTTGATCGATGAATGGCAAGGGGAAATGGTCCTTGTGGGTGGCGTCGTTCAATTTGCGATAATCAATACACATACGCCACCCAGTCACCGTCCGTGTTGGGATTAAGTCATTATTGTCATTTAACACTACCGTGATCCCTCCCTTTTTAGGAACTACTTGAACGGGGCTTACCCATTTGCTATCTGAAATTGGATAGATAATTCCTGCATCTAATAATTTTACGACCTCACCCTTTACTACTTCTTTCATGTTTGGGTTTAATCGGCGTTGAGGTTGAATAGAATTATGTGAATTATCTTCCATTAGAATTTTGTGCATGCAGAAAGATGGACTTATGCCCTTAATATCAGAAATCTGCCAAGCAATTGCTTGGCGGTGCTTTTGTAAAACTTTTAGCAATTTGGCATTTTCAGATCCACTTAAATGGGCCGACACTATTACTGGTAACTTAGAGTCTTTTTCTAAAAAGTCATATTTTAAATGATTGGGTAGGTCTTTAAGTTCTAATGTGGGAGGTTCCTCGTATGAAGATTTGAAAGACTTTTCTTTTTCAAATGTAATTTCTTCAAAATTTTTTGATTTAATTTGAAAATTTGAGGGGGCGGGAGCAATGGCCATTTTCATTTCTTGTAATATTTCAGTGGAGGTGTTTGAAGATGAACAAAAAGAAGAAGAACCATTTTCAGAAATACAAAAAGAAGGGTCTTCACTTAACACATCTAAGAAAAAACACGAATCGTCATTTTCTAGGGTATTTTTCATAGAGGGTGTTATGGAGAAGGTTACTTAATCATCTCCAACTCGGAGGAATAGCTTACCATTACTCACATCAATGATAGCACGGGAGGTGGCAAGGAAGGGGCGGCCAAGGATTAGGGGAACCTCGACATCCTCTTCAATGTCCAAAATGACAAAATCCACCGGGAAGATGAATTTGTCTACATTTACGAGCACGTCCTCCACAATTCCCAGCGGATATTTTATCATCCTATCTGCTAGTTGTATACTCATACGTGTGGGGCTAAGGGTGCCCACTCCTAACTTCTTAAACAAGGAGAATGGCATCAAGTTGATGCTCGCACCTAAGTCGGCCAACGCGTTCTTTATAAATAGATCACCAAAGAGGCACGGGATAGAAAACTACCCGGATCGTTAGCCTTTTTCGGTAATTTATTTGTTAGGATGGCGGAACACTCAGCATTTATTGTTACGTGCGATAGATTTTCTAGCTTTTTCTTATTAGTTAGAAGATCCTTCAGGTACTTAGCGTACTTGGGCATTTGTGATATCGCTTCATGGAAGGGAAAATTGATGTGTATTTGCTTAAATATTTCCCGAAAGCGATGATATTGATCATCTAATTTTTCCTTGTTGAGTTGAGAAGGATAAGGCAGGGCGGGGTTGTTTTTGAAAATATGAGGTGGAGTGATAAAATCTGTTTGAGTGAGTGGTGTTTTTAAAATAGGGGCGGATCTAGCCTCGGGCTCTTCACTTACCGGACTGGATACTTGCTTCCCACTCTGAAGAGTTACAGCTTTCGCTTGCTCTCTCGGGTTGGGCTCGGTATTAGCGGGAAGAGTCCCGGGCGGTCGCTCGGATATTATTTTGGCGAGCTGCCCGATTTGGTTTTCTAGATTTTTAACGGATCCGGCTAAGTTCCGGACGGTTGCTTCGTTCGTACTTATATATTTTGAAAACATCTCCTCCAAAGATGGAGGTTTTTGAAAGTTAACAGGGGGTGGAGGTGGTGTAAATTCATTTTGTAGAGGCGGGCGAGTTGTGTTTGCAGGATTACTCCAAGAAAAGTTCGGGTGATTACGCAGAGCAGGATTATAATTATTCGGTAATTGAAAACCAGGTGCATGAAAATTAGAAGCAGAATAATTATTATAAGCATTTCTATTGCCTACGTAATCAGCTTGTTCGGAGGTGGCTTTTGCGAATTCCCAAACCTGAGGTGCGAAAGGAGCATTCATTTTAGATATCTTTTTGCTAAGCATTTCCACTTGTAGTGCCAGCTGGGAGACGTTATCCACTTCGTACATACCTGCAGGTTTGTTTGGGAGGGATCTTGGCACATTCCACTAAAATGTGTTCATGGCCATATCCTCAAATAGCTCAAGAGCGGCTTCCGGGGTTTTGTTATTTAAGGTACCACCGGAAGCGGCGTCTATCATTTGCTTAGTATGTTGATTTAGCCCGTTATAAAACGTCTGCACTTGTAACCATACAGGCAGAGCGTGATGAGGGCAACGTCTTAAGAATTCTTTATACCTTTCCCAGGTATCATATAGCGTTTCAGAATCTATTTGGCAAAAAGAAGAAATATCATTTCTAAGCATAGCAGTTTTCGCAGGTGGAAAATACTTAGTTAGAAATTTTTCAGTTAACTGGGCCCAAGTGGTGATAGAACCTCTAGGTAGAGTCGACAACCACTGCTTAGCCTTTGTTCTTAAAGAAAATGGGAAGAGTCTTAGCCTAATTGCATCATCCGTAACACCATTTATTTTGAAGGTGTCACAGATTTCAAGGAAGCTAGCAATATGTGCGTTCGGATATTCATCTTGTAATCCGTCGTACTGCACGTATTGCTGCACCATGTGAATTATGCTGGGCTTTAGTTCGAAATTATTATTAGCTATGGAAGGGCGGACTATACTAGTTTCCGTCCCTTCCAGGTTAGGCCTAGCATAATGGGACATAGTCCATTCAGGGGCTGCAACCATGTTGGGGACTTCATTTTGGTTAGGTTCGCCCATGTTAACAACCGACTCTGAATCCTCAGCCAGTTCTTGGAATGTAGGATCTTGAACTTGCGATTTTCTCTGAAGAGTATGCTCAAGTTCTTGGTCCAAGTCTACAAGTTCTGACGGATTCGCTCGGGTCATAAACTAGAAAGAGAGAAGGGAAAATAAGATTGAGAAATTCGAAAAAGAAAAGGTCTCTCTTTTTTTTGAATTAATTTTTTTTTTCAAGAAAGAGGAGAGAAAAAGAGGTGATAAAAGTAATAGATTCGTTCTTTCAAAATATCAACAAAATGCGAGTCCCCGGCAACGGCGCCAAAAACTTGGTGATTAAAATTCCGCTTGCATGAAATTAAATCCGAACTAGCAATCCGAGAAGGCAAGTACACCTATCGAACTGTAGTATAGGAACACAAGTGTCGTATTAAAATCCGAGAACCGTTGATTACTTATACTCAAACAAATTACTATTTTTTTATCTTAATAATTTTTTGGAAGGTTTTGTTTGCTAAGTTGAAATAAAAGCTGGGTAAAAGTACGGCTAAACGATGATTAAGAAATAGCACTCGATCTTGACTTACTTCGGCTTAAGTTGATCAAAATTCAAAAACAAACTTAAAACTTAATAAAGTAAGGGTAGATTGAACATGGGGGTTCCTATAGTTTGAACATGATTCTCTCGAAGATATGCCCAACTGAGTTTAGGAAAATCCGACCGAACTCTCGTCCCGTATTCGAATACCTAAAACTCGCTTTAAGTGGTGAACCCCGCTATTGGGTTTGACTCCAATCCATGAGATTTACGTCATTCTCTCTCGAGAAATGTGTGTAACTCTCTTTACTCTTAAGTGCTCACTTCAGACTATCGGCCTCTTGGCTAGCCAAGAATGAAAGCAAAGGTGTGGACTATACATCGATAATATAGATCCACTTAATTTTAATTAAGAGTAAATCTAAGGCCCAAAACTTTAGAAAGTGAAAGAAGACTAAAGGATCATAACTTGATCAACTCATCCTCAGATCATCAAGATCGAGTACTATGAGGATTTAGTTACTCATGGTGGAGGGGTAGGAGAGAGAAATGATGAAGATTTTAAGAGAACAAAAACATGCAATTTTTATTAAACAAAAGTTCAACTGAGATTGCATTTGCATGGAAAGCCTACTAAGCATTAATAATACACTATGAAAGGAAATTACAAAGGCATTACAACATTAATATGAAAACTAGAAAAGGAAATGCAATGAAATAAGAGAGAGAGAGAAGAAGACTACAAAATAACATGAAAATCACTGAAAATAGAGTAGTAGCACCAGTTCTCTCTGCCAAAAAAACTGAATGGGTAAAGCTTGGAGGTCATTTCAATTTATAGAAATTTTTCTGCCTCGGTCACGCCCTCAGTCACGCACGTGACTAGGGGCGTGACATTGTTTAATCAATTCTGCGGCTTGGATCAGGTTCGGCACACGATTCTGATGCGATTTGATGGGTCACGCCCTAGGTCACGCCCGTGACTGAGGGCGTGACCATTTCGGTGGTTAGTCCGGTCATGGGCGCTGGCGGCGATTATGGGCGCTGGCGGCTGGCTGACGTGGCAGTCAGGGGCGTGACTGGAAGCACGCCCCTGTAATAGTGGCGTGACCAATTCGGTGGTCAGCTGGTCGAATCTGAGCTGTTCACTGGCTGGTCACGGGCTTAACTTGCGTGTCACGGGCGTGACTTGTGTGTCACGGCCGTGTACTTTGGGCGTGTCTGACCAGATCTTCTAAATTATGGTTGCAGCAGCTCAACTGGAAACAGCAACTTACACGCCCTAGGTCATGGGCGTGACCTAGGGCGTGACTTAGGAAATTTTGCATTTTGACCTGAAAATTCAGAAAACTTAAGTTAGCACTAAAAATAGGAAAATGAACCAAAATTGCATTTAGGTAAACAACAATAAGCAAAAAGTAAGAGTAAATAACCTAAAAATAACCTAATTAAACTAACTAGATTTAGCATTATCATTTAGCAACATCACAAGATCTTTAATAAAATGAACATTCAGATCTGGATAGTGCTGAGCCTTCTTGAATGAAGAAGTCTTCTTTCTCTCAAGAATGAGAGCTTTCTTGTGGAAGCATTTCTTCTTCTTCTTCTTCTTTCATTCTTCAAAAAGGCTTTTTCTTTTTACTGTTCTATTGCAATTTTGCCGTCAAGCCTTTCGAAGAATACTAGGGCATGAAATTTCCCAAGTCGTTAGGGTTTGATGACCCTCTCTTCTGCTTTTGTATATCTGACCCATCGAACAGTCTAAACCTTAAATTATTAATGTCATAGAACTTTAGAGAAGTGGTTGATTGGACATCTGGCTTTGTCGTCTCTGTTATTTTGAATTTCTGCCTTCTGAGCTTAAGAGGACAATATCATCATGTGAAGGGAGTTGACACGACGATAAAGAGCGTAACAAGCTTTCTTGAGTCTTCACAACGATATCATTGCGTGATACTTATTGTCACCATGATATTTGACAAAGCTAGCCCTTCTTGATTCTTCACAATGATATCATCGTGTGATACTTGTTGTCACGGTGATATTTGACTTAGCTTGCCCTTCTTAATTCTTTACAACGATATCGTCGTGTGATACTTGTTGTAATGAAGATATATTACTTTGTCATCCTTTCTTGAATCGTCACAACGATATCGTCGTGTGATACTTGTTGTCATGATGATATATAACTTCGTTGTTTCTTCTTGTTCTCACAATGATATCGTCATGTGTACCTTGTTAACACAACGATATCGTCATGTTCTTCTTATTGTCACGACGATTCTTGATTTAGTTGTTTCTTCTTTATTGGAAAAAACCCCTTCGATTTAACATAAAAAATTATCTAAAGTGATTTTATCTGTTAGGATTTAATTACCCACAGTATGGAGAGGGTAATTGATGAGTATGATTTATACTTATTTTAATTATATAATTTTGTATAATTTTAATATAAATTTATAAATTTTATTTCTATTTTACTTAATAACTCATATATTTTAATTTTATCTCACTAATTTATATTTTATATATTTTTGTAGGATTAATGTCGCGACCGCGCTCATGGTGTTGAAAAATGAAGTATTCACTGAAGTTGCTGCATTGGTCGCACTCGTTCGAGTCGCACTCGTCCAAATAATTTCATGTCGTCTTAACGACCGCTTCGCCGCGCCATCTTCGCCAACTCGCGCAAGCTGTCATACATATCTACATATTTATATACATATGTATATGTTTATATATATATATATGTATATATGTTTATTTATATATATATATATGATTATATATATACATTTATTTATATATATATAGATTATATATATATATGTTTATATATTATATATATGTATACGTTCATATATATATATATATTAGAAGATAGCCACCGGTCCTCCACCATGCTCCGGCCACCACCACCTCAAATCTCTACCCGAGCCTCCTCCCTATGCGCCTCCTCTACGATGCATCATCCCCACCATCTCCATGCAATGCTCCGGCAACCACCTCTGCATGAAGCCAAAACCACCGCCAATAACCATGCAGCAGCTCCTCCGGCAACCACCCTGCAGCTACCATCCAGTCGAACTCCTCCACGTCAGCAAACCTTGCAGCAGCACCTCCTCCGCCCAAGCTCCACCGGCTCTCCATCCATGCTCTAGAGAAATGCCTCCAGAAATCCTGCCGCCACCTCAAATCACGCTGCTTCCATTTAACCTCCAACTAAGCCACTTATTTTCTCCATTTAATTAGCCATGGGCCCCACCCCTCTATTTATTTCCCTTCTTCAATTTCTTAGGCCGGCAGTTTCAGTTCCCATCTATAAATATGACTCATTGGTAAAGGGGAAGGGGCAGATTAGTTTTGAAAAAGAATTTCTTACTCCGGAAGCTCGTTGAGAGTTTGTTCCGAGAGAAAAAGTAGGATTTAGCTTTTATTCATTTTTCATTGCTTGTAACCTCGTGTTGTTATTTGTTTTTGTATTTTTACATTTTTTGTAACCTCTCTTTCTACTAGCAATAAAATATTATTTTGATTATTTCTATTTCAATTTTTGTCACAATCTGTTCATCGTCACTTTCTTCCTATTTCATCATGCCGTTTAATAATGATTTCCCCTCTCTACATGAGTAGCTAATTTTTTATAGTGTCCGATCGCGATGATCCGAGGATGAGATAAGTTTTGTTATGTTTTTTTAGATTTGTTTTTCTTTAAATGTTGAACGCGTACGATTTACCCTTTGATCTAAAAAGTTATTATGAGGCTATATCATCAATATATGTAGTCCTCATATTGTTTTCGTTCTTTAGTTAGCCGAGAGAATTGTAAGTTGGTAAAAGGAGTAGAACGCAACCCTCGAGAGAGGATGACGTAACTCTTCCGGATTGAAGTAAAATTCAATAGCGGGATTCACCTCGTTAAAGTGAGTTTTAGGGGTTTCGATTAGAACGAGAGTTCAGTCGATCAACCTAATCTCAGGTTGGCGTATTCCTCGAGAGAGGTGCGTTCATAAATCGGGAATCTCCACGGTTAAAGCCTCTTCAACAAGAGAATTGCATTCCATTCTCATTTTAATATTCTCTATTTCCGAGGTGATTCAAAGATCGGGTACTAGCTTTTTAACCATCAGATTAATTTATTCAGTATTTCTAGTTTTTACTTTTCGCAAACCAACCCAAAGTATTATTGATAGAATAATAAACATTCACTCGAAGTAGAAGTACTTAACATGACCCGAGTCTAATACGACCTTGATCTTGCGAGATCCTATACTTCACTCGATACGGTACACTTGCCGTTATCGTTTGTAGTTATAATTTTGCACGCCAAGTATTTTTATAACTGCAACTCATTTTTATGCATCAGTAATATGGTCAATAGATGTCTTAGGATATCTCTTTCAACTTAGGGTGACAAGAAAAGCTCAAGACAAGCAGTATTTGGGTCAAGTTAACAAATGCGTCGAATAGAAATCGACGCAACATCGAATTGATGTAAACGCTACTTAGACTAGAAGTCCAAGCAACTCAACCTTCTGTCGAAGTAATTCAATTCAACGCTACGTCGAAAGGATATCTACGTAGAGGCCATGGTCATGTCGAAGTACCACTAGAAGTCGACACAGCTTTGACTTCAACTCAACGCAGAATAAAGAATCTGTCGAAGCCATCTGAAGTCGACACAACATCGACTACAATTTAACACAGATGATGAAGTTCAGATTCAAGCCCTCAACTCGACGGTTACATCGATAAGGTATCGATGCAACCTCCATAAGCAGACTTCAATCAGAGCAAGAATGAATTCAAAGTTGCTGTTACAAGAACTCGGAGGTGCGTCGATAAGAGAGAAAGAGAACTCGACGCTATGTCGAATATAATCTAAAAAGGAAACCTTTCAACTATCATTTTTAATATCTCTCTCATGGCCCACAGTGCTCAAGAACGTTCTCCAATGGCTTAATTATTCCCTTAAATGGAAAGGAGCATTAAAGAAGATAGAAAAGGTTTTCTTGGAATGGGGTAATATAGTTGGTGGACCGGTCGAGAATTAAAAGAGGTACGGAAGAGCTATTATCCTATGATTTGCCTTTTCAGGACATTCCAGTCGAGGAAAAGAATTCAAACCAAATAGAGGGACAATAAATAAGAAGATTGCAGAGAGAAACATATTGCACTTATTACGTTTTCTCACGGTTGTCACTTAGGGACTACTTCTCCTTCTTCTTCTTCCTCATGGAACCCTAGAAGAATAATATAGAAGATCTTCTCTCTCTCTCAGATCAGAAGAACAAAGGTTGTTTCTCAACACTATTATACAGCCGCCAGATCTCAATAGAAAAACAGATAGGATCTGAAGCATCATAATCCTTGCAAAACATCTCAATCAAAAGTAAGGATTCATTACTCACAGATCCAGAAAACAGAAAACTGAAGCACAAGGCTTCACAGAATTCTGAGAACAGAATTCCCCCTCTTTCCTTCTCTTCCTTCTTCACTTTCTCTTTACCTATAAAAGAGTTTTTAGAATCCCTCTTCCAAAGGATTCAGTGGTCAAGATCTCCATATCAAAAGATCTATGGTTCAAGATCTTCTTATCAAAAGATTTGGTTGGTTCATGATCTCCTTATCAAAAGATCATTGGTTCTAAGAGTCTTCTTATCAAAAGACTCAGGCACAGGTGGTGCATTCCTACCAGGCGGTAGAAGAGACGACTACCCACATTTTGGGGAAACTCTATAAAATCTCTTGTGTTTTTGTTGTGCTTTTCTGTGCTGTCCCAATTCTTTTCTTCAGCATTTTATTTCGTGCACTATATTATTCTGCCTGTGATTTTGTTTGAGCATAACTCCTTATTTTGTTTTATTGTTTACACAGTTAGGATAGATATCAATTCTTTATGTTGGGAATCTTGCCCACTTGATTCCTGATTTGAAGAAGTCATCATGTCAAGAATACTTCACTTTATATTTAATCATATATCTAGCTTATAATCTCAGGAAGTTAAAGAAATGTCGTCGAGAGGAATAGGAGATATCGTCGACAAAGAATGCTTGTCGCTGTAATGATGAGTAAAGCAACCGCTGAGAAGCAAAGTGTTCATCGTCCGCTGACACGAGATAAAAGAAATAGCTGATAATAGCGCGTTCGTCGAACGCAGAGACAAGGCAGATCGTCAAGCTCAGAAGGAAGATCGATGACCGCTGAGATTTGGCATGTTCGTCGAGTGCAGAAGCAAGATCGTTGAACGAAGAATGAAGATCGTCGAACGAAGGATGACAGGTTTGTCGATCACAGAATGCTGTTCATCGAACGCAGAGAAGACGCAGTATCGTCGACTTCACCAAAGTGGTCGTGTCGTCGAGAAAGAACAAACATCGTCGTAAAGAACACATGTCGTCGAGAGAACAATATGATCACGACGACATGATGCAAGAAGGAAGATCGCGACGATATAGTTTGAGATGGCTTGTCATTGTAATGATGCAAATATCTTGATGACAGAATTCAAATCTTACGGACGCGCTGTCAGGATTTAATGCCGCCGCCTGACTGTCTAATCAGCGAGTTCTCTCAAGGAAGGGAGCATCTGACACTTAAGGCGCTTTTTTAGAAGACCGTTGGGGACCTCGCAGTCTTATACAAGAGATAAGAGGTTGACCTAACACGGGAGGAATCGATCGATCAAAATAAAAAGAAGCTTGTTGTGCAAGAAAAAGAACGAGGAAAAGAATCCCGCCGCTCTTCAATAGAACAATATATTCAGCGGAGAAGAAAGAGAACAAGATTCAAGGGTTCTCAAAAGAATAAGTCATCTTCATTGACTGAGAAGTCACCGATCAACATCAGGAAAAAAGTAGAGATTGAAGAAGAACTGTGATGTCAAAGATCTGAATCAGAAGAATCTTCTTCAACTCAAGAAGCCGATCTCCATCAGGATAAGTTGCCAATCACCATCAGACAGAAGAAGAAGTTTTATTTACTGTTATTTCTTATAAGGCTTGCGGGCCAACTTGTCTAGCTTGAGGGCTGGAGAGATGTGAGGCTTGAGGGCCAGGGCAGTGCACTTGCGGCTGCAATCTGTCGAGCTTGCACGCTCGGGGGCAGTAGGGGCTTGTGGGCCTAGGCTGTTGGGACTTGCAGGTCCGTGTGGTAGGGCTTGAGGGCCTGAGTGTCGAGCTTGCGGGCCTGGGGGAAGTAGGGGCTTGCGGGCCTAGGTTGTTGGGACTTGCGGGTCCGTGGTGTAAGGCTTGAGGGCCTGAAGTTTTTCGCGGCATTTGCCGAGCCTAGCACACTGCTAGGTAGGCGCAGAGGGAGAGAGGACTACTCAAGACACCCAGTCTTGAGGAACCTCTATAGATCGTTGTGTCTTTTCTGTGTTTTTCTCTTTACTTTATAGATCCATTAATCAGAAACCAACAACATCATAAAGGGGGAGAAATAAATTTGAAAAACCTATTCACCCCCCCCCCCCCTCTAGGTGATAAAGTAGACACCCAATAAACAACAAGTGGTATCATGTCCAGGTTGTTCAAAGAAAATCTTAACAGCTTGAACAGATCTGTCAGCAGAGCGTCGTTCGCCTTGCGCCTACCGCCATGTCTTTCGTGTGTCTAAGGATCATTAGTATGGAGTCAAGAATAGCCATGTGTTGTAGAGAAAACTACAGCCTATGGAAAATAAGAGCTAGAATATTCATGGAAGCCTTAGATCCAAGAATGTTTCAAATCGTTCAAGAAGGGCCATGTGCCCACAAGTCGCTGCCTAAGATAATGACTGAAGATGAGATCATCTTAGTCAACTTAGACAAGAAGGCCAAGAGCATCATAATAGGTGCAGTTGATACTCCCACCCTCCATCAAATTACTCACTGCACTACAGCCAAGGAAATGTGGGAGTCATTGGCAATCATCATGGAAGGATCACCAGAAGTAAAAAAGCACTATCACAGAGAAGGGGAAGATCAAAACCTTGAGTGATAGTGACTCAAATAATACAGATACAGAGGAAGAGTCTCACTTTGGACTAACTGTCCTATCTGAATCAGAGGAAGAAGTTCAGAATGAAGTCATCTCAGTAGGGTGGCATAAGGGCTCCCCTATCGAACACTGATTCAGATTTTTAAATGAGCCTCTCATAGAGTTATGAAGATCTTATAGAAGATCTCATAAGGAGCGGTGAACTTTTCAAAAAGCAAGCTGATGAAATCTCAGTTCTTCAAGCCAGAAACTTTGATCTCTTGGAAAACACAGAGAAGCTTACTCTGCAGAATGCAGAGTTCTGCCAACTCAAGAAGGATTTCAATGTCAGTTCCAACCTGGACCTAATAAGCAAGTTTGGAAAAACTCTGAAGGCCTTAGAAGATAGCAGGGAGTTGTGCTACTCCCTCACCAAGGAGGCTGTTCTTCTAAAGAAGGATAGAGATCAGGCTGGCCTCCTGAAATCAAGTGTCAGGAATGTGAAGGACAAATTCTCTATCAGAGGAAATCCAGTAACAAGCTCCTCCAAACCAGAGATCTCTCCCCCATTAGTAAATGGTTGATGCTCCACTCCAAGAGGGGAACAAAAATGCTTTAAAGAAAATGGATTAGACCTACTATGTGAGACAAAAGCTAACCTGAGGAAGGTCACTTCTCCCTTCAACAAGGGCATAGGAGAACCGATTCCTGGGTATCATGTGGATGGGACTTCCATAAGGGGAAGAAATATGTCACCTACTACTTCCAAGGTACACCTTAAAAAGGGAGACACAAAGAAATAGGAGCTCAGTAGACACGGGAAGATGAAGGAACCCCTACAAAGGACTGACTTCAAAAGGAGAAGTGTGAACGAGAAGAATCATATTTCTAACCAATACAATTCTGTCTTCTACAGGCACCCCTCCAATTGCCCACAGAGGATTCAGACACCTACCTACAGGAAGAGGGTAAGATACAATAAATTTGAATGTTGGTGTTGTGGCAAGACGGGCCACTTTGCAATTGATTATTGGTACAATCCAACTGCTCCAAGGGTAATAAATGCTAAACTGACAAATAATCTTTCTCACAATCATTATGCATATCTGAGGGCAGTGATATCCAGTATGCCCTTCAATGCTGACAATTTCCTAGGACCCAAATTTGCTTGGGTTCCTAAGGGCTTGTAATCATGCTTTGGAGGTAGTCCAAGTGCCCACCATAAGCAAATCTGGGCCTTGGACAAAGTAACTATTCTGACCCATAGACAGAACAACAAAGTTCATTTGTTAACAAAATTAGTGCAGGTTATTGATGAGTCCTCATCATATACACATATTTGGACTCATCCGGGCCATTTTTCCAATCATTCCACTGCACTTTAGCCCCATTTTAGCTCATAATTATCACTCTCTGCTAGGTGCACATCTTGGCCCGTTTCGGTGTTTTTTTCTTGTTCATCTTTGTTACAAGTTTTCATGTTGTGTTAAGTGCCGCCTTCAGTGGCCAGACTGGTGTCGTATGCTGGAACAGGAGTCGTGCAGGTGTTCCCGGTACAATTCTGTACAGGAACACTGCGCACGATCACTGGCTCCTTCGCGCACGACCACTGGTCGTGCGCCTCTGCTAGTGCGCACTTAACGCCCATTTCATGAGTTCTGTCTGGCTTATCGCACGACCACTTACGACAGTGCGCACGACCACTGGTCGTGCGCCACTGATCGTGCGAACTTTGTAATTTTCTTCCCTTGCAGGCTCCGTCCAGTAAGGCGCACGATCACAGGATTCTAGTGCGCACGACCACTGGTCGTGCGCCAATGACCGTGCGCAGTGTTTATTCCAGCGCCTATAAAATGACCTGCTCGCGAATTAGGTCGGGACCCCGATTTTCTTCCGCCGTTTTCTCGCTCCAGGGCTCCGATTTCGCCCCTCCACCGTCGCCCACCATATGGAGGTGCTTCGGGCTTGTTCTTCACACCAATCTTGAGCCGGAGTTTCCTCTCGGCCTCCTCCGTCATCCGTGTGCTTCAAGAAAGGTTTAGCCGCCATCGCCATCAAGCAAGAGGAAGTTTGCAACCTCTACCGGATCGTGAGACGAAGAAGACGGATTCATTGGAGAGTCGTGACATCTCTCTCTACCCCGGACGTAGTTGCGGACCGAGCTTGGACGCGGATTGACAACCCGGCGATTCCAACCGTGAATCTCCAACGAGCCTTCGGATTCGGTAGATTTCTTGCCTTGTTCTCCTCTTATTGATTGTTGTAATAGTTAGATCTTTTGTATTTTGATGAAGAACACTATAGACCTTGCTATTTAAAGTTATTTCATGTCTATGTGAAATACCCTTTTTGTTTATTTGTGTGCTTGAGGTGCGCCCCATTCCATCCTCCATCCCGTCGTCACGTTCGTGTGACGCACTAGCAATTGCTAGTGGCGTGCTTGTCGAAGAGGTGCTTGCGACCCTCACTCCACTAGCCTACTCGTCCATCCGCCTACCGAAGCGTGGCATCGCGGCCCGTATTCCATCCCGCATAACGAAGCAGTGCGCTCAAGGCCTGCACAGTTCGATTCCACTTGCCTACTCGTCCATCCGCCCTTTCGACGCAGCGCGCTCAAGGCCTGCCTAGTCTCCATCCCGCCAAGCGAAGCATTGCATAGCGGCATTGCATAGGAGTAGTTGTAATATTTTATTTTATTATTCGCAAACCAAATCCCCCATTTCCGCATCCATCCGCTCTGAAGGACTTCAATCTCAAGTCCTTCCTCGATAATAAACTCCACCTTACTGTGTTCCTTTGAGATCGATACTTGGGGATTCATTCCCATTTTATATTACTTAAACGATCGGTACACTGCCGTTTCGTGCCGCAGTCGAGCTACCGCCTATAGCGGTGTGTGAGATTTGCGCCATCAAGTTTTTGGCGCCGTTGCCGAGGAACACAGTCGTGTGAGTTTTCTGGAGAGGGAGAACTTGAGAGAGAAGCCCTTCCATTTGTAAATTGCATTTCTTTGTTTTATTTCTTTTTATTCTATTTTCCTGTTTTAATTAGGTTGCTTTAGTAATTTTTGTTAGGTGTAGTATTTTGCACAATAGCATTTTTATTTTGAATCGTATTATCTTCACACTATGTGGGCACATCTTAATATCCGTTGCCGTTGGTGTGGAGCTACTTCCCACTCTAGTGATGAATGCCCTACGGAGAATAGTAGGCATAATTCTTATAGCCCAGCATATGGAGCACCGACTTCGTCTGGTACTCCATATGGTGCGCGTAAGTATTATGGCTACTCTGCTGAGCCTTTAACGTCATACTTCTTTTCGGCTTCAGCCCCCGCTGTGCCAAAGAAGCCCGCAAGGCAGTGCCGGTTTTGTCGGAGCACTGATCATGTCTTGAAGGACTGTGCCGAGTATCTTCGCCAATTGAACGAGGATGACGAGCCGGATATCCGGATCGTCCCAACTCCTAACTCTGGTGGCACACCTTCAACATCCGGTTATGTGTCTTTGTCACCTTCACATCTTGAAGGGTATGGCATGGATACGGTCACCGGATGTGCGGCTGATCTATGCACCGACATTGCTGAGCCCATTCTCCATGTGCATCCACCACTTCCAGTGGATTCGATTCTTTGTGAGGAATCGGTGCTCGACTTTTATCCGAGCACTACTCCTCCCCCTGTTGTGCATACTATACTCGTCTCCGACGACATTGTTGATGATGTGTCGCAGGATGAGGTGGGTGATCTGAGTGTTGTGCCTTCTCCTATGGAGGAGGACAGCCTTCTAGGTGAAGAGGAGTTTTCCTCAGCACCGGTGGAGGAAGTCCAAATCTCTAGCTTGGCCACTGTTGATCCCACCGAATCTTGTAGCATTGATGACAATGCAAACATTATTTTACTTACCCAACCTGATGGGAGTGAGACCGGGATCACTCCCCTGATTTCTGATTATTTTTGTCCTTCTTCTCTTTTATTTCTTGACCCCCCTTCTTCACCCGAGCCTATGCAGGTTGAATCTTCACAGGTACTTCAGGAGGACTTGGAGCTTTGTGCTCAAGTCAATGATGAGTGTGTCCTTTTATGCGAGGAGGTTGATTCCTCCTCCATTAAGGAAGCCTCATTCGTTGCCTTCTCCTCCTGCGGACCTGATGTGGACGATACCTTGCTGGGCAAGGATAGTTTTGGTGAGATGAGTGAGGACCAGGCCTCCTCCTCTTCTTACTTTCTTTTCCCTCTACCTGTGATGGGCAGGTTTTATTTATATTCGGGTAGAGGCGTGACTGTTCTTTCTCCGTATAAGTACCCGCTACCGACACGGATATTGGGCCAGTTACCTGTCCACTTCTCCTTGCATACTCCCATTAGCTAGATATTATAAAGTTTTGAATAAGTCGTGCTGGGATGACAATAACCCCAGTAGTTATCTTACTTTTCCTGAATTTTTATTTCTTCTAATCATGTTTAGTTAGCTGTAGTTCATTTTAGTTTGTCTTTTTCTTTTGTTTTTGCGGAGCTGGCCCCTGCAGGTATTCTTCTGGTTGGGTGTTGTAGCTTGGTCTAGAGTTAAACGCCAATCTTCTGGTGTGCTCATTTCTGAGCACTGGGTACTCTCTTTCCCTAGCCTTTTCTGATTTTCATGTCATATATTTTGTGGATTGTTCAGTTTAAGTCTGGGGGAGAGTAGTTTTATTTACCCGCTCACGTGCACTATTGCACTGCATACTAGAAGATTTCTTTTAAAATGTTTGTTTAGTTTCATTGCTCACCACAGCACCCACTTGAGCGCGTACTCATTTGTTTGCTTGCTCTGTTGTGAATTTAATTCTTCTGCTTATTTGGGAAAGTCTAGGTGATGGCTTAGGACTATGTAGCAGAGTAAAATGTTGACTCTAGTAGTTCTCCTAGTCGAGTGCTCGGTTGCATAGGAATTTGTAGATTAGACTTCTCTTTATACTTATGGTTTTATATTTTTTCTATTAGTGTAAATGTTGTTTACTCTACTCAAATGGTGACTCCGGTGGAATCAAACGGTAGCATAGGGATGTGTGTAAGCGATCGCTAGACTCGTATTGCGTGAGTCGGGAGAAAGTAGAATCTTTCTCGGTGGCTAGAACTTGCCCCAAGCGATTCTTGAAGCATTGGCATAGGATAGTTCTAGTGCGTGAGAATGACGTAGGCCATTATTTTGGCCCGGTTGAACTTTTTATTTCATGCCTATCATCTACCCTTGCTAGCCCCTTTGTGCCTACCCCTTCCTCTTGATTCAGCCCCACTTTTATCGCACCAAAAGCTTAAAAGCCTAACCTAGTCGCGCACCCAAATCTGAGCTTTAAATTATAGTTATGTTTACATTTTGGGGGGTGTTGATGTTGGGTTTTTCTAGAACCATACATCAAATGTAGGCGCAGCGGAAATAAACAGAAACAACCCAAAAAGGTTTTGGATCGGCCATGAATGTTGAATCAAGAAGTTAACAAAATGCTAGGTATGAAATTACCTTTGCGGGATTGGATCAAATCCAACCTAGATGCTCCACGAGTTGATTCCTGTCGTCGGCTATGCGAGTCCTCACGTAGAATAATATCTACGTCTCTACAGTGATCCACACGAGCCGGGAGAAGAATGACTGCACCTTGAACTTCCACGAACTGCTAGGTTCGCTCCAGGAAGAACACACACGGCGACGATCGCCGGAGAGGAGGTCGGCGGACGCGATTCAGAGACGGCGGAACACTTCCGTCGGCTAGGGTTCGTGAGGCGAGAGCGGAACACTTCCGTCGGCTCAACTTGTCGTTAGTTCTGAGAACCCTAAAACGAAGTCCTATTTATACCCAAAGGATAAATAGCTTCTAGAAGAATCGCTATCCGCAGACCACACAGCAGAATAAGGGCTTCTGTTACAATTCGTCGGAATTCCACGGAAGATCATTCGTCGAGATTTCACGGGACAATCCGACGAATCCGACGAATCAGATCAGACGACAACATTTGCCGAGAAAATGATCTCTGTAACAATTCGTCGAGTCTTCACGGGACAACCCGACGAATCCCGACGAATCCAGACGAATCCAGACAGACGACAACATTTTGTCGAATGAAGGGTTTCTGTAATAATTCGTCGAGTGTTCACGGGACAATCCGACGAATCCCGACGAATCCGACGAATTCTATCAGTGTAAACCCGACGAATTCAGACAACAACAACCTGTTGGATTTCCCCATTCTATATATGGTGATTGGTAACATTTACCAACACAGTCAATCTACCAACTTCTCCACATGCTCTTATGTGCGACCCTGCAGGCTCATATCGCGTTGGCAGTGAGATTACATGTTTGACCACTTCTAGATCACAATGGCAACTCCAACAGTTGATGTGGTAATTTTTATAGTGGAAATCGTGGGTGTATTCATTGATATTTTTGCTGAAAAAAGAAAAGAAAGAAAAAGAAGAATGAAGTAGAGAAAGAAAAGAAAAAAAAAGGGGAATTGTTATGAAAAAAAAAAGTTGAATTGAAAATTTTGAAATTTTGGTATTGGGAGCGGGTGGTGCACACACCTATGTTGCAAAAGTCCAAGTCTGGGGGTGTGGTGCATTTGTTTATTATCGTCGTGTGGGGAGCTCTATCTTATGCTCATGTTGGGTTAGGTGTGCTTAGCCTCCAGGTTTATCTTTGTTTACCTCACCGTAACCCAAGCCCCATCTCTAACCTAAAGTCCTACCGACTCACTCTATGGACCAATCTAGTGCCGTGGAGAGAATGTGACCGGGCGAGCTTATGGTCACCGACACTGATGGATTTCAGTGGAGTTTGTCTTGCATCCCGATCTTGAGCAATGCTCATCTCAGCGCTTAGTTTACTTTCTCCGTATGCATGACCGGACGATTCACCGTAGCTCACCATTTTGTGTGGTTGTAATATGCTTTTACTCTTTTCGAAATATATAAACTGTTTATATAATCAGAAATCTTCTCTACTATTTTTCTTATGCACGTGAGCATGCGACTTCGCATGGTACTCTGTATTGTAATTTTAAGCCACCTACTTTTCTTTCCCCGTTCGCATGGAATTTGTTTGCTCGGGACGCGCAAATAGGTAAGTCTGGGGGTGTGATGAGTCCTCATCATATACACATATTTGGACTCATCCGGGCCATTTTTCCAATCATTCCACTGCACTTTAGCCCCATTTTAGCTCATAATTATCACTCTCTGCTAGGTGCACATCTTGGCCCGTTTCGGTGTTATTTTCTTGTTCATTTTTGTTACAAGTTTTCATGCTGTGTTAAGTGCCGCCTTCAGTGGCCAGACTGGTGTCATATGCTGGAACAGGAGTCGTGCAGGTGTTCCCGGTACAATTCTGTACAGGAACACTGCACACGATCACTGGCTCCTTCGCGCACGACCACTGGTCGTGCGCCTCTGCTCGTGCGCACTTAACACCCATTTCATGAGTTCTGTCTGGCTTATCGCATGACCACATACGACAGTGCGCACGACCACTGGTCGTGCGCCACTGATCGTGCGAACTTTGTAATTTTCTTCCCTTGCAGGCTCCGTCCAGTCAGGCGCACGATCACAGGATTCTAGTGCGCACGACTACTGGTCGTGCGCCAATGACCGTGCGTACTGTTTATTCCAGCGCCTATAAAACGACCTGCTCGCGAATTAGGTCGGGACCCCGATTTTCTTCCGCCGTTTTCTCGCTCCAGGGCTCCGATTTCGCCCCTCCACCGTCGCCCACCATATGGAGGTTCTCCGGGCTTGTTCTTCACGCCAATCTTGAGCCGGAGTTTCCTCTCGGCCTCCTCCGTCATCCGTGTGCTTCAAGAAAGGTTTAGCCGCCATCGCCATCAAGCAAGAGGAAGTTTGCAACCTCTACCGGATCGTGAGACGAAGAAGACGGGTTCATTGGAGAGTCGTGACAGCTCTCTCTACCCCGGACGTAGTTGCGGACCGAGCTTGGACGCGGATTGACAACCCGGCGATTCCAACCGTGAATCTCCAACGAGCCTTCAGATTCAGTAGATTTCTTGCCTTGTTCTCCTCTTATTGATTGTTGTAATAGTTAGATCTTTTGTATTTTGATGAAGAACACTATAGACCTTGCTATTTAAATTTATTTCATGTCTATGTGAAATACCCTTTTTGTTTATTTGTGTGCTTGAGGTGCGCCCCATTCCATCCTCCATCCCGCCGTCACGTTCGTGTGCCGCACTAGCAATTGCTAGTGGCGTGCTTGTCGAAGAGGTGCTTGCGACCCTCACTCCGCTAGCCTACTCGTCCATCCGCCTACCGAAGCATGGCATCGCGGCCCGTATTCCATCTCGCCTAACGAAGCAGTGCGCTCAAGGCCTGCACAGTTCGATTCCGCTTGCCTACTCGTCCATCCGCCCTTTTGACGCAGTGCGCTCAAGGCCTGCCTAGTCTCCATCCCGCCAAGCGAAGCATTGCATAGTGGCATTGCATAGGAGTAGTTGTAATATTTTATTTTATTATTCGCAAACCAAATCCCCCATTTCCGCATCCATCCGCTCTGAAGGACTTCAATCTCAAGTCCTTCCTCGATAATAAACTCCACCTTACTGTGTTCCTTTGAGATCGATACTTGGGGATTCATTCCCATTTTATATTACTTGAACGATCGGTACACTGCCGTTTCGTGCCGCAGTCGAGCTACCGCCTATAGCGGTGTGTGAGATTTGCGCCATCAGTTATTGTTGGAACACAGTTCAACCCTATTACTGATTTGGGCTAGGATGTCTATTTCCAGGTATAGGATCTGTTTTGACCTAACATGTATAGTATAAGGGTCATAGGCTAAGTCTAGAAGAAATTTGAAGATTAGCTAAGTCAAGGTGTTCGACGAACTTCTAGTTCGTTCGACGAATTCAAGTATCCGTTCGACGAACTTGGTTCAACGAACTTCAAAGTTCTGTTCGACGAAAGTTTCTGTTTGTTCGACGAACTTTCCAGGTTAAGTTCGACGAACTTCCCTTCAGATCGACGAACTTCTTCAGAGTGTCTATATTCAGTGACCTCTTCTATTCAGAGTATTATTTTGGAGTTATCCTCAGGATTTCTTATGAAGGCTGACAGTTGTTCTTATTAAAATATCAGTCAGTTATTGCAGTATTCTCTATCAAAGATTTTATGACCGTTGCTGCATTAATTAAGGGCTGCGTGCAGATTATTTTATAAGGCAGATTGCAAGTTTCAAGGAATTTAATATATTGGTATTCCAGAGAAATCTTTCCTTTTTGTCTCCTTCCTTTCCAGCCCTGTTTGAAATTTTAAAGAGGATCAACTCTCTCCCGTGAAGAGATTATCATTGCTATTTATACTAGAGAGAGACACAGATATAAATATAAGCTTTGTGCTACTCAGTTTTCATTCAAAAAAAAAAAGAACTCTCTCTGTTTTCTCTCTGAAGTCTTCATCTTCTCCAGACACCTACTTTTAATCTCTAGAAATCATCTGCATCATTTTTCCCTCTAGAGAACTTGTGCTGGAGATATTCTGAAGATCAAGAAGACCTACACCCTGAGCAGATTTTCTCTCTTGTTTACTTACTCTTACTCACAGGGGGAGATCTGACAACTTCAACAATCCACTAGTCTTCTCTGTTGTTAGAGAAAAGAGAAGACATCATCATCTTTATTTTACTGTTATTCTATAATTGTGTACAGGGTTCTAACTCCCTTTAAAAGTGAAATTGTGGTTTAGAGTGCCTGATCAAAAGCTCTGTGGTGAAGGCTCACCTGATCAAAAAGCCTTAGTGGATTTCCTACCAGGGTGGTAGAAGAGTAGATGTACCCAAGTTGTGGGGAACTACTATAGATCCTTGTGTCTTCTGTGCCTGTCTTTATTATTTGTTTGTGCTGTGTGTGTTGTGTTTTAGTTTGTGATTATATCTGTGCTGCACTTACTTACACATATACTAAATAACTCAAATTGTTTTATACAGATTTCTTTAAGCTAAGTAACATTATTTTAAAAATACTCTATTCACCCCCCCTCTAGAGTAATCTTGATCTATCCCCACTTTCAATTGGTATCAGAGGTTGGGTTGGTTGTTACAGGCTAACACCTGGACCAATAGATCTGATAGATCTAGACTACTTTAAAGGCTTTGTCTATTAGAGCCATGGCACAGAACAAAGAATATTCAAGCACAAGACCTCCTATGTGCAATCTAAACAAGTTTCCACTATGGCAAGCAAGGATCAAACTTTACATGAATTCTATTGATGAAGAAATTTTTAATTCTATTTTGACAGGACCTCCAACTGCACCAACCTCAACAACAAATACAACATCAGACACAACTGCTGTCCCTCCTCTAGAATGGACAGGAACACAAAAAAACAGAAAACTGCTGATGCAAAGGCCATGAATATCTTAGCACAAACCATGACTGATGACATATTTCAAAAGGTGGTTGACTGCACCTCTGCCAAAGAAATTTGGGACTCCCTCACAAGAATGGTGGCAGAATCAGCAGATGAGAGAAAGGACAGAAGATCATATTTGATCTCCCAGTATGAGAATTTTAAAAAGGGAGAATCAGAGACTGTTGCAGAGATGTACAACCGACTCAGCCTCATCATCAATGAGTTAAGAACCCTTGAAAAAGTGATCACAGTCACTGAAGTTAATGACAAAATCCTGATGTGCTTTCCCAGCTCTTGGGACACAAGAATCTGGCCAATTAAAGATGCCAGAGGACTAAATGAGATTACAACTGAGAATCTTCTTGGAAAGCTCAAATCCTATGAGCAGCTGATAAAGAGCAGAGAAGCAGAAGCCTCTCCTTCCTCACCCTCAAAGAAAGAGAAAAGCATTACCTTTCAGGAAACAGAGGAAGAAAAGAAGATTGGTGATCAGGAGATGCTGAGTCTCTTAGCAAAGAGATTTTACAAGATGGCAAGGAAGGACTTTAGAAGAAAACCCAACAGGCACAATGAAAAGCCAAGGTATGATAAAACTCCATCTAAAGAAATAATATGCTTTGGGTGCAGGAAGCCTGGACACATCCTCACTGAATGTCCAGAAGCTCACAAGAAAAGTAGGAGAAAAGAGCAGGAACACTCCAGCAAACACTCATCAAAAGGCCACAAGAAAAGAGAAAAAGGCTTTGTTGCTGAAACCTGGAGTGACACTGAATCTGAGTCATCCTCCAGCTCCAGTGATGAGGAGAAGGAAGCAGAAGACAAGGAATTCTGCATGATGGCAATCAATGCCTCCTCATCAAATGACAACTCAGATGATGAATTGGAAGCTAATGAGGATGAGGTAATTTCCAGTTTTGATTTTCATTCAGAACAATTTAAAGATGATTTTAAACAATTGTTTAAAGATATGATCAGATCAGAGAAAGAAATTATTTCTCTGAGAGACAAGTTAGCTAAGATGGATGGAATATCCACTGAAAACACTAACCTTAAAAATGAGCTAAGAATTTCCAGGGAACAAGTGAGTTCTCTAGAAACACAGCTAACTGAGGCCAAGCAGCTAGAGAACTCTCTAAATGGGAGAAGTCTCAAGCTGATGGACATCACAAGTACAGTGAATGCCAGGCTGACTGGCAAACTGGGCTTGGGGGCATCATCTAATCAACCTCTTCTTTTGAAGAAGAATATGTTATCTACCCCAGTAAAATTTGTATCTGCAAGAAGGAAGGAAGCAATACAAGACACAGAAAAAATTCCTGAAACAAATATTGCACATGCAAGTTCGTCGAACGACGATCGACGAAAACCAAGGCCTGAATCTAAACAGCAAACCTGCTGCAGACAGGGCTCGACGAATGCCACATCTTTCGTCGAACTAGGTAGACGAACACAACAAAGTTCGTCGAACGCAAACTTTACTAAGGACAGACAATATACATCCTCTTCTAAAATGAAGAATTCATTTAGTGATTGGATTATCCCTCCTAGAAGATATCACCCTCTAGGTTATCATAGTCAACCTGTTGTCTCATATATTTCTGCATTTCAAGGTTACAAAAAGCAACCCAAGGTAACCTGGGTTAAGAACACCTAACCTCCTTTCTATTGCAGAAAAAGAACTGTCCTACCACAGAGGAACAGTGGTACTTGGACAGTGGATGCTCAAAACATATGACAGGAATAAGAGCCAAATTAATCAACTATAAGGCAAAGCTTGGACCAAGAGTTATTTTTGGAGATTCCAATTGGGGACAGACAGAAGGCTATGGATCAGTCCAGATTGGGACAATCACATTCAAAAAGGTAGCCTATGTAAGTGGACTCAAACATAACCTCATCAGTATAGGTCAACAATGTGATGAAGGATATCAGGTATGCTTCAACCAATCTAGATGTATTATCTTCTCTGAAAATAATACTGTTATTTTAGGAAACAGACAAGGTAATGTCTATTTAGTAGATTTTGATTCAGCCAAACCTGAAATCTGCTTATTTAACCAAGTCAGTAAACATACTAATTTGTGGCATAGGAGACTAGGTCATGTAAACCATAGGACCCTAGCCAAATTATCAAAGGGCAACCTTGTCAGGGGACTACCTTCTGGATCATAAAAGAAGGAAAGCCTTTGCAGGGCATGTCAATTGGGAAAGCAGACAAAGAGCAGCTTTAAGTCACTATCTAAGAGTGATTCTCCTAGGTTTTTGTATTTGCTGCACTTAGACCTTTTTGGACCCCTTCCCATACACAGTTTGGGAGGTAAGTCTTTCACCCTAGTTATTGTTGATGACTTCTCTAGATTTAGTTGGGTATTCTTTCTGAGAAGCAAGTCAGATAATTTCAAAGTTCTTACAGACTTTCTCAGGAGCATCAAGATTGAGTATTCTACTCAGATTGCATTGATCAGAAGTGATCATGGCACTGAGTTTGAATCTCTTCTGATGAGAGAAATCTGTGAGAAGGAAGGTATCAGGCAGTGCTTTTCAGCTCCTAGAACTCCTCAACAAAATGGGGTAGCTGAAAGGAAAAATAGAACGCTAATTGAATCTGGAAGAACATTGCTTGCAGATGCTGGTTTGCCTCAATCCTTCTGGGCTGAGGCTGTCAGCACAGCAAACTATGTCTTAAACAGAAGTTTAATTCATAAACAAAAGGGGAAGACACCTTATGAACTGCTTAAAGGGAAGAAGCCTAGAGTAGATTACTTTAGAGCCTTTGGCTGTAAGTGCTTCATTCATAATAATGACAAGAAGCACCTAGGGAAATTTGAAGCAAAAGCCTCAGATGGCATATTCCTTGGATATTCAGTTAGTAGTAAAGCTTACAGAGTATTTAACAAATCTTCTTTTAAAATAGAAGAATCTATTCATGTATCATTTGATGAAACTAGCTTGAGCAGCAAGGAGAGAAATATCTCTACCTCACAAGATGCACAGGTACCAATTCTCTGTGAGAAGTTAGATGATCTAACTCTACAGAAAGAGGATTTAATAAATCCTTCTCAATTACCTAATGAGGACAGTGAAGAAGAATGTCCTAATGCACCAACATTGGATACAGCAAATATCCCTACAAATCTTGAAGCTATTAATGCTGAAGTTCAGGAGGACATAGAAATTCCTCATAGAGAAAATGAACAAGCTCAAGGAGAAGTTATATTTCCTACTGATTATGTCAACATAAGAGATCACCCTAGATCTCAAGTAATTGGTGACATTTCAGTGGGTGTGCAAACAAGAAATCAACTAAATCAAAATAATTTGCACAGCTGTTTCCTCTCTCAAATTGAACCTCAATCCATCAAAGATGCAGAGCAAGATCCCAACTGGATTACTGCTATGCAAGAGGAATTAAATCAATTTGAAAGGAACAAAGTATGGGAACTTGTTCCAAGACCCAAGAATCATCCAGTAATTGGCACTAAATGGGTATTCAGAAATAAATTGGATGCTCAAGGAGTCATAGTCAGAAATAAGGCAAGACTAGTGGCTCAAGGATACTGCCAAGAGGAAGGCATAGACTATGATCAGACTTTTGCACCTGTAGCAAGACTGGAAGCAATTAGAATATTCCTAGCATTTGCTGCATACAAAAGATTCAAGGTATTTCAAATGGATGTTAAGAGTGCCTTTCTAAATGGAGATATCAAGGAAGAAGTATATGTGGAACAACCACCAGGTTTTGTTTCTCCAACTCAACCCTCTCATGTATTTAGATTACATAAAGCTTTGTATGGTCTCAAACAAGCTCCTAGAGCATGGTATGAGACCCTTACAAACTTTCTTTTGGAAAATAAATTTTCTAGAGGTAAAGTAGACCAAACATTGTTTTTTAGAAATCATAAATCTGAAACCCTATTGGTATAAATATATGTAGATGACATAATATTTGGTTCTACTGACTCTAAGTTATGCAAAAGATTTTCAAATCTAATGCATTCAAAATTTGAAATGAGCAGTATGGGAGAACTGTCTTACTTTCTTGGTTTGCAAGTTAAGCAAACAAAAGAAGGCATCTTTATATCCCAATCTAAATATGCTAAAGAGCTTGTTAAAAGATTTGGGATGTCAGATGCCTCCCCCATGAAAACTCCCATGCCTTCAAATGCAGCTGTTGGCACTGATGAATCAGGAAAATCTGTTGATCAGAAAGTATATAGAGCCATTGTGGGATCTCTTTTATACTTAACAGCCAGTAGACCAGACATCATGTTTGCCACATGTATTAGTGCTAGGTTTCAGGTAAATCCTAAAGAATCTCACTATATTTTATTAAAAAGGATTTTAAGATATATAAAGGGTTGTCCAGATCTAGGACTCTGGTATCCTACAGAATCAGGATTTGAGTTAACTGGATATTCAGATGCTGATTATGCTGGATGCAGAATAGACAGAAAGAGCACCTCAGGAACTTGTCAGTTCCTTGGAGATAAGCTTGTGTCCTGGTTTTGTAAGAAACAAACCTCTGTGTCTACATCAACTGCAGAAGCTGAATACATAGCAGCTGGCAGTTGCTGTTCACAACTTTTGTGGATACAGAACCAGCTCCTAGACTATGGTTACAATCTAAATAATTCCAAAATCTTTTGTGATAACACCAGTGCAATATCAATAGCACAAAATCCAGTACTCCACAGTAGAACTAAACATATTGAGATCAGACACCACTTTATCAGAGATAATGTGGAGAAGGGAAAAATATGTTTAGACTTCATACCAACTGATTTGCAGAGAGCTGACATCTTCACTAAGCCCTTAGATGAAAAGAAACACCAATTCTTTATAAATCAGCTTGGAATGATAAATGGGGAGTCAATCTAATTAACAAATTTTTCTTTTACCCAACAATTTTTTTAAGGTTCAAAAAATTTGTCAAATTCGCTCGACGAAATATTTCATTCGTCGAACGGGATCGACGAAATATTTCGTTCGTCGAACGGGATCGACGAAAGAATTATTTTCCTCTTTTTTTTGCCGCTAACACGTCAAATCCGTTCCGCGAAAACCCTAGTCTTCGCCGAACCCTAATATTTAATCTCTATTTTGTCTGGATTCTGTCTTTTGCGCTCTCAAACTCTTCGTCTCCCTCCAGTTCCCTTTGCACTTGATCGTTTTTCTTTCTTTGCAGGAACAATGTCGATCACTGCTGGAATCCTCGCCTCAATAAAGTTCGATACAGGATTCGATATTGATCTAGAATCGTTTGCCCAGTCAGGAGAAGGCTTCACAGACATTCTAAATCTCTTTGAAGACTCGAAGTTGCGCAAGTTTATGACTTGTCGGCCCAAGATTCATACCAATGAGATAAAGGAATGGGCATTCACTTCTGAGATTCGACATGGCACAGAAATTGCAGGAAAGGTGTCAGGGAATGAATTTGTTCTAAATGCTGCTGTTCTGTCTGAAATTTTTGACTTTGAAAATGGAGATGATGATTTAGAACTCACTGAGGAAGAGTTCAATTTGATGCTGGACAGGATGGGGTACTCTGGGAGTAACCCTAAACATCTTCTGAAACGTGATTTTTTAGTGGAATACACCTTCCTGGCAGATGTTGTGGGAAAGGTTCTGATGGGGAAAAGCTCAGCACATGACTACATAACCAGGCAGCAATTTCTAGTCATGAGTGCTTTGATTGAGAAAAAGCACATCAATTGGGGTCTGACTCTATTTGATTCCATCAAAAAGAAAGTGACATCAAGGAATGTAGGCTATGGAAGGATTCTGGGAATCTTTCTTCAGGCCAAGTGTCCATCCCTCTAAGTTTCTACTGCTGTTGGCATTAATGCCTCAAAGAAACTGACTCCCCTTCTTTTCAAGAAGTGGGATAGGACATTCAAGAAGAAATTGGCTCCTGAGACTCCATCAGTTCAAGCCTCTGAGGACACTAGGACTAGAATAGCCACTCTCTCACCCCAGATTCCTCCTCCTCCTCCAGAAAATGAAAATCTCTCAAATTCTCCTCCTCCTCCAGAAAATCTCTCAAATTCTCCTCCTCCTCCACAAGACTCTCTCCTTCCAGACCTCTTTCAGGATGAAATCCCATCAGATTTCACTCCTCCTCCTCCTCCATCCACTTCTTGTGCTCATACCACATCTTCCATCCCTTCTTCTTCCTCCTCTCACCAAATTCTAGATGTACTGTTTGTGGATGTCTCCCAGATAGCCACCCAGGTGTTTGGTCACATAATTCCTAAATTACAAGAGCTTATTGATCAAAGTCTGGTCCCAGTACATTCTAAGCTTGATCTCATTCTCTCCCATCTTCTCTCTCTCTCCTCTTCCTCTTTCCCTTCATCTGAGGGCCCAGACTCTAAGTTCCCAGAGTCTAGGCAGGGGGAGATGTTCCAGGATGAAGCTCTAGAGGCAGAAGCTCCTGAAGAGCAAGGGTCAGACCTACCTGATGTCTGCTCATCCCTGGTCTCCCTGGCTCAAAGCACAGAAGGTGCTCCTCCTCCTCCTCCTCCAGAAGTTCTTTCCAGCAGCTCCTTCATACTCACCCCTATAGTAAATCAGTTTCTGCAGCTTACCAATCAGTCCCTCTGCTCATTCCCATCATACAAGGAATCAGCTGAAGATCTCTCCAAGGCAATTGTCTGTTATTCCCCAGACTTGGATGCCAGGCATGGAAATTTGCTAGTCTCTCCAGCTCCAGATCCAGTTATCTCTGAGGCAGATCAGGAACCTACTACTCCTGAACAGACTATTCTTGATGAACAGATGCCTGATGCCTCTGCCTCTGTTCTCTCCTCTTCTTCTGAGCCTGCTGCTGCCACTGCTGCTGCTACTGTCAAGAATATTGATTTAGAGAAAAGAATGATTGAAGCAATCAAGGAAATTGATGAAATGTATGAAAATGTGCCTTCTTCAAACTCTGATGATGATGATGATGACAGTGATGATAGTGATGCCAAAGTCAATTCAAGAAAAAGAAAAGCTTCATGCAAAAAGCTGCCAGCTCCTTCCAAAAAGCCTAATAAAAATGGCATTCCCTATTATGTGCAGAAAAATCTCAAGCCTCATGAAATAACTCAACCTTGGATGCAATTCTCCAAGAATGAGTTGAAGAGAAGGAAGCTTGAAAGAAGTTACCAGAAGGATCACCCTGCTGTGTTCAAGAAACCCCCTCCTCCTCCACCTCCTCCAGGTGCAGGTTCAGCAGGAGGACTTTCTTCCACATCCAGGACATCTCAGTCTGCTGGCTCCAAGCCATCTGGTCAATCCTCTTCATATAAGAAAGAAAGATCTTCAGGCTATCAGGTTTATGAAAGAAAGCATAGCCAATTATCTGAACAAGAAATCAAAAATAAGGAAGCTGAAGATAAAGCTGAAGCAGATAGATTGTACAATATGGCAAGGTTTAGAGAGCATGTTGCTCTTTCTCAGATCAAAAAGGCCAGAGAAAAGGGTCTAGATACCTCTCACATTTATACCTTATCTCCCTATAGAGAACAGGAATTTCAACAATACCAGGTGAAGAAAATGTTCAACACTTCTTCCTACATGAGTCTCCATCCAGAAGCTGTTCTGCCAACTATTTCCAAGAAAGTAACACTGGGTGATGAAGACTGCAAGCTAAGCAGAAGGCAATCTGAAGATACTAGCAGGAAAATAATCTTCAAGAAGCCCTCTTCAGAGGACAGGAATCCTTAAAACTCTCTCTGGTTAATTGACTCTTAATTATTCTGTGATGATATCTGCTTATGACAATTGATTTATATCTGCTGAATTTCCTTTCTGTCAGATATTTTTATGCATATTTGTGTGAATTGATAAGTGCTATTCATAGGATCCTAACCCAAATAGGGGGAGATTGTTGGAACACAGTTCAACCCTATTACTGATTTGGGCTAGGATGTCTATTTCCAGGTATAGGATCTGTTTTGACCTAACATGTATAGTATAAGGGTCATAGGCTAAGTCTAGAAGAAATTTGAAGATTAGCTAAGTCAAGGTGTTCGACGAACTTCTAGTTCGTTCGACGAATTCAAGTATCTGTTCGACGAACTTGGTTCAACGAACTTCAAAGTTCTGTTCGACGAAAGTTTCTGTTTGTTCGACGAACTTTCCAGGTTAAGTTCGACGAACTTCCCTTCAGATCGACGAACATCTTCAGAGTCTCTATATTCAGTGACCTCTTCTATTCAGACTATTATTTTGGAGTTATCCTCAGGATTTCTTATGAAGGCTGACAGCTGTTCTTATTAAAATATCAGTCAGTTATTGTAGTATTCTCTATCAAAGATTTTATGACCGTTGCTGCATTAATTAAGGGCTGCGTGCAGATTATTTTATAAGGCAGATTGCAAGTTTCAAGGAATTTAATATATTGGTATTCCAGAGAAATCTTTCCTTTTTGTCTCCTTCCTTTCCAGCCCTGTTTGAAATTTTAAAGAGGATCAACTCTCTCCCGTGAAGAGATTATCATTGCTATTTATACTAGAGAGAGACACAGATATAAATATAAGCTTTGTGCTACTCAGTTTTCATTCAAAAAAAAAAGAACTCTCTCTGTTTTCTTTGTGAAGTCTTCATCTTCTCCAGACACCTACTTTTAATCTCTAGAAATCATCTGCATCATTTTTCCCTCTAGAGAACTTGTGCTGGAGATATTCTGATGATCAAGAAGACCTACACCCTGAGCAGATTTTCTCTCTTGTTTACTTACTCTTACTCACAGGGGGAGATCTGACAACTTCAACAATCCACTAGTCTTCTCTGTTGTTAGAGAAAAGAGAAGACATCATCATCTTTATTTTACTGTTATTCTATAATTGTGTACAGGGTTCTAACTCCCTTTAAAAGTTAAATTGTGGTTTAGAGTACCTGATCAAAGCTCTGTGGTGAAGGCTCACCTGATCAAAAAGCCTTAGTGGATTTCCTACCAGGGTGGTAGAAGAGTAGATGTACCCAAGTTGTGGGGAACTACTATAGATCCTTGTGTCTTCTGTGCCTGTCTTTATTATTTGTTTGTGCTGTGTGTGTTGTGTTTTAGTTTGTGATTATATCTGTGCTGCACTTACTTACACATATACTAAATAACTCAAATTGTTTTATACAGATTTCTTTAAGCTAAGTAAGATTATTTTAAAAATACTCTATTCACCCCCCCTCTAGAGTAATCTTGATCTATCCCCACTTTCAGTTATTCTCCTAAAAGGGGCTCAAAAGATGAATAGATCTTAGATCTATAATCGTAAATCAAAAAGGTACTACGACGATATAATGAACGTTAAGACGACAAAGATTCGGGATGGGAGAATGCGTATTCTGAACGTATCTCAACTACAAAAGCGGTATAAGCCAAATAAAGACGAACCTCTTAACACGACACTAGGATCGGTCCATCAGAGCCGCCTGATCTGTTTCAATCAACGGCGTCAAAGGTACACGCCTCTTCACCTACTCCCACTATAAAAAGAGAGAAGTCCTAGGACAGAAATTATGCTCTCTCTTGCACTAAGACATTCCCTTAAGAAACCATCTCTTCGTCTCCGACCTTTCGTCCTCTCAGGAAAAATGTCAACAGAGAAAGGAAGCGGTGAGATGCCCTCCATTGTTACGCTCACCAACCTATGGGAGCGAATGGAAATCCTCCTAGAAAAGGGCATAAATAAAATCAGAGATGAGATGAAGGAGGAGGTGAAATCCATAACGGATGACATCTCTCAAAACCAAGCTTTACATGCGCAATCCAAAGTCATCATCCTAAACAGAATCACCAACCTCGAACAAACCCTAGATGCTCATCTCCTGGAAGTTAGAAATGTCACTGACGTCGGAGATCTAGAAATACTGGAACAACTATTTGAGCTTAAGGAGTCAATAAAGGAAGACATCCAAGACGGAGAGAGGAGGATCGAAGAAGAAATCAGGGAAGAGATCAAGGGAAGTGTAGCTGCTTGCGCGCATCAAGCGACATGGGTAAGTGATCAAGTTAGGCAAGCACTCCAGATAACTCCTTCCGCGTGCATACCCACTACACCCTCCACCAGCTCTGACTCGGAAGCCGAATCTGGCGAATCTGCAACTACAAGAAGGAAAAGGAAAAACTCCTGCGAGGAGTACAGGGAGAAAAGAATAAGTGAGGTCAAGCAGGACCCAGAATATAATAGGTGGAGTCCTCGCTCGAAGGAAATCATCACTGAATCATGGATAGCATTCGAACATAGTCAGGTTGACCATGAAAGAGTGTACTCCTCAATTGAATGGAACCGCCATGTGAAAGAGATGGAAGAAAGAACACGACACAAGATGTCCTTTCCCCACGGACCTCCTCCTCCTCCAAAGAAAATCCCAAAGCCGAGGAATTTCTACAGTCGAAAGATGAAGAAAGAAGCGACGGAAGCAAGCTCTAGCAGGCCCTAAGAAGACATCCCATTTAAATCGATATCTAAAAGTTAATACTGTGTTAAATTTGTCCAGTCATATGGCTAGTCTTATATGTGAACAATTATTAAATACTTATAAGGCATATGCCTGTGTGAATATTGCATGCTATCCATGGTATATTTGGAATCCTTAGACATGGAATTACTGCGATATTTAGTCTTTACTTGCAAGAAACTGATAACGTGCCTTGCACAATATGTGCCTAGCTAGAAATATCGTATAATTACACACATGTCTATGCTAGACATCAGTTGCAGGAAATGCAGGATGCAAGGAAGACAGGAAGTGTACCTCAGGGACATGTCAATTCCGTGATGGAAGACTGATCTCTTGGACCAATAAGATGCAGAATCAAAAATCTAGTTAAATTATGACTGATCAAGGGGGAGCTTGCTACTTAAGGGAAAGAAAAGCAAAAGGCAAGAAGTCGGAAAGGGGGAGAAATGTTGCTCAAGAAGACCTTAAAGGTAGGGGAGCAAAGAAGAGACATCAAATCAAGGTGGAGTCACAAGCTTGATGTACTCAGGGAGTTCAGCAAAGATAAGTACAATCTTACATGATCAAAGTTAAGATTATAATATTTATTGTCTAGTGAAGGTACTCTTGAATTATGATTCTGACTTCTTTAAATAGGGGGAGATTGTTGGGAATCTTGCCCACATGATTCCTGATTTGAAGAAGTCATCATGTCAAGAATACTTCACTTTGTATTTAATCATATATCTAACTTATAATCTCAGGAGGTTAAAGAAATGTCGTCAAGAGGAATAGGAGATATCGTCGACAAAGAATGCTTGTCGCTGTAATGATAAGCAAATCAACCGCTGAGAAGCAAAGTGTTCGTCGTCCGCTGAGACGAGATAAATGAAACAGCTGATAATGGGGCTTCGTCGAACGCAGAGACAAGGCAGATCGTCGAGCTCAGAAGGAAGATCGACGACCGCTGAGATTTGGCTTGTTCGTCGAGCGCAGAAGCAAGATTGTCGAACGAAGGATGGCAGGTTTGTCGATCGCAGAATGCTATTCGTCGAATGCAGAGAAGACACAGTATCGTCGACTTCACCAAAGTGGCCGTGTCATCGAGAAAGAACAAACATCGTCGTAAAGAACGCACGTCGTCGAGAGAACAATATGATCACGATGATATGATGCAAGAAGGAAGATAACGATGACATAGTCAGAGATGGCTTGTCGTTGTAATGATGCAAATATCTTCAAGACAGAATTCAAATCTGGCGGACGCGCTGTCAGCATTTAATGTCGCCGCCTAACTGTCTAATCAGCGCGTGCTCTTAAGGAAGGGAGTGTCTGACACTTAAGGTGCTTTTTCGGAAGACCGTTGGGGACCTCGCAGTCTTATAAAAGAGATAAGAGGTTGCCCTAACACGGGAGGAATCGATCGATCAAAATAAAAAGAAGCTTGCTGTGCAAGAAAAAGAACGAGGAAATGAATCTCGCCGCTCTTCAATAGAACAGCATATTCAGCGGAGAAGAAAGAGAACAAGATTCAAGGGTTCTCAAAAGAATCAGTCATCTTCATTGACTGAGAAGTTGCCGATCAACATCGGGCAAAAAGTAGAGATTGAAGAAGATCTGCGCTATCAATGATCTGAATCAGAAGAATCTTCTTCAACTCGAGAAGCCGATCTCCATCAGGCTAAGTTGCCAATCACCATCAGGCAAAAGAAGCCGTTTTATTTACTGTTATTTCTTATAAGTCTTGCGGGTCAACTTGTCTAGCTTGAGGGCTGGAGAGCTGTGAGGCTTGAGGGCCAGGGCAGTGCACTTGCCGGTGCGATTGTCGAGCTTGCGTGCTCGGGGGCAGTAGGGGCTTGCAGGCCTAGGTTGTTTGGACTTGCGAGCCTAGGCTGTTGGGACTTGCGGGTCCGTGTGGTAGGGCTTGAGGTCCTGAGTGTCAAGATTGCGGGCTCTGGGGCAGTAGGGGCTTGCGGGCCTAGGCTGTTGGGACTTGCGGGTCCGTGGTGTAACGCTTGAGGGCCTGAAGTTTTTGGCGGTGTTTGCTGAGCCAAGCACACTGCTAGGTAGGCGCAGAGGGAGAGAGGACTGCTCAAGACACCCGGTCTTGAGGAACCTCTATAGATCGTTGTTTGTTTTCTGCTTTTGGTTCCTTTATATCTATTCCACTTCTCGCTCTCTTGGCAGCATTCTCTTTTTTCTATTAGATTGCCTAGTGAAATAGCCATTGGGATTAGGATGATATCTGAGTGGCTCTTGTACATCTGTTGGGATCCTTTCTGCCAGTTTGTCTCTTATGTGGATTATTCTTAACTCTTCTTTCATGCTGTCCATTCATGGGTGCTATATAATTTGCTCCTTTCAGTTTTATTTGTTTTTATATGCTCCCATTCACTTAAGATTATTTCCCTTGATTAAAGGCTCCATTGCTCATAATCTTCTTTCTTTTCCATTTCTTCTTTATATCTCTTCTTTCTTAACTTTGTCACATCTTCATCAGTAATCTCCTTTCCTTTCCTTTGTTCAATAGCAGCAGTAGGTGCATCAGTAGATGTATCAGCAGGCTCCTCATAAAATATAGGAGGGCGATTCATTGCTTCCCTGAATGTATTAGAGGTCCATATGGCATGCTCACCACTGGCATTTATCATAGATCTCTCCCCCTTTATGACTTCTTCTGATATGTCCCTTTGCAGATTTACTTGAAGATTAATAATTTTTTCATTTAGCTTGTGAATTCCATCGTCTAGATGATTCTTAGTTTCTAGCAGATGATTATCCAGCTCCTGGCTGCATAGATCCAATCTTTCTTGAATGATCCTTGTATGCTCAGTCATTTGCCTGACATTAGTTGTGAAGGCTTTCTCCAAATTTTCAGATATTGCGCATTGATTTTCAATGATATCAGCTAGACGCTTGTGAGTGAGGTCTAACTATTGCGCAGTTTGATTTACTGTTGGAGTAGCTTTCTTAAAGAAACTGATGGTGTTCTCTTGCAGATAATTCATCTCTATTCTTAGACCAACAGTCTCACTGGACAAGTCTCTTCTTAAATCATTGACAGCAGTGTCAACATAGCGTTCAAGCTTGATTCTTTGCTCATCCAAGAGCATCCTTATCTGGACCAGTAGTGAGGAATCATCTAGCATTTGTCCTTTAGAAGAGCTAGGATTTTCATGTTCTCCCTCATCTTTCTTCTTCATTACTTAAGATAGATAGTCTTCCATTCCTTTTGATTATTCAAATAGGAGATAAGGATTTCTTATGATATAATATTGCCTCACTTCATCCTCAGGAATAATGAATTCTTCAACAACAAACAACTCTCTGCTTGTGTTGACAACAATCTCTTCTTGGTTTGTTTCCTTCTCAGCTTCAATTGGGTAATTTTGGACTGCTAACCCAGGATGGATAGCATCCACAACCTTAGTGATCTTATTGATCACTTCTTCTACATGAGCAGGGAGCTCAGTGTTATGCTCCTCATCACTTGCAACATTACCTTGACCAGTACCTTCAGTGTCCCTGGACTCAGTGCTCTGTGCTGAAGTTTGGATTGTGACATCCCTCTTTACTCTCCACACTCTTTATTGCCTTCTTCCTTTTGGGAGACTTTGTGAGAACTTTCTCCCATCTTTCAAGTACCTTTATATCAGTCCTTCTCATATGATGGATCTTTACTCCTAGTTCTTATTGAACTGGTCAGGATATGATAGGAGTAGGTAAAGGGAAAGGATTCTACCATGATTTGGTACTTGAAAGCTCTCTTAAATTTTATGCAGGACGATTTGAGCCCAATTTGTCTTCTTGATAAGGATTATCCTAGCCATCAGATCAAACATCTGTTTGGATATCCTATCCTGGGAGCCTACCTTGCACAGTAGGGATTTCCCAACTATTTTCGCCAAAAACGTCCCTTGCTAGTTTAAGTTCTTCCTTTACAAGGACCCGTAGGTATTCTTTGATTGCCCACACGACTCTAGGGCATCATTTGCGTCTTGTGTGGTCACTTATTCATCCTCTTCTTCACTGGCAAATGAGGGCAGCTTGAAAACCTTGGCCAGTCTCTTGGCAGTTACCTTTACCTTTATTCCATTTATTTTACTCTTTACCGATTTCCCATTTGCGCCAACTTTGGCATTTGAGTATAATTCAAGGACTTCTCTTTTCACAATTAAAGTAGGTTCAGATAGCATGAACTGCAATTCGACGGAGTCGAGCAGTCTTATAGATGCATGATTTTTTTCCGGAGCCTTCTAAAATCCATCCCTCACTAGTTCACTCAGTTCATATAGGTATACTTCTCTCTTTGGGTCCATCTCTCAGATGCTTCAAGGAGAGTTGAGCGTAACGACTTGTTTACTGCCACCAGACTAAGAGCACTCGGCTTCTTTTAGGGCAAATGTAGCATATGCTTTAATTTCAAGACATTTGACTTCTATTTATAATTTCTTGTGTGGGAAGCGAAGAGCTTGATTAATTCAGATTTAATGGATGTGATTGATTCATTTTAGATATCTGAATTAACGGACAGATAATTATGTATCGTCGTGTCATCATGATGAAATTGTGGTGTCATCACGGCGATAATTTGTCATCATGATGATATCATTTTGTAGACAAAATTATATTGTCTTGGATTGCGCTTATGCATAATCAACGTGACCACACCTTGTGTGTCAGCTGCAGCATCATTCTTAGCAGTTTGTATGCTTTCCTAAGGATGCATTATCAATTTAGTGACACTAGATTATAAATTATTGCTAGTGATTAATACTTTTTATTTAAGCCACATTAATTAGTATTTGCTGACTATCATTCATATTGTTTAATCACAAAATAAGTTAATTATTAATAATATGTTAGCATAGGTTAAGCATGTATCAGAACAAAGAAATGAGTACATGAACAAGTACTTCATAAACTTCAGCAAGATTTTGTAAATAAGACAAATGTTTTTAAATGGAGTTACAACAACAATTGCTTTTAGCTATCATACGTTCTTGTACTGTTCTAGTTGTCCCTTTTCTTTCATGTATCTTTCTCCTTGCTCTGTAGCTTCTGCTCATTTCTTTCAAAATATGAGTCTTGCTTTGGGATGTACTTATCAGGAATAGGAGGTGCATTCTCTGGCAGTGTTCCTTCATGTTGTTGTCTTGTATAGAGCCTTCTCCTGGCTTCTGACTTTTTGTGCTTATCCCATTCACTTGAGGGGTAGTGTCTAGATATGTCTTCTCCAATGTCTCCAAAATCTCTCCATGTGTTGAAAACAATGTCTCTAGACGTTGGACTTAAGCGTTTAAAGTTTGGATCATTGGCCCACTCTTCCTCCCTTTTCCTTTTAAGAGACATTCCATCATTTGATAGTTTGGGATTCCTTTTATGACATGATTCGCCAAGATTATCTTCGAGGGGTTTGAGGCTTTGCTGATTGTGTAGTATTGTACACTATGGGAGGGAGTTCCAGCGAGTGATGAAGTTGATTCATAATCCAGATTGCTTGATTATCTCCAGTATTCTCTTTCTTCCTGATTTCCTCAATAAACTTTTATAGAATTTCATGTGTAATTTAATCCATCTTGGTGTTGAGAGTTTCATGGGTAAATTTATTTGAGTTGATACATCTAGTTATAAACACCTTCTGACTCTTAGATATTTTTCTAGTGATCCATCTGACTGCACTTTCCAGATTCTCTTCCACCCTTAGATTATGTGGAAGAGAAGTGTCAATTCTTTCTCCTAGAGACTAGAGAGCATTCATGTTGCATTCTACAGTTGTTCCTGCTCTAGTGAACCAGCTGGTTATCTGAGCATTGATGTGATCAACATTTACTTTTAATACATTCATCTGTGCACACATATCATCTCTGACTTTCTTGACAGCTTGGTCCACATATGCTTGATATTGCTGTGTTTCCTCAGTGAGCAGATTTTTAATTTGATCTATTATGGAGCTTGGTGCTGCCTCATAAGATGTTTGTGTGGATGATCCTGGATGATCTTGCTCTTTATCCTTTACTTTCCCTTGTAGATATTCATCCATACCAATTATGACCTCATCATCAGGAGGATCATTAGGGGAATCCTATCTTTGATGGGTATCTTTAGTTTCTTTTGCAGCTTCTTTATCTAGAATTAAGATGATTTCTGTGAACAGATTCTCTTGCTCAGTACTTGTAACACCCCAGTTTTCACAGTTGTGAACGTAGGATTTTTGTAGCTGGAAGCTAATGCCTAGTAGTAGGTACTACCGCTGATGGTAGCTATATCGACGAGATGAGCCTTATAACGATGGGATGAGCTATGAATCGTCTTGAAAGGCTCATGTCGTCGGGATGCTAATGCCGAGAGGTAGCATTATCGACGAGAAGCATAGCTATGTCATCGAGAAGGTGTTGTCGAGAGGATATCGACTAGACACTAGCGTCGGGCAGTAGCACTACTCCAAGTGGTAGGTCTTCAAGTAAATATGAGTCCCTGTATCATCAAGAGAATGAGATGTTATGCTGAAGGTAAAGTTCAAGCGCTAGCGCGGTGCGGTAGCGCTACCGCCATGCGGTAGCTGATGAAATAGATCTGCAAAATAGCGATCTTGGCGATCAAATATTTAAGGCTTTTGATCCAACGGATCAGAGATCTTCCGACAAGCTATTAGGGTTTTACCATAGGAAGTTTATCCTCATTATTACAAGTTCTTTCTCTCTCCAAGCATGAGAAATAAGAGAACCAAGGAAGAAGAAGGAGACTCTTTCCGCCATTGACAGAGTTCTGAATTGCGAGCCATTTCCAGATCCATGGAGAGGAGCCCGATGCAGTTCTTTCCGTTTGAATGAAGTCTCAAATCCATGGCACTAAAGAGACTGACAAGGGTAACCATCCTTCCTCCTGATCTTAGGACTTCTTTTGATCCTTTCATCCCTTTTTCTATGCTCGCATAGGGTCATCTCTTTCACTAATTAGTGAAGTGTATGACTTACTTTTGTTCTTTGGAACTCCAGGATGATTGTGTCTGTCCCCGACATTTATTGCATGTATAAATCCGGTAGTCATACGTATTTAGGATTTTTGTGTGAAGCCTACCTATGTCCGTTAGCCCAGAACGGTGATGCTTGATTGTGACGTGCATTTAGGTTAAGCCTAGAATGCGTGTCAGAAAATGACTCCACGAGATATATCATTATGAATATTTGACTTGGGTTCTAGATGTCTTTTGGAGACCCTAGCAAAATCCCCATGCCTAAGTTATGGTTGGATGCAAACCTTCACCACGAGTTTTGAAGTATAGTGTCTTGGACCAACTTCATTGGTTATGTTTGTGAAGCCTTTCTCCTCTTGTAAGTATTAGGTGTGTAGCTTGTCTTTTGTGTAGGACTTGTATGTGTTAAACCCTTACGGGCCGAGATGAAGCCATACCCGCGTCCTGCGATAGATCACGACAACTAGAGCATGGGAAAATCTAAATCGAACTTGTTTCCATGCAGATCGGTGAGAGGTCCCAACATTTTGTACGTCGTGCGATCATGGGAGAGTCCATGGAAGGTGTTCTTCTACACTAGCCAAAAGCTCTTCTCCCACCTAATTTGTACAACATAGGGTGGTGTTGGTACTTGTGAAGGATTACTTTGGAGGCATGTCTTCTGTGCTTGAAATGTGTGGTCGTGAGTACCCACATCTGTGTTATGATGATGTGATAATATGTTAGCCTCATGCGGTTTCTTAAGCGGTTGTGGGGAACCTCTGGGTGAACCCAACCAACATCATGTGCATACCTAGGTTCCCCTTTACTTGATGCTCAACCTATAAGATTGATTGTGCTTGAAACCTCACCTTGTGTAGAGTAGATGCCTTTTCTTTATTATATTACGTGTTGCAAGTATGGCTTGCTTGCAGGATAACGGTGCCACGCCCCTTAGCCAGCTAGAATGGTCGGGAGGTGGGATCATTACATGGTTTTTGGTCAGCTCATATATGACCCTCGTTTATCTCATATTTGTGGATAATGCAGGTGCTGGTGAGCCGAGCGGGAAATAGCGGGTTGAAGCACATTGTTGCGTTGGCCATTGAAGGCCAGCCTATTTTACTTCTTTCGATGTATTGTCGGCCTGGTGCCGAAGTATGCTTTTGAGTAAGTTACATTTGTTGAATGTAAGGCCTTAAGGCCATAACTTTATTGTGACATTCCTGAGATGGTGGACATTCTCAAATTATTGTTTAATGAAAGTTTCAGCTTACACGTTGTTTATACCCAGGTGTAGTTCTTTTTTGTTTATCATCATTTTAACATCTGGCCAGCGTGTTCAATATGGCGTGAGGTCCCGGTCGGGCCTATTGTTATATTATTTGTACTGGTATGGTGTTATAGTACTTCCCTTTTTAAGGACAGTATTCTCAACATCCATTCTGCAACTTCCTTGGTCTTTTTGGATAGCAGCCTTATTGTAACTTGCTTCTTCATCCTCTATAGCAGGGAGCTCATTGTGAGAATCCCCCTCAACAACAACCACATTTTTGACAGTCATCCCAGTCTCTTGGGCTGAGAGCTCAGCATAAGTCTCCACCTCAAATGGAGCACTTCTCTGCCTAAAAGCAGAGTCTTCAGGCACTGTCACAGTAGTAATTAAGGCCTCTACCTGTGGTTCTGGATTTGGTGTGTTGTCACTACTTACAGATGGGTTGTCCTCTGATGATTTGATTCAGATTGTTCTTTTAAATTAATTTGGTTTGCACAACCTTTATATGACGAGATTAGAATTAGGCGGGTGTTTTCAAAGAGTCTCGCAAGTACTCCTACTTTGAGAAATTAACCGTTATCCTATCGAAAGATAGAAGTAACGGTCTTTTTCTGCTTTCGAAATATTGACGATTACACCCTGACTACAACGCCGAGTTCTATTGATTTTTAAAATAGCAAAGGAGAGTTTTGCAAGTTTCGGATTTGAAAAGTGTTTGTTTAAATTTTAATCCAAATTAATCATATAATAAAGGCAAGTATGCCTTATCTTGAGTAATACATGATATTCTGTTTTAGAAAATATCGAGGTCGTATATTTCCGCGGATCGTGTTGATTATGCTAGTTTGAGGAACGAACTATTATTTTATCGGAATAAGTTTTTAATGTGGTTTTTTAAAAATGAATGATAATAAGCGTATAACTAGAGTTCTAAACGATGATAATAATAGCGCCCGATGTCGAATTACCTTGAGACGAAAATAGTCTTTTTTAGAAGTAAAAGTGATGACTTTTCAAAACATTAAGACGGCTTGGCCGTGGAGGTTCCATAATTATGAACGCTCCTCTATCGAGGGTACGCCCACATGAGATTATGAATTTTCGACCATCGAATCTTCTTAATACTTGCTTTATGTTGTGAACCCCGCTATTGGGTTTTTACTTCCAATTCGGGAGACTTACCTCATCCTCTCTCGAGGGTTGGGCACACTTCTCTTTACCCGTGAGCGATCAGTATGTACGCACGAGCCTCTCGGCTAACTAGTGTACGAAGACGGAAATGAAAACCACACATCGATTTTGTGGCTCCACTCAACGTTATTCTCAGGTAAACCTTAAGCGTTAATTATTTTAGAAAGAGATGTTTTATTTTTAGAAAAACTATTTTTGTGTCCCAATGCTCTTCGACATCGTGCGCTAAAGGAAATTAGCCACTGATCGGAATGGAGACGGCATAATTAGTTGGAAAATACATGTTTAATTATTTAAGCGGATATAAGCGGATAAAAAGAGAAATAAAAAGACTTATCTAAATGCAGTAATAGTATCTGTCCCAACCGTCTTAAACAAGCGCTAAAGAGTTCTTAGCCTCTTATTCAAGATGGGGGTGTTATAGAAATAAAAGACATATAAAAGTGCAGAAATAATATCCATCCCAACCGACTTAAACAAGTGCTAAAGGAAATTAGCCACTTATTCAAGATGGGGGTGGTATATAGCAGTTATATAAAGACTGAAATAAAGCTAAGTTACAAAAAAGAAAAACACCATCTCATATACGCATGCACTCTACTTGTAATAAAAACACTGAATCAAAAGAAAGCGTTTAAACGAAAGCGATAAATAAAGCGTTAAAGAAAGTGATAAACTATTTTTATGAAAACAATAAACCTAAATTATGAAAGCAATAAACTAAGTTATGAAAGCAATAAACTAAGTTATGAAAGCAATAAAACTATTCTCATACACACACACACTAACATAAATAAAAAAGGAAGATGATCCAAATGAGAAAAGAATATTTTATTGCTAAAAAGGCGAAAATTACAAACGAACATAAGCTTAATTGCATAAAGAAAAACTCACAATCACTCAAAAGAACTCAAAATAACATTACAACACTCAAAATTTGGATGAAATTTACTTCAGCCGAGCCCATCTATTTATAGGCAAAATTTTATTTTTACATGCCCTAGGTCACGGGCGTGACTTGGATGTCACGGCCGTGACTTTGGGCGTGACATTTGCGCGTGCTTTAGGGGTCGCATCCGCCGTCTTCTGGAAGGTTTATCCGTCAAACATGGCTGCACACGGGCGTGACCTGCAGTGTCACGGGCGTGACAGTGGGCGACACATATCTGCTTTAACTGGGGCATGACGACTGGCGTGTGCGCTGGATTCTTTGAACGCCTAGGAGGAGATAGTTTGTCAAACGCAGAGCGCCGTTCGTCGAACGCGGGACGCGGATAGTTTGTCGAACGCAGAGCGCCGTTCGTCGAATGCTGAGCGGATACAATTCATCGAACGCAGAGCACCGTTCGTCGAGCGCTGAGACAGAGAGAGTTCGTCGAACGCAGAGCGTCGTTTGTCGAACGCAGCTTGATTTCGTCGATCGCAGGGCAGAGAGCGTTCGTCGAACACAACTCGACCTTCATCGAACGCAGAGAGATTGGCGTTTTAAAATTACACGCTCTTGTGTCACGGGCGTGACTTGTTGTCACGGGCGTGACTCAGGGGCGTGACTTGACAAAAATTGCCAAAATCTGCAAAAACAAAAATAAAACTACGTTAGTAAGGAAATAATGAAAAGAAGCAATTTATTTATTAATTTACATAGAACATTCACAATATTAGTTAAAACTATACTAATAACTATACTAAAAATACGTATATTTTGTAACACCCCAAAATTCTTAGTTCAGCGAAGTAGGCGGAGTGGTAGTGCTGCGCTCGGGATAGGCTAAAAATTCCACAACAGTTCTCTGCGCACGACCATTGTCCTCTTCGCGCACGGCCAGTGATCGTGCGCTAATGATCGTGCGTTCATTTTCAAGGAATCGGAGTTCTGTCTCGGCTTATCGCACGACCATTCTACTCTTCGCGCACGACCAGTGATCGTGCGCCTGTGATCGTGCGCCCTATTTATTCTGCTCCGCGATTTTGAGCGGAGAAGACGATACGGCCGTCCAAATCTTTTGGAATCCCATCCAATGGCTAGGATTAAATGCTGGAGGGTCTTAGGGCTTGTGAGAGGAGATTAATCCTCATTCTTTTGAGGTGTTTCTCTCTCCTAGGCTAGAGGAAGAAGAAGGAGGTAAGGAAGAAGAAGGAGAGATCCCGCCATTGACGGAGCTCCGGAGCTCCATTTCGCGAGCCGTTTCCAGATCTGGAGAGTGCAGCCCGGTGCGGTCGTTTCCCTCAGTCTAGAATCTCGGATCCATGGCGAAGAAGAACGCTCCTAGGGTAACGATTCTTCCTCTCGATTCTTTGGACTTGTCATTTGTCCTCTCCTTCATTTCTCTATGCTTGCATGAGGAATCCCTTTCACCAAATGGGTGAAGTGTAGGATTTTCCTCAAGTTCTTTGGAACTCTGGGTCGATTGTGTCCGTCCCCGGCATATTGCATGTAGAAAATCCGGTAGTCGTGCGGATTTAGGCATTGTGTGTGAAGCCTATTCGTCGTCGTGAGCCCGAATCGGTGACGCTTGATTTGCGACGTTGCATTTAGATTAAGCCTAAAATGCGTGCCGGAGAATGACTCCGTGAAATCATCTTTAGTATTGCGGGATTTAAATTGTAGGCGTCTTGTGAATATCCTAACGAAAGCCCCATGCTTGAGATTGGATGAAGGCAAACCTTCACCACGAAATTGATGAGGAGTGTTTTGTACCTCCTTTGTTGAATATTTGTGAAGCCTAGATCCTTGCGAAGGGGTTAGGTGCGTATCTTATATTTTGTGTAGCACGTGAAAGTGCTAAACTCTTATGGGCCGAGGTGAAGCCGTACCTGCGTCGTGCGATAGATCGCGACAATTAGAGCACGGGCAAAGCTAAACCGAACCCGTTTCCATGCAAATCGGTAAGAGGTCCCTACCTCATGTAAGCCGTGTGATCATGGGAGAGGTCGTGGAAGTTGATTTTCCTAGACCGACCAAAAGCTCTTTTTCCCACCTAAGGCGATGGCCCTCACGGTGGAGTGTTTTGTGGAATTGATGTTGTTAGCCTCATGCAGTTCTTTAGGCGGTTGTGGGGAACCTTTGGGTGAACCCAACCAACATCATGTGCATACCTAGGTTCCCTCCTTTTTGATGCTCAACCTAGAAGATTGAATGTGCTTGAAACCTCACCTTGTGTAGTTGCACCTTCTTTATATTAGTACTTGTGCTAGTATGGCTTGCTTGCAGGGTAGAAGCTCCGCCACCCCGGTAAAGGGGTGGGGTCGTTATAATTTGGTCAGCTGTGCTGACCGTTACTTTGTTTGCCACCGCTTGGTGGAATGTTCTTATGCAGGTGCAGGTGAGCCTAGGGGGAAATAGCGGGCGGTGGCCCTTTTGCTATGTTGGCCCTTGAAGGCCAACCTCCCTTTTTAGCTTTCTCATGTATTGCCGGCCTGCGTGCTGATGTATGTTTTGGAGTTTTAGTACATTTGTTAAATGTAAGGCCTTAAGGCCATAACTCTATTTCATGGTTTCATTCCTATGATAGTGGACAATTCTAATTGGAATGTTTAATCTTTATGCTTCCGCTAGTGTTTAGTATACTCTGCTGTAGTTTCTTTCTGTTTATCACCTTTTAACTCCTAGCTAGTGTGGTTTGTATGGCGTGGGTCCCGGCCGGACCTACTGTTATACTATTCGTACTGGCAGGGTGTTACAATTTGGTATCATACTTAAGGCGTCGATCCGTAGTTTAGCGAATTCGAGACGAATTCCTTTTAAGGGGTGGTGTGCACAGGATGCGCATTCACCTAAGACGACAAAAACTAATAAGAATGTCCACTTAGGAATGGGAAAAACATATTTGTTTGCGGAACCTGAGCGTTCTATGATTGTTGTTTGCTATGTTTTTAGTCACTAAATTGTGTCTTACACGATTATAGGTGACTAGGAGTGGTGCGGGGCCGTCTCAACCCCGTAACACTGCTGAAAGTAGTGGGTCGGCTGAAGTGCCAGCGACCACTCCTCCTGCTGAGATGATCAAGTTAATCGCAGAAGCTGTCTTCGCGATGATCAATGCTCAACCGCAAAGGCTTGCATAGCCTGCTACGCCTAATACAGATGCGGCCCCGATGATCGAACCTGCAGTGGAACCTGCGGTGGAACCGAGGGTTGAGACCCCTGTGCCAGTGGCTGCAGTGGAACCTGCAGTGGTGCAAAGGGTGGAGCGTCCTGTAGAGCGTGTAGTTGTTGCGCGAGCGCGTGATCAACAGCTGCAACACTTTCTAAGCTTCCACCCTCCAACTTTCTTGGGGCCGGATCCCCAACGGAGGCGGAGGATTGGCTGTCAACGGTTAGGAAAATTCTAAGGGCGACAGCAACAGAAGAAGTTATGATGGTCACTTTAGCCACCTTCCTCCTTAACGGAGAGGCAGAGCATTGGTGGGCCGAATAGGAAGTGCACAGGTTTGGAGGCAAGGAGATTACCGAGATCACGTTAGCGGAGTTCTCAAAGTCATTTCTTCAAAGGTATATTCCTTCTGCCCAACGCATTGCATTGCAGAACCAGTTTCTGAAGTTAACTCAAGGCGACAGCTCGGTGGATGAGTACTTGCACGAGTTCACTAAACGGGGTCGTTATGCGGGGCCTATGATGGAAGATGAAGAGACAAAGACGAACAAGTTCTATGAAGGTCTTCGGGACGAGTTGAGGCTGCTCCTTGCAGGCCTAATGACGTTAGGTTTCCAGGTGATGGTCCAAACTGCCAGATCCCTAGAGTTGGACATGAAGAGAGTACAAGCAAAAACCGTGGCAAAGTAACCCGAGTTTCATGCGCCGGCCTCTCAGTCCAAGTCAGAGTTCAGAAAGAACAAAAGGAAGTTCAAACCGGCGGAGCATTCTCGCTCAAATGTTTCGGGATCAACGACTGTGCGGGGTCCTATCACGTGTTTCACCTACGGGAAGGTGGGACACAAGGCCGCGGTGTGTCGAAGTTGTCCCCCGAAGGCAGAGAACCGAGCGTTGGACCATGCTCGTGCTGCGGAAAAGGGTAAAGCTGCGGAATCTTTGGCTTCCCAGCACATTATTCCGACTCAGCCGAGAGTCTATTCGCTTGGCCAGCAAGAAGCTATACGACAACCTGATATCGTCACAGGTATGGATTGAAAGTTAGCTTTTAAATAGCTTTTTGTGATTTTACCGTCGTGCAACCGTATGTTTTATTCGTGTGCAATTAGGCTTTGTCCTAATTTTCAACTATCCCGCGAGAGCTCTATTTGATACGGGTGCATCGCACTCTTTTCTGTCCGAGGACTTCGTGGTGCGAATCGGAGTGCCGTCTACCTTCGTAGAGGATAGATTGGAAGTAGTTCTACCCAATGGATCTCGCATGAGTGCGGATAGGAAGAGCTGTGTGAAGGTGCGGATCGGAAATCAGGATTTCAATTTGGAAGCATCGTTATTACCGTTAGCTGAATACGATGTGATCTTCGGCATGGACTGGCTCTCGGAACAGCGAGCATGCATAGATTTCAATTCAAAGGAGATCACTCTGGGAAAGAACACCGAAAGAGAAACCACATTCGCCGGTATGCGAGTAGCGAGCAAGATGCTGATGTCTGCTCTCCAAGTGGTTAAGGCGGTGAGAAAAGGCGCCGAGTTGTTCTTCACTTTGTTGGAGGCTTCAGAGCCAAAGCCCAGGTTATGTGATGTCCCAGCTGTAGCGGAGTACGCCGACGTGTTTCCTAACAAACTCCCTGGGGCTCCGCCTCATCGGGAGATTGATTTCTGTATCGAGTTAGTGCCAGGTGCCAAACCTGTGGCCCGCTCACCGTACCGGATAGCGCCAAAGGAACTGGCAGAGCTGAAGGTCCAATTGCAAGAGCTGCTAGAGCAAGGCTACGTACGTCCAAGTTCATCGCCTTGGAGTGCATCGGTCCTCTTTGTGAAAAAGAAGGACGGGATCTTGCGTCTATGTATTGATTATCGAGAGTTAAACAAGTTGACCGAGAAGAACCGATATCCGATTCCAAGAATCGATGATCTATTCGACCAACTGGTTGGGTCGACGGTATACTCCAAACTGGACCTAAGGTCTGGTTATTACCAACTGCGGATAAGGGAATGTGATATTCCAAAGACAGCGTTCAGTACCAGGTTTGGGCACTATGAGTTCACGGTGATGCCGTTCGGTCTGTCTAATGCACCGTCGGTATTCATGGACTTAATGAACAGGATGTTTCGAGAGTATTTGGATCAATTTGTGATCGTCTTCATTGACGACATTTTGGTATACTCTCAGTCGAAAGAGGGGCATGTAGGGCATCTGCACGCAGTTCTGAGCACCTTGAGGAGGAGTCAACTATATGCCAAGTTCTCCAAGTGCGAGTTTTGGCTATCGTCAGTAGCATTCCTTGGTCATGTTGTTAGTGGAGAAGGAATTGCAGTTGATCCGTCGAAGATAGAAGCGGTCTGAGCGTGGCCTTTGTTGAAAAACGTAGAGGAAGTCCGAAGATACTTAGGACTTGCCGGCTATTATAGGCGCTTTGTGGAAAACTTCTCGAGGATTGCACTCCCTCTCACTAAACTGACTAGGAAAGATCATAAGTTCGTTTGGTCGCCCGAGTGTGCACGAGCTTTTGAAGAGCTGAAGAGCCGTCTGACCACGGCGCCCATTCTATGCTCGCCATGCGGTACGGAAGGCTACGAAATTTATAGCGACGCCTCGGGGAGTGGTTTGGGTTGTGTCCTAGTGCAGTTCGGAAAGGTAATTGCCTACGGCTCCCGGCAACTGAAAGTTCATGAGAGGAATTACCCGGTCCATGATTTGGAGCTAGCGGCCATGGTATTTGCTCTTAAGCTGTGGAGGCATTATTTGTATGGCGTGAAGATCGACATCTTTACCGACCACAAGAGCCTCAAGTACCTGCTGGATCAAAGGGAGTTGAATATGAGTCAAAGGAGGTGGGTGGAGTTCCTTGGGGACTACACCTTCGACATCAAATATACTCCTGGAAAGGGAAATGTAGTTGCGGACGCGTTGAGTCGTCGGGCTCCCGCTCAAGCAAATTGGATTTTGATGCACGATGAGCGTCTAATCCGCGAGCTAAAAGAAATGGAGATCATTTTCGTTGATCGAAGAGCGTCTACTTCAGCATGCTTGAACTGGACGGAGGTTCAATACCACCTTGCCGACCGAGTTCGACAGGCTTTGGAGCTGGACGAGAGCATGAAATGCTATAAAGCGGAAACCGTTGACGGGTTAAACGCTGATTTCTCTTTCGAAGATGGCCTTATGTGGAAGAATGGTAGATTGTGCGTCCCAAACGTTGGTACTCTACGGGCGGAGTTGATGTACGAGGCTCATCATACCAAGTACTCGATCCACCCTGGGAGCACGAAAATGTACATGGACATGAAGAAACTTTTCTGGTGGCCGGGTATGAAGAAAGACATTGCCCTCTACGTGGCCAAGTGTAACACTTGCGCGTTGGTGAAGGTGGAATGTCAACGTCCCGGTGGATTTTTGAAGTCCTTGCCAATTCCGGAATGGAAGTTTGACGATATTTCGATGGATTTCATGCACGGATTGCCGAGATCGCAACAGGGAAACGACGCCATCTGGGTGATCGTGGACCGATTGACGAAGGTATCGCATTTTATTCCGAACCGGAAGGATGATTCTATAGAAAAGCTAGCGAAGCTCTATGTCGATAGTATTGTGAGGCTGCACGGTGTCCCTCGTAGCATCGTCAGCGATCGTGACGGGCATTTCACATCAAAAGATTGGAGGCTTTTCCATGAACTGTTGGGCACTAAATTGAAGTTCAGCACGGCCTTCCACCCGCAAACGGATGGACAGACCGAGAGGACCAATAGGACTATGGAGGATATGCTCCGAATGTGCGCTCTAGATTTTGGAAAGAAGTGGGAAGATCATCTCTATATGATCGAGTTCGCCTACAATAATAGCTACCAAGCCAGTATAAAGATGGCTCCTTTCGAGGCCCTCTATGGTAAGAAGTGTCGCACGCCGTTGTCTTGGGCAGAAACGGGCGATACTAAGCTATTAAAGCGAAAGGATGTTGAGGAAGCAACTTCGACGATCCGAACTATACGTGAAAGGCTATTGATTGCCAAGGATAGGCAAGCAAAATATTTCAACGCCAAGCATAGGAACCTAGTGTTCGCCGTAGGTGACCGGGTTTACTTGAAGATCAAACCGTTCAAAGGGGTATCAAGGATCCGACGCTTGAAAAAGCTCAGTCCAAGGTACTTAGGACCGTTTGAGATCGTGGAGCGTGTTGGTGATGCGGATTATCGGCTTGCACTATCTGCAGAGCTGAGCGGTCTACATGACGTGTTTCACATTTCAGTTTTGAGAAAGGCAGTGCAAGAGCCTACTCACATCGTTGCAGTTGGCAAAGTGCCAGTTGATAGTGGGTTGTCGATGAAAGTCAAGCCCTTACGCATCGAAGATACCGAAGTAAAGCAGTTGCGGAACAAGTCCATTCAGATGGTGAAAGTCCGGTGGGATAATTGTGGCCGAGAGGAGCTATCTTGGGAGAGAGAGCAAGCGATGCTTGCGGAGTACCCCGAGTTATTCCTCTCAGGTAATTTATAACTGTAATTCCTGCTATTACTGTTTTCGAAATTTCGGGACGAAATTCTTTTAAGGGGGGTGGAGTTGTAACACCCCAAAATTCTTAGTTCAGCGAAGTAGGCGGAGTGGTAGTGCTGCGCTCGGGATAGGCTAAAAATTCCACAATAGTTCTCTGCGCACGACCATTGTCCTCTTCGCGCACGACCAGTGATCGTGCGCTAATGATCGTGCGTTCATTTTCAAGGAATCGGAGTTCTGTCTCGGCTTATCGCACGACCATTCTCCTCTTCGCGCACGACCAGTGATCGTGCGCCTGTGATCGTCGCCCTGTTTATTCTGCTCCGTGATTTTGAGCGGAGAAGACGATCCGGCCGTCCAAATCTTTTGGAATCCGATCCAATGGCTAGGATTAAATGCTGGAGGGTCTTAGGGCTTGTGAGAGGAGATTAATCCTCATTCTTTTGAGGTGTTTCTCTCTCCTAGGCAGAGGAAGAAGGAGGTAAGGAAGAAGAAGGAGAGATCCCACCATTGACGGAGCTCCGGAGCTCCGTTTCGCGAGCCGTTTCCAGATCTGGAGAGTGCAGCCCGGTGCGGTCGTTTCCCTCCGTCTAGAATCTCGGATCCATGGCGAAGAAGAACACTCCTAGGGTAACGATTCTTCCTCTCGATTCTTTAGACTTGTCATTTGTCCTCTCCTTCATTTCTCTATGCTTGCATGAGGAATCCCTTTCACCAAATGGGTGAAGTGTAGGATTTTCCTCAAGTTCTTCGGAACTCCGGGTCGATTGTGTCCGTCCCCGGCATATTGCATGTAGAAAATCCGGTAGTCGTGCGGATTTAGGCATTGTGTGTGAAGCCTATTCGTGGTCGTGAGCCCGAATCGGTGATGCTCGATTTGCGACGTTGCATTTAGGTTAAGCCTAGAATGCGTGCCGGAGAATGACTCAGTGAAATCATCTTTAGTATTGCGGGATTTAAATTGTAGGCGTCTTGTGAAGATCCTAACGAAAGCCTCCTTTGTTGAATATTTGTGAAGCCTAGATCCTTGCGAAGGGGTTAGGTGTGTAGCTTATATTTTGTGTAGCACGTGAAAGTGCTAAACTCTTATGGGCCGAGGTGAAGCCGTACCCGCATCGTGCGATAGATCGCGATGATTAGAGCACAGGCAAAGCTAAACCGAACCCGTTTCCATGCAGATCGGTAAGAGGTCCCTACCTCATGTAAGCCGTGTGATCATGGGAGAGGTCGTGGAAGGTGATTTTCCTAGACCGACCAAAAGCTCTTTTTCCCACCTAAGGCGATGGCCCTCACGGTGGAGTGTTTTGTGGAATTGATGTTGTTAGCCTCATGCGGTTGTTTAGGCGGTTGTGGGGAACCTTTGGGTGAACCCAACCAACATCATGTGCATACCTAGGTTCCCTCTTTTTTGATGCTCAACCTAGAAGATTGAATGTGCTTGAAACCTCACGTTGTGTAGTTGCACCTTCTTTATATTAGTACTTGTGCTAGTATGGCTTGCTTGCAGGGTAGAAGCTCCGCCACCCCGGTAAAGGGGTGGGGTCGTTATAATTTGGTCAGCTGTGCGGACCGTTACATTGTTTGCCACCGCTTGGTGGAATGTTCTTATGCAGGTGCAGGTGAGCCTAGGGGGAAATAGCGGGCGGTGGCCCTTTTGCTGAGTTGGCCCTTGAAGGCTAACCTCCCTTTTTAGCTTTCTCATGTATTGCCGGCCTGCGTGCCGATGTATGTTTTGGAGTTTTAGTACATTTGTTAAATATAAGGCCTTAAGGCCATAACTCTATTTCATGGTTTCATTCCTATGATAGTGGACAATTCTAATTGGAATGTTTAATCTTTATGCTTCCGCTAGTGTTTAGTATACTCTGTTGTAGTTTCTTTCTGTTTATCACCTTTTAACTCCTAGCTAGTGTGGTTTGTATGGCGTGGGATCCCGGCCGGACCTACTGTTATACTATTCGTACTGGCAGGGTGTTACATATTTTACCATCCTCAGTGTCACTGCTCTTCTTCCCTTTCCTTGCAGTTTAGGGATCACTTTATCCCTTCTCCCCAGAATTTAGAAGTATATTTTCTTCATGTGATCGATGGGTATCTCATTTTTTTCATTCAGTTGAAGAGTGTTTAGGAGGTATAGGGATAGGATTCTTTCAAAGTTTGGAAAATGAAGACTTCCCTGGATCTTTTTGAAAAGCAACTGAGCCCAATCAGTTTTCTTACAAAGAATTACTCTGGTCATTATCTCAAACATATACTTGGATATTCTGTCATGATATCCAGGTTTGCACAATAATGCTTTGCCAGCAATATCAGCCAAAAGTTTTCCTTTTATATTGAAGTCAGCCTTCTTCAAGATACCAAGAGATTGTCCTTTGTGGTTGCACCACTTCTTTGCTGTCGAAAGATTTTCCTCTGAGATTGATGCGCAGACAGCAAGTGCACCAGTCGCTCAAGTAATAAAGATGAGAGCAAGTCCCTAAGTATCGATCTCTCGAGGAGTGCATGTAGGGAGTGTGAGTTCTCTATTCAGAAGAATAATTGTTAGAGTGAAATGAACCAAACGGGGGGTTTTGTGATTGTGTTTTTATGCAATATGTAAGACCCCAAATCTGAAAATTCAGAAATCTGGAATACAGAGCTGTCGCCGGCGACAGTGTCTGTCGCCCGGGCGATAGCGTTCTGTTGAGAAGGTTCTGCCATGAGCTGTCAGACGGCGTTGACTATTCAATGTCGGTTCATTGTCGCTGTCGCCAGGGCGACAGTGGCTGTCGCCGGGAGACAGCTCAAATTTTGACTTTATGGCCGAAATCAAGGGCATTGATTGCACTTGGACTTTGGTGGCTTGTTTAGGCTTGGGAGGCTTGGTGGCAGCATACAAGGCCGAAAATCCCTCTCTTTTCATTTATGTTTCTTAAGGGTTCTTAAGAGAGAGAGAGAGAGAGGAGCTTGGAGAAGAAGGTGAATAGAAAACCCTAGCTTGGAGCTTGGGTTTGGAGGAGCTACACTCATCCAATCCCTTCAAAGTTGGTGGCTACGCATAGAGGAGGGCAAGGCGCTCCTTTCCATCTGTGTGGAACGTCAAGCCATGGTCTCAAAGCGGCGTTTAAGGGTAACGAACTTTTCTACCATCTCTTGGACATGCCTTAGTCCATTCCCTTGCATCGTTGAGGCCCCTACTCAAAAGGGTGAGGTCGTGGCCTCCGACGGGTCGATTCGTGTTATCCCCGTCCAAGTTGCATACATATAGAGTCCGTGCGTAATACGGACGTAGGCGCGCTGTGTGAAGCCCATCCGTGACGGTTCATCCGGATTGGTGATGCCTTGTGGTATTGTGCGTGCTCGGGGAGAACCCCGTGTTGCTATCCTGCTACGTAGGACTAGAGAGTGCTACTGCATGCGCAGCAACGCCCGGGGGTGTGCCCCGGGGAGCACCCGAAGTTAAAAGGCAGAAATGGAGTTCTGACTAGCTGTCGCCGGCGCGACAGTGACTGTCGCCTGGGCGACAGCTCCCCAGAATTGGATTCTGATGAATTTGGGTGTTCTGAGGCTAGGGAGTGCTACTGCATGTGCAGCAATGCCTGGGGGTGTGCCCCGGGAAGCATCCACAGCTAGAAGCCAAATTAGGGTTTGTGCACTGTCGCTGGCGACAGTGAATGTCGCCTGGGCGACAGCTCCCAGACATGGGTCTGGTGATGTTTGTTGTGCCCACCTGTTGAGGGGACCTGAGGTCGGCATGCCCGACCTGTAAGGGTGTCCTGGTGGATGACTTAGCGGCCCGGGGAGCCGGCTAATTGAGAATACCTGGGCTGAGGGGACGCCATACCCGCATTTCGTGTTGTACAACGAGTGTGTGAACAACGGGCATTTGGCGAACCTACACCCGAACCATTGCAGCACCTGATTAGTAAGGCTCGAATAGCATGTCGGGGGGAAACGGGGAAGAGTCTTCGGACTGCGCAAGTTCTCGATTAAAGCACGGCGGAGCCCTGGTATTCGGGCCGCCGACTTTAGCCTCGAAGGGCAAAACCATCAAGAGTGGATGGTGGTGGAAGGCGTAGTACACCAAAGAGTGCCTGAGTGCACGAGACGTGGAGGCCATTCCCATGTTTGTGTTGTTGCATATGTATGAAATGTTGTGGGCTCGTCTAGTCGCACTCTTAGATATGTATATGCTGTTGAGACTATTTTGCAGGGACGGTTAGCACTGCCACCCCCTCGAAGGGGTGGGGTCGTTATAAATTGGTCAGCTTTAGCTGACCGTTGCCCTGTTTTGCCACCGTTTTTGGTGGGCTTGTTGTACAGGTGCTGGACCGAGCGGGAACTTGGCGGGCTGAAGCCCCTGCGCTGCTGCAGCCCTTGAAGGCCTTTGATGTTCCTTCTGTTTTCATGTATGGCCGGCCTGCGTGCCGATGTTGGTAAACTGTAAGGCCGTCGTGCCTCTTTTGTGTTGTAAAACATTTTATTCCAAGATTAATAGAAGTGGACATACCCGAGTTCGGGTCTTGTGGTTTATAATTCTGTCTCTCTCTCTTTTACTTCCGCATAGAATGCTCTGAGTTAGGCTTCGTGGTATAGTGTCGTTGTATATTCAATAGTGACGTTCCCATTTATTTTGTAGTATATGGCGTGGGGCCCCGGCCGGACCTTCTGCTATATGCTTCTTAACGGATGGGGGTGTTACAAATTGGTATCAGCTACTAGGGTTCCGTATCCTTCTAAGGAATTGGTGGACGAATTCTTTAAGGGGTGGTGAGCATGTGTGTGCGCTACCGTGGAGACGTAAAATAAACCCAAAAATGTCCACTTAGGAATAAAATGTAACAACAAACCAAACAATAATTGCATGATTTTGGAACATGAGTGTTCCTTTTGCTGTTAGTTGCGACTGTGCTGTCGCCTAACTGTGTGTTGCACTTGTGTAGGGCACTCGAAGTGCAGCGGGACCGTCGCGTCCCCGTGATGTGCATGAGAGTAGTGGGTCTACTGAGGCCCCTACAGCTCCGTCTGCTGAGTTGGTTCGGCTAGTTACTGAAGCCGTTCTAGCTGCGTTGAATGGCCAGCCTGAAAGGCAAGGACAACCGCCAGTGCAAGAGGTGGCCCCTGAGCCACTAAGAGTGGAGCAAGTCCCAGTGAGGCGTGCTCCTGAGCAGCAGCTGAAGCATTTTCTGGGATTTCGACCTCCTCCGTTTACCGGGGTTGAATCCCCATCTGAGGCCGAAGACTGGTTGTCGCATATGAAGCGAATTCTGACAGCGACACAGTCGGAGGAAGCGCAGAAGGTGACCTTTGCTTCCTTCTTGCTAGAAAAGGAAGCTAGGCGGTGGTGGGATGAGGTCGAGAGGCGCCAGTTCGCGGGAAAGTGACTGGTTGATGTGACGATGGAAGAGTTCTCGAGAATCTTCCTCGCAAGGTATGTGCCTCAGTCGCAGCAGATAGCGATGGAGAACCAGTTCTTGGCCCTAACACAGGGTGGTAGACTGCTTGATGACTACTTGCATGAGTTCACCCGCCTCGGGCGCTATGCTGGAACTTCTTTCGATGATGAGGAGAGAAGGGTGAACAGGTTTTATGGAGGTTTGCGTACTGAGTTGCGGCATCTTCTGACAGGGCCGTTGACGCAGGGTTTCACGACCCTCGTTGGTTCAGCCCGAGCCCTTGAGCAGGACATGCTCAGGGAAAAGGGAAAGGCGGTTGTGGTCGAGGCAGTGCCGGAGGGAAAAGCGCCGGGTGCGGCAAAGTTGCGGAGGTTGAGTCGCTGGAAGAAGGCTCGAGTATCTGGGCCAGCTCCCTCTGCTTCGGGCGCGTCATCTGGACGTGGCCCTCTTATTTGTTTCACTTGTGGCAAACCTGTCCATTTCTCGCGGGATTGCCGCTGTGGGCTTCCAAGGCCAGAGAAGAAGGCGGGGCCAGCTTATTCTGAGAAGGGGAAGGCAGCTGAGTCCACTGCTTCCCGTATGGCTCCCCCGCAGCCCAGGGTCTTTAGTCTCGATCAACAGGTGGCTATCAAAGCCAAAGACGTCGTGACAGGTACAATTTAAGATACAGTCTTTACTATTTATATACCTGTTTTAATGTTCATGCTAACATGTTTGGCGGCATAGGCTATGTGAATGTCTTAGGCATTCCTGCGAGAGCGCTTTTCGATACTGGAGCTTCGCACTCCTTCTTATCGTCGGACTTCGTCCAACGTATTGGTGCGCCGTCGATTGCTTCTGCAGATGGACTGGAGGTCCTACTGCCGAATGGATATTCGATGCGTGTGGAGAGGAGTTGCTGCGTAAAGGTTCTAGTTGGTAGTCGGGAGTATGACCTGAAGGCATCGTTACTCCCCCTGGTTGAGTTCGATGTTATCTTCGGTATGGACTGGCTGTCGGAACAGCGTGCGTGCATCGATTGCACCACCAAGGAGGTGAGGTTTGGGCAAGGTGCCGATCGTGAGACGGTCTTTGCGGGCATGCGTGGATTGAGCAAGATGCTGATGTCTGCTCTCCAGGTGTCCAAGGCAGTGCGACAGGGAGCAGAGTTATTCTTTGCTCTTGTGGAGGCTTCAACGCCGAGGCCCAGCCTAGCGGATTTTCCGGTAGTAGCAGAGTTCCCCGATGTGTTCCCGAGCGAGCTCCCCGGTGCTCCACCGCAGCGGGAGTTAGATTTCACGATTGAGTTGGTGCCAGGCGCTAAGCCTGTGGCCCGCTCGCCATATCGTATGGCTCCGAAAGAGTTGGCGGAGTTGAAGCTGCAGTTGCAGGAGCTGCTTGAGCAGGGCTACGTGCGTCCGAGTTCCTCACCTTGGAGTGCACCGGTCCTCTTTGTCAAAAAGAAGGATGGTAGCCTGCGACTTTGCATCGACTATCGGGAGATGAACAAGCTGACGGAGAAGAACAAGTATCCTCTTCCGAGGATAGATGATTTGTTCGACCAGCTCATTGGTTCGACAGTTTACTCGAAGCTGGACATGAAGTCCAGCTATTATCAGGTGCGGATCAGGGAGTGCGATATCCCGAAGACTGCCTTTAGTACGAGGTACAGGCAGTATGAGTTCACCGTGATGCCGTTTGGGCTGTCTAATGCGCCTTCGGTGTTTATGGACTTGATGAACCGGACTTTCCGAGAGTACCTCGACCGGTTTGTGGTCATCTTCCTGGATGACATACTAGTCTACTCTCAGTCCGAGGAGGAGCACGGTGATCACCTGCGGGTAGTTCTGGAGGTTCTGAGGAGGAACCAGTTGTATGCCAAGTTCTCGAAGTGCGAGTTCTGGCTTCCTTCTATGGCATTCTTGGGCCATGTGGTTAGTGGTTCGGGTGTGGCGGTAGATCCGATGAAGGTTTCGGCCATTAGGGAGTGGCCTGTTCTTTCTACTGTAGCGGAGGTCCGTAGCTTTCTCGGGCTGGCCGGCTATTACAGGCGCTTCATGGAGAACTTCTCGCGGATCGCGCTGCCTCTTACGACACCGACACGAAAGATGCAGGAGTTCATTTGGATGCCCGCGTGTGCGCAGGCTTTCAAGGAGTTGAAGCGGCGGCTTACGACGGCTCCGATCTTATGTTTGCCTTGCGGCACGGAGGGCTACGAGATCTACACCGACGCTTCTAGAAGCGGCCTGGCTGCGTTCTGCAGCAGCATGGCAAGGTTATAGCGTATGGCTCTCGCCAGCTGAAGGTGCACGAGCGGAACTATCTGGTCCATGACTTGGAGTTGGCGGCCGTGATATTCGCCCTGAAGCTATGGCGGCATTATGTGTATGGCTTGAAGATCAACATCTTCACGGACCATAAGAGCCTGAAGTACCTTCTGTCGCAGAAAGGGCTGAATATGCGGCATCAGAGGTGGATGGAGTTCCTGGGGGACTTCACCTTCGAGATCCACTACACTCCCGGGAAGGGGAATGTTATTGCGGATGCACTCAGTCGCAGGGCTCCAGCGCAGGCCAACTGGATTCAGATGCATGATGAGCACCTGATACGTGACCTGGAGGCCTTGGATATTTCTTGCGTAGAGAAGAGGTGCAGTGCCGGTGCCTGTTTGAGTTGGTTTGAGGTGCAGTACGACCTCGCAGAGAGAGTCCGCCAGGCTTTTGAACTCGATCTGAGTTTGAAGCGCTACGCGGAGGATGCTGGTGGTGGGCCAGATGCCTAGTTTCAAGTTCGAGACGGATTGCTGTGGAGAGGCGACCGTTTGTGCGTCCCGAAGGTGGGTGAGTTGCGCGATGAGTTGATGTACGAGGCACATCGTACCAGGTATTCAGTTCATCCGGGGAGCACGAAGATGTATAAGGACATGAAGGTCCTTTTCTGGTGGCCAGGTATGAAGAGGGACATCGCTCATTACGTGGCCAAGTGCCACACTTGTGCGCTAGTGAAGGCGGAATGTCAGAAGCCCGGTGGCTTTTTGCAGTCATTGCCTGTTCCGGAGTGGAAGTTTGATGACATTTCCATGGATTTCGTGCATGGGCTGCCGAGATCGCAGCGCGGGAACGATGCCATCTGGGTAGTTGTAGACCGGCTGACGAAGGTGGCGCACTTTATCCCCAACCGGAGAGACGACTCGGTTGAGATATTGGCAAAGTTGTATGTTGATACTATAGTACGACTGCACGGTGTGCCCCGTAGCATCGTTAGTGATCGTGATGGACACTTTACTTCAAGCGACTGGAGGCTAGTCAACCGTCTTTTGGGTACGAAGCTGCAGTTTAGCACAGCCTTTCATCCTCAGACGGATGGCCAAACTGAGCGTACCAACAGGACGATGGAAGACATGCTCCGGATGTGCGTCCTGGATTTTGGCAAGGGGTGGGAAGATCACCTCTTTCTTGTTGAGTTCGCGTACAACAATAGCTATCAAGCGAGTATTCAGATGGAGCCTTTCGAGGCCCTCTATGGCAAGAAGTGCCGCACTCCCTTAGCTTGGGCGGAAATGGGCGAGACGAATCTCTTCAAGAGGAAAGACGTCGAAGTGGCGACTTCGACGGTGCGGTTGATCCGAGAGAGGCTTTTGGTTGCGCAGGATAGGCAGGCGAAGTACTATAATGCGAAGCACCGCGACGTCCAGTTCGCCGTTGGCGATTGGGTTTACTTGAAGATCAGTCCGTTCAAGGTTGTATCCAGGATTTGACGCTTGAAAAAGCTGAGTCCGAGATACCTTGGACCGTTTGAGATCATCGAGCGCGTCGGCGATGCGGCTTATAGGCTTGCGCTATCAGCGGAACTGAGCGGGCTACACGATGTATTCCACATCTCCGTATTGCGGAAGGCAGTGCAAGAGCCTACGCAGGTGGTCGCGGCGGATCAGGTTCCCGTACATAGTGGGCTTAAGACGGCGGTCAGGCCCGTTAGCATCGAGGATGCTGAGGTGCGTCAGCTGCGGAATAGGGCGATCCGTATGGTAAAGGTCCGTTGGGACAACTGCGGTCGTGAGGAGCTCTCATGGGAGCGTGATCAGACCATGTTGGAGGAGTTCCCCGAGCTGTTTCGGTGACGCTTACCTCTTCTTTTCCCCCCTGTATGTAAAGACTGTTTTGATATGTATATATATGCGTGTTTTTACAAATTTCGGGACGAAATTTTTATAAGGAGGGGAGGGTTGTAAGACCCCAAATCTGAAAATTCAGAAATCTGGAATACAGAGCTGTCGCCGGCGACAGTGGCTGTCGCCCGGGCGATAGTGTTCTGTTGAGAAGGTTCTGCCATGAGCTGTCAGACGGCGTTGACTAGTCAATGTCAGTTCATTGTCGCTGTCGCCAGGGCGACAGTGGCTGTCGCCGGGCGACAACTCAAATTTTGACTTTATGGCCGAAATCAAGGGCATTGATTGCACTTGGACTTTGGTGGCTTGTTTTGGCTTGGGAGGCTTGGTGGCAGCATACAAGGCCGAAAATCCCTCTCTTTTCATTTATGTTTCTTAAGGATTCTTAAGAGAGAGAGAGAGAGAGGAGCTTGGAGAAGAAGGTGAATAGAAAACCCTAGCTTGGAGCTTGGGTTTGGAGGAGCTACACTCATCCAATCCCTTCAAAGTTGGTGGCTACGCGTAGAGGAGGGCAAGGCGCTCCTTTCCATCCGTGTGGAACGTCAAGCCATGGTCTCAAAGCGGCGTTTAAGGGTAACGAACTTTTCTACCATCTCTTGGACATGCCTTAGTCCATTCCCTTGCATCGTTGAGGCCCCTACTCAAAAGGGTGAGGTCGTGGCCTCCGACGGGTCGATTCGTGTTATCCCCATCCAAGTTGCATACATATAGAGTCCGTGCGTAATACGGACGTAGGCGCGCTGTGTGAAGCCCATACGTGACGGTTCGTCCGGATTGGTGATGCCTTGTGGTATTGTGCGTGCTCGGGGAGAACCCCGTGTTGTTATCCTGCTACGTAGGACTATAGAGTGCTACTGCATGCGCAGCAACGCCCGGGGGTGTGCCCCGGGGAACACCCAAAGTTAAAAGGCAGAAATGGAGTTCTGTCTAGCTGTCGCCGGCACGACAGTGACTGTCGACGGGGCGACAGCTCCCCAGAATTGGATTCTGATGAATTTGGGTGTTCTGAGGCTAGGGAGTGCTACTGCATGTGCAACAATGCCTGGGGGTGTGCCCCGGGAAGCATCCACAGCTAGAAGCCAAATTAGGGTTTGTGCACTGTCGCTGGCGACAGTGAATGTCGCCTGGGCGACAGCTCCCAGACATGGGTCTGGTGATGTTTGTTATGCCCACCTGTTGAGGGGACCTGAGGTCAGCGTGCCCGACCTGTAAGGGTGTCCAGGTGGATGACTTAGCGGCCCGGGGAGCCGGCTAATTGAGAATACCTGGGCTGAGGGGACGCCATACCCGCATTTCGTGTTGTACAACGAGTGTGTGAACAACGGGCATTTGGCGAACCTACACCCAAACCATTGCAGCACCTGATTAGTAAGGCTCGAATAACATGTCGGGGGGCAACGGGGAAGAGTCTTCGGACTGCGCAAGTTCACGATTAAAGAAAGGGGGAGCCCTGGTATTCGGGCCGCCGACTTTAGCCTCGAAGGGCAAAACCATCAAGAGTGGATGGTGGTGGAAGGCGTAGTACACCAAAGAGTGCCTGAGTGCACGAGACGTGGAGGCCATTCCCACGTTTGTGTTGTTGCATATGTATGAAATGTTGTGGGCTCGTCTAGTCGCACTCTTAGATATGTATATGCTGTTGAGACTGTTTTGCAGGAACGGTTAGCACTACAACCCCCTCGAAGGGGTGGGGTCGTTATAAATTGGTCAGCTTTAGCTGACCGTTGCCCTGTTTTGCCACCATTTTTGGTGGGCTTGTTGTACAGGTGCTGGACCGAGCGGGAACTTGGCGGGCTGAAGCCCCTGCGCTGCTGCAGCCCTTGAAGGCCTTTGATGTTCCTTCTGTTTTCATGTATGGTCGGCCTGCGCGCCGATGTTGGTAAACTGTAAGGCCGTCGTGCCTCTTTTTGTGTTGTAAAACATTTTATTCCAAGATTAATAGAAGTGGACATACCCGAGTTCGGGTCTTGTGGTTTATAATTCTGTCTCTCTCTCTTTTACTTCCGCATAGAATGCTCTGAGTTAGGCTTCGTGGTATAGTGTCGTTGTATATTCAATAGTGACGTTCCCGTTTGTTTTGTAGTATATGGCGTGGGGCCCCGGCCGGACCTTCTGCTATATGCTTCTTAACGGATGGGGGTGTTACACAATAAACAAGGAATAAAATGCAGGTCGCCTTTACCGCGTCGCTTGGGTGGATCACCTAAATGGGTAATATGTAGGATGGAAGAACAATGCGGGTCGCAATCACCTCTTCACCAAGCACGCTCCTAACAATAGCTAGGACATCACAAACAAACAATAAGCAGCAGGGAGGAAATAAACTAGGCGCACCATGGAAGTAAAAACCACAAAATCAAGCACAAAGACATAATTAATAAAACTAAGCACAGTAGGTTCTTACACATCATAACCGCATTCAAAAAGTTCATAAACCATACTACATCAAAGGTAGGGGGAATAAATACAACTGAGCATACGAAGGCTTGCCGGGATTCACGGCCGGACTCATGGGTTGTCAGTCCTTGTCCAAGCTCGGTCCACGGTTAACTTCTGGGGTACGGAGAGGAGTTGTCAATTCCTTCAAGTGAGCCCATATTCTTCACTGATCTATGCTGGCAGTGATCTCACCGGAGAACTTCCAAATGGCAGCACAAAGTATACTGAAACTGAACTTGAGAGCTAGCTACGATGGTGGTGGACGGAGACGAAGTCCTAGGCGATGATTTGTGATGGAATGATGGTCAGATCTTCTCTCCCAAGGTGGAGCTCACAAGGGGCAAAAATGTAGCACTCCTACTCCTCTAGACGGCTCGCCAATGAAAAGGCCAAAAAAAGGGGACATTAGGTTAAACGATCCTGCGCGATTTAAATAGAGGGAGTTAATTTAAGAAAAGCACGACGAAAATGCATGACCGTGCGTTTGGATTGTGCGATTGAAAGAGATGAACAATGATTGGAGCTACAGGAAGGTCATGGGTTTATATTCACGCACGAGCAGAATGCTTGTGTGCGACCAAAAATGGGTGGGGTTGGACAGGTCGCCGATTTTTCCTGCTTTCAGGTAGGTCGTGCGATTTCCATCACGTACGATTAGATTCAATCGTGCGTTAAAGAAAATGCACGATGAACATCCTCACAAAGAGCTCTGAGTAAATCGCATGATTGTCTCGATCGTGCGTCAACAATATTTGCACGGTCGTGCAATTTAGCCAGACTGCAATGCTCAGCTCATGGGCATGATCCACATGTACATAATCAAAACCAAAGCTCCAACCACACAAGAAACAAAGAGTAGAATCCAAAATAACAACAAGACAGACATGGGGAGCCCCCGAAGGCATACCCTCAGCACAAAATGCGCAATTGCAGACCTTGATGGGCGCTAACAGTGCACTAAGTGTACAATCCTAACAAAGAGAAATATGAGCGATTTACAACAAAAAGTGTAGTGCACGTGAGAGAAAATAAGCCCAGATGAGTCTGAAAACTCCTATATAATTGGGACTCATCACACCCCCAAACTTAACTGTTTGCGCGTCCCGAGCAAACCATTCTATGCAGATGGGGAAAACAACTAGCTAGCACAGAAATTGTGACACAAAATACCATGCGAAGTCGCACACCCACGTGCACAGAAATACAGTTGAATTGATTTCTAATTATACAAGATAGTTTATAAATTTCTACTATAGTATATGTCTATTACTACTACTCAAAATGAGAATCACGGTGAATCGTTCGGTCATGAAAAGGAAGAAAAATAGACTAATTACTAAGATGCACATTGCCAAGGATCAGGGTTCGGGACAGCCTCCACCGAAATCCATCAGTGTCGGTGACCATATGCTCACCCGTTTACACTCTCTCCACGACACTAGATATATTCACTACGTGAGTCAGTTGGACTTTAGGTAAGAAATGAAGCTTGAGTTTTGGTAGGGTATACAAAGATAAACATTAGGGCTTAAAGCACCTAAACCCAAATGAGCTAGCACAAAAAGGCTATACACGCAGCAACAAAAAGCGCAGGTGCACCACACCCCAGACTTGAACTTGAATACATGGGTGTGTGCACCGCCTACTCCCAATACAAACTTACCCCCAAAAAAATATTTTCACTATAACTCGTTTTTTTCACAAATTTTTTCTTTTCTTTTCATTCATTTTCATTTTCTCATTTCATTCAATTTTTTCGACTAATTTCAGCAAATTTATTCATTGGAGGACAACCACTTGTCCACAATTAAATTACCACATCAACACTCCCCAAAAAAAAAATAAGAAAATAACTAAAGCTCAAATTTGGGTGCGCGACTAGGATAGAATTAACGGCAGGGTACACAAGCTCAACCGGGCCAAAATGATGTCCTACATCACGCTCGAGCATTAGAATCATCCTATGTCAATGCTTCAAGAGTCGCTAGGGGCAAGTTCTTAGCCACCAAGAATTGTCATCCTTCCTCCCGACTAGAGCAATACAAATCTAGCAATCTTTTACACTCATCCTTATGCTACCATTTGATTCACACCAGATTCACCAAATTGAGTAAAGTAAACAACATTTACACTAATAGAAAAAATATATAAAACTAAAAGTATAAAAAGAAATCTACTCTACACAGATTTCTATGCAAACCATGAGCACTAGACTATGAGCACTACATGAGTCGACATTTTATTCCAACTCACAGTTCTAAGCCAACACAGAGATTTTCCCAATCACACAAAAGAAACGAGTTGAACTCGTAACGCGCCTACAACTAAATGCGCGCTCAAGTAGGTGTTGTGGTGTGCGGAAGATATAAACAATTCTAAATACATGAACTAAAAATACTTCTAGCATGCATTTACATTGAGTGCGTGCAGTGGGTGACAAATACAGCAGTTCTCCCCCAGACTTAATCTAGACATTCCAATAAAGGATATATAATAAAGACTAAAATAACATCTAGGGGGAGAGAAGTTACTCAATGCTCAGAAGTGAGCATACTAGAAGATTGGCATGTAACCCAAACAAATCCGCAACCTTAGCCAAACACGAAAATTGTCGCGCACCTGCAGGAGAGAGTGACTCCGAGCAAAACATATATAAAACTCACTAATAGCATAGAAGCACAATAAAACAAAAAGAATTGGGTTGTCTCCCAACAGCGCTTTTGTTTACCGTCCTTAAGCTGGACTAAATACCTATATTAAGCAGTAGCAGCAAGTGTTTTTAACCAAAAAAAAATCACAGAAAGACAACATCACAAAAGCCAAACCGACAGCACAAAACAACAAAACTAACAGTAGAGAAACAGAAGGGCGGCAAAGGGTCTCCCACACCTCAGCTATATGCTGATTTGTGATGATCCTCCCCCGCTGCGTGTGAAAGAGAAGAGGTGAAAGATTTTGGGCCCAAGGGAGAGTCGTCTCCCCTGCCCTACGCCTCTTCCTTCACACGCTGAAGGGCGAACCTGCGAGCCCTCTGCTCCAATCTTTCCCACTTTAGTTTCTTTACAGAAGGCGATCGCTACTGAGCATCAGCCTCTCGCTCAGAGAAAGTTTTAGTGCTATCATTCTCAAATTGGGGCTTCATTTCCTCACCCCCTGTGGGTGAAAGATCGGCCCATTGCACCTATTTTACAGTTTTACATTTATTGTTCACAAATAAAGAAGTTTTTGAAGATTTAGCAATTTCCATATAGGCAGTGGCAATAGCAGCACCATTCGTCCACCCTCGCGGACTTCCACATCACTTCACAACATTATCCACCTTAGTTTCCTCCATGCTTTCTTCAACGCCTTTGCACTTCTTGGCACATAATTCCCTATCCTCGACAACACTAGAACTATCATCAACTACCAATAAGGATATATCAGGAACTAATTCAGACTCATTGTTAGCCTTAATGGCACCGGGAGGAGGTAAATGTTGCTCAACTTTCAGAGATAAGGTTGCATGCCCATCAGTAAAATGCAAGGTTGCCCCACTTTCTTTCAGGAATGAAACACCCAAAATAGGGATATATTCATTTTCCATGGGTCCCAAAACCTGGAAGTCAGTGATGACAGCCGCCCCATCCACACAAACATAAACATGCTTCACCTCACCTTCAGTCTCAACCACGGTACCATTAGCTAGCACAAGCAAAATCCAATCGTCCATTTTCATATTCAAGTTCAATTTCACAATATCTTGCAGAGAAAGAATATTGCGAAATGATCCAGAATCGCATAGTGCTAAAGTATCAACATCATTGATTTTGTAATCAACTACACACGTGTCCTTATGGAAACCATTCGCATCCCAGATGCTCTTTACTTGCTCTCGGGGATTTTATTCCTTATTACTAGGGAGAGCGCCCTGGGTATGCTCGGAGAGCACTTGGGCCAGTTAGCCTAACTGCGTCTCCAAGTTCCTCATGGAAGCAGTTTGATTAGCCATACTAGTTTGGGCGAGATCAATGAACTTCTCCATCATTTCTTCCAAGGCACTCTTCTTTTGGGGCGGTTCAGGTTGAGCATAACTCGGGTGTGGTGGCCGCGGCTGGCTACTGGAGACTTGAGCATCATATTGATGCTAGCCCCCTTGCCATCGTTAGCCAGGAGCGTTTTGATTCCATGAAAAGTTCGGATGATTTCTCACACCCGGGTTATACATATTATTAAGTGGCACTGATCGGTTTTGATTATTTAAGAAATTTACACTCTAATCAAAAGGAATATTCAAAAAATCAGTGGTCTGCTCACCTGCGGGGCACTCGTAGGCATGATGCCTGGGGTTTCCACAACCTTGAAATGTGATCGCCATAGCTTGATCGGGGGGAGGAGTTGATCTTGATAGCATCACCATATTATCAGAAGCCTGTTGTGTTGTCTCCCTTGGTGGCATGACTGCAATTACCTCAAATAAATTCCTGGCACCCCTTGGTGCATTCCTTCTAACAGTCTAGTATGTTCTATGTCTTGGACATGTGTGTCACATCCTTTTGTTTGAGAATAACAAATCCCATATTGTATTTGATCTTGCTTGTTGTGTGTTTGTAGTGTGCAGGAACTATAGGTACAATACTCCACAGGTAGCTAGCAGCTTCAAACCAAATTATCTGAAGGAGAGCTACCGCCAGTGCTAGGGATACCGCTTGGCGCTAGCGCTATCGCCTGGCGCTAGCTCAAGTTCGTGCGCACAATGCCACGCCGCGACGGTTTCGTAACCGCTCCACACGAACGCTACCGCAGGCGCTAGGAGCTACCGCAGGCGCTAGGATCTACCACAGGCGCTATCTCCAAGTTCTATAAATTGATGGCTTCTCTCTTATTTTGGTTAGACCTTCCAAAGAGATTACTTGTGCCAAAATTCCAGAGTTGTTACTCTGCTGAAAGTCCATCTCCCACTCAAAGCCAAAGAAGATTTCTGGAGAAGGAAGTCGTCACGCTGCATCCGAAGAACGATCGCATCAACCTCGCTTATGCTCAGCGATCCTTCATCCTCATCTTCAGAAATCTCATAGAAGGAGTTCTTGTTATTTACTTTATTTTATTATTGTGCATTTTTGTACTAAAATCGCCTTGTGTTGGCTACTAGGTCCTTGCGCGGCTTAGGGGGTAATTCACCATGTGAGTTGGCGACTAGGTCTAGGAGATTAGATCTAGGGGGTGCTCGAGGCCATATCCTTGGTTAGGATTGGATAGAGCGGCTTGAGGCCATATCCGAGGAAGGATAGGCTAAAGCCAACCGGTTTGTAGGGATACAAGTCGGTATAGAAATGGAAAAGATATTTACTCTTGTACGCCTCCGATTTCTAGCGATATTGAAATCAAATTTATGTAAACACTTTTTATATAATACAATCATGTCTCTATTTGTGTTTACTTGATTTCTTTCATTTGGTGTAAATTTTATTATTGCAAATTACTTTTTGCTAAATTATTATTTTGCTCATATTTATTCTTAAACAATTTAGTATTTTCCATAAAATTATAAAAAGAATTTTTATTCCCTTATTCACCCCCCCCCCCCCCCTCTAAGGGTGCCTATCGATCCAACAAGTGGCATCAGAGCAGGTTATTCGAAATGGTTTAAAAACCAGGAATAATGGCGTCTTATGATCTCGCTTTATCCGAGGGTCGGGGAATTAGTAGAGCTCCACTATTTACTCGGTCAGATTATAATTATTGGAAAAATAGGATGAGATGTTTTTTTGACCCTAGATATTGAGGTATGGAATATGGTAGAAGAGGAATACTCTCCTCCTACAATTGTAGTTGGAGAGATAACATTAGAAAAACCAAAAGATAAATGGAATGATAGGGATAAACTCAAATGCAAAATTAACGCCAAGGCAATGAATGCTTTATTTATTGCGTTAGATAGAAATGAATTTAATAGAATTTCCGCATGTACTACTGCATATGAAATTTGGAATCATTTGGAGATTACTCATAAAGGAGCATCGCAGGTTAAAGAATCAAAGCTTTTCCAACTGGAGTCGGAATATGAAAAGTTTCGGATGGATGAAATTAAAGATGTTGATGCCATGTACACGCGCTTCACCAAGATCGTCAATGCCTCCAAAGCTCTTGGAAATACCTTCTCCAACAGCGACTTGGTCCGAAGGATTCTTTGTTCCCTTCCTTCAAAATTCAATCCGAAGGTAACGGCTATCTTGGAGTCGCACAATCTAAGAACGCTCTAAATTGAGAGCATCAATGGGAATCTCAAAACCCATGAGGTAGAACTCAAGATCCAACTTGATGAATACAACAAGGAGCCAAAGAAGAAGGCGTTGGCACTAAAATCAAAGAAGGAGTGCCAAGAGGATGAGGATGAAGATGAAGAAAGCCTTTTGGCAAAGAACTTCCAAAAGTTCATGAGAAATCTGGAAAGGAGAAACACCTTCCGGAAATATTTTCAAAAGGAAGGAAGATGGAAAGGGTCATCTTCAAAGAAGGAAAAGGAGATTGACGATGAAGAAGAAATACCTCCACTATAATTATTTCACTGCAGGAAGACCGGACATATTCGGAGCCAGTGCCCAAAGTTTTTGAAGGAGAAAAAGGAAAAGCGTCACAAAGGGAAGGAAAAGAGGAAGGTGCTAAAAGCAAAAACATGGGATGACTCCTCCACTTTCGAAGACTCAAGCGGGTCTTCATCAATCAAAGATGAGGAAGCAAACATGTGCCTCATGGGACATGGAAACGACGATGAGGACGTCAGTGTTCTTAGCAACACTGAGGTAACTCTTCCCACTTTTGATGAACTTTTCAATAAATTTCTTGAAACTTACAAAGCTTTTGATGAAAATATGAAAGATATTATTTTATTAAATCGGGAAAATGAATCCTTAATTAAAGAAAATCAAAAGCTTTCCAAAAAATTAGTTATTTTAGAAAAATGAAAGGTCTCTTGCCAAAAGTGTTATCACTCCATTAAGATGGCAAAGAATATTGAAGATTCTCTTTCTAAAGCCCTCTCCTATGCCAAAATTCTTACAAAAGAGAAGGGGGAATTAGAAAGGAAATTAGAAGCCTCTCTTGTGCAAGCTAAAAATAAAAATAAAAAGTTTTGAGAATAGGTGTGTCATGCTTGTGAAAGAAAACTTATCACTTAAAACACAAGTTCATGATCTCACCATGGCCATTAAAAATTTTGGAATAGGCCAAAAATCACTGGAAATGATTTTAGGAAACCTGTGTCACGGTTCTGGAAAATTTAGGCTCGGATATCGAGGTGAGGGCTACCGCTTGGCACTAGCCACTAACGCCGGCGCTAGCACCTCATACAAGAAGCCTGAATTTTCATTTTCAAAATGTTTTTCCTCTACAAAATTGATTCCTTCCAGCAAGAAAATATTCCAGAAAAGGGTCTCAACCCCCATTATTTTGTGTGGAAATTGTTATAGGTTAGGTCACACATCTAGTTCTTATAGGAAAATAAAACAAAATACTTTAAAGCAAATCTGGGTACGGATTCCACTTATTCTATGGGTGGTACCACTTGGGTATTTGGATCTTTAATCTCATCTTCTTTCTAAGATGTGCAGGAAGCCTAAGGACGATGAACACATGTGGTACTTGGATTTTGGATGCTCCAAGCACATGACGGGCAATAAAGCAAAGTTCGTTACCCTAGAAAAGAAGAAAGGAGGGATCATTACGTTTGACGATAACGAAAGGGAAGGATCATGGGAAGTGGTACAGTTGGTAGCGATTCCTTTACGACATCTAATGTTCTTTATGTTAAATGGCTAAAACACAATCTAATTTCTATTAGCCAATTATGCGATAAAGGATTAGATGTTTTATTTGAATCTTCCACTAATTTATGCAAAATATCCAATCCTACTACAAAAGATATTTTAATAACTGCACCAAGAATACATAATGTTTATATTGTTTCTTTTCATGATCTTTCTAAATCATCTATAAAATGTTTTATCACTATAAATGATGAATTAGAACTTTGACATAGAAGGCTAGGACATGCTAGCACAAAGCTTATTGTTAAACTTGCCAAAAGTGATTTAATTAGATGATTGCCTAGGTTAAATGGAACTTTACCTTCACTTTGTTCACCATGTCAAAAAGGTAAATTTACTAAATCCTCTTTTAAAAGTAATAATTTCATTTCTACTACAAGACCCTTGCAATTAACTCATATGGATCTTTTTGGTCCCGTTAGCACCGAAAGACTTGGTGGTAGATTATATACATATGTTTTAATAGATGATTTTTCATGATATTCTTGGACATTATTTCTCTCTTCGAAATCTGATGCGTTTTGCAAATTTGCAAAATTATGTACTCGTATTCAAAATGAAAGTGATTTAAAAATTAAATGCATTCGCTCGGATCATGAAGGAGAATTTGAAAATGAAAAGTTTACATCTTTTTGTGATTTGTTAGGTATTAAACGTGAGTTCTCCACACCACACACCTAAACAAAATGGTGTTGTAGAAAGAAAGAATAGGACACTTCAAGAACTAGCACGCACTATGTTATGTGAATATAAATTGCCTAAGTCTTTTTGGGCCGAAGCAGTAAATACATCATGTTATGTTTTAAATAGAATCATTCTTCGCCCATCTCTTAATCACACACCATATGAACTTTATTTTCAAAAGCAACCTAACATATCTTAATTCAAAGTTTTTGGTTGTAAATGTTTCATTTTAAATACTAAAGATAACTTGGGAAAGTTTGATGAAAAATGTGATGAAGGAACTTTTCTTGGATACTTCAAATAGTAAAGCTTATAGAATTTTTAATAAAAGAACTAGAAAAGTTGAAGAATTAATTAATGTGAAATTTGATGAACTTGTTCCTTGTATAGAAAGACATTCCATAGGAAAAGAGGATGATCACTTACCATCATTGGAGCATGGTGACGAGGAACCTTCAAAAGAAGAAGAAGAGGAGGCCAAGGAAGATGAATATGTACCCCCATGTGCCTTAAAATTCACAAAGGATCATCCAAGGGAATTAATAATTGGTAAACCATCCATCGGGGTAATAACTCGCTCTTCTCTTCATGAATCTTTTTCAAATATTTGTTTTGTTTCTGAAATTGAACCAAAAAACGTTTCTACCGCATTAAATGATGAATTTTGGTTTTTGGCTATGAATGAAGAGTTGGAACAATTTGAGCGACTTAATGTTTGGAAATTAGTAGAAAGACCATTTAATCACCCGGTTGTAGGTGTAAAATGGATTTATAAAAATAAATTAGATGGTGAGTCTAGAATAATTAGAAATAAGGTACGCTTAGTAGCACAAGGATATTCACAAATTGAGGGGATAGATTTTGATGAAACCTTTGCACCCGTTGCTAGATTAGAATCTATACAAATATTTCTAGCATTTGCAAGCTTTAAAAGATAAAATTATTTCAAATGGATGTAAAAAGTGCTTTTCTAAACGGGTTTGTAAAAGAAGAAGTTTATGTTGAACAACCCCCGGTTTTATTAGTGAAAAATTTCCCAATCATGTTTATAAACTAGAAAAAGTGCTTTATGGTTTAAAATAAGCGCGCCGTGCATGGTATGAATGACTTACATCATTTTTATTAAAGCACGGTTATATTATGGGAAGTGCCGATAATACTCTCTTCATTAAGCACAATAATGATGATTTGATTATTTTGCAAATATATGTTGATGCTATAATCTTTGGATCTACTAATGAAGAGTTGTGTAATGAAGTTATTTTAGAGATGAAAAATGAATTTGAAATGAGTCTTGTAGGAGAACTTTCTTACTTTCTTGGTTTTCAAATATCACAAAGAAATGATGGTATTTTTATATGTCAAACTAAATATGTCTTTGATATGCTTAAATGCTTTGGATTTGAAAACCTTAAACAAGCATCTACTCCAATGAGTGCATCTCTAAAATTAGGAAAAGATGAATCAGGAATTTCTATAGATCAAACTTTACATAGAGGTATGCTAGGATCACTACTTTATCTAAATGCTACTAGACCCGATATTATGTTTGTCGTATGTTTATGTGCTTGATTTCAAGCCAATCCAAAAGAATCTCACTTAAAAGCGGTAAACGAATTTTTAGATATCTAATTGGGTCATCTAGATTAGGATTATGGTACCCGCATTATAATTCATTAACACTTCACGGCTATTTCGATACGGACTACGCCGATTGTCACTTGATAGAAAAAGCACTAGCGGTATTTACCATTTTCTAGGGCCTTCATTAGTTGCATGGTCTAGTAGGAAACAAAATTCGGTTTCACTCTCCACCACGGAGGCCGAATACATTGCATTAGGGAGTTGTTGTGCACAAGCACTATGGATGAGCCAAACTCTAGAGGACTTTGGTTTTCATCTAAAACATATTGAATTAAAATGTGACAACAAAAGTGTCATTGATCTTACAAATAATCTGGTACATCATTCTAGATCCAAACATATAGATGTACGTCATCATTTCATAAGGGATCACATTAAAAAGGAAAATGTTAGGATAATTTTCATTGGCACGGACTCTCAACTTATTGATATATTCACTAAACCTCTTCCCGATGCAAGGTTTCAAATGTTAAGGTTGGAATTATGAGTCATAGACATCTTAGGATGAGTTATTTGAAAAACGCTAGTGTTTTATGCAATTTGAGCAATCAAGACATCTCCATAAAATACAAAATTTCTGCATAAGACTACTATAAGGACTCTTAATCAAGATCAAAAAGTGAAAATTTAAATTCTCAAAAAATCACTTAGGTCCGTTCGGATCACAGGAATTGGAATTGCAGAATTGGAATTCAACCAATTCCAATTCCTGCAGGTATTGGAATTGGTCCGAATTCCAATGCAGTTGTTCGGTTGTAGGATGATTTTCTAGAATTGGAATTAGTTTGAAATTGCAATGTCACAATAATTAATTTTGAATTTCTTTCTTTCTTTTGCAATATCGTTATCCTGAAAAATAAAATGAAAATAAAATGAAAATTTTTTGTCAATCAATTATTTGGGAAAATGAAAATTATTTGGCTAGTGATTATATTTGGCTAGTGATTATACTCTTTCTCAATCAATTATTTGGCTAGTGATTATGTTCAGATGTCGTCATTTTTATGGTAGAGCACTATGGAATGTTGTGTTAGGGTCGAACCTGCTAAAATTGTTCTTAAGACGAGATCGGCTGACGACGTAGAGATCGTGCGTCGACGGCGTGATCCGGTGACGACGGCGCGATCGGGCGACAAGGGAGAGATCGGTAGACGACGGCGAGATCGGGCGACCACGACGAGAACGGACTACGACGGCGAGATCCGGCAACGACGGCGAGATCGGGCGACGACGGCGAGATCGGGCGACGACGGCGAGATCGGGCGACGACGGCGAGATCGGGCGACGACGGCGAGACCATGCGACAACAGCGAGATAAGGCGACGACGGCGAGATCGGGCAACAACGATGAGATCTCCAAAGAATTCGTCATTGCACAAAACTGAATTCCATGGAATATCTGTCTTTACCCCTAAGAATTGGCCATAGTACAAAACTGAATTCCATGGAATTGGTCCAATTCCAATTCCGCGGGAATTGCTTACATCCGAACACTGGAATTGGAATTCCACTGCCCAATTCCAATTCTCAATTCCAATTCCAGGGATCCGAACGGGCCCTTACTGTTTTCCGCGCTAGCACTAGCGCTGGCGCTAGCATAGATATTCATTTTTTCTATTTTTTATAAATTCTAAAAATCTATAAAAATATATTGGTTCATATGTACTACTTAGTTTTTGTGTTTTTGACTTTTATTATTTTTGTTTTATTTATATTATGAAAAATCAACTACAAAACTTCAAAATTCAAAAATACAAAAATATGTTTTTGTGGTTTTTTTATTAAAATTTTTTCAAAACAACAAAAAACTTTATGATCATTATTGCTAATATCAAGCAAGTATGTATTCTATTATTTAGAATTATCTACAATGTTAAAACTTGTTTCTTTATATTACTATGAACATTGTTTTATTTATCATGCTTTGATATATCTAATAAAGTACATCAATTGTATTGAAAAATATGTGTAGATCCAAGCTTAGCATGTCTCTAAGTATGAGTAAATGTTTTGTGATTGATAATGATACATTTCACTCACTTATTTTGGTAATCACCATGTGTGTTAAAATCTAAAAGTTGCTTGCTTGTGTATTGTAATTGTACAATGAATTATAAGTTGCATAAGTTTATTATCTACACTACATTTGAATTGCACTTAAAATTTAAGAAAAGTGGTTGAGTTTCAAAATTTTGTTGGGTTTGCAAAATAAGTGTATTCAGAGAATGTTGTCTCGCAAAAATGAACAAAAAAAACTATAGACAAATATAACTCCATCAAGTACTACTTGGAAAGAATAGTAAAGTGTCTTGTGCTAATCTTGGTTATTACACCAATTTTTTTTACAAAAAATATTATGTGCATTAATGTGTGTGAAAGTTAATATACTTGTGTTTTATTGTGCACTTTACTGTACATATTTCTTGTATTTTGTTATTTAAGTCATTTGTTAACATTGCTCAAAATACACTTATGTGCACTTCATTATCTTTCATAACTCTTCTTCTTATGAGTATTGGATTCTAATGCTTTATCTATACTACTTTTTATATAAGAAATGCACTAGATAACCTAGCACGATCTCTACAATGTTTGGTATCTCTTACACTTGAAATTAAGTAACATTGTAGTATATTCTATTTTTAATATGTTCATTTCATGCTTGGTAACTTTATGAAAAATTTTGAGATTTCAAAAAGGTTGAAATATCTTTACATTTATGAACTTAAACTCATATTTATACTTATGCTTTTCATGCTTTCAAAAGGATGTTTCTTATAATCCTCTGCTTGCTTACAACTCTTATCTTTTTATTTGAAATCTCTTATATACTATGCTAAAACTCTTTATCATTTCATATATTACAAAAGCTCGATCATGATTTATAATTCCTAAGGAATGCTTCATTACCCCACCTTCTTTTGATAATAGCAAAAGGGGGAGATTAATTGAAGAAATCTAGAAAAGAAAATTTAGAAGATTAAGGGGAGACTAATTCATGCAATCATTTTAGGGGGAGTAAAATATAAATTACATTTATGTAGGGGGGCATTAAGATAGGGGGAGTATGCACTTTCTCATGCTTGTCAAATACTATAGTTGCACTTTTATCTCGCTTATCATATTCTATAAACACCTTTGTTGATTTCTTCCTAGTGGATTTGTTATTATAAAAAGGGGGAGATTGTTGGACATGTGTGTCACATCCCTTTGTTTGAGAATAACAAATCCCATATTGTATTTGATCTTGCTTATCGTGTGTTTGTAGTGTGCAGGAACTATAGTTGCAATACTCCACAGGAAGCTAGCAGCTTCAAATCAACTTCTCTGAAGGAGAGCTACCTCCAGTGCTAGGGATACTGCTTGGCGCTAGCGCTACCGCCAGCGCTAGCACTACCTCCTGGTGCTAGTTCAAGTTCATGCACACAATTCCACGCTGCGACGGTTTCGTAACTGTTCCACACGAATGCTACCACATGCACTATGAGCTATCGTAGGTGCTATCTCCAAGTTCTATAAATTAATGGCTTCTCTCTCGTTTTGGTTAGAGATTACTTGTGCCAAAATTCTAGAGCTGTTACTCTGCCGAAATTTCATCTCCCACTCAAATCTAAAGAAGATTTCTGGAGAAGGAAGCCGTCACGCTGCATCGGAAGAACGATCGCATCAACCTCGCTTATGCTACAATGATCCTTCATCCTCATCTTCAGAAATCTCATAGAGGGAGTTCTTGTTATTTACTTTATTTTATTATTGTGAATTTTGGTAGTAAAATTGCCCTGTGTTGGCGACTAGGTCCTTGCGCGGCTTAGGGGTAATTCGACTCGTGAGTTGGCGATAAGGTCTAGGAGATTAGATCTATGGGGTGCTTGAGGCCATATCCGGGGTTAGGATTGGCTAGAGCAGCTTGAGGCCACATCCGGGGAAGGATAGGCTAAAGCCAACCGGTTTGTGGGGATACAAGTTGTTAAAATTTTTGATTTGAATCGTTTAGGAGTAAGTAGGAGTTGCATCAACTGAGTTAAAGCCAAACAATGACAATGCCACACAGCAACACAAGAAAATTTATTGAAACACAAACTTCATTTACAGTGCGAGGTATACATGGCGAGAGATGATTCATCAGAATCACAGAGACGAGAAGAACAAAACACACTAAAAACAAATCTGGCGGCTAGACAAGCTGAGACCGCACAGACCGCTCGACTCCAGAAGTCATCCGGCTTGACCTGAGATCGCACGAACAGAAACCGGACAGACTGCCAGCACTGCAAGACCGCACCTCAGATCGCACGAACTGGAGCTTTATTGGAACAAAGAACTGTAGCTGTCGCCAGACCGCAACTCAGATCGCCTAACCGCTGAAGGTCGCCTGATCGCTGAGCTCGCTGCGAACAGCACAAAAATGAACATAAACCAGTTCGCAGACTGACCGCTGCCGAACTGTTTATTCAAGCCACTGGGAATCACCAAGGAAGGAGACCGCAACCTGCTGACCGCAAACCAGCGAACACAACAAACAGTCAACTCGCTTCCAAGACCGCCCGACCTCAAAGTGAGACCGCACGAATTAACCCAGGCTCAGTTCTTATGTTTCACTTTCTGAATGACGGGCCCTGCACCACTATTTATAGGCGGGTAGACGGATGTCGTCACCGCATAGGAGAGATACAATCACCACCGTCCAGATCGCCAGCGGTCTCATAAGGCAGACCGCGCGATCACACAACTTGGATGATCATCCGACCAAGATCGCAGATCAGCAGACAGATCGCACACAGGTCGCGCGAATACGAGACCGCGCACAAGCCGCGCGGTCACAAAGGTACTCTTTCCTTAGACCACCTGGAACAAACCAGGAACCATCTGGCCGATTTGTAACAAGTCGCCAGATTGCCAAGCACAAATCGCCAGGACAGGCGGTCACACATAGGAACTGACCGCCCGGTCTTCCAACAATGAAGACAGGCCAACCAGCACACCAACTCAGGAATAGACCGCAACAATAAGAACAAACCGGCAAAACCAGCAATCCGCCAGAACAGACCTGTAGAGCCAGACTGACAGAATACAAGCACAGGCAGCGCGGTCTCGGCGGTCTCCCAAAATCAGACCGCCTAGTCTCCTCCACTTCACTTCAAAATTTCAACACTCCCCCTTGAAGTGGGAAGTGGAGACTAGCCCGAGTAAACTCCGCAACCGTGTAAACGGTCCCTTAGCCAGCGGCTTGTGAAGATGTCTGCGACATTGTCCGCACTCCGAACATGCTCGGACATAAGAGATCCTCCCAACACCTTTTCACGAATGAAATGGTGCTCAATCTCAATATGCTTGGTCCTCGCGTGACAAACTGGATTATTAACCAGCTTGAGAGCACTCTCATTGTCCCCGCGTAGCATAGTGGGACCTCGAACTTCCTCATGAACATCCTCCACCAACCTTCTGAGCCAAATGACTTCTTGAGCTGCCAAGGCCGAAGCCTTGTACTCCGCTTCTGTGGTAGATACGGACACCGAGTCCTACTTTTTGCTGCACCAAGAGATAGGTGTGGGGCCCGTCATAAAGACATAACCAGATGTTGATCTCCGATCATCCACATCTCCCTTGTAGTCAGCATCCATGTATCCATGCAACTCCAAGCTTGACCCTCTCCTAAATAGGAGACCCAGATAAGAGGTCGACTTCACATATTTCAGAATCCCTTTTGCCGCCAGAAGATGAGGCTTCCGTGGCTCCACCATGTACCGACTCACTTTGCCAACCGCATAAGCAATATCAGGCCTCGTGATGGTCAAGTAAATCAAGCTCCCAACCAGAGCTCGGAACACCAACGAATCAGATAGAACTCTTCCCTCATCCTTCCGAAGTTTATGATGCTGTTCCAGAGGTATAGAGCTGTTCATCCCTTCTTCCAGGCCAAATCGTTGAATGATCCGCTCCGCATATCCTTCCTGAGAAACGAGCACTTTGCTCTCTAGCCTCTGGACCTCGAGTCCAAGGAAATGGTGAAGCTCCCCCAGATCCTTCATCTCAAACCTGATAGCAAGCTCAGCTCTCAGCCTTGCTACCGCCTCCTTCGAGTTCCCGGTAATAATCATGTCATCCACATACAGCAGCACAATAACCTGAAGCGCCCCCTCCTTCTTGACAAACAAGCTAGAATCAGAGTCTGAAGCAAAGAACCCGCAGAATAAGAGATACTCCGCGATCTTTCCATACCACGCCCGAGGCGCTTGCTTCAACCCATATAAGGCCTTCTTCAGTTTACAGACGTAGTCCGGACGATCCTCCGAGATGAACCCCGGTGGCTAGATCATGAAGATATCCTTGTCAATCTCTCCGTATAAGAAAGCATTCTTAACATCAAGCTGCCAAATCTCCCATCCACAAGATGTCGTCAAGGCAATAACAAATCGGACTGAAGTCATCTTTGCCACTAGACTAAACTTCTCATCATAATCTTCACCATACTGCTGTGAGAACCCGCGAGCTACAAGGCGATCCTTGTATCGCTCGATCGTGTCGTCATCTTTCTTCTTGAGCTTGTAAACCCATTTGCACGTTACAGGGGTAATGCCCTTAGGCCTGGGCACTAGAGACCAAGTCCCATTCTTCTTGAGAGCATCCATCTCTTCTTGCATAGCAATATCCCACTGCTTCACGCCTTTGGCTTTCTCAAAGCTCGACGGCTCCCTCTCGTCCAAGGGACCAGCGAAGAAACATGAGACGAAGCTCACCATGTTTCCTCCTGTGTATCGATCTGGTGGCTTGTTAGTCCTCTTCGACCTCCTAAGAGGTTGCACCTGACTAACCACCTCCTCACTGCTTCTTCTGTGCAAGATCCTCTTCTAGACGAACTTGGAGTATCGCTCCCACTGATTCCAGAACCTGAAGCCTCCATCTCAGAGCTTGACACAGCTGGAGCTCCTGGTGAAACAGGCAACTCCACTTGAAGACTTCCTGCAGCTTTCCCTGCTTCATCAACCCTGCTCTCCGGTAGTTCAACTCCTGAACTCCTCTTGTAGGAAGTCACTTCATCGAACACCACATCCTGAGATACCACCGATCTCCATGTCTCAGGATCCATGCACCTCCATCCTTTCTTCCGCTCATCATATCCAACAAAGACTAGCTTCCTTGCTTTTGCATCTAGCTTTGTCCAAAGAGCATCAGGAATAAGCAAATAGCAGGTTGACCCGAACACCCAAAGGTGAGCAACACTTAGTTTCTCCTTGAACATCAGTTCATGAGGGGTCTTCATGTTGATAGGACTTAGAGGCATTCTGTTGATGACGTAAGCCGCACAAGACATTCCCTCCGCCCAAAAGGACTTTGGGATACTCTTGGCATGAAGCCAGCATTTGCAGGTTTCCGTCAGATGACGGATCTTCCTCTCCGCAATGCCATTCTGCTGTGGAGTATGGGCATAAGTGAGCTCTCTCCGAACGCCGTGTTTCCTGCAAAAACTTGAGAACTCACCAGAGCTGAACTCCCCACCATTGTCAGTTCTAAATTTCTTCACCCGCAGTCCTAACCGACCTTCCACCATCTCCGTGAACTCCACAAACTTCGCAAAGGCTTCCGACTTCTCTTTAAAAAAATACACCGAGACATATCTGGTGTAATCGTCAATCAACACAAACATATATCTATTGCCTCCAAGGCTTGGGGTGGCAGTCGGTCCCATCAAATCACCGTGAATGCATTCCAACGACGCTTTGCATCTTGTTTGTGATTTATCAAATGGAAGTTGATGAGACTTACCAAACTGACATCCAGCACAAACATGACCGTCTCCATAAGAGGACAAGCTAGGCAAGCCCTTGACAAGGCCCCTTACTGCCATAGCCTTCAATTTGTCCATGCCAACATGCCCCAACCTTTCATGCCAGATAGCCGCGCTATCGTTGTTCTTCATCTTATCAACATAGGTACTTGTCGATAATACGAACAAGTCCTTCACCCGCTTTCCAACATGGATAACATCTCCCCTTTTCTCCGGTTGAGTTTTAAGAAACTTCGCTTCTGTTGGGCCAAATAGAACTTGATAACCGGCATCGACCGCATTGGTCACAGAGAAGAGATTCTTCCTCCTACCAGGCACGTGATAAACACTCCTCAATGTGAGTGGACCCTTATCACTGCTCAGGGAGACAACACCTTCTTGTTCGACAGCATGAATAGAATTATCAGCCGTAATGATAGCATCGTTACCTGAGTAAGACGCCAAAGAAGAGTACTTTGATTCATCCCCGATGAGATGATGTCCACACCCTGAATCAACAATCCAATCCTCTTCGAAGATGATGGCAGCCAAGGCCTTAACGGGCATCGTCGTCATAATAGCCGCAAAGGCTCCTCCCTATCCAGCTTCATCAAACTTTGGCTTCTCCTTCTCTGCTACATGTCCCGACTGAAGATTAACCCGGCAATCCTTCTTGAAGTGGCCGGTCTTATTGCACCTGAAGCACATTGGTCCATCTCCCTTTTTCTTCCCATCACACTTAGGAGCATAACCCCTATCCTGCTGACCTAAAGTAGAGGGTCCATTATAACCCAACTTCTTCTTCTCCAACTTCTTCTTCTTCTTTCCAGAGAACAACACATCACTATCTCCCCCAGAGATAGAAGTCCCCGCCATCTGTCTTGCCAAACTTTCTTGCGAAGAAAGTAAGTTCTCCAGCTCCAACAGAGATGGTTGATTTGCCCAACCTTGAACTGAAGTCACAAAAGCAAGATACTCCTTCCGCAACCCGCGGATGATATGCCTCTTCAGTTTTGCCTTCGAGATGGGCTCATCAGGGTCCAATGCAGAAATCTCTTCTGTGAGATTCTTCATCTTGAGAAAGAAGGTAGAAATAGAAAGATCACCTTGAGAGGCCTTCGCCAACTCATTTTCAAGAAACTGTAGCCGAGCTACATTCTTCTTATTAAACAACCGGTCCAAAGACGTCCAAATTTCAGCAGCAAATTTACATCCAATGATGTGATCAAACAGATCCGGTGAGATAGCCCTCTTGAGAGTGAACTCTGCCTTAGCATTCGTCCTCGTCCAAAGTCTCACCTCTGCCATATTATCTCCTGCTAGAAACACCTCCTGTGTGTCTTCTCCTCCAACTATCTCCCATAGATCCTCGCAAAGTAAATAGCTCTCCATACATGATCTCCATTTCTTATAGTTAGTCGATGTAAGAAGATCAATACCAAGCCCTCTTGCGAATCCGCCTTCCATGGCAATCTATGTGGTCTCTTCTTCACAAAGATGATGGCAACTCAAGTTGATCACTGCTTATCCACTCCAACAACCTAGCTCAGATACCATGTTAAAAGTTTTGATTTGAATCATTTAGGAGTAAGCAGGAGTTGCATCAACTGAGTTAAAGCCAAACAACCACAATGCCACATAGCAACACAAGAAACTTTATTGAAACACAAACTTCATTTACAGTACGAGGTATACATGGCGAGACATGATTCATCAGAATCATAGAGGCGAGAAGAACAAAACACACCAAAAACAAATCTGGAGGATAGACAAGCTGAGACCGTATAGACCGCTCGATTCTAGAAGTCGTCCGGCTTGACCTGAGATCGCACGAAGGAAACCGGACAGACGTCCAGCACTGCAAGACCGCACCTCAGACCGCATGAACTGGAGATTTATTGGAACAAAGAACTGAAGCTGTCGCCAGACCGCAACTCAGATCGCCTAACCGCTGAAGGTCGCCTGATCGCTGAGCTCACTGCGAACAACACAAAAACTAACATAAACCAGTTCACAGACCGACCGCTGCCGAAATGTTTATTCAAGCCATTGGGAATCACCAAGGAAGGAGACCGCAACCTGCTGACCGCAAACCTGCGAACACAATAAATAGTCAACTCGCTTCCAAGACCGCCCGACCTCAAAGTGAGACCGCACAAATTAACCCAGACTCAGTTCTTACAGTTCTCTTTATGAATGATGGGCCCTGCACCTCTATTTATAGGCGGGTAGACGGATGTCGTCACCGCACAGGAGAGATACAATCACCACCCGCCAGATCGCCAGCGATCTCATAAGGCAGACCGTGCGATCACACAACTTGGACGATCATCCGACCAAGACCGCAGATCAGCAGACCGATCGCGCACAGGTCGCGCGAATAAGAGAAAGCGCACAAGCTGCGCGGTCACAAAGGTACTCCTTCCTTAGACCACCAGGAGCAAACCAGGAACCATCTGGCCGACTTGGAACAAGTCGCCAGATTGCCAAGCACAAACTGCCCGGACAGGCGGTCATAAATAGTAACATACCGCCCGGTCTTCCAACAAGGAAGACAGGCCAACCAGCACACCAACTCGGGAACATACCGCAGCAACAAGAACAAACCGGCAAAACCAGCAATCCGCCAGAACAGACCGGCAGAGTCAGACTGGCAGAATACAAGCACAGGCCGCGTAGTCTCGGCGGTCTCCCAAAATCAGACCGCCTATTCTCCTCCACTTCACTTCAAAATTTCAACACAAGACGGTATAGAAAAGGAAAAGATATTTACTCTCGTACGCCTCCGATTTCTAGCGATATTGAAATAAAATTTAAGTTAACACTTTTTATATAATACAATCATGTCTCTATTTGTGTTTTCTTGATTTCTTTTATTTGGTGTAAATTTTATTATTGCAAATTACTTTTTGCTAGATTATTATTTTGCTCACAATTATTCCTAAATAATTTAGTCATTTCCATAAAATTATAAAAAGAATTTTTATTCCCTTATTCACCACCCCCCCCCCCCCCCCCCCCCTCTAAGGGCGCCAATCGATCCAACACTTTCTGAAGCAGTATCATGGATAATCCTCAGAGCTTCGTCAGGAGTCATATTCATTATTGTACCTCATGCAGCAGCGTCGATCATCACCCTGTAGTTTGGTTCCACGGCAAAATAGAAAATTTCTACTACATTCCAGGGCTCACAACCATGTTGCGGACATCTACGCAGCAGCTCAGCAAATCTCAACCATGCTTCGGACAACGATTCTTAATCAAGCTGTATAAATGTGGCTATCTCTCGCCGAGCATTCACTATCTTATCCACTGGGTAGAACTTTGCTAAGAACTGTGACGAAAGAGCATCCCAAGTAGTCGCGGTCCCAGGAGGGATGGTGTGCAGCCGTGCTTTAGCTTTATCCCAAAGAGAAAATAGAAACAGCCTAAGCTTAACAACATCATCAGTGATCCCAGCATAGCGAAATGTGCCGCAGATTTCTGAGAACTCAGCAAGATGTAAATGGTTTTCTTCACTTGGCAGCCCTGAAAACTGGTTGTTATTTCGAATCATATTCAAGATAGCTGGTTTGATCTCTAATTGGTTGTTACAAATCAGTGGGCCAAACCCTAGATAGATACTTCCCACCGTAGGGGTAATGAAGTCACGCATCGTCCGCACATGAGGACGAACCTCTTCATGTTCATCAAGAACTCGACCACCTTGACCATTAGCAACTTGGCCCATAACATCAATTCTTTCTCTTTCCCTTGCAGCCTCTTCGCGTAAGCGAGCTCTCCTCGCCCGTTCTATCTCAAGATTAGAATCTTAAAGTTCATCTGGAATTTTGTCCTTCCTGATGAGTACTTTTTGTACTCATCTTTTAGTATTATTTTAATATAGTTTTAAATTGAATTTATATAATTTATATGTATTTTCTTATTTAATCTGTTCCTCTTTAACTTCTTCAACTAATTTAAGCTTAATTTATGTTTTGCAGGTTTTCTGGGCACTTTGAGTAAAAACCCAAAGTACACGCCCAAGGTCACGGGCGTGACCAAGGGCGTGACAGTCAAAGATGTGTTACAGACCCAATTCATCCACTAGGGAGCGTTCCGTGAAGAATTTGCCAAGTACACGCCTCAGGTCACGGGTGTAACCAAGGGCGTGACCCAATGTCACGGCCGCGACTCGCCGCACGCATCCAGAATCAGCCTGACACGTTAATTAAATTTACACGCCCCAGGTCACGGGCGTGACAAGGGGCGTGGCTCAATGTCACGGGCGTGACTCATCCCGCGCCACTCCCCGCTTCTTCCCACCGAAGATTCCCGCCAGCAGCACGTTTTGAAGGAAACACGCCCTAGGTCACGGGCGTGACCTAGGGCGTGACACACAAAGATCGCCAGCATTAAAGCCAGATTGCGCCCTTTCCGCTCCGAGATGATCGTGCGCCTTACACGCCCTTGGTCATGCGCGTGACCGAGGGCGTGTACCCAAAATTTTTTAGCTATAAAAAACCAGCTCCAGCAGATGTTCAAACAAGAAGTTTTGGAGACGAATTCTTAGGTTTAGAACTTTCATTTCTTGTATTATTTTTATGTTTTAAGTAGTTCTTGCAATCATCTTTCTTTATGCAATTCGCATTTTCAATTAAATAGTTTGTAGCTTCCCTTTTCATAGTTTGTAATTTCTCCAATCAATAAAATAGTTTTTTTCCTTATTTACTTATTTCTCATTCTTCTCCTTCTTCATTGTTTTATTTTCTTTTTGCAACCCAACTCTAAGTTTTAATTGATAAGATAATAGAGATTTTCTTAAAGTAAGAGTACTCAACCGCCCCGAGTCTAATACGACCTTGGTTTTTATAACCTATACTACATTCGATACGGTACACTTGCCGTTATCGTTTGCAAGCATAGTTTTGCGTATCAAGTTTTTGGCGCCGTTGCCGGGGACACGGTTGATATTTCGAAAAAAGAAATATTTATTAATTTTATCGTTCTCTTTCTTCTCCCCGTTCTCTTTAATTTTTTTATATATATATAAAAAAAATCTTAAAAAGCGCAATCTAAATTCTCGGAAATGACGCTTTGGGCTTGAATTCCAATCATAGCCTCTAGTACCTTGCAAACCCTTCACCGGGTAGATCTTGGGAAGTCCGGGACTAATTTAACCCGCTTTTTGAAAAAAAAATAATTAAAATATGTTTAAAAACTCATAATTATTTAAGTGAAAGTTGTTTCCTTTTTATCTTGAAATTAGTAGAAGCGGTCGTTAAAATTACTGTGCTTCAAAACCAAATTGAACTTTTACAAGCCGCTCGAAGGCGCCAGTTTAGTTATTATTGTGGTGCGTCTCATCAAAGTGAGGAATGTTATTTACATTCATATTCTCGGAATAATTATTATGGAAATAATTATCCTCAATATTATGCAAATAATTTTGATAATAATTACGATCATAATTTTTCATCTTTTAATGAAAATCATTTTTCAAACTTTGATGAAATTAATTTTTCTAATTTTAATGAGAATACTTTTTTGGCATTTAATAATTGTTCTTCTAGCTCCGAAGTTGATTATTCCTCGTGGCAAGCTCACCCGGATAGTTCCCGAAGCAACAAAGATAAATCTTTAGATCTGAGTTTTTGTTTTTCTTCTTATACACCGCTGTCTTCGTTCTCTAATTTGGGGGAAATTTCGCAGATCCAAATAGATACTTCCCTCCAAATTTTAGAGGAAAATTTTATTTCGTCTAGTGTTTTCTCTAATTTTCACGAGAATAATTTTTCGACTTCTAATAATTTTTCTTCTAGCCTCGATGTAGATTATTCTTGGTGGCAAGGTCACCCGGATAGTTTACGGGGCGATGAAGATAAATCTTTAGATCCGAATTCTTGTTCTTCTTCTTTTGCGCCGCAACCTTCGCACTCTAATTTTGGGGAATGTCCGCCGATTCAAATAGATACCCCCCCCCCCCCCCAAAATTTAGAGGAAAATTTTATTTCTTCTAGTATTTTTTCTCCATCATTGGATAATTTAGTTACGGAGGAACATGTGGTTTCATGTAATCCCATAACTTCTTTTACCGAAGATGAAGAAAAATAACTTTACCAAGAATTTCTTAAAGTTAAGGACGCCCCGGATAAAATAGAAGAAGAACAAGTTTCTTCCCCTACTTCACCCGGATTTTATTTTCTTTGTCATGAACATTCGCGAATTTCTTCTATCAAACCAAAAATTCATGAAAATTTTGTGTCCGAAAATTTTATCCCGCTTGGTAATTTACTAGATTTTCCTAATGAAATTTTTATTTTAGAAAAGGAACAACCGGAGCTTAATCATATATTTTCGCAAGCGCTTCCTCCTTGCGAAACATTTTCTGAATCGCTTAGTTCTGATTCTTTTGATACTAATAATTTCCTTGTAGATGATGAGCCGTTGCAACCAAACGTCTTCAGAGATCCATTTGTGGCTCATCTTCAGCTTTCCAAATTACCTAAGGTTTGTTTGGGTAATTTGGATTCACAATTTCAAGCTCACCGACAACAAAAGAATCAAGACTGCAGCGGAGGAGTAGCCGGACGACTGATGCCGGCACATTCGCCTCAGCGCAAATTAAGGGAGTTGCCTGTCCACCTCTCTTTTAAATTTCCTTTTTCCTAACAATAACCGTCTAGCTTAAAGACGGGAAAAAGAAAGCGCTCTTGGGAGGCACCCCTTGCTTATCTTTAATTTAATGTATTTTTCTTTTTAAAAAAAAAATTTATTTTTCAAGTGTTCTTCATACTTAGTTTTAAACATTGGGGACAATGTTTAATTTTAAGTATGGGGGTGTAGCTTAGCTTTTCTTGTATTTTTATTTTAAATATATATATATCTATATACAACTTATAAAAATCTAATTTCTTGGAAAGGGCGCTTTGGGCTTGAATTCCCATCACAGCTCCTAGTACCTTGCGAACCCTTCACCGGGTAGCCCTTGGGAAGTCCAAGAAATAATAAAATAATAATAAATACGCATAGCCTTGTTGTTTTTAATGTTCTAGAAATTTAGTTTGAGGTACGATTATAAGAATTCATACATTTTTAATTTAGCTAATTATTTTATTTGATCAGAATTTGTTAAATCTAAATTTGAAGTAATTTAGTTTTAAGAAACACTTTATGTTTTTAATTCGATTAGAGAGTTAATTTAGCACTACTTCTCCGTTTAATTTTAAATAGCTTCACTTTGTGATAAATTGGCTAAACATCTTTAGATTTTTTTTGTTATATTCACTTTTAACTTTAAGATCTTAGGAAATCTCATTCCACTAAAAAGTTGCTCTCAAAATAGTTTAATTTATAAACTAGAAGTATTTCTCCCCCCTCACCCTTTGTTGGCAAATAAAAAAAAATGTAGAAAAAGATCATATGTCATGGAAATAAGAGAATAAAATTCATTATTTCCTAAAGCATATGCACCCAAAATCATTTAAAAGATTATATGTCTAAAACATATACATTTTGGGTTTTTGATTGAAGAAAATTGTTAAAAGATTATATGGCATGGAAAATAAGAGGATAAAATTCATTATTATCCTAAACATATACAATTTCGTATTCAAATGAGGTGAGAGGATAAAATTCATCACCTCTATTCAAGAACTCTTCATTTGCCATTTCGTTCAAACCCATCCCTAGCCAATTTCATTGTTTCTAGTCCTAAACTAAATTATTGAGAGAGCAGTATTTTAGTAGGTGTCTTTTCCTTAAGCTTCTTTTATGTTAGAGTGTCTATAATTTCAATCTAATTTTGTTTGAAAATTTCTATAATTTGATTGCTAAATAGTTATCTTGAGAAGTAGTTAGCTAAACAATTTTCTCTTTTTAAATTATCAACATAACTTATGACTTAATTCTTGAATTCCTAAAATTTGCCTTTAACTTATTCATGGTTTAATAAAATTTTAGTTAATTAGAAATAATATCGATGTCTTGTAATTCTTTCCTCACTCTTTTGCTCTGGAATAGCAAAAACTCAAGTATGGGGGTGTTTGATGAGTACTTTTTGTACTCATCTTTTAGTATTATTTTAATATAGTTTTAAATTGAATTTATATAATTTATATGTATTTTCTTATTTAATTTGTTCCTCTTTAACTTCTTCAACCAATTTAAGCTTACTTTATGTTTTGCAGGTTTTCTGGGCACTTTGAGTAAAAATCCAAAGTACACGCCCAAGGTCACGGGCGTGACCAAGGGCGTGACAGTCAAAGATGTGTTCCAGACCCAATTCCTCCACTAGGGAGCGTTCCGTGAAGAATTCGCCAAGTACACGCCCAGGTCACGGGCGTGACCAAGGGCATGACCCAATGTCACGGCCGCGACTCGCCGCACGCATCCAGAATTAGCCTAACACATCAATTAAATTTACACGCCCCAGGTCACGGGCGTGACCAGGGGCGTGACTCAATGTCACGGGCGTGACTCATCCCGTGCCACTCCCCGCTTTTTCCCGCCGAAGATTCCCGCCAGCAGCACGTTTTGAAGGTTACACGCCCTAGGTCACGGGCGTGACCTAGGGCGTGACACGCAAAGATCGCCAGCATTAAAGCTAGATTACGCCCTTTCTGCTCCGAGATGATCGCGCGCCTTACACGCCCTTGGTCACGGGCGTGACCGAGGGCGTGTACCCAGAATTTTTCAGCTATAAAAAGCCAGCTCCAGCAGATGTTCAAACAAGATGTTTTGGAGACGAATTCTTAGGTTTATAACTTTCATTTCTTGTATTATTTTTATGTTTTAAGTAGTTCTTGCAATCATCTTTCTTTATGCAATTCGCATTTTCAATTAAATAGTTTGTAGCTTCCCTTTTCATAGTTTGTAATTTCTCCTATCAATAAAATAGTTTTTTTTTTCTTATTTACTTATTTCTCATTCTTCTCCTTCTTCATTGTTTTATTTTCTTCTTGCAACCCAACTCTAAGTTTTAATTGATAAGATAATAGAGATTTTCTTGAAGTAAGAGTAGTCAACCGCCCTGAGTCTAATACGACCTTGGTTTTTATAACCTATACTACATTCGATACGGTACACTTGTCGTTATCGTTTGCAAGCATAGTTTTGTGTATCACTTCCATAACACAAAAGACACAAAATGATCAAAAGAAAATAGCACGCTTACACTAATCTCATAGTAGAGAAAACACACAATAGTTGCACTCCCCGACAACGGCGCCAAAAACTTGATGCGCAGACAGCAAGTGCACCGGTCGCTCAAGTAATAAAGATGGGAGAAAGTCCCCAAGTATTGATATCTCGAGGAGTGCTGGTGGGGAGTGTGACTCTATTCAGAAGAATAATTGTAAGAGTGAAACGAACCTAACGGGGGGTTTGGTGATTGTGTTTTTACGCTACAAACAGGAAATAAAATGTGGGTCGCCTTCACCACGTCGCTTGGGTGGATCACCCAAATGGGTAATATTGTGGATGGAAGAACAATGAGGGTTGCATTCACCTCTTGACCAAGCAAGCTCCTAGCAATAGCTAGGACGGCACAAACACACAACAAGCAGCAGGGAGGAAATAAACTAGGCGCACCATGGAAGTAAAAAACCACAAAATCAAGCACAAAGACATGATTAATAAAACTAAGCACATTAGGTTCTTAAACATCATAAACACATTCTAAAAGTTCATAAACCATACTAAATCAAAGGAAGGGGGAAGAAATACAACCGAGCATACGAAGGCTTCCCGGGATTCGCAGCCGGACACAAGGGTTGTCAATCGTTGTTCAAGCTCGGTCCACGGTTGACGTCCGGGGTATGGGGAGGAGTTGTCAATTCCTTTTAGTGAGCCCATCTTCTTTGCTGATCTATGTTGGCACTGATCTCGCCGGAGAACTTCCAAATGGCAGCACAAAGTATTCTGAAACTGAACTTGAGAGCTAGCTATGATGGTGGTGGCCGGAGACAAAGTCCTAGGAGAATATTTGCGATGGAATGATGGCCGGATCTTCTCTCCCAACGTGGATCTCACAAGGGGGGAAAATGGAGCTCTCCTACTCCTCTGGACAGCACGCCAATGAAAAGGCCGAAAAATGGGACATTAGGTCGAACGATCCTGCGCGCTTAAATAGAGGGCATTAATTTAAGAAATGCACGAACAAAATGCACGACCGTGCATTTGGATAATGCGATTGAAAGATACGAACATCGCCTGGAGCTACAGGAAGGTCGTGCATTTATATTCAAGCATGTGCGGAATGCTCGTGCGCGATCAAAAATGCACGCGGTTGGACAGGTCACCTATTTTTCCTGATTCCAGGTAGGCCGTGCGATTTTCTTCACGCACGATTGGATTTAATCGTGCATTAAGGAAAATGCACGATGAACATCATCACAAACAGCTTTGAGTAAATCGCACAATCGTCTCGATCATGTGTCAACAATAATAGTACGGTCATTCAATTTACCCAGACTGCAATGCTCAGCTCATGGGCATGATCCACCTATACACAATCAAAACCAAAGCTCCAACCACACAAGAAACAAGACTAGCATCCAAAATAACAACAAGACAGGCATGTGGAGCCCCCAAAGGCATACCCCCAGCACAAAATGCGTAATTGCACACCTTGTTGGGCGATAACAATGCACTAAGTGTACAATCCTAACAAAGATAAATATGAGCAATTTGCAACTAAAAGTGTAGTGCACGAGAGAGAAAACAGGCCCAGATGAGCCCGAAAACTCCTATATAATCGGGACTCATCAGAGATCTCATCCTCTATTTTGTCAACTAAAAGTCTAGGCAGATGAAGTTACTTGGAGATTCCTTTTGCCGTTACTTACAATAGGGTATTTCCAACCCTGGTTTTGATGGCATTTCCAAAAGTACTCTTCTTGGGCTCAGCATAGAACTCCAGAAGCTATCTATGCATGATGGTAGTTGGATCTAAGAGCAGGTATTTTAGCCCCACTGCATCAATTTTCCTGATAAATGACTTTATCTCCTCATCGACATTGATGAACCCACCGCATACCATCTCTCATCTGGTATTGCAGGTATCGTCATTCTTCACAGCTGCCCATTTCCTTAAAATCCTTGAGTTTGATGAGCTTCTACATCGCGAGGACAAGAGAACTCGTCGTGATGGCTTAGAGAAAATGTAGGTTGTATTCTATTTCTAAACATGTGACCTATTTATATATGTCGTACTTTAGAATGTGAAGAGGCACGCACCTGAGCTGGAAGACGTAGGGTATTGATCTTAGAATCAACGGATGTGATTGCAAGATCCAATATACTTGTTAAAAAAAATGTTTTTCTTTAATTGAATGCTTCTTAATCAAGACTTATGGGTGGATCATCTATTGTACAACAGCCACATTTGCCTTTGGCCAGCCATTGGACAAACCTGCAAGATAAAGATTAGTATTCTTTAGGAACCGAAATGAATTTGGGTCCTAGGTTCTTATTAGCCTTAACTACTGGAAGCTTAACAACAAGACTACTAGCATGCTTCTCATACCTTGCTCTAGGCACTATTGGGTTGAACCAACAGTCTATAGCAAGTTCCCAACCTTGCCACAGCACCAACATTCAAATTTATTATACCTCCTTTTCTGAGTCACCCGTCTGAATGGTGTGTGGGTGACTAGAATAGCAGGCTGCTTTACAGCAAGCATTTCTTAAGCTAATTATGTGGTTGTGCAATGACTTGAACGTTTATAGAATAGTCACAGACTTGACTTTAGGAACAGGCAATTGAGTTAAATCTTTTTCCTTCTCTTTGGTTGATGGTGCTTGAGGAGAGACAACCTTTTGGAAGATAGTACTAGCTTGGGAAGTCTCTCCAACTTCCTTATTATAGCATAATCCTCCCCTATATTCAGAGGAGAAGCTATCAATAATAAGGAGAAAAGTTTGGGCTTAGAGAAGCTAGCCACAAACCTTCTTTCTAAAAGAGGCTTGTCCTCAAAAACTTAATTTCCATATCATGGGCTTTAGACTTCTTCTGAAGTAGGATAAGCTCATTGGATAATTTAGTCACCTCCTTGGTCTTCTCATCTATTTGAGATCTGAATGTCTTGATGGTCCTTATTTCCTCATCTTGAGATTTGACCAACTTCTTGCTCTTGTTGAGAGTAGCCAAGAGAATACTATATTTCTCCAATAGATCGGCATGGTCCTCATTGTTGCATGATAAGCAATCTTCTGCTTCACCATCAACATTGCTCTCATCAGATGATGAGCAATTATCTGATGCACTGTTGGAACACAGTTCAACCCTATTACTGATTTGGGCTAGGATGTCTATTTCCAGGTATAGGATCTGTTTTGACCCAACATGTATAGTATAAGGGTCATAGGCTAAGTCTAGAAGAAATTTGAAGATTAGCTAAGTCAGGGTGTTCGACGAACTTCTAGTTCGTTCGACGAATTCAAGTATCCGTTCGACGAACTTGGTTCAACGAACTTCAAAGTTCTGTTCGACGAAAGTTTCTGTTTGTTCGACGAACTTCCCAGGTTAAGTTCGACGAACTTCCCTTCAGATCGACGAACTTCTTCAGAGTCTCTCTATTCAGTGACCTCTTCTATTCAGAGTATTATTTTGGAGTTATCCTCAGGATTTCTTATGAAGGCTGACAGCTGTTCTTATTAAAATATCAGTCAGTTATTGCAGTATTCTCTATCAAAGATTTTATGACCGTTGCTGCATTAATTAAGGGCTGCGTGCAGATTATTTTATAAGGCAGATTGCAAGTTTCAAGGAATTTAATATATTGGTATTCCAGAGAAATCTTTCCTTTTTGTCTCCTTCCTTTCCAGCCCTGTTTGAAATTTTAAAGAGGATCAACTTTCTCCCGTGAAGAGATTATCATTGCTATTTATACTAGAAAGAGACACAGATATAAAAGAAGCGTGTGTGCTACTCAGTTTTCATTCTTGAAGAAGAACTCTCTCTGTTTTCTATCTGAAGTCTTCATCTTCTCCAGACACCTACTTTTAATCTCTAGAAATCATCTGCATCATTTTTCCCTCTAGAGAACTTGTGCTGGAGATATTCTGAAGATCAAGAAGACCTACACCCTGAGCAGATTTTCTCTCTTGTTTACTTACTCTTACTCACAGGGGGAGATCTGACAACTTCAACAATCCACTAGTCTTCTCTGTTTTTAGAGAAAAGAGAAGACATCATCATCTTTATTTTACTGTTATTCTATAATTGTGTACAAGGTTCTAACTCCCTTTAAAAGTTAAATTGTGGTTTAGAGTACCTGATCAAAAGCTCTGTGGTGAAGGCTCACCTGATCAAAAAGCCTTAGTGGATTTCCTACCAGGGTGGTAGAAGAGTAGATGTACCCAAGTTGTGGGGAACTACTATAGATCCTGGTGTCTTCTGTGCCTGTCTTTATTATTTGTTTGTGCTGTGTGTGTTGTGTTTTAGTTTGTGATTATATCTGTGCTGCACTTACTTACACATATACTAAATAACTCAAATTGTTTTATACAGATTTCTTTAAGCTAAGTAAGATTATTTTAAAAATACTCTATTCACCCCCCCCCCCCCCCCCCCCCCCCCCCCTCTAGAGTAATCTTGATCTATCCCCACTTTCAATTGGTATCAGAGGTTGGGTTGGTTGTTACAGGCTAACACCTAGACCAACAGATCTGATAGATCTAGCTACTTTAAAGGTTTTGTCTATTAGATCCATGGCACAAAACAAAGAATATTCAAGCACAAGACCTCCTATGTGCAATCTAAACAAGTTTCCACTATGGCAAGCAAGGATCAAACTTTACATGAATTCTATTGATGAAGAAATTTTTAATTCTATTTTGACAGGACCTCCAACTGCACCAACCTCAACAACAAATACAACATCAGACACAACTGCTGTCCCTCCTCCAGAATGGACAGAAACACAAAAGAAACAGAAAACTGCTGATGCAAAGGCCATGAATTTCTTAGCACAAACCATGACTGATGACATATTTCAAAAGGTGGTTGACTGCACCTCTGCCAAAGAAATTTGGGACTCCCTCACAAGAATGGTGGCAGGATCAGCAGATGAGAGAAAGGACAGAAGATCATATTTGATCTCCCAGTATGAGAATTTTAAAAAGGAGAATCAGAGACTGTTGCAGAGATGTACAACCGACTCAGCCTCATCATCAATGAGTTAAGAACCCTTGAAAAAGTGATCACAGTCACTGAAGTTAATGAAAAATCCTGATGTGCTTTCCCAGCTCTTGGGATACAAGAATCTGGCAAATTAAAGATGCCAGAGGACTAAATGAGATTACAACTGAGAATCTTCTTGGAAAGCTCAAATCCTATGAGCAGCTGATAAAGAGCAGAGAAGCAGAAGCCTCTCCTTCCTCATCCTCAAAGAAAGAGAAAAGCATTGCCTTTCAGGCAACAGAGGAAGAAAAGAAGATTGGTGATCAGGAGATGCTGAGTCTCTTAGCAAAGAGATTTTACAAGATGGCAAGGAAGGACTTTAGAAGAAAACCCAACAGGCACAATGAAAAGCCAAGGTATGATAAAACTCCATCTAAAGAAATAATATGCTTTGGGTGCAGGAAGCCTGGACACATCCTCACTGAATGTCCAGAAGCTCACAAGAAAAGTAGGAGAAAAGAGCAGGAACACTCCAGCAAACACTCATCAAAAGGCCACAAGAAAAGAGAAAAAGGCTTTGTTGCTGAAACCTGGAGTGACACTGAATATGAGTCATCCTCCAGCTCCAGTGATGAGGAAAAGGAAGCAGAAGACAAGGAATTCTGCATGATGGCAATCAATGCCTCCTCATCAAATGACAACTCAGATGATGAATTGGAAGCTAATGAGGATGAGGTAATTTCCAGTTTTGATTTTCATTCAGAACAATTTAAAGATGATTTTAAACAATTGTGTAAAGATATGATCAGATCAGAGAAAGAAATTATTTCTCTGAGAGACAAGTTAGCTAAGATGGATGGAATATCCACTGAAAACACTAACCTCAAAAATGAGCTAAGAATTTCCAGGGAACAAGTGAGTTCTCTAGAAACACAGCTAACTGAGGCCAAGCAGCTAGAGAACTCTCTAAATGGGAGAAGTCTCAAGCTGATGGACATCATAAGCACAGTGAATGCCAGGCTGACTGGCAAACTGGGCTTGGGGGCATCATCTAATCAACCTCTTCTTTTGAAGAAGAATATGTTATCTACCCCAGTAAAATTTGTATCTGCAAGAAGGAAGGAAGCAATACAAGACACAGAAAAAATTCCTGAAACAAATATTGCACAAGCAAGTTCGTCGAACGACGATCGACGAAAACCAAGGCCTGAATCTAAATAGCAAACCTGCTGCAGACAGGGCTCGACGAATGCCACATCTTTCATCGAACTAGGTAGACGAACACAACAAAGTTCGTCGAACGCAAATTTTACTAAGGACAGACAATATACATCCTCCTCTAAAATGAAGAATTCATTTAGTGATTGGATTATTCCTCCCAAAAGATATCACCCTCTAGGTTATCATAGTCAACCTGTTGTCTCATATATTTCTGCATTTCAAGGTTACAAAAAGCAACCCAAGGTAACCTGGGTTAAGAACACCTAACCTCCTTTCCATTGCAGAAAAAGAACTGTCCTACCACAGAGGAACAGTGGTACTTGGACAGTGGATGCTCAAAACATATGACAGGAACAAGAGCCAAATTAATCAACTATAAGGCAAAGCTTGGACCAAGAGTGATTTTTGGAGATTCCAATTGGGGACAGACAGAAGGCTATGGATCAGTCCAGATTGGGACAATCACATTAAAAAAGGTAGCCTATGTAAGTGGACTCAAACATAACCTCATCAGTATAGGTCAACTATGTGATGAAGGATATCAGGTATGCTTCAACCAATCTAGATGTATTATCTTCTCTGAAAATAATACTGTTATTTTAGGAAACAGACAAGGTAATGTTTATTTAGTAGATTTTGATTCAGCCAAACCTGAAATCTGCTTGTTTAACCAAGTCAGTAAACATACTGATTTGTGGCATAGGAGACTAGGTCATGTAAACCATAGGACCCTAGCCAAATTATCAAAGGGCAACCTTGTCAGGGGACTACCTTCTGGATCATACAAGAAGGAAAGCCTTTGCAGGGCATGTCAATTGGGAAAGCAGACAAAGAGCAGCTTTAAGTCACTATCTAAGAGTGATTCTCCTAGGTTTTTGTATTTGCTGCACTTAGACCTTTTTGGACCCCTTCCCATACACAGTTTGGGAGGTAAGTCTTTCACCCTAGTTATTGTTGATGACTTCTCTAGATTTAGTTGGGTATTCTTTCTGAGAAGCAAGTCAGATAATTTCAAAGTTCTTACAGACTTTCTCAGGAGCATCAAGATTGAGTATTCTACTCAGATTGCATTGATCAGAAGTGATCATGGCACTGAGTTTGAATCTCTTCTGATGAGAGAATTCTGTGAGAAGGAAGGTATCAGGCAGTGCTTTTCAGCTCCTAGAACTCCTCAACAAAATGGGGTAGCTGAAAGGAAAAATAGAACACTAATTGAATCTGGAAGAACATTGCTTGCAGATGCTGGTTTGCCCCAATCCTTCTGGGCTGAGGCTGTCAGCACAGCAAACTATGTCTTAAACAGAAGTTTAATTCATAAACAAAAGGGGAAGACACCTTATGAACTGCTTAAAGGGAAGAAGCCTAGAGTAGATTACTTTAGAGCCTTTGGCTGTAAGTGCTTCATTCATAATAATGACAAGAAGCACCTAGGGAAATTTGAAGCAAAAGCCTCAGATGGCATATTCCTTGGTTATTCAGTTAGTAGTAAAGCTTACAGAGTATTTAACAAATCTTCTTTTAAAATAGAAGAATCTATTCATGTATCATTTGATGAAACTAGCTTGAGCAGCAAGGAGAGAAATATCTCTACCTCACAAGATGCACAGGTACCAATTCTCTGTGAGAAGTTAGATAATCTAACTCTACAGAAAGAGAATTTAATAAATCCTTCTCAATTACCTAATGAGGACAGTGAAGAAGAATGTCCTAATGCACCAACATTGGATACAGCAAATATCCCTACAAATCTTGAAGCTATTAATGCTGAAGTTCAGGAGGACATAGAAATTCCTCATAGAGAAAATGAACAAGCTCAAGGAGAAGTTATATTTCCTACTGATTATGTCAACATAAGAGATCACCCTAGATCTCAAGTAATTGGTGACATCTCAGTGGTTGTGCAAACAAGAAATCAACTAAATCAAAATAATTTGCACACCTGTTTCCTCTCTCAAATTAAACCTCAATCCATCAAAGATGCAGAGCAAGATCCCAACTGGATTACTGCTATGCAAGAGGAATTAAATCAATTTGAAAGGAACAAAGTATGGGAACTTGTTCCAAGACCCAAGAATCATCCAATAATTGGCACTAAATGGGTATTCAGAAATAAATTGGATGCTCAAGGAGTCATAGTCAGAAATAAGGCAAGACTAGTGGCTCAAGGATACTGCCAAGAGGAAGGCATAGACTATGATCAGACTTTTGCACCTGTAGCAAGACTGGAAGCAATTAGAATATTCCTAGCATTTGCTGCATACAAAAGATTCAAGGTATTTCAAATGGATGTTAAGAGTGCCTTTCTAAATGGAGACATCAAGGAAGAAGTATATGTGGAACAACCACCAGGTTTTGTTTCTCCAACTCAACCCTCTCATGTATTTAGATTACATAAAGCTTTGTATGGTCTCAAACAAGCTCCTAGAGCATGGTATGAGACCCTTACAAACTTTCTTTTGGAAAATAAATTTTCTAGAGGTAAAGTAGACCAAACATTGTTTTTTAGAAATCATAAATCTGAAACCCTATTGGTACAAATATATGTAGATGACATAATATTTGGTTCTACTGACTCTAAGTTATGCAAAAGATTTTCAAATCTAATGCATTCAAAATTTGAAATGAGCAGTATGGGAGAACTGTCTTACTTTCTTGGTTTGCAAGTTAAGCAAACAAAAGAAGGCATCTTTATATCCCAATCTAAATATGCTAAAGAGCTTGTTAAAAGATTTGGGATGTCAGATGCCTCCCCCATGAAAACTCCCATGCCTTCAAATGCAGCTGTTGGCACTGATGAATCAGGAAAACCTGTTGATCAGAAAGTATATAGAGCCATTGTGGGATCTCTTTTATACTTAACAGCCAGTAGACCAGACATCATGTTTGCCACATGTATTAGTGCTAGGTTTCAGGTAAATCCTAAAGAATCTCACTATATTTTATTAAAAAGGATTTTAAGATATATAAAGGGTTGTCCAGATCTAGGACTCTGGTATCCTACAGAATCAGGATTTGAGTTAACTGGATATTCAGATGCTGATTATGCTGGATGCAGAATAGACAGAAAGAGCACCTCAGGAACTTGTCAGTTCCTTGGAGATAAGCTTGTGTCCTGGTTTTGTAAGAAACAAACCTCTGTGTCTACATCAACTGCAGAAGCTGAATACATAGCAGCTGGCAGTTGCTGTTCACAACTTTTGTGGATACAGAACCAGCTCCTAGACTATGGTTACAATCTAAATAATTCCAAAATCTTTTGTGATAACACCAGTGCAATATCAATAGCACAAAATCCAGTACTCCACAGTAGAACTAAACATATTGAGATCAGACACCACTTTATCAGAGATAATGTGGAGAAGGGAAAAATATGTTTAGACTTCATACCAACTGATTTGCAGAGAGCTGACATCTTCACTAAGCCCTTAGATGAAAAGAAACACCAATTCTATATAAATCAGCTTGGAATGATAAATGGGGAGTCAATCTAATTAACAAATTTTTCTTTTACCCAACAATTTTTTCTAAGGTTCAGAAAATTTGTCAAATTCGCTCGACGAAATATTTCATTCGTCGAACGGGATCGACGAAATATTTCGTTCGTCGAACGGGATCGACGAAATATTTCGTTCGTCGAACGGGATCGACGAAAGAATTATTTTCCTCTTTTTTTGCCGCTAACACGTCAAATCCGTTCCGCGAAAACCCTAGTCTTCGCCGAACCCTAATATTTAATCTCTATTTTGTCTGGATTCTGTCTTTTGCGCTCTCAAACTCTTCGTCTCCCTCCAGTTCCCTTTGCACTTGATCGTTTTTCTTTCTTTGCAGGAACAATGTCGATCACTGCTGGAATCCTCTCCTCAATAAAGTTCGATACAGGATTCGATATTGATCTAGAATCGATTGCCCAGTCAGGAGAAGGCTTCACAGACATTCTAAATCTCTTTGAAGACTCAAAGTTGCGCAAGTTTATGACTTGTCGGCCCAAGATTCTTACCAATGAGATAAAGGAATGGGCATTCACTTCTGAGATTCGACATGGCACAGAAATTGCAGGAAAGGTGTCAGGGAATGAATTTATTCTAAATGCTGTTGTTCTGTCTGAAATTTTTGACTTTGAAAATGGAGATGATGATTTAGAACTCACTGAGGAAGAGTTCAATTTGATGCTGGACAGGATGGGGTACTCTGGGAGTAACCCTAAACATCTTCTGAAACGTGATTTTACAGTGGAATACACATTCCTGGCAGATGTTGTGGGAAAGGTTCTGATGGGGAAAAGCTCAGCACATGACTACATAACCAGGCAGCAATTTCTAGTCATGAGTGCTTTGATTGAGAAAAAGCACATCAATTGGGGTCTGACTCTATTTGATTCCATCAAAAAGAAAGTGACATCAAGGAATGTAGGCTATGGAAGGATTCTGGGAATCTTTCTTCAGGCCAAGTGTCCATCCCTCTCAGTTTCTACTGCTGTTGGCATTAATGCCTCAAAGAAACTGACTCCCCTTCTTTTCAAGAACTGGGATAGGACATTCAAGAAGAAATTGGCTCCTGAGACTCCATCAGTTCAAGCTTCTGAGGACACCAGGGCTAAAATAGCCACTCTCTCACCCCAGATTCCTCCTCCTCCTCCAGAAAATGAAAATCTCTCCAATTCTCCTCCTCCTCCAGAAAACCTCCCCATTTCCACTCAGTCTCATAATTCTCCTCTTCATAACTCTCCTCCTCCTCCTCCTCAAGACATTCTCATTCCAGACCTCTTTCAGGATGAAATCCCATCAGATTTCACTCCTCCTCCTCCTCCATCCACTTCTTGTGCTCATACCACATCTTCCATCCCTTCTTCTTCCTCCTCTCACCAAATTCCAGATGTACTGTTTGTGGATGTCTCCCAGATAGCCACCCAGGTGTTTGGTCACATAATTCCTAAATTACAAGAGCTTATTGATCAAAGTCTGGTCCCAGTACATTCTAAGCTTGATCTAATTCTCTCCCATCTTCTCTCTCTCTCCTCTTCCTCTTTCCCTTCATCTGAGGGCCCAGACTCTAAGTTCCCAGAGTCTAGGCAGGGGGAGATGTTCCAGGATGTAGCTCTAGAGGCAGAAGCTCCTGAAGAGCAAGGGTCAGACCTACCTGATGTCTGCTCATCCCTGGTATCCCTGGCTCAAAGCACAGAAGGTGCTCCTCCTCCTCCTCCAGAAGTTCTTCTCAGCAGCTCTCTCATATACACCCCTCTAGTGAATCAGATTCTGCAGCTTACCAATCAGTCCCTCTGCTCAGTCCCATCATACAAGGAGTCAGCTGAAGATCTCTCCAAGGCAATTGTCTGTTATTCCCCAGACTTGGATGCCAGGCATGGAAATTTGCTAGTCTCTCCAGCTCCAGATCCAGTTATCTCTGAGGCAGATCAGGAACCTACTACTACTGAACAGACTGTTCTTGATGAACAGATGCCTGATGCCTCTGCCTCTGTTCTCTCCTCTTCTTCTGAGCCTGCTGCTGCCACTGCTGCTGCTACTGTCAAGAATATTGATTTAGAGAAAAGAATGATTGAAGCAATCAAGGAAATTGATGAAATGTATGAAAATGTGCCTTCTTCAAACTCTGATGATGATGATGATGACAGTGATGATAGTGATGCCAAAGTCAATTCAAGAAAAAGAAAAGCTTCATGCAAAAAGCTGTCAGCTCCTTCCAAAAAGCCTAATAAAAATGACATTCCCTATTATGTGCAGAAAAATCTCAAGCCTCATGAAATAACTCAACCTTGGATGCAATTCTCCAAGAATGAGTTGAAGAGAAGGAAGCTTGAAAGAAGATACCAGAAGGATCACCATGCTGTGTTCAAGAAACCCCCTCCTCCTCCACCTCCACCAGGTGCAGGTTCTGCAGGAGGACTTTCTTCCACATCCAGGACATCTCAGTCTGCTGGCTTCAAGCCATCTGGTCAATCCTCTTCATATAAGAAAGAAAGATCTTCAGGCTATCAGGTTTATGAAAGAAAGCATAGCCAATTATCTGAACAAGAAATCAAAAATAAGGAAGCTGAAGATAAAGCTGAAGCAGATAGATTGTACAATATGGCAAGGTTTAGAGAGCATGTTGCTCTTTCTCAGATCAAAAAGGCCAGAGAAAAGGGTCTAGATACCTCTCACATTTCTACCTTATCTCCCTATAGAGAACAGGAATTTCAACAGTACCAGGTGAAGAAAATGTTCAACACTTCTGCCTACATGAGTCTCCATCCAGAAGCTGTTCTGCCAACTATTTCCAAGAAGGTAACACTGGGTGATGAAGACTGCAAGCTAAGCAGAAGGCAATCTAAAGATATTAGCAGGAAAATAATCTTCAAGAAGCCCTCTTCAGAGGACAGGAATCCTTAAAACTCTCTCTCTGGTTAATTGACTCTTAATTATTCTGTGATGATATCTGCTTGTGACAATTGATTTATATCTGCTGAATTTCCTTTCTGTCAGATATTTTTATGTATATTTGTGTGAATTGATAAGTGTTATTCATAGGATCCTAACCCAAATAGGGGGAGATTGTTGGAACACAGTTCAACCCTATTACTGATTTGGGCTAGGATGTCTATTTCCAGGTATAGGATCTGTTTTGACCCAACATGTATAGTATAAGGGTCATAGGCTAAGTCTAGAAGAAATTTGAAGATTAGCTAAGTCAGGGTGTTCGACGAACTTCTAGTTCGTTCGACGAATTCAAGTATCCGTTCGACGAACTTGGTTCAACGAACTTCAAAGTTCTGTTCGACGAAAGTTTCTGTTTGTTCGACGAACTTCCCAGGTTAAGTTCGACGAACTTCCCTTCAGATCGACGAACTTCTTCAGAGTATCTCTATTCAGTGACCTCTTCTATTCAGAGTATTATTTTGGAGTTATCCTCAGGATTTCTTATGAAGGCTGACAGCTGTTCTTATTAAAATATCAGTCAGTTATTGCAGTATTCTCTATCAAAGATTTTATGACCGTTGCTGCATTAATTAAGGGCTGCGTGCAGATTATTTTATAAGGCAGATTGCAAGTTTCAAGGAATTTAATATATTGGTATTCCAGATGTAACACCCTGCCAGTACGAATAATATAACAGTAGGTCCGGCCGGGACCCCACGCCATACTAACCACACTAGCTAGGAGTTAAAAGGTGATAAACAGAAAGAAACTACAACAGAGTATACTAAACACTAGCGGAAGCATAAAGATTTAACATTTCCATTAGAATTGTCCACTATCATAGGAATGAAACCAAGAAAGAGAGTTATGGCCTTAAGGCCTTACATTTAGCAAATGTACCAAAAACTCCAAAACATACATCGGCACGCAGGCCGGCAATACATGAGAAAGCTAAAAAGGAGGTTGGCCTTCAAGGGCCAACTCAGCAAACGGGGGCCACCGCCCGCTATTTCCCGCTAGGCTCACCTGCACATACATAAGAACATTCCACCAAGCGGTGGCAAACAAGGTAACGGTCAGCACAGCTGGCCAAATTATAACGACCCCACCCCTTTCCCGGGGTGGCGGAGATTCTACCCTGCAAGCAAGCCATACTAGCACAAGTACTAAAATAAAGAAAGTGCAACTACACAAGGTGAGGTTTCAAGCACATTCAATCTTCTAGGTTGAGCATCAAAAAGGAGGGAACCTAGGTATGCACATGATGTTGGTTGGGTTCACCCGAAGGTTCCCCGCAACCGCCTAAACAACCGCATGAGGCTAACAACATCAATTCCACAAACACTCCACCGTAAGGGCCATCGCCTTATGTGGGAAAAAGAGCTTTTGGTCGGTCTAGGTAAACCACCTTCCACGACCTCTCCCATGATCACACGGCTACATGAGGTAGGGACCTCTTACCGATCTGCATGGAAACGGGTTCGGTTTAGCTTTGCCCGTGCTCTAATCATCGCGATCTGTCGCACGACGCGGGTACGGCTTTGCCTCGGCCCGTAAGGGTTTAGCACCTTCAAGTGCTACACAAATATAAGCTACGCACCTAATCCCTTCACAAGGATCTAGGCTTCACAAATACTCAAAAGGGGAGGTATAATACGCTCCGCATAAATTTCGCGGTGAAGGTTTGCCTTCATCCAATCTCAAAGCATGGGGCTTTCGTTAGGATCTTCACAAGACGCCTACACTTAAATCCCGCACTACTATAGATGATTTCACGGAGTCATTCTCCGGCACGCATTCTAGGCTTAACCTAAATGCAACGTCGCAATCCAAGCATCACCGATTCGGGCTCACGACCACGAATATGCTTCACACAAAATGCCTAAATCCGCACGTCTACCGGATTTTCTACATGCAATATGCCGGGGACGGACACAATCGACCCGGAGTTCCGGAGAACTTGAGAGAATCCTACACTTCACCCATTTGGTGAAAGGGATCCCTCATGCAAGCATAGAGAAACGAAGGAGAGGACAAAAGACAAGTCCAAACAACGGGAGAAGAAATCGTTACCCTAGGAGCGTTCTTTTTCGCCATGGATCCGAGATTCTAGACGGAGGGAAATGACCGCACCGGGCTGCACTCTCCAGATCTGGAAACGGTTCGCGAAACGGAGCTCCGGAGCTCCGTCAATGGCGGAATCTCCCTTCATCTTCCTTGGCTCCTCCTTCTTTCTCTAGGGTTTGGAGAGAGAATGACTTAGAGAATATGAGGTTTAACCCCCTCTCATCAGCCCTAAAGGTCTCCCGCAACTAAACCTAGCCGTTGGATCAAATCCCAAAAGATTTGGACGGTCCGATCTTCTTCTCCGCTCAAAATCGCGGAACAGAATAAACAGGGCGCATGATCACAGGCGCACGGTCAGTGGTCGTGCGCGAAGAGGGGAATGGTCGTGCGCACTGTCCGAGACAGAACTCGAGTTTCTTCTGAGTTAACGCACGATCGTTGGCGCACGATCACTGGTCGTGCGCGAAGAGGACAATGGTCGTGCGCATATGCCGAGACAGAACTCCGATTCTTTGCGGGTTACGCACGATCATTGGCGCACGCTCACTGGTCGTGCGCTAAGAGGACAATGGTCGTGCGCATTGACCTGATCTGGAATCTTGAGCCTATCCTGAGCGCAACACCACCATTCCGCCTACCTCGCTGAACCACGATCTTTGGGGTGTTACAACTCCACCCCCTTAAAAGAATTTCGTCCCGAAATTTCGAAAACAGTAATAGCAGGAAATTACAGTTTTTAAAGAAAATTTACCTGAGGGAAATAGCTCGGGGTACTCCGCAAGCATCGCTTGCTCTCTCTCCCAAGTTAGCTCCTCTCGGCCGCAATTATCCCACCGGACCTTTACCATCCGAATGGACTTGTTCCGCAACTGCTTTACCTCGGTATCATCGATGCGTAAGGGTTTGACTTTCGTCGACAACCCACTATCCACCGACACTTTGCCAACCGCAACGATATGAGTAGGCTCTTGCACTGCCTTCCTCAGAACTGAAATGTGAAACACGTCGTGCAGACCGCTCAGCTCTGCAGATAGTGCAAGCCGATAAGCCGCATCACCAACACGTTCCACAATCTCAAACGGTCCTAAGTACCTTGGACTGAGCTTTTTCAAGCGTCGGATCCTTGATACCCCTTTGAACGGTTTGATCTTCAAGTAAACCCGGTCACCGACGGCGAACTCTAGGATCCTATGCTTGGCGTTGTAATACTTTGCTTGCCTGTCCTGGGCAATCAATAGCCTTTCCCGAATAGTTCGGATCGTCGAAGTTGCTTCCTCAACATCCTTTCGCTTTAATAGCTTAGTATCGCCCGTTTCTGCCCAAGACAACGGCGTACGACACTTCTTACCATAGAGGGCCTCGAAAGGAGCCATCTTTATACTGGCTTGGTAGCTATTATTGTAGGCGAATTCGATCATATAGAGATGATCTTCCCACTTCTTTCCAAAATCTAGAGCGCATATTCGGAGCATATCCTCCATAATCCTGTTGGTCCTCTCGGTCTGTCCGTCCATTTGCGGGTGGAAGGCCGTGCTGAATTTCAATTTAGTGCCCAACAGTTCATGGATAAGCCTCCAATCTTTCGATGTGAAACGCCCGTCACGATCGCTGACGATGCTACGAGGGACACCGTGCAGCCGCACAATACTATCGACATAGAGCTTCGCTAGCTTTTCTACAGAATCATCCTTCCGGTTTGGAATAAAGTGCGATACTTTTGTCAGTCTATCCACGATCACCCAGATGGCGTCGTTTCCATGCTGCGATCTCGGCAATCCGTGCACGAAATCCATCGAAATATCGTCAAACTTCCATTCCGGAATCGGCAAGGACTTCAAAAATCCACCGGGACGTTGACATTCCACCTTCACCAACGCGCAAGTGTTGCACTTGGCCACATAGAGGGCAATGTCCTTCTTCATACCCGGCCACCAGAAAAGTTTCTTCATGTCCATGTACATTTTCGTGCTCCCCGGGTGGATAGAGTACTTGGTATGATGAGCCTCGTACATCAATTCCTCCCGTAGAGTACCAACGTTTGGGACGCACAATCTGCCATTCTTCCACATAAGGCCATCTTCGAAAGAGAAATCAGCGTTCGACCCGTCAACGGTTTCCGCTTTGTAGCGTTTCATGCTCTCATCCAGCTCCAATGCCTGTTGAACTCGGTCGGCAAGGTGGTATTGAACCTCCGTCCAGTTCAAGCATGCTGAAGTAGACGCTCTTCGATCAACGCAAATGATCTTCATTTCTTCTAGCTCACGGATTAGACGCTCATCGTGCATCAAAATCCAATTTGCTTGAGCGGGAGCCCGACGACTCAACGCGTCCGCAACTACATCTCCCTTCCCATGAGTATATTTGATGTCGAAGGTGTAGTCCCCAAGGAACTGCAACCAACTCCTCTGTCGCATATTCAACTCCCTTTGATCTAGCAAGTACTTGAGGCTCTTGTGGTCGGTAAAGATGTCGATCTTCACGCCATACAAATAATGCCTCCAAAGCTTAAGAGCAAATACCACGGCCGCTAGCTCCAAATCATGGACCGGGTAATTCCTCTCATGAACCTTCAACTGACGGGAGCCGTAGGCAATTACCTTACCGAACTGCACTAGGACACAACCCAAACCACTCCCTGAGGCGTCGCTGTAAATTTCGTAGCCTTCCGTACCACATGGCGAGCATAGAATGGGTGCCGTGGTCAGACGGCTCTTCAGGTCTTCAAAAGCTCATGCGCACTCGGGCGACCAAACGAACTTATGATCTTTCCTAGTCAATTTAGTGAGAGGAAGTGCAATCCTCGAGAAGTTTTCCACAAAGCGCCTATAATAGCCGGCAAGTCCTAAGAAACTTCGGACTTCCGCTACATTTTTCAACAAAGGCCAGGCTCGGATCGCTTCTATCTTCGACGGATCAACCGCAATTCCATCTCCACTAACGACGTGACCAAGGAATGCTACTGACTGTAGCCAAAACTCGCACTTGGAGAACTTGGCATATAGCTGACTCTTCCTCAAGGTGTCCAGAACTGCGTGCAGATGCCCTACATGCTCCTCTTCCGATTGAGAGTATACCAAAATGTCGTCGATGAAGACGATCACAAATTGATCCAAATACTCACGGAATTTCCTATTCATTAAGTCCATGAATACCGACGGTGCATTAGACAGACCGAACGGCATCACCGTGAACTCATAGTGCCCAAAGCGGGTACTGAACGCTGTCTTTGGAATGTCACATTCCCTAATTCGCAGTTGGTAATAGCCGGACCTTAGGTCCAGTTTGGAGTATACCATCGACCTAACCAGCTGGTCGAAGAGATCATCGATTCTTGGAATCGGATATCGGTTCTTCTCGGTCAACTTGTTTAGCTCTCGATAATCGATACATAGACGCAAGCTCCCTTCGTTCTTTTTCACAAAGAGGACCGGTGCACTCCAAGGCGAAGAACTTGGACGTACGTAGCCTTGCTCTAGCAGCTCTTGCAATTGAACCTTCAGTTCTGCCAATTCCTTTGGCGCTATCCGGTACGGTGAGCGGGCCACAGGTTTGGCACCTGGCACCAACTCGATACAGAAATCGATCTCTCACTGAGGCGGAGCCCCAGGGAGTTCGTTAGGAAACATGTCGATGTACTCCGCTACAACTGGGACATCACATAACTTGGGCTTTGGCTCCGAAGCCTCCAACAAGGTGAAGAACAACTCGGCGCCTTTTCTTACCGCCTTAACCACTTGGAGAGCAGACATCAGCGTCTTGCTCGCTCCTCGCATACCGGCAAACGTGGTTTCTCCATCGGCGTTCCTTCCCAGAGTGATCTCCTTAGAATTGCAATCTATGCATGCACGCTGCTCCGAGAGCCAGTCCATGCCGAAGATCACATCGAATTCAGCAAACGGCAACAACGATGCTTCCAAATTAAAATCTTGATTTCCGATCCGCACCTTCACACGGCTCTTCCTATCCGCAGACATGAGAGATCCATTGGGTAGCACTACTTCTAATCTGTCCTCTACGAAGGTAGATGGCACCCCGATTCGCACCACGAAGTCCTCAGACAGAAAAGAGTGCGATGCACCCGTATCAAATAGAGCTCTCGCCGGATAGTTGAGAATTAGGACAAAGCCTAATTGCACACAAAAAGAAACATACAGTTGCACAACGGTATAATCACAAATAGCTACGAAAAAGCTAATTTTTTATTTCATACCTGTGACAACATCAGCTTGTCGTATGGCTTCTTGCTGGCCAAGCGAGTAGACTCTCGGCTGAGTCGGAGTAATGTGCTGGGAAGCCGAAGACTCCGCAGCTTTACCCTTTTCCGCAGCTCGAGCATAGTCCAAAGCTCGATTCTCTGATTTCGGGGGACCACTTCGACACACTGCGGCCTTGTGTCCCACCTTCCCGCAGGTGAAACACGTGATAGGGCTCCGCACCGTCGTTGCTCCCGAAACATTTGAGCGGGTTTGCTCCGCCGGTTTGAACTTCCTTTTTTTCTTTCTGAATATAACAGTAGGTCCGGCCGGGACCCCACGCCATACTAACCACACTAGCTAGGAGTTAAAAGGTGATAAACAGAAAGAAACTACAACAGAGTATACTAAACACTAGCGGAAGCATAAAGATTTAACATTTCCATTAGAATTGTCCACTATCATAGGAATGAAACCAAGAAAGAGAGTTATGGCCTTAAGGCCTTACATTTAGCAAATGTACCAAAAACTCCAAAACATACATCGGCACGCAGGCCGGCAATACATGAGAAAGCTAAAAAGGAGGTTGGCCTTCAAGGGCCAACTTAGCAAAAGGGGCCACCGCCCGCTATTTCCCGCTAGGCTCACCTGCACCTGCATAAGAACATTCCACCAAGCGGTGGCAAACAAGGTAACGGTCAGCACAGCTAACCAAATTATAACGACCCCACCCCTTTCCCGGGGTGGCGGAGATTCTACCCTGCAAGCAAGCCATACTAGCACAAGTACTAAAATAAAGAAAGTGCAACTACACAAGGTGAGGTTTCAAGCACATTCAATCTTCTAGGTTGAGCATCAAAAAGGAGGGAACCTAGGTATGCACATGATGTTGGTTGGGTTCACCCGAAGGTTCCCCGCAACCGCCTAAACAGCCGCATGAGGCTAACAACATCAATTCCACAAACACTCCACCGTAAGGGCCATCGCCTTATGTGGGAAAAAGAGCTTTTGGTCGGTCTAGGTAAACCACCTTCCACGACCTCTCCCATGATCACACGGCTACATGAGGTAGGGACCTCTTACCGATCTGCATGGAAACGGGTTCGGTTTAGCTTTGCCCGTGCTCTAATCGTCGCGATCTGTCGCACGACGCAGGTACGGCTTCGCCTCGGCCCGTAAGGGTTTAGCACCTTCAAGTGCTACACAAATATAAGCTACGCACCTAATCCCTTCACAAGGATCTAGGCTTCACAAATACTCAAAAGGGGAGGTATAATACGCTCCGCATAAATTTCGCGGTGAAGGTTTGCCTTCATCCAATCTCAAAGCATGGGGCTTTCGTTAGGATCTTTACAAGACGCCTACACTTAAATCCCGCACTACTATAGATGATTTCACGGAGTCATTCTCCGGCACGCATTCTAGGCTTAACCTAAATGCAACGTCGCAATCCAAGCATCACCGATTCGGGCTCACGGCCACGAATAGGCTTCACACAAAATGCCTAAATCCGCACGACTACCGGATTTTCTACATGCAATATGCCGGGGACGGACACAATCGACCCGGAGTTCCGGAGAACTTGAGAGAATCCTACACTTCACCCATTTGGTGAAAGGGATCCCTCATGCAAGCATAGAGAAACGAAGGAGAGGACAAAAGACAAGTCCAAACAACGGGAGAAGAAATCGTTACCCTAGGAGCGTTCTTTTTCGCCATGGATCCGAGATTCTAGACGGAGGGAAATGACCGCACCGGGCTGCACTCTCCAGATCTGGAAATGGTTCGCGAAATGGAGCTCCGTCAATGGCGGAATCTCCCTTCTTCTTCCTTGGCTCCTCCTTCTTTCTCTAGGGTTTGGAGAGAGAATGACTTAGAGAATATGAGGTTTAACCCCCTCTCATCAGCCCTAAAGGTCTCCCGCAACTAAACCTAGCCGTTGGATCAAATCCCAAAAGATTTGGACGGTCCGATCTTCTTCTCCGCTCAAAATCGCGGAAAAGAATAAACACTGCGCACGATCACAGGCGCACGGTCAGTGGTCGTGCGCGAAGAGGGGAATGGTCATGCGCACTGTCCGAGACAGAACTCGAGTTTCTTCTGAGTTAACGCACGATCGTTGGCGCACGATCACTAGTCGTGCGCAAAGAGGACAATGGTCGTGCGCATACACCGAGACAGAACTCCGATTCTTTGCGGGTTACGCACGATCATTGGCGCACGCTCACTGGTCGTGCGCTAAGAGGACAATGGTCGTGCGCATTGACCTGATCTGGAATCTTGAGCCTATCCCGAGCGCAACACCACCATTCCGCCTACCTCGCTGAACCACGATCTTTGGGGTGTTACACCAGAGAAATCTTTCCTTTTTGTCTCCTTCCTTTCCAGCCCTATTTGAAATTCTAAAGAGGATCAACTTTCTCCCGTGAAGAGATTATCATTGCTATTTATACTAGAAAGAGACACAGATATAAAAGAAGCGTGTGTGCTACTCAGTTTTCATTCTTGAAGAAGAACTCTCTCTGTTTTCTCTCTGAAGTCTTCATCTTCTCCAGACACCTACTTTTAATCTCTAGAAATCATCTGCATCATTTTTCCCTATAGAGAACTTGTGCTGGAGATATTCTGAAGATCAAGAAGACCTACACCCTGAGCAGATTTTCTCTCTTGTTTACTTACTCTTACTCACAGGGGGAGATCTGACAACTTCAACAATCCACTAGTCTTCTCTGTTGTTAGAGAAAAGAGAAGACATCATCATCTTTATTTTACTGTTATTCTATAATTGTGTACAGGGTTCTAACTCCCTTTAAAAGTTAAATTGTGGTTTAGAGTACCTGATCAAAAGCTCTGTGGTGAAGGCTCACCTGATCAAAAAGCCTTAGTGGATTTCCTACCAGGGTGGTAGAAGAGTAGATGTACCCAAGTTGTGGGGAACTACTATAGATCCTGGTGTCTTCTGTGCCTGTCTTTATTATTTGTTTGTGCTGTGTGTGTTGTGTTTTAGTTTGTGATTATATCTGTGCTGCACTTACTTACACATATACTAAATAACTCAAATTGTTTTATACAGATTTCTTTAAGCTAAGTAAGATTATTTTAAAAATACTCTATTCACCCCCCCTCTAGAGTAATCTTGATCTATCCCCACTTTCATGCACTCTTGGTATTTTCACTTGAACCAGATAATGAAAATGTGTGAGGAATTAATGCATACCTGAGCAGGATAAGATTCATCCTGATCTTCTTCATTAGATAGGTAAACAAGCCCATAGAACTCCTAATCCTCATATTCACTGTCTAAGAGAGTGAGAGGTGCTCTTATCCCTCTTCTAGCAGCAGAGCATCCTTCATCTTCAGACTCACAATCAAAGAGAGTAAAAGGTGCTCTTATTCCTCTTGTAGTAAGCCCTCTATATGCTTCTTCTTCAGAGTCTGAGGAGCAGCATCTGCTTTCACTTATAGATCTGAATGTCTTGGCATTAGATCTTCTTTCCTTCTTCATCGAGCTTAACTCTTTGTAGTTTTCTCCAAGAGCCATGGTGATAACTTGACACACCCAAGGGCAGATCTGTTCAAGTTGTTAAGCATTCTTCAAACAGCCTCCCTATGATACCACTTGAATGTCTAGGGTGTAGTCTAATTACCTAGAGGGGTGAATATGTGTTAAATTTTTTTAGTCGTTTAGAGTTTATGACTAAATTAGCTTGAAAGAACACAACCAAAATCACACCAAAGAAAGTACTCCAGCATTTATAGTGGTTCCTTAGCGTGGGTATACTAGACTCGACCAATTCCTCCAATATCTCAAATCTCTTTCACAGATCCTACACCTCAGGCACAATGGCCCTACACCTCAGGCATCATTTGCATCGAAACATACATATTATTATGTTATGCTAACATATAACCTTTGTATGGTAATTGGTTATATGTTCATGGATTTTCACTGCTTATTCGCAATCTTTATTTGTCCCGCTAACATATAACTTTAATATGGATGTCAGATATATGTTGATGGGTTTTATAATGCTTATGTAAATTTTAATTTTTATCTATCTGTTACACTAACATATAACCTCTATATGGGAGTTGGTTATATGTTAATGGGTTTATACTGCTTACCTTCAGGACAAAACTCATAAAACTTTGTTTTTCAGTTATGCATACAACTTGTCCGTGCGAAATGTTCTCACGAACAATATATATCAGAGTTACGATAGAATAGGCTTATCTATGGTAAAACTATCCTCTGCACTTAAGCTATTCCACGACGGAAGTCATCATCGCAGCTCATTAGATAAGGCCAAAGCTATAAACCCTTAAAGTTTTGGAATCATCTGACACTTATAGTTTTCTACAATACATTCCGTTTGAAATCCCCATGACCAACTTGAATTTTGGGGGATGAAAATTATTCTTTGTGAAAGTGCACAGTTAACCTCACTAGAGTTCTCTAGAGGGGGGTGAATAGAGATTTAAAATATTTTGTGCAAAGTTAATATATATATATATATGTGTATGATCACATATTAGAGCTTCCCACAGACACCAACAAGAATTAAACAAATAAAGAAAGTAAATGCAAGAAAAGAAATCACAGCACAATACAAGAAAATATAGTGGTTCCCCAAACTTTGGGTAGTCCACTCTTCTACCCCCTTGGTAGGAATTCACTATCTTGCACCGAGTCTTTTGATAAGGAGACTCTTAGGACCACCCTGAGTCTTTTGACAAGGAGACTCTTAGAACCAACTGAGTCTTTTGAAAAGGAGACTCTTAGAACCAGTACAACTGAATTTTTTGAAGAGTGATTCTAAAAACTCTTTTACAGTATGTGAGTATGAAAATGAGAAAAGGAAAAAGAAGTATTTAAGACAAAAATGAATCTTCTTCCTAGCAAGAAGATTGGAAGCACAAGAAGTAGTGAATTAAATCTCCCTTCTATAGTGAGAAGGAGATTGTAATATTTTCAGAATTTTGCAGCAGTATGGCTTCAGAAGCAGAAGAAGAAGAAGACTGCTTGATGGTTGCTGCAGAACAATTTCTCTATTCTCTCTTTTTCACTTTTTGGGAGCTTTTCCTCTTTTTCAATGTGTATATGGTGGATCACTTGTTTTCTTTCTCTGCCGACCTCCTTAGTTATTTATAGATCTGTTCATTAAAATAACACTATAGGAGAGTAATCAATTAGCAGGTAGAGTATTAGAAAGAAAGAGAAATTTCCATAACAGTTATATCCATAGAAGGAAAGTATTCAATCTGATTTCAAATAATGTACATAAAGGATTTAATCAATTTAGCCAAGAATCTATTAGAGGAAAGAATGATTCAGAACGGCTATAAAGAATAAATTGATTCCATATAAATCAGATCTATAAAAGAAGGAAAGAGATCTGCCGATTTTTGAATTAATCATATAAATTGACGTGCGTCGATTACTATTCGACGTAGGCGTCGAATTCATCCTGGCAGAGCGTCGAGAGGAGAATAAGGAAGGTGCGTTGACTAGGGTGCGTTGACTTCTCAAGATACGTCGACTAGAAGTCAGAGCGACGTCGACATAGGATACGTCGAATTTTGCTTGGAGCTACTTCGACTCATTCTGAAAGGAACGTCGATACAACTTCGACGTTGCGTCGAATACTATTCGACGCATATTGACTTAACCTTGATTTTCCTTTCTTAGAATTCATATTTAACTCTTTTTCAGGGGTTAAGGGAAATCATTTTCCCAACAATCTCCCCCTATTTGTCTTAACCCTATTTAGAGAGAAATTGTATTTAGCATATAATTAACATAGCAAAGCATTTGTACAGATAATGAAGATTTCACACAATCAGAAGCAAAATTCATGTTCAGACCAATCATAAAGTATATGAAGCATTCTTTTCAAGTATTATTCAGGAGGGGTAGGAGGAGTCTTTCTTTTTCTCTTGAATACTATTGTGGATTGCTCTTTCCCAGTAGCAGGTGACTCCCTCAGCTCCCCCTAGGTTTCAGCCATTTGCTCCCCCTGAGTCTCAGCTCCACCTACCCCTGACTCCTGAGCCCCTTCTTCAGCCATCACAGCATCTGGCTCTTTCTCTTTTCCAGCATCAGCTTCATTTCCTTTTTCAGTTGCAGCAGCTGGTTCATTTTCTTCTTGATTTATAGCAGTATTCAGCTCTTTCTCACCTTCTCCCTTTTCAGCCTCATTTTCTGCTCTGCTTCCCTCCCCTTGTAGTAGTGCCACTTGATTTGCAGCATCTCTTGCTATGTTGAGTACCTCTATTGTTTGTTCATCATTGTGTAGCTCAGGTACTATCTCATTTCCAATTGTCTTGAGCAGTGCAAGACTGTCAGATTTTGAAGAAGGAGGGGATTTGTGTGAGGGAGGTTTAAAATTGGAGGGCTGCTCTTCATCTAGCTTCTCCCCCTTCTTGACCTTCTTGGCTAAGGAGGTTAAGAAAGACTTGGTAACTCTTGAGGAAGAGAGAGAGTTCTTTAGACTTTGCACAGAGGCACTGACCCCATCTATTTGGGTGTGCATGTGTAGGATTGAGGAATGAATCTGGGAGCAGTGCTCATCCAGCATTGCTTAGAATGTTTGAGCTGCTGATGCAATGCACTGAGTGAGGAGAGTTTCAGTGGATGCAGATGGTTCATGTTGTGGTTGGGGATGAGGAGAGAGTGGTGAAGGTGGTGATGAGGCTGGAGAGAAGTTAGTTGATACATGAGGTATGGGTGATAAAGGAGGTGGAGAGGATGAGAAAGTAAGAGGAGGAGGAGGTGGAGAAACTGCTGTTTGAGGAGCAGGTGTTTGAGAAGAGGTAGGTAGAGTAGGAGTTGTGAGGGTGGTAGAGACTAATTGAGTGGATGATGGTGGTTGAGAAGAATTGTCTCTTTGAGTAGAAGGAGGAGGAGATGGATGAGCAGGAGAGTTAGGAGGAGAGGGAGTCCTTTCAGGAATGGAACCAGGCTTGGGGATTTGCCTAGTCCATTTGGAGAAGAGGGCAATGGACATCCTATTTCCAGGAGGGATAGGAATTTCTTTTGACCTGCAGAGGTCAGGGAAGGACTGGAAGAGTACTTGACTCATAATCCTCATGTAGGCATTCTCTTTGTGAGAATATCTAGAGCCTATCATCTTGAGCAGACAGCTGGCCCAGTCTATTTTCATCTTCAATACAAGAGCCCCCATGATGTTCAGTTGCTGCTTGGGCACTGCATCATGGGCAGATATCTTACATAGTAGTATCTTTTCTACTATATCTGCTAGTAGTCTATACTCCTCAGAAAAGTCTATTTTCTTTAGATGGGTTGGTTTATCCCTTGAAAACTTCATGATGGTTAGCAGATGCTTGATTTCATCAGGTGTGAGGTCTATTTATTCATCACCTAATAAAGAGATGATGAAGACTTATGAGGTTACTCTTTAGAAATTGATTTCCTTTCCCTATTTTAGTTGAACAAAGATTATATTAGGATATACCTGATGGAAGATCAAAGGTGGTCCTAATATGTTCTGCAGAGATTGAGACTGGTGTCTCATAGATTGTTCCCTAGATTTCTCCTTGTTCAGATATTTGAACATGAGTTATCAGCTCTGTGAGCTCTGTTTCCAGGAGCTTGCAACTTGTTGAGATGAGTTTGTCCAATACGGATTAAGTGAAGAGAGCTATGATGTTCTTATAGTTCTCTACTACTGCTTGGAAGGATTCGAGGTCGATATCGAACCCAGAATTTATCTTGGGAGCCATTGTAGATCAGTGAGAGAGGGAAAAGGAATCGGCTGGACTGAGGAGCAAGAAGGATAAAGGATGCAGAGTAGTGAAGGTTTCTAACTGAAGAGTCTTTTTAAGTCAGGTGAAGCGTCGAAACGGGACTCAATTCGAGGCATATTTGGTACCTCAGTGGATGTGAACAAAAATATTTAGCATTGCCGCTCGTTTTTATAGAGTCGACGTTGCGTCGAGTGGAAATCGACGTAAGCGTCGATACAGCCCGCGTTAAGATGTTAGGGTTTCGTATCGACGTATGCGTCAATTGTAATCGACGTATGCGTCGATTTCACTTATTGAGTTGAGTCATTGACGTTGCGTCGATTAGAAGTCGACGTGACTTTTGATTTTCCTGAAAAGTTCTAGGTGTTTTATTTCTTTTCATCTCTTCCTAGCCCTAAAGATTTCTAAGTCAGTCTTGGACAACTTTCTACAGATAGTTTGATTGATTGTGCCAACATTGTTTGGCAAGGTGTCCAGGTTTATTACATATATAGCATTTGATTATCTTAGTATTGTGAGAATTTGAGTTTAGAGAGGGATGGAAGTGTTGATTAGAATAGAAGGTTTGATGAAGATGGGAATTTTGGTTAGGATAAACATTTTGGTTAGGATAGAGGTGTTGATTTGGATAAAAATCATGATTGGGATGAATGGGTTCTGAATATGGGTTAGGATGAAAGGCTTTTGGAGGAAAGGTATTTAAGTTGCTCTGAACTTTTGTGCATCGATATCTATTCGACGCATGTTGATAGTCGCGTCGATTTGTATTCGGCGCTTTCTCCAGATGGCGTGGATCTGATTTCAACGCATAGAGAAAGTTGCGTCGATTGGAAGTCGACGTGCTTTTGTTTAAGCATATAGAAGAGGTCGAGGCATCTGAGAGGTTGCGTTGAGTATAAGTCGACGCACTATCATTTATGTGTCGATATGATGTCGACGCAATTGTATCTTCAATTTTCATTTTACTTTTTTCTGTTTTTACTCCTTTATGTGTTGTTTTTCTTGGATTAGTTGTTTCTTCAGATGAAGTTTGTGAGTCATCAGCTGAATAATATGATGTCTCATCAAATTCCTTTATTTCTTTGAAGGAGTTTTCTTCCTTATCTTGTGGGTCTTTTTCTCGGTTTGTCCATTTTACAGGTTTAGTGAATTTTACAGGGCTCATCCAAGCAGGTTTGTTGGATGGAATTAGGCTGATTAATGGATCAGCCCCTAGCCCAAGATTCTTGTGTCTTATTTTTTTTTCTGTGATTTCCTTAAGAGTTTGGCTTCTCATTTTTATTGATTCTTCAAAGGCCTTTGCCTGGGATACCTTATCCTTAAGGAACTGATTTTCTATTTTATCCTTTTCTACCTCCTTTTCTATGATGTTAGCCCTTAATTCATAATCTTTAGAGCATTTAACTTCTCTATTTCTCTGGTTTTTAGCTACATTGATTTGTTCTTTTAGATCTTTAATTTCTTGTGTTGCTTTTAGTTGATCTAGACACATTCCCATAAAATCATTTCTGAAGTTATCACTTTGAAAATCTATTTTATCAAACATGCTTACCTCATCCTTATCCTCAGATTCCTCTATGAGAATAAGGCTATCTTCTTTTTCATCTTCAGAAGATATGCTTTCTTCTGATCCTGTCTCACTCCATGATTTAGCACTATCATTATTCTTTGATCCTTCAGGGGCCATCAAGCATAGATCTTCTTGCTTGGGTTCTTCATTGTCACTCTTGGAAGAGGAGCTGTCCTCAGAGTCTGTATCACTCCAGGCTTCTGCTATAAAGCCTCTTTCTTTCTTCTTCCCCTTTTTCTTGAGATCTTTCTTTGTCTCAACATTTTCTGGACATTCTGGGGCAATATGTCCAGGTTTCCTGCAGGAATAACAAATAATTTCTTTAGTAGGAGTTTTGTCATACCTTGGTTTTGACTCTCTCCTTCTTGATCCATTTGTCCTGACCCATTTCTTGAATTTTCTGGCTTGGAAACTGAATAGTTCTTCTTCAGTGATAGAGCCTCCTTCCACTGTTGCTTTTAATGCAATGTTCCTGTCTTTTGAGGAGGTTGGGATGTTTTCTCTTCTCTTCTTCTCTTCTCTGGTTTTCAGCAGTTGCTCATAGGATCTGAGTTTTCCTAAGAGAGCATCTGTTGAAATTTCCCTTTGACCTCTTGTGTCTCTTATTGCCCATATCCTTGAGTCCCATGAGCTTGGGAGACTCATCAGCAATTTGTCATTGATCTCGGTAAGAGAGATTTCTCTATCCAAGTCCCTTAGTTGATTGATGATCAGACTAAATCTGTCATACATCTCAGAGATGCTTTCTTCATTCTTCTTTTGGAAGTTGTCATATTGAGAGATCAATAGGGCCTTCTTATCTTTTCTTTCATTAGCACTTCCTTCTACCATTTTTATGAGAGCCTCCCAAATTTCTTTGGCTGATTCACAATCAACCACCCTTTGAAAGATTTCATCAGAAAGGGTTGAGACCAGAATATTTACAGCCTTTGCATCACATGTTCCTACCTTTTTCTCTTCAACTATCCACTCAGCCTTTGGGACAAGTGTTTGAGTCATTTCACCACTTGAGTCTTTTCTATAAGGCTTGGGAGGGCCTCTCAAGATAACATTAAATAAGTCTTCATCAATGGAATTCATATAAATCCTAATTCTTGTCTTCCAAACTGCAAACTTTTCATGATTGCACATTGGTGGTCTGGTGGAAGCATAATCTTTGATTTGTGCCATGTGAAAAATAATTGTTAGAGAAATATGAATTTATAAATAAGAGGTAGGATCTTTTTGATCAAGGAGTTAACCTTTTTAGATCAACCTCCCTCTGATAACAATTGAAAGTGCACAGTTAACCTCACTAGAATTCTCTAGAGGGGGTTGAATAGAGATTTAAAATTTTTTTTGCAAAGTTAATATATATATATGTGTGTATGATCACAGATTAGAGCTTCCCACACACACCAACAAGAATTAAACAAATAAAGAAAGTAAATGCAAGAAATGAAATCACAGCACAACACAAGAAAATATAGTGGTTCCCTAAACTTTGGGTAGTCCACTCTTCTACCCCCTTGGTAGGAATTCACTATCTTGCACTGAGTCTTTTGATAAGGAGACTCTTAGAACCACCCTGAGTCTTTTGACAAGGAGACTCTTAGAACCAACTGAGTCTTTTGAAAAGGAGACTCTTAGAACCAGTACAACTGAATTTTTTGAAGAGTGATTCTAAAAACTCTTTTACAGTATGTGAGTATGAAAATGAGAAAAGGAAAAAGAAGTATTTAAGACAAAAATGAATCTTCTTCCTAGCAAGAAGATTGGAAGCACAAGAAGTACTGAATTAAATCTCCCTTCTATAGTGAGAAGTAGATTGTAATCTTTTCAGAATTTTGCAGCAGTATGGCTTCAGAAGCAGAAGAAGAAGAAGAATGCTTGATGGTTGCTGCAGAACAATTTCTCTATTCTCTCTTTTTCACTTTTGGGAGCTTTTCCACTTTTTCAATGTGTATATGGTGGATCACTTGTTTTCTTTCTCTGCAGACCTCCTTAGTTATTTATAGCTCTGTTCATTAAAATAACACTATAGGAGAGTAATCAATTAGCAGGTAGAGTATTAGAAAGAAAGAGAAATTTCCATAACAGTTATATCCATAGAAGGAAAGTATTCAATCTGATTTCAAATAATGTCCATAAAGGATTTAATCAATTTAGCTAAGAATCTATTAGAGGAAAGAATGATTCAGAACGGCTATAAAGAATAAATTGATTCCATATAAATCAGATCTATAAAAGAAGGAAAGAGATCTGCCGATTTTTGAATTAATCATATAAATTGACGTGCGTCGATTACTATTCGACGTAGGCGTCGAATTCATCGTGGCAGAGCGTCGAGAGGAGAATAAGGAAGGTGTGTTGACTAGGGTGCGTCGACTTCTCAAGATATGTCGACTAGAAGTCAGAGCGACGTCGGCATAGGATACGTCGAATTCTGCTTGGAGCTACTTCGACTCATTCTGAAAGGAACGTCGATACAACTTCGACGTTGCGTCGAATACTATTCGACGCATATTAACTTAACCTTGATTTTCCTTTCTTAGAATTCATATTTAACTCTTTTTCAGGGGTTAAGAGAAATCATTTTCCCCACACATTTTTTTATTGGTTTGTAACATCCCAACTTTAAAATAGGGTATAGAAAACCACGACCCGACCTCCACCTCCTAATGGTGGTCATTTAGACAAAATAACTGTTTTAGGTAGCATTACGCTTCGCCACAACACTGAAGTAGGTTTTTGAGCATATGTGCTCCGAATCGACTTCTGTCAATTGCATTAGACTCATATGGTCAATACGAGTGCAACAAAACTCATTTCGTTCCAATCTGAGGTCATTTAATGAAATTGATAATTTTTAGTAGTATAGCGTGTCACGATGATGCTGTTTTAGTATATTGAGCATACGTGCTCTGAATCAACTTCTTCCTATTACATTAGACTCGCATGGTCGATACGAGTGCAATGGAAATCATTTTGTTCCAATCCGAGGTCATTCAGTGAAAGTGACCATTTTGAGTATCATAACGCGTCATAGCGACTCTATTTTAGTTTCTTGAGCATACGAGCTTCGAATCGACCTCCGTTAGTTATATTAGACTCGTATGGTCAATACGAGTGCAACAGAACTCGTTTCGTTCCAATCTGAGGTCATTTGGTGAAAGTGACCATTTTGAGTATCGTAGCGCGACACGACGATGCTATTTTAGTATAGTGAGCATACGAGCTCCGAATTGACTTCCGTAAGTTGCATTAGACTCGTATGGTCAATTGAGTGCAATGGAATTTGTCTCATTCCAATCTGAGGTAGTTTGGAGAAAACGACTATATTGAGTAACATCGAGCGTTGCAACAACGCCATTTAAAAATATTGAGCAAACGAGCTCTGAATTGAATTATGTCAGTTGCGTTAGACTCGTTTAGACGATACGAGTGCAATAGATTTCATTTTGCTCAATTCTGACATAGTTTAGTCATGTAAATAAATATAATACTCATAAAATTATACAAAACCTCGAGATACGTAAACACTTTATTTCGACCATGTCACATCAATGATGACTTAACACTCAATGAATGGGACCCATAATGACTTTGACATGCATAAGGGACCCCACTAAGGGTTGACTTTCGTCAACCCTCTTATAAGAGGTGAATTTTTGGATTTTAAAACCCTCCCCACCCAAGCTCCACTCACCCAAATCCTCCCCGAGATAATCTCTCATCAAGCCCCTATCTTAGGCAGCAAGTGGATGGAACCAAGGCAAGCCCAACTAGATCAAGGCTAAACTAAAACTCCCCAACTAATCTCAACCACTCAAACCAAAAAGGGGAAATCACACATCCAAGAGGTAACGCCTCATTGATCCATCAAAGCAAGCCTACCTTTATCCTAACCCTTAAGTCTAACTCAGTTGAACACTCCCACCATTGGGAGGATGCGAACATTCACCTCAGCCCAATTATGGTTGTACAAACCATGGTCTGTGCATGGCCAAGAAGGAGGAGAGAGAGAGGAGGGCTCTCGGTCACCTTTATATAAGGCCTCCCATGGCTTCACCTGAAGGAATACACTCCAGGAGCTCTCACAAAGCCTTTCGGAATAGATCCCTCCACCTTGAAGCTCTGCCGGCGTTGGAGAATGAGGAGGAGGGATCCTCAGTGCCACCCCACCACCATGACACACCCACCATGCAAGGTAGCACCCTGAGACTCTTATCCCTCTGGGGGGTCCACACCTCCCAGGAGAGGGAGAGGCAACCCTCACTGGGAGGGTTTCAGGGAGCGACACCGCAGGAGAGCAGAGCTACGGCGGTGCCTGAGAGCCAAGGATCTATATTAATTCCTCACATCAGTCGGCAGTGGCTCCAGGCCACTGAATGACTTCCGAGAGAAGCGCCTGACTCCGACGAGTCGGTAGGAGGCAGTGGCACGCCGACCCAACGGCCGGCCAGCGATGGGGAGAGCTCACGAGCTCTCCCCCCACAACAGAACAATTATCGTTGGATATTATGATCCAACAGTTCGTGGATTATGGGCAATGATTAGCCCACCCCACATCGGATTTGTTCCAGATCCACTGTAGGGTCATATTTGCTCACGGTACGGCTCGATCTCAGTCGACAGTTTGTTTCGGGATTAGTGCAGGATGGTTTCAAAATTGCAGGAAGCATTTTTTATTTTTCTGAAGCCCATATCTTATTAAAATCAAAACATTGAACATCAAAGTTAGAGCCCAGTTCAAGATATACCTTCAGTAAAAATTTTGGATTTTTCCTAAACGTTTTAATATTTTTATTAAATTAAAAGAGACTAGTTTATATGTTATAAATTAACAATGGACTGCCCTCTTGAGAATTAATTGTGAGGAAATTCGGACAGAGTTACATTGGTCATATAAACCTCCTAAATTTTTTGGAGAATTTATGGTGTGGTTTTACTATTTTAAATAAATAAAAAGGGGCTAAATTTCTATGGAAAATTTATCAAAGGCCCTTAATATTAAGGAAAAAAATCCTATATAATTAAGGGAGATATTAAATATAGATCTACACCCACAATATTAATATGATAATATTTAGAGGAGTTTTACTATTTTAAGTAATTAAATATTGTTCATAACCTCAGTTTTTAATTATTTGAGAATTTTTCAACCTTGGGAAAACCCCCTCCAAAATTTGTGGGAAGCTTTGGAGGCTAGTACTCACCCAATGAAAAAGTTTGGGGAATTTTCAAAGTATCCCTACTATATTTGGAATTTATTTAGCGACTTTGGGAGCTTAAATAAATTAGCAAAGGCTATTTAAATCTCAAAAGGCCCTTAAAAGAACTATGGTACTGCTTTAAGGGTGTCATAAGCCCATGATAAAATTTGGATGATTTTTTAGGTATGGTCTGCTATTTTAATGTTTTTTTTAAATAGGATAATAACTTTGATCTTGAATTATCAAAGTACCGTTTTCAAAAACTTGTGGGGTGATCAATGGAGGTTTTTTGAACCCACTATAAAGGTTTAATGACTTGATTAATCTGGCATTTTTTGGGGTCTACCCGTTGGGGAAAAGTGGCTAAGTACTTTATTAGAGGCTAGTATCGAACTTAATATGTCTTGAGATGATTATGGGGAGTTACTCATGGTAACCATATTAAATGGTTTTTAAAATTCATAATATTCTGGTCATATAGGTATTTTAATGAATTATTAAAAGTAAGGCCTTCATATTTAATTTAATGAAATAAGAGCTCGAACAAACCACCAATCTCTAAAGAGGATTACAATTTGATAATTCAAAATAAAGAAGGGGAAACTTAAGTGGTAATCGGGTTCTAACAACATGAAACCCGACGGATCCCGAAATTCATCTTAATGTTAATTCAGCTTTAACGAATATAGAATGTGCCTCCTTGGAACGGGGATGCCTCCTTGGAATGGAGAAGCCATCTTAGAACGAAGATGCCTTCTCAGAATTAACATTAGTATTTTAAATTGCCTCCTTGGAACTGAGAAGTAACTACTGTTATTGGAATTTAAATTGCTTCTTATTCTGTTCTTCATAATTCTGTATTTTAATTACTACACTTCATTTCAGTATTTTAATTACTGCTTTCCAGTTCAATATTCTTATTACTGCACTCTAATTCACTATTTCAATTACTGCGCTTCATTTCAGTATTTCAATTACTGCTTTCCAGTTTAGTATTTTGATTATTTCACTATATTTCAGTATTTCAGTTATTGCATTTTATTTCAGTATTGCCTATAATTTAGAGATGACGTAAAGATGGGACATTCCTTCAGGGTCAACCCTAAATAGTACCGAACTGGCTGCCACTTTTAGAGCAGAGCGGGCAGATTGATGTTTTTGCTTTTAGTTCAGTATTGCCTATAATTTAGAGTTAAGGTGAAGATGGGACGTCCCTTCAGGGTCAACCCTATATCGTGCCGAACTAGCCACCCCTCATGGAGCAGAGCGGACTGATCGATGTCATGGTTTTTATTTCAGTATTGCCTATAATTTAGAGTTAACTTTAATATGGGACATTCCTTCATGGTCAACCCTAAATAATGTCGAACTGGGATCCGCTCTTGGAGTAGAGCGGACAAATCGATGTCTTGGCATTTATTTCAGTATTGCCTCTAATTTATTGTTGACATAAAGATGGGACATTCCTTTAGGGTCAAAAATAGTGTCGAACTGGTCGCCGCTCTTGGAGAAAAGTGGACAAATCGATGTCTTGGCTTTTATTTCAGTATTGCCTATAATTTAGAGTTGACGTGAAGATGAGACATTCCTTTAGGGTCAACCCTAAATAGTGTCAAACTGGATGCCGCTCTTTGAGCAGAGCGGAGAGATTGATGTTTTGAATTTTAGTCAATATTGCCTATAATTTGGAGTTGACGTGAAGATGGGACATTCCTTCAGTGTCAACCCTAAATAGTGCCAAACAAGCTGCCGGTCTCTGAGCACTGCGGACAAATTGATGTTTTGGTTCTTAGTTCAATATTTCCTATAGTTTAGAGTTGACGTGAAGATGGGATATTCCTTCAGGGTTAACCCTAAATTGTGCCAAACTTGCTGCCGCTCTTGGAACAAAGCAAACAAAGTGATTTTTGGCTTTTATTTCTGTATTGCCTATGATTTAGAGTTGACCAAATGATGGAACATTCCATCAAGTCAACCCTAAATAGTGTGGAACCCATTTGACTCTCTTGATAAGAAAAGCATATGTTTGAGTTCGATACCGCAACCACTTGCATAATTATTCAAAAGTCAGTAAATGGCAAGTGGATGATTTTAGGCACGAGACTTGATTTTCATATCCAAAAGCTCTTGGGTTACAGTAATTAATATAGTTGTTATGGTGAACACATCAGTTCGTAACCCAAGAAGCAATGACCCACTTCAAGTCGAGCATGTACTGGGGCTTACTAGAACCACTTTGCTATAATTTATGAGCTTGTTTGAGCAGAATATATTGTGCCTTCGAGCATTATTCTTACGGTAATATATTGTGCTTTCGAGAAATATTCCAACGGGAATATATTGTGTCTTCGAGAATTATTCCTATGGGATTATAATGTGTCATCGAGAAATATTCCTACCAGGATATATTGTGCCTTCGAGAATTATTCTTACAGGAATATATTGTGTCTACAAGAATTATTCCTATGGGAATATATTTCGCCTTCGAGAATTATTCCTAAGGGAATATATTGTGCCTTCAAGAATTATTCTTATGGGAATATATTTTGCCTTCAAGAATTATTCCTATTAGAATATATTATGCCTTGGGGAGCAAATCGGATGGCTGATGAGTTATACTCTGAGGCAAACCGCATGAAGGACAGTCCAGGGAGACAACTCGTGCGAAACTAATAGAACTACATGTGTCTGAGACCGTGTGCATGATGATACTGAGTACATAGGCGGTGGTCACGGGAAGACTTCCACGACCCAATAGAAGCCCAGATATTTCATCCCTTATGAATATTAAACTATGCTTGATGCTAATTGGGATTGGATTCTATTTGTTGTCCTAGTAACTTGTCATTAGAACAGGGGATAGGTGTGGGTGAGAGACAGCATCCGGGTGTGGTGGAAGTCACAGAGCAGGCTACTTAAGGTATAAATTTGTTAGACCGCATCTCCTTTTGTTGTTCCCTATCTCATGGTATATGTATATATGTATGTATGGGTACTGGAGCTTTGATTAATATGGTATAATGTGGCCGTGAGAATGATGCTACTCATACAGGTCTTTAGCATTGGGTTTCTGTGATAATTAATCTTCCGCTATAGATCATTTCTTTCGCTAAATGCTACAAGGTGCACTCATTAATGGTGTCATCCACTAGAGACCTCCTTCCCTACTCTGTTGGTGTGTAGTGATAATCGCATAACATCACCCCTATGCGTTATAGTGGAGTGTTCAAGGAAAGGGTTTGGAGAAGGAAGTGCCTTCACCCTTCGTGTAGCTTCGACATCATGCATTAATGGTGGTGTATGATGCGATCCCTCGGTCGGACCGCTTATTCTGAGGGGGGTCTTACAAATGGAATGAGTGCAATCGATCTTTTCGACCAATTGTGATCACAGAAAAACCAATTTTTCCACCAGTCGTTGTAGCGTAGTTCGGGACAAAACACTACAGCGGAAGCGGTGGTATACTTTAAGGTTAAAAGTTGACAAATAACTTGGCATATTTATGTATATATTCACTCGATTTTATCAAATTATGTTGTAGTCATAAAAATTTTATGACTCATATCGACACTTAAATGTCTTTACCACATCTGATCTCAAACGATAATTTATCTTTTTCCCATAAAACACTTTTATTTAACCCTACAAATGACCACTTCAAATTTTGAACCCCGGGTTTAAGCCTCTTTCTTTTATTGGGATTAAATTCTCATTTTCAAAATTCAATTCAAGGTAAGCTAATCAAATGGAATTTTGTGTGCATATTGAGGATTACATTAATGATTTCAACCCTAGATTTAAGCCTCTTTGTTTTATTGGGATTATACTATCATTTTCAAAATTCCATGGAGAACAATTATTATTCGATGTAAACTAATCAGACAAAATTTTGCATGAAAAATGAGAGATTGCATTGAAAAACTTCAATAAGAGATCTTACTTGATGAAATAATCTGGTCATAGCTGACAATTATCATTTCATATATGTTTGATGAAATTTGACGATTGCAAATTCTGTGATAATGGCTAGGAATTATATGATTACCAATTGAAGATGTATTGAAGAATCATAACATTTACGGTAAGACCATTTCCGTTGCATTAGTGAAAGTGCACAGTATGCCTCTAAGATTCCTCGAGGGGGGGGGGGGGGGGGTGAATAGAGTTTTAAAATATTTCTATCCTAACTATTTTTAACAATAAATTACTCTAAAGAGTTATGCTTAACAATCCATGCAGAATAAAGAATGCAGGAAATAAAGTGCAGAATAAAAGACTGGGACAGCACAGAAAATCACAGCACAGACACAATGAATTTTATAGAGGTTCCCCAAACCCTGGGTACTCCCCTCTTCTACCTCCTGGTAGGAATTCACCACCTGTGCCTCAGTCTTTCGATCAGGAGACTCTTAGAACCACTGATCGTTTGATAAGGAGATCATGAACCACCAGATCTTTTGGTGAGGAGATCTTGAACCACTGAATCCTTTGAAGAGGGATTAATAAAACTCTTTTATAGGAAATAGAAAGAGAAGGAGAGGAAAGAATGTTGTATGAATTCTGTTCTCAGAATTCTTGTGATGGTTGATTGAAGAACAGCTAATGTGAAGTTCCACAGAATCTTCTCTTGATTAGTCTCTGCTTTTGATGAAGATGAACTGCAGAGACATTGATTGTCAGATTCTTCTTGACTTCTGCTGATTCATATCCTGCTGCTATATGATGGTGATGAGAAGCAACTATCAGATCTACTGTTCTCTTAGAAGAAGAACAGTTGTATTTCTCTTCTCTTTTCTGTTCTTGATTAGGGTTCCTGAGAGAGATGGAGAAGAAGAGGAAGCCCTAGAAAAATGAAGGAGACGGCTGATTGTGATTAATGCCTTGTCTGTCTCTATCTTCTCTTGTCGATTTATTCTCTCTTTTTCAAATTAGAATCTATTTCCCTTTCTGATATGCCTTGATAAGGTAATCTGCTTATCACTTTATCTTTCTTTCCTCTTTAATTCTCGTCCCGACCACCAACAAGGAATATGGTTCCAAGAAAACTTTTTGTGTCCTTCTTTAATGCTCCTTTCTATTTCAGGAAATTATTGAGGCGTTGGGGAACGATCTTGAAGGATGTGGACCGTGAAAGAAGGATCAGAGAGACAGCTGAAAAGATTACCTTTTACAGACTGTATTCGACGTAGCGTCAAATTCATTTCTTCTCTTATCGACGTAGCTTCGAGTTATTCTAGGAGCTTCATCAATTTCATCTGTGCTCCAACAGAACTCTGCTAGTTGACGTTGCATCAAAATCTTATCGACGTGCACGTCATGTTGATCTGCCTGGCTCTGAGCTTCATCTTCTGTGTCGAGATGAAGTCGACATCACGTCGACTTTAGATGGCTTCGACAGATGACATCTTCTGCGTCGAGTTGAAGTAGAAGCTACGTCGACTTCTCAAGTTACTCCGACAAGTCCCTGACCTCTACGTCGACATCTATTCGAGGTTATGTCAACTTGAGTTACTTCGACAGAGGGTTTGAACCACTTGGACTTCTAGTCAGAGCAGCGCCGATATGGACTCCATGTTGCGTCGAATTCTATTCGACACAAATGTTAACCTAGCCCAATTTTGCTTCCCTTGATCTGGTCCTGACACCCTATGTTGAGCGTGTAATCCTAAGACATCTAATGACCAAATTACCCTCACTATACAATGGGTAACCTAAATCCTAGAGATAAAATCACTTCTTAAGTAATTTGTTAAGTTAAATCAAAAAGGGGGTTTTCCCAACAATTTCCCCTATTTAACTTTACAAATTTTACAGTTTGTTCAAAGTGATTTTACACATTTCATAGCATAAAATAAACTCTATACACATGATTTTACAGACAGTACTTCTAACTTATTGGTAGTAGCTTGTTCCTTTCCATAAGTTGAAGCTTTTGTAAACGTGACCTTCTTTATCTTGATCTCCTCATCAAGTGACTTATTCCCTTTCTATCTTTTCAGGGGTAGCTACGCTGCATCCTTTGTATTACATCCAATTCCTCTGTATGGAGATCTCCACCTAAAGATAGCTGTTGGAAGAAGTGGTTTAGTTGTTAGACTTGGAGCAGGAATTGAAGATGAGAGCTGAGATGGAGGTATTGATTAAGCTGGGGCTGAATCAGGTGAGACATAATCTTTATCAGCTGTCTTAACTGAAGAGTTTGTTGTGGATGATTCTTCAAAGGACACTCTGAATGAGAGAGGATCAGGGGTAGATGATTCAGTCGCTTCAAGAAATGACTTGATGTACATCTGATCATCTGAAATTGAGGGGACCTCCCCCCTGAGTTAATGGCCCTCCGTGAGCAAAGGGCAGAGTCCTTGGAGAGATCACCTCCCCCTGATTTACTGCAATTGAAAGCTGAATTTTGGATGAGATAGTCGGCTCTCCTTTAGTGGTTAAGGAGAGAGGGATCGCTGTCGTGTAAACTGAATCTTGAGGAGGGAGCTGTTGTTAATATGTTTGCTGCCTACTGATACAACTCTCCCCTGCTTTATATCATTGAGAAAGGATATAAAGCCATCAGCAGGCACAGCTTCCGATCGTAATTCTCTGTCAAAGACTTCTAGGTCAGAGATCAGCTCTTGCAATCGTGTATGTTGACGACGTAATTTGTGATAGCATGTTTTAGAGAAGTCTAGATAGAGCGAGCCAAAATTAGACAGTACTATTTCAAGAGCTAGATTGATTGCCTCCATAATATCTTCATGACTGGGAGGAGAAGCCATTGAAACACTACGCGAACCTGCACTAAAACAGGAAAAATAGACGAAGAGAGGGAAGTAGGAAGAGAGCAGGAAGGAGAGAACTCGAATAACACAATTGAATTTAAATGCAAAAGTTGCTTTTAGTAGATGAATCACTGCAACTTAGGCATTTATTCGAAGGAATGTCGAGAGAAGAGCAGAATGCAGTGCGCCGGAGTATGTCAATACGCGCGATTTGTCAAGTTGACGGAGCGTCAAGTTGATGTCTATGTGGCTTTGAAATATAGGCATCAATAATGATGTTGACGTAAGCGTCGATAGGTATTCAACATTACGTCGAGTGGTATTCGAAGTCAGCTTCCCAGAGTGCTCTCGAAGCGGACGTTGAGTGTAATTTGATGGTATGTCGAGTTGAATTCGACGCAGCTTTGATTAAACAGTTAAAATTTCTTTTAAGAATCTTACTGTTTTTCCCAGCAATAATTTTCTATAAAAAAAGATTTGTATTCATAATAAGGGGGACCTACAGAGCTCCATCAAGAATCCCCAGTGCATTGATGAAGAACTTGTGCTTGCTTTCATCAAGGGGCTTAGTGAAGATGTCAGCCCTTTGAGTGTCAGTAGATATGTATTGAAGGTTGATCTTACCTTTCTCTACATTGTCCCTGAGAAAGTGGTGCCTTATCTCTATGTGCTTAGTTCTGCTGTGGAGAACAGGAATCGAAGCAATTGATATTGCATTAGAGCTATCATAATAGATTATGGAATTGGCAAGGGAAAAGTTATAATCTAACAATTGATTTTGCATCCATAAAATTTGTGAACAGCAGATTCCTGCAGCTATATACTCAACTTCAGTAGTAGAAGTTGAGAATATGGTTTGCTTCTAGCTAAACCATGATATCAGTCTAGCGGCCAGAAACTGACATGTTCCTGAAGTGCTTTTTCTATCAAGCTTGCATCCAGCATAGTCTGCATCTGAATACCCTACCAATTCAAATCCAGATTCAGCTGGATACCATAAGCCAAGTTCAGGAGTACCCTTTAGATATCGTAGAATTCTTTTGACAGAACTCATGTGGGATTATATTTCTCCTTTCAGCCACCCCATTTTGTTGGGGGGTTGTAGGAGCTGAAAAGCTTTGTCTGATGCCTTCATCCTCACAGAATCTACACATTAACTGATTCACAAACTCAGTGTCATGATCACTTCTGATCACAGTAACCTGTGTATTGAGTTCAGATTGAATCTGTCTAATGAATCTTGAGAGGATCTTGAAGGTGTCTGACTTAGCTTTTAGAAAGAACACCCAGCTGAACCTAGAGAAATCATCAACAATGACTAAAGTGTAGGACTTCCTTGCTAAGCTTTGAGTGGAGATGGGACCAAACAGGTCCATGTGTAGCAGGAAAAGGATTCTAGGAGAATCATTCTTACCAATTGGTTTGAATGAAGCTTTGATCTACTTCCCTAGTTGGCAGGCTCTACAGGGATGGCCTTTATTAAATTTACCATTTCGTAAACCCCTGACTAGATTCAGTTTGGAAAGTTTGGTTATGGTCTTAAGGTTAAGATGACTAAGTCTCCTATGCCACAACTCACTATTTTCTAACTGGGAGTCAAACAAGCAGATCTCAGACTTTGTGTACTCAAAGTATACCACATACACCATACCTTTTCCGAGACCAGTTAAAACTGTTTGGTCAGTCTTAGAACTAACTATATGACACAAGGATTTGGTGAATACAACTTTGTATTTCTCATCACACAGCTGACTAATGTTGATCAGATTATGTTGAAGTCCTTCAACATAAGCTACTTTAGCAAAGGAGATTTCTCCTATCCTGATCAAACCATATCCTTTGGTTTGACCAGAGTGGGAGTTCCCAAAGATTACCTTGGGCCCTTCCTTGGCCTTGAAATTTTCCAGCAACTCTCTTTGCATGGAGCATCCACTATCCAGATACCACTGCTGGTTTGTGTTTGAACAGCCTTCCCTCTGCACATGTAAATTAAACATTGGTACAGACCCTCTCATGTTGGGGTCTTTTCCTTCTATCATCATATGGAGACATGAAAGAATGAGATGATCTTCCCTTGTTCCCCCTTAGGTGAATAAGTGATGTATTATTATGCCAGCAATACTTGGCAATATGTCCTAATTTAGAACAGCAGGAACACCTAAGCATAAGATCATCAGAAGGTTTTGAGGTTTTGAGATTCTGTGCTGAAATTATGCGTCGAGAAGAAATCGACGCATTTTTAGAGTTGCGTCGAGTGAGATTCGATGTACCTGCATAGTCCCGTCGATAATCATTCGAAGTATGGTATTAGTCGCGTTGAGAGAGATTTAACACACCCACATAGCTGCTTCGAGATGATGTCGACGCATATGTTGGAGTCCGTCGAGATGCAATCGACGCATCCCAAAAATCGCGTCGAGTTCTATTCAATGTGTGATTCATATCATTCATGGCTTGTGAATTTGAATTTATAACTTTCTTAAGCAAGTGGATTTCTGACCTTAATTTATCATTCTTGATCATTAAATCATGTCTGGCTTTATTGTATGCATTTGTGCTGTTTTTAAGAGTGGAAAAGACAGAATCAATATGGGCTTGGTAATTATTTCTATACTCATCAAAAGTTTCATCCATCTCTTGTATTTCATTTTATAACTTCTGCATGTAGCACATTCATTTTCCACAGGGAGATCTAAATTTTCTAAGGGTAGTTTACCTAGGGTTCCTGATTCATCACTAGTGTTTACCCTATTAAATGTGGTGATTTTATTAGGGTTATTTTTATCATGTTATCCACATGATTCTAATAAATTATCAAGCCTAGATCTAACATATGTACTTGGTATGTCATAAACAAGTTTGCTTGTGAGTGATTGTGATTCTTGATTAAGATGATCAAATCTCTTATAGAGATTTTGTGAGATCTCCTTGATCATTTGACTCCTTCCATTGAGGGAGTCTTCAAAGGCCTTTGCTTTTGAGAGTTCTTTTCATAGGCCTAAATTTTCTTTATCTAAGAAATTATTTCTTCTTCTTTCTTAAGCAATTCACATTTCTGATTATTTTTAACTGAGGATAAAGGATCTAAACTAATAGCCTTTATTTCAGATTTGATTATTTCAAGTTCCTTTTGATTGTCAATATAGTCTTGGCAGAATTCTTTAAAACATCTTTTAAAATCTTTTGAAGAAAAGTCAAAATCTTCAAAGATGTGTACCTCAAACCTATTAGTGGAATCTTCCAAAGCCATTAGGAAGGCTTCTTTTGGTCCACTATCTTCACCATCATCAGATGAGGAGGAGCTTGATTCTGAATCTAAATCACTCCAGGTCTCAGCTAAGAGACTTCTTTCTCCTTTCTTATCCTTTCTCATGAAGGATTTCTTCCTGTGCTCCTTCTTCTGCTTGTTTTTCTTGTTCTTGTCTTCCTTAGGACATTCAGTAGAAAAGTTTCCTGGTTTCGTGCAAGAAAAATAGATTATCTCCTATTTAGGAGTTTTAACATACCTTGGCTTGCTTAAACTTCTCTCTCTCCTTCTGGATTCTTCTGTCCTGGCCCACTTCTTGAATCTCCTAGCCAAGAGATTAGCATTTCTTCTTCAGTAGTGGAGGACTCTGCTTCTGCACTTTTTAGTGCAATAGTCCTCTCCTTGGAAGTAGGTGACCTTTCTTGGGCTTCTGACTTAGCCCTGCTTTTGAGTAAGAGCTCATAAGACTTGAGCTTTCCTAAGAGAGCATCAGTTGAAATCTCCCTGAGGCATCTAGAATCCCTGATTGCCCAGATTCTAGAGTCCAATGTGCTAGGGAAGCATATGAGGAGCTTGTCATTAATATCTGTCAGAGAGATGTCCTTGTCAAGCCCTCTCAACTTATTTATGATGAGGCTGAATCTGTCATACATTTTGTAATGCTTTCATCAACCTTTTTCTTAAAATTCTCATATTGAGATATGAGAAGAGCCTTTTTGTCTTTCCTCTCATCAGAACTTCCTTCAACCAGTCTGGAGATAGATTCCCAGATCTCTTTTGTAGAGTTGAAGTCAGCAACTTTCTGAAATATGTCATCAGACATAGTTGAAACCAATATGTTCATGGCCTTGGCATCACATGCCTTGACCTTCTTCTCATCCTCAGTCCAATCAGCTCTAGGAACTGAGGTTCTTATGACCTTCCCAATGGAGTCTTTCCTTATTGGCGCTGGGGGACCTGTGAGGATGACATTGAAAATTTCCTCATCAATAGAGTTCATATATAATTTTATTCTAGCCTTCCAGAGTGTAAACTTATTCAGATTACACGCTGGAGGTCTTGTAGATGCATAATCCTTAGAGCTCATTTTATTTATAAAATATATTTATATAAAAAGAAATAATAGTAGGAGGTCTTTTTGATAAAGGTGTTAACCTCTTAATGATCAGCCCCCCTCTGATAACAATTGAAAGTGCAAAGTGTGCCTCTAAGATTCTTCTAGAGGGGGGTGAATAGAGTTTTAAAATATTTCTATCCTAAATGTATTTAACAATAAATTACTCTAAAGAGTTATGCTTAACAATCTAGGTAGAATAAAGAATGCAGGAATTAAAGTGCAGAATAAAAGACTGGGAGAGCACGGAAAATCACAGCACAGACACAGTGAATTTTATAGAGGTTCCCCAAACCCTGGGTACTCCCCTCTTCTACCACCTGGTAGGAATGCACCACCTGTGCCCGAGTCTTTTGATTAGGAGACTCTTAGAACCACTGATCTTTTGATAAGGAGATCATGAACCACCAGATCTTTTGGTAAGGAGATCTTGAACCACTGAATCCTTTGAAGAGGGATTAATAAAACTCTTTTACAGGAAATAGAAAGAGAAGGAGAAGAAAGAATGTTGTATGAATTCTATTCTCAGAATTCTTGTGATGAATGATTGAAGAACAGCTAATATGAAGTTCCACAGAATCTGCTCTTGATTAGTCTCTGCTTTTGATGAAGATCAACTGCAGAGACTTTGATTGTCAGATTCTTCTTGACTTCTGCTGATTCAGATCCTGCTGCTATATGATGGTGATGAGAAGCAGCTACCAGATCTACTATTCTCTTAGATGAAGAACAGTTGTATTTCTTTTTTCTTGTCTATTCTTGATTAGGGTTCCTGAGAGAGATGGAGAAGAAGGGGAAGCCCTAGAAAAATGAAGGAGACGGCTGATTGTGATTAATGCCTTGTCTTCCTCTATCTTCTCTTGTCTATTTATTCTCTCTTTTTCAAATTCGAATCTGTTTCCCTTTTTGATATGCCTTGATAAGGTAATCTGCTTATCACTTTCTCTTTCTTTCCTCTTTAATTCTCATACCGACCACCAACAAGGAATATGGTTCCAAGAAACCTTTTTGTGTCCTTCTTTAATGCTCCTTTCTATTTCAGGCAATTATTGAGCAGTTGGGGAACGGTCTTGAAGGATGTGGGCCATGAAAGAAGGATCGGAGAGACAGCTAAAAGATTACCTTTTACAGACTGTATTGGACATAGCGTCGAATTCATTTCTTCTCTTATCTACATAGCTTCAAATTCTTCTAGGAGCTGCTTAGATTTCATCTGTGCTTCGACAGAACTCTGCTAGTCGACGTTGCATCAAAATCTTATCGACGTGTACATCGTGTTGATCTTCCTGGCTCTGAGCTTCATCATCTGCATCGAGATGAAGTCAACGTCATGTCGACTTTAGATGGCTTCGACAGATGACATCTTCTTTGTCGAGTTGAAGTAGAAGCTGCATTGATTTCTCCAGTTACTCTGATAAGTCCCTAACCTATAAATCGACATCAATTCGACGTTACGGCGACTTGAGTTACTTCGACAGAGGGTTTGAACCACTTGGAATTCTAGTCATAGTAGCGTCGATATGGAATCAATGTTGCGTCGAATTCTATTCGACGCAAATGTTAACTTAACCCAATTTTGCTTCCCTTGATCTGGTCCTGACAACCTATATTGAGTGTGACATCCTAAGACATCTAATGACCAAATTACCCTCACTATACAATGGGTAACTTAAATCCTAGAGATAAAATAACTTTTTAAGTAATTTGTTAAGTTAAATCGAAAAGGGGGTTTTCCCAACAATTAGACTCTTATGGTCGATAGGAGTGCAAGGTAACTCATTTCGTTCCAATCCGAGGTCATTTGGTGAAAGTGAGCATTTTGAAAACTATTGTGAATATTACCCACAATGTTCCCTTGAATTGAAGAAGCATCACACTCAATGCTAAGTACAAGTTGTATTTGATAAACCATATTTTGCCTCATGACTATACAAGGTTAGGTTATTCTTTGGTGTGGAATAAGTTCAGTGGTTTCCTACAAAAACTGCTGAGACAAGTTATCAGTCTCAGCTGAACCGCTGAGACAAGGCCAAGAGCCACTGAGAAGGAGTCTGGGCCTACTGAGCTGCAGATAGATGAAAACCTCTAAGACAACTATCTGTCTTAGCGGATACGCTGAGATGGAGATAGAAGTAGCCCTGAGACTGGAAGATGTCTCAGACCAACTGCTGAGACATATTCAAATGTGCTGACGGGTTTTGCTTTTGGCGCATGTTGCAGTAAAGCAAGATAAGGTGCTCCAATCACCTCCATACTGTGTTAGGGGTTATCTGATAGCCATTGAAGACTGAAGGAGTATAAAAGAACAACTTATGACTTTGAAGAAGAATGCTTTTTGGAAAAAAAATTCAACTACTATTACATTGACGTCTGTCAAGAAGATTTCTCTTCCTGCTTCCTGAAGCTGCAAGGAGAGAAAATTTGTTCTTCCTGTGTGAATCAAGAAGAGCAAGTTGATCCTTATTCATCTACTGAAGAGAAGGATCAGAGAGGGGCAGGATTCAAGCTACTGTACACTTCCCTGCTTCAAGACTACAACTGCAGTTAATTTGCAACAGAAGACTAATGGCTTGAAAGAGTTATCTGTTTTAAGTTCTGTTGTAAGCATCACCTATAACTTCTGTAGGAACATATTTGTTCTGAGTTTGTAGGGCATTTTGCCTGAGGGAGTAGGGTTGTTGGGCCTGAGTGTAGAGCTGAGAGTTTAGCTTGAGTGTAGGATCTCAGTGGACATCTGAGGTAGGACTTCTTGATAGGTCTAAGTTGGTAGGGTTGTTGTGCCTTAGGTAGGGTTGTTGAGCCTAAGGTAGGGTTTGGAGAAAACCCGAGAGATCCTGAGGGATCTGAGTTGTAAGCTCTTAGATCTGAGATTGGAGGAGTTGGCCTTGTCTAACTCATTGTTAGAAAGGTGAACAGGGAAAGAGGACTACTCAAGACACCCTGTCTTGAGGAACCTCTATAAATGCTTGTGTGTTTTATGTGTGCTCTATTTACAACTAACATATACTCAGAAAACAGGTAGGCAAAAGCTTAAAATAAAAGAGACCTATTCAACCCCCCCCCCCCCCCCCCCCCCCCCCCCCCCCCCCCCCCCCCCCCCCCCCCCCGTCTAGGTAATTAAGACTACATCCTAATAAACTATCAAGTGCTACCTGAGCCAGGTTGGTCAAAAAGGGCATAACTATCTGACGAGATCCTACAAAGGAGTAGTCATATCTGAATTCAATGGCCTCCACTGGATTGCAAAAGGAGATAGGGTCTATGAAGTTGCCCATATGCAACAAAGAAAACTTTGCCATATGGAAGCAAAGGGTAAGGTTGTTCATGGAAGCATCAGACTCTAGGATCTACATCACTGTGAAGCAGGGCCCTTTCACTTTTCAAACAACCTCCACCATAGATCCAACTATGAGAGTGGCCAAGTCTTTTACTGACTTAACCAAGGATGAACTTGCATTATTCACAATAGATAAAAGAGCCCAAAATATCAATGTAAATGCAATTGATAACTCCACCTTTCAAAACTTAGTGCACTGCACAATAGCCAAAGAGATGTGGGATACACTTGTGGTGTATATGGAAGGGACTGCTGAAGTGAGGGATGATAGGAAATCTCTCCTCAATCAAGAATATGAAGCTTTCATGCAGCTGAGCCAGGAATGAATTTCTATCTGTTATAAAAGGTTCTTCAGGATAGTTAATGAACAAAGGACCTGTGAAAGGGTATTCAGTGAATATGAGCTAAATGACAAGTTCCTAAGATCGCTAACTAGAGACTGGGACACAAAGATATGTGCCATCCGGGAAGTGGCCAAGCTGGGTGAAACACTTACCCATACATTATTTGGGAAGCTGCTCTCTGATGAGATGCAGTTGTCTGCAAGGAAGGAAGAGGACACCTCCATTAGGGATCATGCAAGGGAGAGAGTTGTTTCTCTCAAAGCTGACCGCTCCAAGAAGAGCAAAGCCAGATTTCTGTCTCCTCCAAGAAGGATTGCTGAATCTCAGAAGTCTGAAAATAACACTTTAGACAGCTCTTCATCTGATGAGGAGTTTGCTGCCTTCTCAAGGCGGTTCAAGAAGATGATGAGGAGGAAGCAGTGGAAGAACAAGCAAGCCTAGACATGTCATTGCTGACTGTCTAGTCAATAGGAAGGAGAAAGGTGATAAGAAACATTATCACCAAAACGTAAGGAAAGGAGAAAAATCCTTCCTACCAAAGAAAGGGAAAAGCTGGAGTGAAGCTGAAATCTCAACTTCAAATTCAGATGAAGAAGAGGAAGCCTAAATTGGACTGTTTGCAGTAGAAGAGGATGAAGATTTTCATGTTGCCAAGATTGGAATCAGGGCCCCTCTGTCACATTAGACAATGACATTGAGGAGGATGAAGAGGACAAAGATCAGCTAGGCATGATGGCCATAACTGATGAGGAAGAAAGTCAGAACAACTCTGATAGTGAACAGGTACTTATTCATTGCATCTCTTCTTCTGAATATGAGACAAGCCTATAATCTGAAGCACATTCATCTAATGGTGGAAGTGATTCAGAATCAAAGGAATATGCCAATAAATTGATTGACAAGTATGATGCTCTCTTGGAATCTCTGAAAAAGAGCAAGAAGCTGGCCAAGAGGAAAGCCCAAGAAATTGCTTCCCTTAAGTTGGATGAGAAAGAGTGCATTGAGTCACCTACCCTGGTGGCTCAGATGTGTAAAGAGTTAAGGCATCTAAAGGGGATAACAATTGTTCAATTGGGCACCATATCCTAAAAGAACAAGGTCATCAAGGACCTTGAGGAGAAGCTTCTCAAAGAAAAGAGCCTAGTGGCTCAATTCTCCAAGCCCAAATCAGTGCTTCCAATTACTGCCACTTTTTCCTGCCAAACCAATAAAAGAGGACTAGGGTTCAAAAAAATGGAAGTATGAGAAGGGAGTGGAGAAAAAAGCAAGGATAAGGCTAAGCCTTAAACCACCTTTCAAAAGGTATTACTTCTTTCTAACAGGTATGGCCATGACAGTATGTATGATCACTCGAAGAATGGAAGCTCCTATAGGAAGGAAAACACTCCTTCACATAGTGGAAGAAAGGGCATGGGAATGAGTGCAATGAAGGCTCCCCATGAAGAAATTCAAATGGCCCAACCTGGACCATTTATTTTGGTACCTCAGCTCCATCATTCAAGAGTAAGGAAGCTAGCTCTTCCAAGTTCATTCCAGCAAAGACCATGACTGCTGACAAAACTGTAGACAATCCTTGCTGCTCATTGTCTGATGTCATCCAATCTTGCTTAGCTCCCAAGCCAAATAAAGTTGATTCCATTAAGACAAAGGCTGCCAAGACTGTCCACAAATTAACATTCAGTCAGATCATTGCTGAAAGGAATAAGAAAACTGCTACTTTCTCCCCTCCTGAACACAGACATATTAATGCTCATTCTTCAAGACATGTTCAGAAAAGGAGATACAAAATTCATGACTGTTGGTACTGTGGTATGGTGGGACACTTTGCCATAGACTGTTGGCACAATCCCAATGTGCCAAGTGCAAAGAAGAGCCTTCCTGCAAAGGGTGCTGCAGGTGTGACATCATCATATCATGCTAACAAGAACCTATGACACAAAATTATTTGGGCTCCTAAGGGTAACAAAATTCCTTCTTGTAGGTTATTTTAAGTACCAGTCTTACACAAATATGGTACTTGGACAGTGGGTGATCAAGGCACATGATAGGTACCAGAAGTCTTCTACAGGACTACACAACAGTGAAGAATGGACCTAAAGTAAATTTTGGTGGATCTGAAAAGGGAATCACCAAGGGATATGGTATGATCTCCAATGGCATAGTTTCAATCACAATGGTAGCTTATGTTGAATGGTTGCAACATAATCTTGTAAGCATAAGTCAACAATGTGACTTATGCTATGTCTTTGACTTCCACAATGATAAGTGCTTGATCAAAAAGTTTAATGACTTAGAGACCATTCTCTCAGGCACTAGGAGTGAGAATGTTTATTGTTTAGATTTTATATGCAATAATTCTCTATCATCTGTATGTCTTGTTACTAATGAATGTTAGTCTCTTTGTGTTCAATGGCATAAGAGACTTGCCCACATTAACTACAAGACAATGTATAGACTATTCTCTACAAACCTTGTTAGGAATAGTCCAAACTTGGAATGTATTAAAAGTGGTCCCTGTCATGCTTGCCAAATGGGTAAGCAAACAAGGGCCACCTTTAAAAGTATTGGCTCCAAAGACACTGAAATTTGTCTATATCTATTGCACATGGACTTGTTTGGTTCTTTGCCAATTCAGAGCCTAGGTGGGAAGTTGTATACTTTGGTGATTGTTGGTGATCACTAAAAATATACATGGGTATTCTTCCTTAAGAAGAAATCTGATACTTTAAATGTCTTTATAAACCATGTCAAGGCAATTCAGAATGACTTACAATGTATTGTGGTCAGGACTAGGACTGACCATGGCCAAGAATTTCAATCTGAAGCCATGACAAGGTTTTGTAAAGAATTTGGTATCACCCAAGAGTTCTCCTCCCCAAGGACTCCACAACAAAATGGTGCGGCTGAGAGGAGGAGTAGGACCTTTGTAAGATCTCTTTTTCCAAAACCCGTTCGGGTACTTGAAAACTCAAACCTCTCCCGCATCGCACGGTTGAGGTGGATCTTCGCCCAGAATCGCTGCCTTGCGGTGTCACCGACACTCGGGTCGACTAACACCGCTCAGCACCAACCCTGCCGGCTTTACGACCATAAGTAAAATATGCCAACAAATAAGAACAGAAGAAAAGGCATGTCCACAATGTCACAGCATCATATATATATAATGAAAACAGCAGTCCAAAAGAGAAGTACAAGCAAAAAGGGGGCTTATGCCCGATACATATCCAAAATAATGTACTATCTCTCTCTCTCTACAACATGCGGAAGACTACGTCAAAACTCTAAAAAAATGGAAGACTAACTATCTAATCATCAACCTGTGGCGTCATGGTAGTGCGCTGCATCTGCTGCTCAGGTCCTGCCATCTCGTCCTGCTGCGCGCGGGACAACTCCGTCTCCTCGGACTCCTGTGGTCACACCGAATGTTAGTCCTAAAGAGTAAGCCGTTTTGTCCTCGCCTCCCCCCACGACTCCTAGGCACCGAGCGGGAGGAAGAAGCGGAGGACAAACAAGGGGTAAACAAGAAGGTGGTGACATGGCACTACTCTAGCAGGTATAAGTAAAGCAGTAAAATCTAGCTAGCAGTATAGTGCAGGTATAAGGCAGTAAAGTAGAGCAATGAAGTAAGAAGTAAGTAGAAAGGAAATGCAGTGCAGTAAGTAAATCTAAACTACCATCACAGATTCGTACCTTAACTTATATGAACGCCCATACGACATAGAAGTTAAGATGTCCAGGTAACCCATCATATAAAAGAGCCCATACTAATTTATATGATGGGGGTATGCTAATGTATATGTTATGCTATGCTATGGTTATGATGTTTTAATGAGTTTATGCAATGTGACTCACCCACACGACTCTATGTGCACAGACCTTTATAGTTCCCATTTTGTTTGAAAGGAAGCCAACCTTTCGGGTACCAACCGTCGTGGCTCACGGTGGTAGTGGATCGGGCACTCCACATCCTAGGCAGGTATAGTCACTACCAAGCCTAGACCTCATGTACGCCTCAACGCTAAGAACACAACAGCGGAGCTCCCTGCGTACTCTTGCTGGAATCCACCAGACTTTAAGATCAGGGTGGGTTATTAGGGATCTTCCTCCAGACCGCGGTACTCAAACTTACCGGCCCTCTAAACCTCACCCTCACCTGAGTCAACGTACTACCGTCGGTGACACGACTAGCCTAGTACCGAAGACTCGCCACTATTTGAATAAGTAACAGGTGTTAACATGTCCACCCGAGCTTCCGGCTCAGGGACTAACACGCAAGCTGATCCAACCCATCTCCTTCCAGGTGGAGATCCATACCAGTCTGCATACCCACTTAGGCTACTCTTGCCTACAATTTAGTTCGTGTTATACTTAGGGTGAATCTTGGACTTCCCGCGGTGTACTCTGTAAGGGGCCCCTAACGGTACTACAGATCAATGGGCTCAACCCCACAATCCTCTTCAAGACAATTACTTTAGTTGGTGATTAATGTTTGGTTCACCCTTCATCATTACATATAGTTAAAGTGACTTAGCTCATCCCCCGTCCCACCCAATCGGGTTAGACGTACCTTCATTCCTTCTACGTTAACTCTAGCACCACACCACGAGTATCCCTAGGATTGACCCTCCTTGAATCATGGTGTGCTACATCTCATTTACTGATTGGATATACCTCTTAAACCCTACTTAGGGGCCTGAATTGTCTAGAACTCAAAATTCTGTGTTTACTAAACGCAGACCACAATTTTGAACTATCCATCAACCCCATAAGGGAACCCTTGTAAAAATTCATCACCAGGGTCTGGCATAATTATCCTAGGCTCTCACTGACCTCAATTTGTTATGTTCCAATTTCCATAATTTTTCATATTAAGTTGGTATTTATTATAATTTAATGTAGTTAAGGCCTTAAGCGAAATTGTACATGAACTACCCTCAAAAAGATTCATCATGCTACATGAGAATTATCAGTAAGGTAATATTCAATATCTTGGTGTTTCACTGAGTATCATGACCCTAGGATGCCTTTTGGCCTACCATATCATCATAATTATATAATTACCAAAATGCCACTATAATTAGGAAAAATAGTAATTCACTTCAGAAAATTCCACAAAAATTACCAAGTGTTCATATGGGTACCTGGACGCCTCTGCCAAATTATTGTGTCATTACCATGTGATTTGATATTTTAAAATGATTTAACATTCAAAGGTGGCAATTATCAATTTCTTCATGAGGTACAAGAAATATAAATCTACAAGCTTCCAAACTGTTGTCATGGACACATATTAACATAAAATGACAGATTACCAAGGTATCATGGAATTGCCCTATGATTTAATATTTTAAAAGGATTAAATACTCTAGTGATGTAAATTTCACATTCCACATGAAGTACAAGAAATAGAATTCAACAAGCTTCCAAACATTTATCATGGGCTCATATTGACATAAAATGACAGATTCCAAAGTATCATGGCATTTCCCTATGATTTGATATTTTAAAAGGATTAATTACTCTTAAGCTAGCAAGCACTTAAAGCTTCTCATTCAAAGAATAATGCTTCAACAGATCATAACAAAATTACCATAACCTTATTTCACCCTAATACATCCACTGATAGTATAACAAAGTCATACAAGGTCATATGACCTTGCATCTTATTTTATTAAGGAAAGGGGGCACTTTCATTTATTAGGAAGAAATACACCTAAATACCCCTAAAAATTCTCATTTAATTTACTAAGTCAATTTATGCTCCTACAAACATATTTACACAGTTCCAAGCCATGGCAAGGACATTTGATCCTATGTTCTTCACAAATCCCCACTTTCCAAGCCATGGCAAGGTCACACCACCCTAATGGCTCCAAATGGACCATTAGGGTGTGACACTAGCATTTGTATATACATACCCACATAGCCAACATGATAGGAGGAGGCTAACACACTCAACTCCTCAAAATGACCTAAGCCTAATTTGACCCTTAAAGGCCCTCATTAGGGTTTCCAATTTTCCATATCAAATCAACTCCAAATGGAGTGATATTTTAGGTAGGCACTACTCATGTACAAAAGAGTATGCCACCAAATTTGGTGTCATTTGGACATCATATGCTCCAAAAATCAACATAATTTAAATAATCTAATTACCACAAAAACCCTATGTAAACGTGTCCACCAAGGGCTGCCCCTTTGGCAGGGGGTGACCCTAGGGTATACCAACCCATGGTTAAAAGCACAGCTCCAAAGATGGAGGGGTTTGACCTAGGCAATTTTCCTCATGGACTGACCTAGTGTAGGACCAGTCCTAGTAAAACAGCTCCCTAGGGAGCTGTAGGTCACCAAATGACCTAAACTTAAGGCCAAATGAAAGTTAGGACCAAGGCCTACAACTTTTATGTTGAGCAATTTTCTAAATCGGCCATTAAGAGGCCTTAATTTATGTTGGAAGTTAACTGATCAAATGGGGGCAGAATAGCTATACTTTGAATTAAACAAATGCAGGTAAAAATGATTCTGCACGAATCTTAAAGCAGATCCGAGCCTCCCCCTTCATCTTCTTCCTCCAGCCAACGGATGAGATCAACCAGAGCTGGGCGAACTTGCTCCTCCATTTCCCGTCCATCCCTGCTCCTCCCCGGCCAACCACCACCAACACCTTCGTGGTGGTCGGGGCTATGGATTCCCGGCGACATGGCGGCCGGAGGAGGTGTTTTTCGGCGATCCTAGCATGGCCGAAAATCCCCATTTTCCATGGATTTGAGGTTTCGATCCCGGCCCAATTGAGCCCGAACCATCAAATAAAATAGAGGGGAAGCTAGCATAGAGGGAGAGGAGGAGAAACGAACTCTAAAGGGGGCTTGACGGCGGCGGCGGCGGCGGTTGGCCATGGAAATGCTCCTCTCCGGCGACCTTGGCTATTTCCTCCATTCTCCACCAAAAGCTTTGATCCAAGGGTCGATTTCGACTGCTTGCCAGCTTCTGAAGCTAATGAGATGGTCAAATGGGAGTGGGGAGGAGAGTATAAGGGAGTTTGAACCAGGATGCCCACATTTTTGGCATTTTGGCCAACCAATCAGCTGTACAGTTGCCCTTCTGCCCTATTCCCAGGTGCCCAGTAATCACCCAAGGCCCTAGGCTGATTGAGGTGGAGTGTAGAGGAGGGGGGTTAGCTTTTGCTTTTGCCTTTTTGCTTTTGCCTTTTTAATCAACTTTTGGTCCCCCCTCTCATTTGATTAATCAAACCATGGTTTGGGTTCAGTCCAAGGCTGACCATGGGCATGTCCTAAGTCCATGAATGATTGGTTAGATGATGGGGGTTGAGTTCCACTCAATTTAGGCTTGAAATTAACCTTTAATGGGCTATGTTGACCATGGTTGACTTTGGTCAACCAAGGTGAGTGGGTTGACCCCACTTGGGGGTCATGGGTCCCTTAACATCACCCAACATAGGTTGGTCCATGGTGGGGCTCCAATTGGTTCAATTTAATCAAAGGGTGTAGATTTGACCAAAATTGGGTAAAGTTTGACTTTAGTCAATTGGGGTCAATTGGTCCCACCATGATGGGGCTTTTGGGTCCAATGAGTTCCTTAAAGTGTTTAGAGTGTGGTGGTAAGGTCAATTTGAACATTTGGAGTCAATTGAACCCTAATTGACTTAGTTTGGTTAATGTTGACCTAATGTTGACTTTGGTCAATTTCATGCAATTGGGTCCCACCCAAGTGCAATTCCCATGATAATGGTCTTCCTTAGTGGTTAGGGTAGTATGGGGAAGGTCAATTTGGTGAATTGAGGGTCAATTGGCCTAAGGGAGTGGTATTGGGCTATGTTGATTTTGTGCCCTTGGTGTGCACTTAGCACACTCCACTTGGCCCAAGGGCCCTAGTGGCCACTCTGCACACCACCCATGCCCTAACACCATCTAGGGGTCTAGAAGGATTGGGGATGTTACAAATCCCAATAAACAAAAGAAATATTTCGTCCTCGAAATTTAGGTTTGGGTTTACGGGTTGCAAGTACTTATAAGAGTAAAGGATTTCAAAGACGATTAATTTGCACCTGAGGTGAAGAGTTCTGGGAAACATTGTAGCATGAAGTCCAAGGGAACCCAGCTGTGCTCCTCTTGCCCATGCTTGAACTACAATACTCGGACCTCAGAATCTCCTTCCACGGAAGAACCCGGACCTCTACTATAAGAGAACTCAAACCGGAGCAACATTCTTTACCAAAATTTCTCATCGCACTTCTACTATTACTTGCTAAGATTATCAGCAATATTCCCACTAGGGGTAGTTTGGAGGTTTAACCCGCCGCTCAGACCATCGTGCCATTAATCACAATGCGGGTTCTACTTACTCCATCCCGGTGATAAATAGAAAATAGATACTTCAAAAGCCAAACAAGCTAACCAGGCGTAGGTGTTATTAAAATCACGACACTCTCTGAAGGAGGAACTACCTGTAATACATCAGACCCTACCGAATTAACATATACAGCCTTGCCACTCTAGATGGCACCGGAAATCTTCGAGTTCAACTTAACTTCATAAGGTTATAATCACGAACCATGATCACATAATACCCTGTTCTTAGACCGATTGGCCAAGATGTGATCAGATTAGCCAACCGACATTTTCTATTCTGATTCTTCACTATATGATTCTCTTACACGAAGGTGTTCAACACCATCTACACCAAGAGACCTTATCCCTTAACAAATGAGGTCTCGATTGATAGACCGTTTCCGACTCCGCGGATACGAGGTCAGGTTTATCAGCTACTAAGTAAAAAAAAGATCTTTGACTATACTTGGGTCAGAGTCTCCTATGTCCTACAAATGTTACAAGAGGTTAACGCTTCCTCCCGTTAAATAAATGCAAATAACCTTCATGCTTTCCTTGCGACACATAACGTCTGCAGATTAAAAAAAAGATGTTCGTGAAATGTCTCCCATCTACTTTCCATATCCATTTGGTTCATATCCCACGAGGAGAAAACCCTTTTTATCAAGTCAAATTTTGGCACAATTTGATTTCAACATGCAGGGGGACTCATTAAAACCCATTAATCCTCGAGAAATTCCACCATTTATATCTGAAAATCAAACTTGTCTCCCTTAATCCTGAATCTTCCTAACTGGGATTATAAATTTTGGAGAAATTGTAAGTTCTGGTTCTTAAGATCGGAGGATTGTATATCTTCATTATATCATTCGTCAAATTTCACTTTAGATGTCCAATATCGAGTGGACTAAACTTCCAAAGTCGGGTAATCTTGTCTCACTTAAGCTATAATTTAAGAATTAACGGATTCATCATACCGACCCTTCTCTTAATTATGTCATCCAAAAAAAATTTACGTCGTTACGTATCATCAAGTAAAATTAATAACATTAAGCGGGAGTTGATAGCAACGGTACCTAATCAATCGTTTTAACTCCCCCTTCCTCAATATTTTAACACGTGATGGTCGTTGACATTTTTCCTGAGATCCGAACATAGAAAGATTCTCCATTTTAGCCCTAAATAGTTTATACCATCATATTACAAGATCCAACGAGTCACCTTCCTGAGCTCTCCGGTTGTGCATGAACCAACTCTAAGAGTAAAGTGATCTTAACTAGATTTTCACCAAGGAGAGGGCTTGAATTTTAATTAACAATACTATCCGAAAATTACCCTTGAAAGCCCTGGAGTGCGAGAAACTCTAGTTGTAATCTTTACTTGCGAAAACTTGATTCCAATCTTCCAAATTCCATGATGTGACACATTTATCCCAAGCTACTAAACCTGGCATTCTTTCTTGTTTTCAATACTTGACTAAAGCGAGACATTTGTTCGGACGCCAATGATTATTAATTGCTCGGATAACTCTACAAATCAATGTCTCGAGGTTAAGAAGGTGTATCTATAACAATACACTTGCAAGTTTGTTACGATAAACTGATTATTTCTTCTGGTCATGTGGACTTAAAGCCCAGTCTTACTTCTAACCATTCTACATTTTACTTGGTCTTGCACTGAATTTGTCGTTTATGACATTCTTCCCTTGTGACTGGTAAGAGCTTGATGACAAAACGTCCTTATAACAGACAAGACAACGTTACTTGGATCAGGAAGTTAGTGAAATTCCCAAAATTCTTAACCTGACTTTCTTGATTCCGAGAGTCTTATGCCCATACACTGGACAACCCTTTACGTATAAACGATTGATTAACAGGTTGATCACTTTTGTCGACTTAGACTCAGCCTTGGAGCAATAAGATGAGTACCCTCTCACGCTTGAAGTACACTATTCACCTAACTTGCCAGTGAAACTATAGCGGCCACAACTTGGTATAGACAATCCCCGTTATTTAAGGTGAAGCAACTCTCCAAGGGTCTCAAACTTCTAAGGGGGGGTTGGTCCATAAACCAAAAGTGTATGAATAAGATCTCGTCATTACCCGAGTATCGTTGACTGCTCCAAACCTTGAGGTTACTACGAAAATGCCACAACCTTTTCTAAACAAAGTCTAGGGGTAATCCAAGTCGGTACTTTATTGGCCCAATAAACAAAAGTTTAAGCCCCTACCGATTTGGGCTAAGTCTCTCCAATACTTCTACGGTATATTCATCTTACATACGTACATAAACTGTAGGGCATATAATCTCTGACTTGGTGTTCCACCCTGAGACATATTGTTATGATAAGACTTAGGCTCCCAATGTTATAAATTATGCCAACTTTTCCGAATTCCCTATATGATTAACTAGGAAAGGGGCCTTTTCAAAACAAAAATATTCAAATTCCAATCCGACCTCTGGTATTTTATGATGGCTGCCTCAACGTACTATAATGGGAAGTATCAAGTTATGGTAAGAGGGTTATGCTCATGGGTCTTCTATTACTCTAAAGAAGACTACAGACACCCGATCTCCTCGAGATGGTCCTACCACCTGATAATAAAGCGTAACCTTTAGCGTGAGAGTCTCAACATCAAGACTTATACTAACTTCTTCCCTTAGCTACGTTGGGTATCCTTAACCTTCAACCAAATCTAGACCCGAGGTCGCTCTTTAGACTAGGATGCGTCACTAAATTGTCTAAGTAAGTCAAAATTTGACCTAACTTGAAGCTTAGTGGACTGTTTTATGTGATTTCATACATGGGCACACCACAGCTTCCGCTGCATAGTTTGTTGATGCGCAAATCCTACACACCACTATAGATGGTGGCTAGACTGCGGCACGACACGGAAGTGTACCGATCGTTCAAGTAATATAAAACGAGGAGTAAATCCCCGAGTATCGATCTCGGAAGGAACACAGTAAGGTGGAGTTGACTATTGAGGAGGACTTGAGATTGAAGTCCTTAAGTCGGATGGATGCGAAAGGCTAGGGTTGGTTTGATTTGCGGAAAACAAATAAAACAACTAAATCACTACTCCTATGCAGGCCGCTATGCGCTGCTTCGCCGGGCGGATGGAAACTATGCAGGCCGCGATGCACTGCTTCGGTAGGCGGATGGGCGAGTAGGCAAGCGGATGAGGTGGTTCGCACTAGCGGAAATGAAGTGGATTACACGGGCTGTTAGCACCGCTTAGCTTGGCAAATGGAAGAGTAGGCTCACGTAGTGGAAGAGAAGTTAAGCGGAATGGAATGGATGGTAATGGAGGATGGAAGATGAATGACAATAGCGCACCTCATACACTTGAATAAATCAAAAGTAATTTCATAAACATGAAATAAAAGTTACATATATGGATTTATCAAGCTCTTCATCCAAAAAATATAGAGTTTAGCATACAAACATCATTTCAAAAGAATAAAGAGTAAGAGATTCGACCGACTCCGAAGCCTTGCTGGGATTCACGGTTTGAATAGCTGAGTTGTCAATCTGCGTCCAAGCTCGGTCCTCAACTGCGTCCGGGGTAAAGGAGGGCTGTCACTTCCTCCCAATGGCCCGTCTTCTTCGTGTCACGACCCAGCGATGTCCAAATGCTCTTTAAACCTTCCTTGATGATGAAAGTAGGATCCAATCTCTTCCTTGAAGTCCCTAGATGAATAGAGGAGGCTTAGAACGAAAAAACGCAAAAAACGGCGCTCAAAAAGACCTAGAAACGAAGAAGTTACGGCTGTTTTCGTGGAGCAGCTATTTATAGACAGGTGCAGGTTTTCAATGCGCACGATCAGTGGCGCACGACCAGTGGTCATGCGCACTATGTCCAGTGGTCGTGCGTTAAGCCAGTCAGGCCACTTTTTAGGTGGGAATTAATGCACGATCACTAGCGCACGACCAGTGGTCGTGCGGACTATGTCCAGTGGTCGTGCGCAGTGTTCCTGTGCAGTTTTTGCGCACCGGAACACTCGCACAACCCCTGTATCAACATTAAAGATCGTCAGGCCACGTAAATGGGCATTCCACACATTCTCAAATATAGAAATTGAATTGCAACATAAAGCATAAGTAAGATAAACAAGAAAATACATCGAAACGGGCCTAAAAGTGCACTTAGCTTGGAATAACAGGTAGAGAACAAATATGAGTGATTATGGATCTAAAATGTAGTGCATTGACTCAAATACCGGCCCAGATGAGTCCATAAATGTGTATATAAATGGGACTCATCACACCCCCAGACTTACCTGTTTGCGCGTCCCGAGCAAACCATCTCTCGCGGACAGTAAAAACATAAGCTGGCGAAGAAATTATCAAGCGGAGTACCATGCGAAGTCGCATGCTCATGTGCGTAGAAATACAGTAGACAAAATTTCTAATTATACATATTGGTTTATAATTTTCTAGGAGCGTATTTATATATTACGTTTACTCAAAAGGCGAATCACGGTGAATCATAAGGTCGTACATAGGAAGAAAGTAAACTGAACGCTGAGGCGAGCATTGCCAAAGATCGGGGCTCGGGACAACTCCATTGAAATCCATCAATGTCGGTGACCATAAGCTTGCCCGTTCGCACTCTCTCCACGGCACTGGTTTGACTCAAATGCGTGAATCAATAGGACTTTAGGTTTTAAATGGGGCTTGGGTTTAGGTGAGGTATGCAATGATAAAGACAATGGCTCAAATATTAAACCCAAATGATCTAGTGCAGAAATTCTCCTTATTCGCCACACAAACACACGGGTACATCACACCCCCAGACTTGGACTTAACAACATGGGTGTGTGCACCGCCTACTCCCAAACATAAATTTTTACACAAATTTTTTCATTAAAGCTCAAATCTTTTTCTTTTCTTTTCACTTCTTTTCTTTCTCTCATTTTCTTCTTTTCTTTTCTTATCATTTTCAGCAACTAAACAATAACACATCCAAATCTTCACAAACATATCACCAAATCAACAACCCAACTCATGAAAATATTAAACAGCTAAAGCTCAGATTTGGGAGTGCGACTAGGTTTGGCATTTAGGCTTTGGTGAGACAATAGTGGGGCTGAATCAAAGAAAGTGTAGGCACAACTGGGCTAACGAGGATAAAGCGATAGGAGTGGGCACAAAGGCTCAACTGGGCCAAGATGATGGCCTATATCACATTCACGCAATTGACTAACCGTATACCCATGCTTCAAGAATCGCTTTGGGCAAGCTCTAGCCACCGAGAAAGATAATCCTTCCTCCCGGCTCGGGCAATACGAGACTAACGAACGTCTACACACATTCCTATGCTACCGTTTGATTCACACCGGATTCACCACTTTTTGAGTAAAATAAACAATATCTACGCTAATAGAAAAATATACTCTAAAAGCATAAAAGGAAATTGAATCTACACGAATTCCTACGAGACATGAGCACTCGACTAGGAGCACTGCAAGAGTCAACATTTTACTCCACCTCATAATCCTAAGCCAGCACAATGATTTTCCAAATCACACAAAAAAGACAAATTCAACTCGCGACGTGCCAACGGCTAAGCGCGCTCAAGTGGGTGTTGTGGTGTGCAATGAAAATGAACAAAACATTTTAAATGAAATCTTCTAATATGCAATGCAATAGTGCATGCGAGCGGGTAAACAAAACTACTCTCCCCCAGACTTAAACTAAACAATCCGCATAATATATGACAGGAAAATCAAAATAGGGCTAGGGGAAGAGAGTACCCAATGCTCAGCAAGTGAGCATACCAGAAGATTGGCGTTTAAACCAAGACTAAGCTGCAGCATCCGCCATCCAGAAGAAGTACCTGCAGGGGTCAGCTCCGCAAAACAAAAGAAACAGAAAAAGATAAACTACAATAAACTACAGCTAACTAAACAGGATGGACTAAAATAAAATGCATGAAAAGTAAGATAACTACTGGGGTTATTGTCATCCCAGCACGACTTATTCAAAAACATGAAGGTTCTAGCTAATGGGCCTATGAAAAAGGAAATGGACAGGTAACTGTTCTAATACACGTGTCGGTAGCGGGTACCGATACGGCGACAGAACAGTTACTCCACTACCCAAATAATAATACCTACATAACGCAGGTAGAGGAAACAGAAAGTAAGAAGAGGAGGAGACCTGGTCCTCATTCATCTCACCAAAACAATCCTTGCCCAGCAAGGTATCATCTCCAGGGGTGCAGCAGGAGGAGAAGGAAATGAATGAGGCTTCCTCTATGGAGGAGGGATCAACCTCCTCACATATGAAGATACACTCATCATTGACTTGAGCATCATGCTTCAAGTCCTCCTGATGTACCTGCGAAGATTCAACCTGCACAGGCTCAGATGAAGAAGGGGGGGGGGGGAAATAAAAGAGAAGAATGACTTAAATAATCAAAAATTGGGGGAGTGGTCCCGGTCTCACTCCCAACAGGATCCAAGGATAGATCGCTATCATCATCGTAAGTATCATGGCGAGGGGAACCCAAGAACTCAAGGGCCTCAGTGGTGGTTTGGACCTCCTCGTCCCATGAAGAAGTGCAATCCTCCTCATCAGAGAGAGTATCCTCCTCAACCCACTTTGGAGCATCCTCCGAGTCCGAAGCATCGCCCCACTCCTTTACTTTGATAGGATCATAAAGAATGTGTGTAGAAAAATCTTGCAAAAAAACTGGAGGAACACAAAGATTTGGCTCCTCCGCAAAAAGATCTGCTGACGCCTCCCCGATGGAAAGAATACTTTCCTCATCATACTCAGGTGCATCTAGGAGCTCCCATTCCTCTCCTTGTTGGCTAACAGATGAGTGATCATCATCACTAGGAGTGAAGCCATACACAGGGACTGAGGAGTCCATGCACGCGACTAGCTCAGGGGTTGAGGGCACAATTGCCTCCATGGGCACAGAATGAGCGATAGGGACACTGTTATCATGAGTGGAGGAGCAGCGGTCAGGATTGAAAAGACTAGGACAGTCCTTCAATTCATGACCCTCTCCTCGACACAACAAGCAACTAATGTTCCTACACTGCCTAGCATTCAACTCATTCATTTGGTCCATATAATAAACCATGTCATTAAAGCTAGGTGAAATATCCCATGACGACATTTTCAATAATTAAAGCAGATAAAATGAAGCTGAAATTCTTTGCAAGGAAATTTACAAAAACTAATAAAACTCCTTGGATTAAACTTGCCTAAAAAAAATTAAAACAGGAAAAGGGAAATAGTTAAATTAATAAACGCAAAAATTAAATAGAAAACAAACAAAATGACAAGAGGACTATACACAATGGAAGAACTTCTAACTCTTGTCTCCCCCTACAGCAACTCACATGTCTGTGTTCCCCGGCAACGGCGCCAAAAACTTGATGCGCAAATCTTACACACCACTATAGATGGTGGCTAGACTGCGGCACGACACGACAGTGTACCGATCCTTCAAGTAATATAAAACGAGGAGTAAATCCCTGAGTATCGATCTCGGAAGGAACACAGTAAGGTGGAGTTGACTATTGAGGAGTACTTGAGATTGAAGTCCTTAAGCCGGATGGATGCGAAAGGCTAGGGTTGGTTTGATTTGCGGAAAACAAATAAAACAACTAAATCACTACTCCTATGCAGGCTGCTATGCGCTGCTTCGCCGGGAGGATGGAAACTATGCAGGCCGCGATGCACTGCTTCGGTAGGCGGATGGGCGAGTAGGCAAGCGGATGAGGTGGTTCGCACTAGCGGAAATGAAGTGGATTACACGGGCCGTTAGCACCGCTTAGCTTGGCAAATGGAAGAGTAGGCTCACGTAGTGGAAGAGAAGTTAAGCGGAATGGAATGGAGGGTAATGGAGGATGGAAGATGAATGACAATAGCGCACCTCATACACTTGAATAAATCAAAAGTAATTTCATAAACATGAAATAAAAGTTACATATATGGATTTATCAAGCTCTTCATCCAAAAAATAGAGAGTTTAGCATACAAACATCATTTCAAAAGAATAAAGAGTAAGAGATTCGACCGACTCCGAAGCCTTGCTGGGATTCACGGTTGGAATAGCTGGGTTGTCAATCCGCGTCCAAGCTCGGTCCTCAACTGCGTCCGGGGTAAAGGAGAGCTGTCACTTCCTCCCAATGGCCCGTCTTCTTCGTGTCACGACCCGGCGATGTCCAAATGCTCTTTAAACCTTCCTTGATGATGAAAGTTTGATCCAATCTCTTCCTTGAAGTCCCTAGATGAATAGAGGAGGCTTAGAACGAAAAAAATGCAAAAAACGGCGCTCAAAAAGACCTAGAAATGAAGAAGTTACGGCTGTTTTCGCGGAGCAGCTATTTATAGACAGGTGCAGGTTTTCAATGCGCATGATCAGTGGCGCACGACCAGTGGTCATGCGCACTATGTCCAGTGGTCGTGCGTTAAGCCAGTCAGGCCACTTTTTAGGTGGGAATTAATGCACGATCACTAGCGCACGACCAGTGGTCGTGCGCACTATGTCCAGTGGTCGTGCGCAGTGTTCCTGTGCAGTTTTTGCGCACCGGAACACTCGCACAACCCCTGTATCAACATTAAAGATCGTCAGGCCACGTAAATGGGCATTCCACACATTCTCAATATAGAAATTGAATTGCAACATAAAGCATGAGTAAGATAATCAAGAAAATACATCGAAATGGGCCTAAAAGTGCACTTAGCTTGGAATAACAGGTAGAGAACAAATATGAGTGATTATGGATCTAAAATGTAGTGCATTGACTCAAATACCGGCCCAGATGAGTCCATAAATGTGTATATAAATGGGACTCATCAGTTGTCCACAAACTACACTCGAGCGGGGTGACCCAGTATGTTGTGGACTGTTCTCTTATGATCGTTCGTTCAGTGATACCATTTGTAAGATCTCTTTTTCCAAAACCCGTTCGGGTACTTAAAAACTCGAACCTCTCCTGCATCAAACGGTTGAGGTGGATCTTCGCCCAGAATCACTGCCTTGTGGTGTCACCGACACTCAGGTCGACTAACACCGCTCAGCACCATCCCTGCCGGCTTTACGACCATAAGTAAAATATGCCAACAAATAAGAACAAAAGAAAAGGCATGTCCACAATGTCACAGCATCATATATATATAATGAAAACAGCAGTCCAAAAGAGAAGTACAAGCAAAAAGGTGGCTTATGCCCGATACATATCCAAAATAATGTACTATCTCTCTCTCTCTACGACATGCGGAAGACTACGTCAAAACTCTCAAAAAAACGGAAGACTAACTATCTAATCATCAACCTGTGGCGTCGTGGTAGTGCGCTGCATCTGCTGCTCAGGTCCTGCCATCTTGTCCTGCTACGCGTGGGACAACTCCGTCTCCTCGGACTCCTGCGATCACACCGACCGTTAGTCATACAGACTAAGCCGTTTTGTCCTCGCCTCCCCCCACGACTCCTAGGCACCGAGCGGGAGGAAGAAGCGGAGGACAAACAAGGGGTAAACAAGAAGGTGGTGACATGGAACTACTCTAGCAGGTATAAGTAAAGCAGTAAAATCTAGCTAGCAGTATAGTGCAGGTATAAGGCAGTAAAGTAGAGCAATGAAGTAAGCAGTAAGTAGAAAGGAAATGCAGTGCAGTAAGTAAATCTAAACTACCATCACAAATTCGTACCTTAACTTATATGAACGCCCATACGACATATAAGTTAATATGTCCAGGTAACCCATCATATAAAAGAGCCCATACTAATTTATATGATGGGGGTATGCTAATGTATATGTTATGTTATGCTATGGTTATGATGTTTTAATGAGTTTATGCAATGTGACTCACCCACACGACTCTATGCGCACAGACCTTTATAGTTCCCATTTTGTTTGAAAGGAAGCCAACCTTTCGGGTACCAACCATCGTGGCTCACGGTGGTAGTGGATCGGGCACTCCACGTCCTAGGCGGGTATAGTCACTACCAAGCCTAGACGTCATGTACGCCTCAACGCTAAGAACACAACAGCGGAGCTCCTGCGTACTCTTGCTGGAATCCACCAGACTTTAAGGTCGGGGTGGGTTATTAGGGACGCCATGTACGCCTCAACGCTAAGAACACAACAGCGGTACTCAAACCTACCGGCCCTCTAAACCTCACCCTCACCTGAGTCAACGTACTACCGTCGGTGCACGACTAGCCTAGTACCGAAGACTCGCCACTATTTGAATAAGTAACAGGTGTTAACATGTCCACCCGAGCTTCCGGCTCAGGAACTAACACGCAAGCTGATCCAACCCATCTACTTCCCGGAGGAGATCTATACCAGTCTGCATACCCACTTAGGCTACTCTTGCCTACAATTTAGTTCGTGTTATACTTGGGGTGAATCTTGGACTTCCCGCGGTGTACTCCGTAAGGGGCCCATAACGGTACTACAGATCAATGGGCTCAACCCCACAATCCTCTTCAAGACAATTACTTTAGTTGGTGATTAATGTTTGGTTCACCCTTCATCATTACATATAGTTAAAGTGACTTAGCTCATCCCCCGTCCCACCCAATCGGGTTAGACGTACCTTCATTCCTTCTACGTTAACTCTAGCACCACACCACGAGTATCCCTAGGATTGACCCTCCTTGAATCATGGTGTGCTACATCTCATTTACTGATTGGATATACCTCTTAAACCCTACTTAGGGGCCTGAATTGTCTAGAACTCAAAATTCTATTTTTACTAAACGCAGACTACAATTTTGAACTATCCATCAACCCCATAAGGGAACCCTTCTAAACATTCATCACCAGGGTCTGGCATAATTATCCTAGGCTCTCACTGACCTCAATAAGTTATGTTCCAATTTCCATAATTTTCCATATTAATTTGGTATTTATTATAATTTAATGTAGTTAAGGCCTTAAGCCAAATTGTACATGAACTACCCTCAAAAAGATTCATCATGCTACATGAGAATCATCAGTAAGGTAATATTCAATATCTTGGTGTTTCACTGAGTATCATGACCCTAGGATGCCTTTTGGCCTACCATATCATCAAAATTATATAATTACCAAAATGCCACTATAATTAGGAAAAATAGTAATTCACTTCTGAAAATTCCACCAAAATTACCAAGTGTTCATTTGGGTACCTGGAGTCCTCTGCCAAATTATTGTGTCATTACCATGTGATTTGATATTTTAAAATGATTAAACATTCAAAGGTGGCAATTATCAATTTCTTCATGAGGTACAAGAAATATAAATCTACAAGCTTCCAAACTGTTGTCATGGACACATATTAACATAAAATGACAGATTACCAAGGTATCATGGCATTGCCCTATGATTTGATATTTTAAAAGGATTAAATACTCTAGTGATGTAAATTTCACTTTCCTCATGAAGTACAAGAAATAGAATTCAACAAGCTTCCAAACATTTATCATGGGCTCATATTGACATAAAATGACAGATTCCAAAGTATCATGGCATTGCCCTATGATTTGATATTTTAAAAGGATTAATTACTCTTAAGCTAGCAAGCACTTAAAGCTTCTCATTCAAAGAATAATGCTTCAACAGATCTTAACAAAATTACCATAACCTTATTTCACCCTAATACATCCACTGATAGTATAACAAAGTCATACAAGGTCATATGACCTTGCATTTTATTTTATTAAGGAAAGGGGGCACTTTCATTTATTAGGAAGAAATACACCTAAATACCCCTAAAAAATCTCATTTAATTTACTAAGTCAATTTATGCTCCTACAAACATATTTACACAGTCCCAAGCCATGGCAAGGACATTTGATCCTATGTTCTTCACAAATCCCCACTTTGCATCCTTAAGGATTCACCCTTAGGGTTTTAGGTCACACCACCCGAATGGCTCCAAATGGACCATTAGGGTGTGACACTAGCATTTGTATATACATACCCACATAGCCAACATGATAGGAGGAGGCTAACACACTCAACTCCTCAAAATGACCTAAGCCTAATTTGACCTTTAAAGGCCCTCATTAGGGTTTCCAATTTTCCATATCAAATCAACTCCAAATGGAGTGATATTTTAGGTAGTCACTACTCATGTACTAAAGAGTATGCCACCAAATTTTGGTGTCATTTGGACATCATATGCTCCAAAAATCAACATAATTTAAATAATCTAATTACCACAAAAACCCTATGTAAAATTGTCCACCAAGGGCTGCCCCTTTGGCAGGGGGTGACCCTAGGGTATACCAACCCATGGTTAAAAGAACAGCTCTAAAGATGGAGGTGTTTGACCTAGGCAATTTTTCTAATGGACTGACCTAGTTTAGGACCAGTCCTAGTAAAACATCTCCCTAGGGAGCTGTAGGTCACCAAATGACCTAAACTCAAGGACAAATGAAAGTTAAGACAAAGACCTACAACTTTTATGTTGAACACTTTTTCTAAATCGGCAATTAAGAGGCCTTAATTTCTGTTGGAAGTTAACTGATCAAATGGGGGCAGAATAGTTATACTTTGAATTAAATAAATGCAGGTAAAAATGATTCTGCACGAATCTTCAAGCCGATCCGAGCCTCCCCCTTCATCTTCTTCCTCCAGCCAACGGATGAGATCAACCAGAGCTCGGCGAACTTGCTCCTCCATTTCCCGTCCATCCCTGCTCCTCCTCGGCCAACCACCACCACCAACACCTTCGTGGTGGTCGGGGCTATGGATTCCCGGCGACATGGCGGCCGGAGGTGGTGTTTTCCGGCGATCCTAGCATGGCAAAAAATCCCCATTTTCCATGGATTTGAGGTTTCGATCCCGGCCCAATTGAGCCCGAACCTTCAAATAAAATAGAGGGGAAGCTAGCATAGAGGGAGAGGAGGAGAAACAAACTCTAAAGGGGGCTTGACGGCGGCGGCGGCGGTTGTCCATGGAAATGCTCCTCTCCGGCGACCTTGGCCATTTCCTCCATTCTCCACCAAAAGCTTTGATACAAGGGTCGATTTCGACTGCTTGCCAGCTTCTGAAGCTAATGAGATGGTCAAATGGGAGTGGGGAGGAGAGTATAAGGGAGTTTGAACTAGGATGCCCACGTTTTTGGCATTTTGGCCAACCAATAAGCTGTACAGCTACCCTTCTGCCCTATTCCCAGGTGCCCAGCAATCACCCAAGGCCCTAGGCTGATTGAGGTGGAGTGTAGAGGAGGGGGGTTAGCTTTTGCTTTTGCCTTTTTAATCAACTTTTGGTCCCCCCTCTCATTTGATTAATCAATCCTTGGTTTGGGTTCAGTACAAGGATGACCATGGGCATGTCCTAAGTCCATGAATGATTGGTTAGATGATGGGGGTTGAGTTCCACTCAATTTAGGCTTGAAATTAACCTTTAATGGGCTATGTTGACCATGTTTGACTTTGGTCAACCAAGGTGAGTGGGTTGACCCCACTTGGGGGTCATGGGTCCCTTAACATCACCCAACATAGGTTGGTCCATGGTGGGGCTCCAATTGGTTCAATTTAATCAAAGGGTGTAGATTTGACCAAAATTGGGTAAAGGTTGACTTTGGTCAATTGGGGTCAATTGGTCCCACCATGATGGGGCTTTTGGGTCCAATGAGTTCCTTAAAGTGTTTAGAGTGTGGTGGTAAGGTCAATTTGAACATTTGGAGTCAATTGAACCCTAATTGACTTAGTTTGGTTAATGTTGACCTAATGTTGACTTTGGTCAATTTCATGCAATTGGGTCCCACCCAAGTGCAATTCCCATGATAATGGTCTTCCTTAGTGGTTAGGGTAGTATGGGGAAGGTTAATTTGGTGAATTGAGGGTCAATTGGCCTAAGGGAGTGGTATTGGGCTATGTTGATTTTGTGCCCTTGGTGTGCACTTAGCACACTCCACTTGGCCCAAGGGCCCTAGTGGCCACTCTGCACACCACCCATGCCCTAACACCATCTAGGGGTCTAGAAGGACTGGGGATGTTACAACCTTGATAGAAGCTGGGAGAACATTGCTTAGTGATTCCTCACTCCCATAATATTTCTTGGTTGAGGTTGTCAATACTGCTTGTTATGTTCTCAATAGAGCTTCCATCAATAAGATTCATGGAATTACCCCCTATGAGATTCTGAAAGGCAAATAATCAACAACTTCATACTTTAGAATCTTTGGTTCCAAATGCTACATTTTAAACAATGGAAAATCTCAATTAACAAAGTTTGCAGAAAAATGCACTGTGGAAGTTCGTGTTGGCTATAGCTCACATAGCAGAGCTTATAGAGTATATAACAAGAAAACTCATGTTGTAGAAGAGTCTATGCATGTAGTGTTTGTTGAGACCAGCCTAATCTATAAGGGTTGGTCTAGTTCTTCTGTTTTTATAGTAAGTGAAAAGGCAATGGAAAAGATGTATGTACAAGACATATCTAGCACCAGCAAAGTTTATACAGATGCTTTAATTCCTGAAGATGAAGAGGTGTTAAATTTTTTGAATTAGAAGTGGAAGGGGTCTGGGCGGTCTACAAAATGGAGATCGAAGAGACCGCGTTGTCTGCGCTGGTGTTCTGGTGGGTCTATTTTGGGAGACAACAGGTGTCCGAGCGGCTTGCGCGGGTTGTTCAAGCGACTTGTTCTAAGTCGGCCAGATGTTTAAGGTTTGCCTTCTTGCAGTGACCGGGCGGTCTGACGACTTGTTTTAGTCGATCAGGGTTGCTGAAGAAGTGCTTTGCTTTTGTTATAAGACCGGGAGGTTTGTTTATAACCATGCGGTTTAATAAGGAAGCTGATAGCCATGTTAAGCTCGGGCGGTCTGTCTTGTAAGACCGCTCGTGATCTTATGGGCGGTTAGTGTATCTTATTTTTGATGGTGACGACATCCGTCATCTTGCCTAGAAATAGGTGTGTAGGGCCCGTCATTAACTACTAGAACTGTAAGAACTGCAACTCGGGTTGTTTGTGCTAGTCTCATATTGAGGTCGCGTAGTCTCTGGAAGTGTCTTGACCGTTTGTTGTGTTCGCAGGTTCGTGTCCAGCAGGGTGCAGTCTCCTTCCTTGGTAATTTCCCAGTTGTGAATAACCAGTTTGCCAGCGGTCTTTCTCTGGGCGATCTGCGGTTTCATTCTTGAGTTGATTCACGGTGAACTTGGCGATAAGGCGACCTCAGCTGTCAGGTAATCTCAGTTTGCAGTTTAGCGTCAGTTTTTGTAGTTCTATTCTCTGTTCGTTGAAGCTTCTGTGACAAGGCGACCTCGTAGTCAGGCGGTCTCGAAGTGCGGACAGGTTTCTTTCAGCCGCTCAATAAAGCAGCAGGTCGAGTGGTCTGTGGTTGCGGTCTGGCAGTTTGAGGTCATCAAGCCTGGTTCTATTTGTGTGTTCTCAGGGTTAGCCATGCGGCTTGGCTATTCTTGCGGTCTGGCGGTCTCTGCTTGGCAGTTCGCTGGCTATTTGTTATTGTGTCTTATGGTTCTCTCCTTTGTGATTCTTATGAATCATGTCTCGCCATGTATGTCTCGATCTGTAAAGAGATAGTTAATACCAAAGTACTATTCGGTCTCCCCATTGTCATTGATTGTCACGCTTGTGGATTGTGTTGAAGTGTTCTGCATTTTTTACTTCACTCTAGACCTCTAAATTTTTTAACATGTTATCAAAGCGAGGTTGCTGAGCAGTAATCAGTGTTGCCTTCTTCTTGGGTTTCTGCAAAGTTGGTTGACAATTAGTGGGATAGCAATGAAAGGAGGATATGCTAGAGGTCTTGGTATTGAGATCCTTACGCAGACTAACATTAAAAAGTGGAAGTCGTGCATGGAGATCTATCTTCTTGGCGAGGACTTATGGGAGGTAGTTGGAGGAGAAGCAAGACAAGATGGTGTTCCTGCTGAGGGGAATGCTAAGCTTGTGAAGGCTTGGAAGAGAACAAATGCAAAGGCTGAGTTCACTCTCAAGCGAGCTATCATTCCGGAGTTGTTTGATAACATCATTAGATGTAGGTCAACTGCTAAAATTAGGACAGACGTGGATGGATTGTTCAATAAAAAGAATGTAGCTCGGCTATAGTTATAGGAAAATGAGTTAGCTAAGGTAACTCAAGGAGAGTTGTCCATTTCAACGTTCTTCTTGAAGATGAAGAACCTATGGGCAGAGATATCAGCATTGGACCCGGATGAGCCAATCTCAGAAGTGAAGCTAAAGAGGCACATAATCCGCGGATTGCGGAGGGAGTATGTGGCCTTTGTTACTTTTGTGCAAGGCTGGGCAAATCAGCCATCGTTGCTAGAGCTGGAAAACTTACTTGCTTCGTAAGAGAGTTTGGCTAAGCATATGGCGGGGATGTTGGTCTTTCGGGGAGAAGGTGAGGTTCTCTTTTCTGGCAAGAAGAAGAGATGGTACAAGAAGAAGAAGACGCCTGTTTGAGATGGTCCTTCTACTTCATCTCAGCAAGAGAGGAGTTATACTCCTAAGACTGACGGAAAGAAGAAGGAAGGGCTGAGGTGTTACAGGTGCAATAAGCTTGGTCACTTCAAGAGAGACTGCAAGGTCAATCTTCAGCCAGGGCATGCTGCAGGAGAGGAGGTTAGTTCCAATTCTGAAGGTAGTTGGGGTGGTGGAGGTGCTTTCATGACGGGCACTTGTGTTCGGGAATTGTCTTTCATCAACTATTTAGATGATTGGATAGTTGACTCTGGGTGTGGTCATCACTTCACTGGAGATGAGTTGAAGTTCTCCCCAATGCGAGCATACTCAGGTAATAATGTTATTATTACAGTTGATGATACTGTGCATGCAGTAGAGAAGGAGGGTGTTCTCTCTTTAGGCAGTGATAGAGGTCCACTCACCTTGAGTAGTGTTTATCATGTGCTGGGAATGAAGAAGAACTTTTTTTCAATGACCAATGCTGTTGATGCTGGCTATCATGTTCTATTTGGTCCAATAGAAGTGAAATTTCTCCTAAATGTTTCAGTCGTGAAGGCTGAGGTCACTTATGTAGGGAGACAGGTGAAGGACTTGTTTGTTTAATCAACAATTTCCTATGTTGACAAGATGAGGACTAATGATAGCGCGATTATCTGGCACGAAAGACTCGGGCATGTTGGGATGGATAAGTTGAATGCTATGGCAGGAAGAGGCCTTGTAGGAGGCTTGCGTAGCTTGTCATCTTTCGTAGATAGTCATGTTTGCGCAGGTTGTCTATTTGGTAAGGCTCAACGTCTTCCATTTGACAAATCACAAAGCAGATGCAAAGCACCATTGGAGTGTATACATGGTGATATGTTTGGACCTACCAACACTGCCAGTCTTGGAGGTAGCAAGTATATGCTAATCTTGATTGATGACTTCACTAGATATACTTAGGTATATTTTTTGAAGGAGAAGTCGGAAGCCTTGAAAAGGTTTGTGGAGTTCAAGGAGCTAGTGGAAGGTCGGCATAACCTGCGGATCAAGAAGTTCAGAATCGACAACGGAGGGGAATTCACCTCAAATGCGTTCTTTAACTTCTACAGGAAGCATGGCATTCAGAGAGAGCTCTTTTGTGCTCACACTCCACAACAGAATGGAGTTGTAGAGTGGAAGATCCGTCATCTGATGGAGACCTGCAAATGTTGGCTTCATGCCAAGAATATCCCAAAGTCCATTTGGGAAGAGGGAATGTCTTGTGCAGCTTATGTCATTAATCATATGCCTCTAAGTCCTATCAATATAAAGACCCTTCATAAGTTGATGTTCAAGTAGAAGCCAATCATGGAAGTCTTTCGAGTGTTCGGATCTACCTGCTATGTCCATGTTCCTAATGCCCTTCGAATGAAACTAGATGCGAAAGCAAGGAAGCTAGTTTTCGTCGGTTATGATGACCAGAAGAAAGGGTGGAGATGCATGGATCCAGAGACACGAAGATATGTGGTCTCGAGGGATATGGTATTTGACGAGCTAACATCATACCAAGGTAGCTCTTCTGTTGAGTTACAAGAAGACAGGTCAGATGGTGGACTTGGAGAAGCTGCAAGGGAAGTTCTGGTGGAGTTACCTGTTTCTCCAGGTGCTCTAGGTGCTTCTAGCTCTGGGTCAGGTGCTTCAGGTTCTGGAAGCGGGGAGAGCGATGCTCCAAATCTACCTGAAATGAGAGCTAGTTCAGAAGCTACAACTGAAGAGGTGGTTCAGAGTCATGTTCTTAGGAGGTCCAATAGGATTATCTTTCCACCAAATCGGTATACAGGAGGAAACTTGGTGAGCTTTGTCTCATGTTTCTTCGCAGGTCCCCTAGATGAGAGAGAGCCATCTTGTTTTGAAAATGTCATTGGAGTCAAGGAGTGGGAAGGAGCCATCGATGAAGAGATGGTTGCCCTCAGGAAGAATGAGACTTGGGACTTGGTGCCTAAGGTTGAGGGGGTTACTCAAGTGACTTGCAAGTGGGTTTTCAAGCTGAAGAAGAAGGGTGATGGTAGCATTGAGCGGTACAAGGCTCGCCTTGTAGCTTGAGGTTTATCTCATAAGTATGGGGAGGATTATGAAGAAACGTTCAGCCTTGTTGCCAAGTTGACTTCGGTTCGGGTGGTCATCGCATTGGCAGCTTGCCAAGGGTGGAATATTTAGCAACTCGGCGTGAAGAATGCTTTCTTATACGACGAGACTAACAAAGATATCTTCATGGATCAACCACCTGGTTATGTTTCCAAAGAGCACCCTAGATTGTATGCAAGCTCAAGAAGGCTCTTTATGGCTTGAAGCAGGCGCCTCGGGCGTGGTATGGCAAGATTGCAGAATACCTCCAGTTCTGCAGATACTTTGCTTCTGATTCAGATTCGAGCTTGTTTGTAAAGAAGGCAGGGGAGCTTTAGGTCTTGGTGCTACTTTATGTTGACGACATGATCATCACGGGAAATTCTGAGATGGAGGTAGCTAGGCTTCGTGCTGAGCTAGCAATCAAATTTGAGATGAAGGACTTGGATGAGCTCCACCATTTCCTTGGGCTCGAAGTGGAGAGGAAGGAGAGTGGTATGCTTGTTTCCCAGAAAGGCTATGAAGATCGGATCGTGAAGTGTTTCGGCGTGGAAGGGGGAAAGAGCAGCTCTACTCCACTGGACGTTGGAGTTCATCTTCGACGAAATGAGGGGAAGATTCTTTCTGATCCTTTGGTGTTCCATACATTGGTTAGAAGTTTGATATGCCTGACGATCACGAGGCCAGACATTGCTTATGCAGTTGGCAGGGTGAGTCGGTTTATGGCAGCTCCTCGGAAACCTCATCTTATGGAGGCTAGGCGTATCTTGAAGTATGTCAAATCCACCTCGGATTTGGATCTCTTTTATGGGAGAGACTCGGGCTTTTTCTTGCATGGATATATGGATGCTGATTATGGAGGAGATTCAGATGATCTTAGATCGACTTCTGGATATGTCTTTATGACAGGCTCTACAGCTATATCATGGTGCAGCAAGAAGCAGGATTCTGTGTCTGTCTCCACCACGGAAGCAGAGTATAAAGCTTCGGCTTTGGCATCTCAGGAAGCCATCTGTCTTAGGAGGCTTATGGAGGACATTCATAGGGAGGTGCGAGGTCCTACTATGCTACGTGGTGACAATGAGAGTGCTCTCAAACTCGTGAACAATCCAGTTTGTCACGCGCATACGAAGTGCATAGAGATTCATCACCATTTCATTCGTGAGAAAATGTTGGAGGGATCTCTGATTGTGGAGCATTTGCAAAGCCAGGATAACATTGCTGACATATTTACTAAGCCGTTGTCGAAGGGACCTTTTGGTCAATTGCGGAGTTTGCTTGGGTTGACTTCCACTTCTCACTTCAAGGGGGAATGTTAAATTTTTTGAAGTAGAATTGGAAGGGGTATGGGCGGTCTGCAGAATGGAGACCACGCGGTCTGTGCTGGTGTTCTGGTCGGTCTATTCTGGGAGACCGCAGGTGTCCGAGCGGCTTACGTGGGTTGTTCTTACGACTTGTTCTAAGTCGGCCAGCTGTTCAAGGTTTGCCTTCTTGTAGTGACTGGGTGGTCTGACGACTTGTTCTAGTCGGTCGGGGATGCTGAAGAACTGCTTTGTTTTTATTATGAGACCGGGCGGTTTGGTTGTAACCGCGTGGTTTAATATGGAAGCTGATAGCCATGCTGAGCTCGGGCAGTCTGTCTTGTAAGACAGCTCGCGATCTGATGGGCGGTTAGTGTATCTCATTTTGGGCGGTGACGACATCTGTCAGCTTGCCTTTAAATAGGGGTGCAGGGCCCCTCATTAACTACTAGAACTATAAGAACTACAACTCGGGTTGTTTGTGCCGGTCTTATATTGAGGTCGCTCGGTCTCTTGAAATTTCTTAACCGTTTGTTGTGTTCGCAGGTTCGCGGCCAGCAAGGTGCGGTCTCCTTCCATGGTAATTTCCTAGTTGTGAATAACCAGTTTGCCAGCGGTCTTCCTCTGGGTGATCTGCGGTTTAGTTCTTGAGCTGATTTGCGGTGAACTTGGCGCTCAGGCGACCTCAGTGGTCAGGCAGTATCAGTTTGCAGTTTAGCATCAGCTTGTGCAGTTTTATTCTCTGTTCGCTGAAGCTTCTGTGACAAGACGACCTCGCGGTCAGGCAGTCTCGAAGCGCGGATAGGTTTATTTCAGCAGCTCAATAAAGCAGCAGGTTGAGCGGTCTGTGGTTGCGGTCTGGCAGTTTAAGGTCATCAAGCCTGGTTCTGTTCGTGCGGTCTCAGGGTTAGCTGTGCGGCTTGGCTATTCGTGCGGTTTAGCGGTCTCTGCTTGGCAGTTCGCTGGTTGTTTGTTGTTGTGTCTTGTGCTTCTCTCTTTTGTGATTCTTATGAATCATGTCTCTTCATGTATGTCTCGAGCTGTAAAGAGATAGTTAATACAAAAGTACTATTCGCTCTTCCCATTGTCATTGATTGTCACGCTTGTAGATTGTGTTGAAGTGTTCCGCATTTTTTACTTCACTCCAGACCTCTAAATTTTTTAACAGTGCATACTGCTGAAGATACTGTTGAACCAGTAGGTGAAATACAGCAAATAGAATATAGGTTGCCTGCGGCAACAAGACACTTAAGGGATCATCCAAGAGAACAAATCATTGGAGACCAGAACCAAGGTTTACTAACCAGAAGCAGGGCTTACAATGAAGCCCTATTCATGAGCTTCCTGTCACAAATGGAGCCCAAGAAGTTTGAAGAGGCCAACCAAGATACATTGTGGATTCAAGCCATGCAAGAAGAGCTTCTTCAATTCAAAAGATGCAAAGTATGGAAGTTGGTGCCAAAACCTCAAGGACACAACATTATTGGCATCAAATGGATATACAAAAACAAGTAGGATGAAAATGGAATCATCATAAAAAATAAGGCTATATTAGTAGCCAAGGGCTATAGACAAGATGAGGGTATAGACTTTGATCAAACCTTTGCCTATGCTGCCCACAAGGGGTTCAAAGTATACCAGATGAATGTCAAATCAGCCTTCATCAATGGTGACTTGAAGGAAGAGGTATATGTTGAACAACCATCAGGTTTTGTGCATCCAACTCTTTCTTCTCATGTGTATTTACTTAGGAAAGCTCTATATGGTCTAAAGCATGCCCCTAGGGCTTGGTATGAGACCTTGTCTAGCTTTCTCTTCAAGAACAATTTCTTGAGGGGAAAGATAGATAGCACATTGTTTCTTAGGGAAACAAATGGCAAGTGTCTTCTAGTCCAGAGATATGTTTATGACATAATATTTGGGTCCACTAATGACAACCTTTGCAAAAGGTTTACCAACCATATGTAGGTGGAGTTTGAGATGAGCAGTATGGGAGAACTCAAGTACTTTTTAGGCCTCCAAGTGAAACAGCCTGATGAGGGGTTATTCATCTCTCAGACTAAGTACACTATGGAGCTTATCAAGAAGTTTGGGATGGAATCAGCTTCTACCATGAAAATTCCCATGGGGTCCAACATTTCCCTAGATGTAACACCCCAAATCTGTTGAAGCAGATTTGTGCTGCTGGGAGCTAGTGTCGGTGTTAGTATCTAACGCCTGGGGCTAGCCAGTTTGACGAACGCTAGCCAGTTTGTCGAACGCTAGCCAGTTCGTCAAACGCTAGCCAGTTCAACGAATGCTAGCCAGTTCGACGAATGCTGGCGCGCGTCACAGATTCAGTGATTTGAAATCGTGGCCAACAAATCCTTAGGTTTTTAGATCCAATGGTTGGGTTTTATTCCGGGATTTCATAGGGCTTGACCAGAGGAGTTTTTATCCTTATTATTCTAAGTCTTATCTTTCTTCAAGCTTGAGAAAGAGGAAAGCCAAGGGGGAAGAAGAAGGCATCTTCCGCCATTGACGGAGCTCCAAAGCACCGAATCGCGAGCCGTTTATAGATCCACGGAGAGCAGCCCGATGCAGTCCATTCCATCCGATTGGAATCTTGGATTCTCATGGCGAACAAGAAAACGACAAGGGTAACGATCTTCTACTTGGACAAGTGAAGTCCTCCTTTTTATGGCATGTTTGCATGGAAAATCCCCCACCGATTGGTGGAGAAAAGGGAGATTTCTAGCGGGTTGATCATTGCGATCCCCTTTGGTTACTTGAACATAGCATCCGGAATCGTAGTACGAATATTGGCATTGTGTGTGAAACCCATCCAGACAGGTTGGTCTTGATTGGTGATGGTTATAGTGTTAATTATGCCGGAGAAGACTCCGTGATTTGTATGCGCTATTTTCAGGTTCTGTGTGCGGTTGTGTGCTGCAAGGGTCTTGGAGTTAACCTCTAAGAAATACCCAAAGTTGTGAGCAGATTCGATGATCTGTCACTACCGTCCGGCGCTAGGGCTAGCGCCGGCGGTAGGTCCTAGGGAGCTATTTTGTTGAGGTGTGATACCTCATTTCGTTGCTCAGGCTGAGGTGAAGCCGTACCCGCGTCGGCCGATTGATGCCAACGATTTGAGCATGGGAAAGGCTGATCCAAACCCGCTCCCATACCGAGTCGGTGAAGAGGTAGCTCCTCGGTGCACCGTATGATGTTGGGATTAGTCCGTAAGGCAAGGTAGTCTTGACGGTCAAAGCTCATGCGAACTCTTTGTTTAAGGAGTTGTTAGGTGTAGCTCGGAGAGTACACCATGAGAGTGCCTTGAGAGCACGAAACGTGTGGTCGTGCGTGCCCACGTTGGTGTTGATTGCTTATAAATATGGTGCTTGAATGCACCTTGTCAATCTATGCCTATAATGTATGCCTGCAGGGAAGGAGTACCACCACCCCGGCATTAGGGGTGGGGTCGTTATAATTTTGGTCAGCTTTAGCTGACCGGTTACTTGTTTGCCACGTTTTGGTGGATTGTTGATGCAGGTGCAGGTGACCTAAACTGGAAATAGCGGGAGATGGCCCTTTTTGCTGGGTTGGCCCTCGAAGGACAGCTTTTATTCTGCTTTTCATGTATTGTCGGCCTGCGTGCCGATGTATGTTTGAGTTTAATACATTGTTCAATGTAAGGCATTAAGGCCGTAACTCTTTTGTTTCGTTCCTTGGATAGTGGATAGTTCTAAATGATGTTTTAATTAAATGCTTCCGCTTACGCTTTTATTACTCTCGTGTAGTTGTAGTTCTTTTCTGGTTATCACCTTATGATGCTTATCTAGTGTGTATAGTATGGCGTGGGGTCTCGGCCGGACCTACTGCTATATTATTTGTACTGGCAAGGTGTTACAATTTGTATCTGATTTAAGGAATCGATCCGTGAATTCGATACCAAATTGTAATACCTTTCCAGTACAAATAATATAACAGTAGTTCCGGCCGGGACCCCATGCCATACTATACACACTAGCTAAGCATCATAAGGTGATAATCAGAAAAGAACTACAACTACACGAGAGTAATTAAAGCGTAATCGGAAACTTTTGATTAAAACAACATTTAGAACTGTCCACTATCCTAGGAACGAAACAAAAGAGTTACAGCCTTAAGGCCTTACATTGAACAATGTATTAAACTCAAACATACATCGGCACGCAGGCCGGCAATACATGAAAAGCAGAAGAGAGGCTTGACTTCGAGGGCCAACTCAGCAAAAAGGGCCACCGCCCGCTATTTTCCGCAAGGCTCACCTGCACCTGCATCAACAATCCACCAAAACGTGGCAAACAAGTAACCGGTCAGCTAAAGCTGACCAAAATTATAATGACCCCACCCCTAATGCCGGGGTGGTGGTACTCTTTCCCTGCAGGCACACATTATAGGCATAGATTGACAAGGTGCATTCAAGCACCACATGTATAAGTGATGCGCTATTTCAGCACTGCTAATTAGCAGGCACGAAATGCGATACGACGACAGTGCACCGGTCGCTCAAGTAATAAAATAGGGAGGGACTCCCCGAATATCGTTCTCAAAGGACCGCAAGTTGGGTAGTACGACTTTCTCTAAACAGGAAATCAGTTAAAAGGATTAATAAGTAATAACAGGGGGGTTTGATTTGGTTTCCTACGCTATTGCAGAATGAAGAAAGATGAGGGTCAAAACTCCACTTCGCACGGCGAGATGGGTGCGACGGCCGCAATGCCATGCTTCGGAAGGCGCGTGGATGGGAAATCACTATGATGGTTGAGGGTTGCACACACCTCTTCTCAAAACATCACCACTAGCAATTGCTAGTGGCTTCACCCACAACGTAACTCAGAAAATCACTAGGAACAAAGGGGCTATTCATGCCACCACAACATCAATGCATATGAACGAAAGCAATAATCCTTAAGATTAACTTAACAATTATTCATACAACACAAAAATGAAGTATAAGCATTCATGGTTAAAGAGGACCACAAAGAAGAAGTCACGTCTTGAGTTCACGGCCGGAATGAGAGGTTGTCGGGCTCTCTCCGGAATCGGCCCTCAGATGGTGAGCTTGGATCGAAGGAGGTTGTCACTGCTCCTACGATCTTCAGCGCTTCCTTGGTCTCCTTGGTGAGGAATGCTTGAGCTAATGGTGGATGAAGCTTCCTAATGCTCCCGGATGGAAGGATGGAGGTGGAAATCACTGGAAATGGCCTTGATGGTGGAGGAGATGAAGGGGAAGCCTTCAGCCCTCAAGAGCAGCCGGAAGGAAGAGATTTCCCGCTCTCTGAATTGCTCCTGGTCGTCCTCTATCGCTCCTCCCTTTGACTACCTCGATTCCTGCTTTTTATAGCAAACAGGCTGAAAAATGGTCACGCACGGTCGAACGCACGATTGTGCGCAGACCGTGCGATATTAACAGATAAAATATGGCTTGGAGAAGATGCTGTGCCACCCGTGCGATTTGTTCACGCACGACCAACGCCGCCCGTGCGTTCAAATGCACAGGTAAAATCCTACGCTCTGAAATCACAAAGATACAGGTCGACCGTGCGTTTTACTCACGCACGAGCGAATTTGCCCGTGCGTTAAAACGCACGAGTAAACTCCGACGCTCCACTTTCTTCCCAGACACAAACGCATGACCGCACAGACCGTGCGTCAAGGAAATGCACGACCGTGCGATATGCACAGAAATTACTTTTGGAGGAAAACGGGACGATCAGGTCACCTGCAAACAAGATATACTAGCTGGGAATACACGTCCAGCACAGAAACACATAAAAGAAGGGAAGGGGAGCACAATGTGCTTACCCCTAACAACAAGGAATGCAATTGCACACCGAAATGGGCTTAATAGTGCACCTAGCATGGAATAGTACATATAAATGAAAACGTGCCTAAAATGTGGTGCAAACACTAGAATATCAGCCCAAATGAGTCCAAATATATATATATATATATATATATATATATATATATAAATGGGACTCATCACACCCCCAGACTTACCATTTGCACGTCTCGGGCAAACTACTCAGCTCTCCTGTCGGAACAATTGAATGTTAGCATGAGTTTGAGCGATAGAGAATTATGCGAAGTCGCATGCTCTCGTGCGTAGAAAAACATTAGAACAGAATTAAAGTCAAGGTTATATCTAATTATTTCTAAAATAATAGTTTGGAATTTACTTTACTTGGATGGTGAATCCTGGTGAATCTTTCGGTCGTGCAAAAAGGGAAAATAGTGTGACTAATAAGTAAAGTATTACTCAAATCGAAGCTAGGGACAATCTCCTAAGAAATCCATCAAAGTCGGTGTCCATAGGCTTTCACGTTCGCACTCTCTCTACTGCATGAGACGACTCGTATCTAAAATCAATAGGACTTATAGGCAATTATTGGGCTTAGGTTGAGTATAGGCTAGGTAAGTAGAAGGACGATGGGAATCGCACTCAACACAACCGTCGCACTCAAGAGAATGACAATCACCAATACAACATTTTCAGTACTTACACGACACCCCCGGACTTCAACTGAACATTAGGTGCGCGTTGAGCCAGATATACAAAAATTTTGTCGAGAGAAAATTATTATTGCACAACTCTTTTATTTTTATTTTCTTCTTTTCTTTTTTCGGCAAAAGAACATTTTTAAGCGCAATAAAACGACTCCTTTAGCTAAATTAAAGCATCCATACACAACATAGATGACACCAAATGCGATCGAGAAAGAAATTTCTTTCAGCTCAACGATTGGTGCGAACATAGGTTTGGCTGTATGGCTTTGGTTACATTATTAGTGGAGCTAAACAAGGAGGAAGAGTAGGCTCAAATGGGCTTGCAATGGTGATTACGTAGGTAAGGATTTCGAAAGCACAAACGGATCAAGAGATGGCCTATATCACATTTCATGATGAGTACCTCAACACAATCGTGTCGAGAGTCGCCTAGTGCAAGTTCTAGCCGCCGAGAAAGGTTGTCCTTCCTTTCGACCCTAGTAATAAGCTACTACTAGTCTGCTACACTCGACCTATTGCTACCGTTGGATTCACCGAATTCACCACTAAAGTAAAATAAATTTCATCTACTATAACAGAAATAATTACATTACAACTCTGAATTTTATTCTACCCTAATTGAATTTCTAGGTGTGACGGGAACACATGACTAGAGCACTACTCGAGTCAACATTTTTATCTACTCCTCACTCAAACACTAACAATTCAATTCTTATGAGCGGGAAAACCTCGCAGCGATACCCAATAAGCACGCGTGATCAAGTGCGCGTGAACTAGGTGCAAGTGTATGCAACAAAATATAAATCCTAACTCAGAACATTCTAGCATGTCATGCAACGTGCATGCACGTGCACAGCTCGCTCTCTCCCCCAGACTTGATTGAGAACATCTAAAATAAGCAATTCAAACATAAGTAAGAGAGGGGAAGAGTTGACCTATGCTCACAAAGGAGCATGCCAGAAGTGCGGTAATCCCAATTTCTTTAAAAATAAATCTCCTTCCACGCGAGAGCATAGCTTCACCTACAATGTTAGAAAAACTGAAATAACAATACGTAAAAGGATTAAAAAGATAGACAGAACCGGGTGGTTCCCATGGGTTGTCTCCCAAGAAGCCCTTTTGTTTAACGTCCTTTAAGGTGGACCAAATACCTGTATTAATCATTGTTCAAATAGCAGAGAATCTGGAGAAAAGTTTCACAGAAACAGATCAGAGCATAAGAAAGAGGAACTCAGCTATAAGCGCTTTTGTAGTGCACGTCCCCAGTGGCTTGTAGGCTGGAGGTGAAAGCTTTAGGGCCAAAATTGGTATTACCCAATTTTCCCCTAGCCTCTGCCACCTTGCCACTGGAAGCAGTGGAGCGAGCACTACGCTCTCTTCTTTCAAGTTTCAGTTTCTCCACGGTAGGAGAGCGCCAGCATTGGTAGTCGTCAGATTTTCCCACCTTAGTGGTGGGTGGCGTCACTCCCGTTACCGTAGTGGCAACTGGGTCAGCCCAAGAGACCGTCTGTTTAAAAGGTTTATTACAAAATTTATTGTTAGATAAGAATGGGACATTGTCCCGAGTTAAGTTCAGCTGAATGGGTTCAGACACCAGATCTTCCTGCCTTTCCGGGTCACATTCCTTTCTCAAATCTATTTCTTCTCCTTTTCCGCATGATTGTTTCTCCTCCTTTTCTTCGTCCAACAATACTATTTCAACCTTGATTCCTGCATCACTAAGAGATTTATCAGAAATACTTTGGGGAAAGCAAGGCAATGTTTCAGTAATAATTTAGGGGCAAGTAGGGATGATAACTTTCCCAGCGGAAAAATCCAAAGTGGCACCACTCTCTTTCAAGTACGGCACTCCCAAGATGGGGATAGAGTTATTCTCCTGGGGTCCCAACACTTGGAAGTCAGCGACCACCACCGTCCCCTCAACCATGATTTCAACATTCTTCAATTCTCCCTCCGACTGAATAATGGTCCCATTAGCGAGCACCAAAGACTTCCGATCATCCGGGTTCATCTCGAGTTGTAGTTTAGCCACGTCTTGCAATGCAAGGATGTTGCGGGATGATCCGGAGTCACATAAGGCAGCAGTTTGGACATTATTAATAGAACAATTGATTACTAATTCATTTGGGTCAACCACATCCGTGTCGGTGAGACTCTTCCCTTGATTTATAGGATTTTTTTCTGTGTTGCTAGGAAGGGTCCCTTGCGACCGCTCGGTTAACAATTGAGCCAATTGGCCCAATTGAGTCTCCAAGTTGCGCATGGACGCAGTTTGGTTAACCATGTTAGAGTTCGTGGCATGCATAAACCTTTCCATCATTTCTTCAAGGTTGCTCTTCTTAAGAGTTGGGGCACCTTGATTATAACTCGGTTGAGGCGGCCGCGGTTGGCTACCGGAGGCTTGAGCATCGTATTGATGCGAGCCTCCATGCCATCATTGGCCTGGAATGTTTTGTTTCCAAGAGAAGTTTGGATGACTTCTCACGCCCGAGTTATAAGTGTTATTGAACGGTGCTCCTTGAGTTGGATCATTAATATAATTAACACTTTCATCAAAAGAAACTTCAGTAGGTTGCTCACCTGTGGGGCACTCATATGAATGATGCCCTGGGTTTCCACAACCTTGACATGAGATCATCATCACTGAGGCAGAAGGGAGGGTAGGCCTCTTAAGTAGCATGGTACTTTCAGCAGGTGTACCAGACGTGTTCACCTCAAAAAGACCGCGAGTGTTCCTTGGAGCGTTTCTTCCAGCAGTCCAAAAGGAACTATGAATGGCAGTGTCTTGGACGATCCGTAATGCTTCTTCAAGGATGTGGTTCATCAAAGTTCCGCCTGCATCAGCATCAATCATGGCCCTGTAGTTAGGTTCAATAGCAAAATAAAAATTTTCTACTATGGCCCATGGTTGCAGCTCATGCTGGGGGCATTTCCGGAGAAGGTTCATGAACCTCTCCCAAGCTTCTGAGAGAGCCTCCTGATCAAGCTGTTGGAAGGTTGCTATTTCCCTCTGCAAGTTCACAACTTTGTCAACAGGGTGAAAATTTGCCAAAAAATTTTCTTGCAGGGCGTCCCATGTGGTAGCTGTACCGGCGGGGATCGTGTGTAGCCACGCCTTTGCCTTGTCACGTAGAGAGAAAGGGAATAGCCTGAGCTTCACCATCTCATCAGCCAGCCCTGCATAACGAAATGTTCCACAAATTTCTGCGAATTCAATTAAGTGAAGATGAGGATCTTCACTTGCTAATCCAGAGAACTGGGCCTGATTGCGGATCATGTTCAGGATGGCCGGCTTTATCTCAAAGTTGTTGTTGTTGATAGATGGGCCAAATCCAGGGTACACACTCCCAACAGTGGGTGTGGTGTAATCTCTCATAGTCCTAGGTCGTGGCCTAGCCACTTCATTCTCATCAGCAGCCTGAGCCACGGCCGGTGCATTTCCCACTCCGGGATTAGCCTGATTTCCATTAACATCCATGGTGGCAGCAGCACGTAGACGCGCCCGCATAGTTCGCTCTATCTCTGGGTCAAATGCTGCACACTCACCGGGATCTCTTCTATGCATACACTTCTTCAACACGAAAGCAGATAATAAGAAAAAAACAAAAATACCTTAAAACGAAGCTCCAAAGAAAAACAAATCACACACGCTTGCAGTCCCCGGCAACGGCGCCAAAAACTTGATCCGCTATTTCAGCACTGCTAATTAGCAGGCATGAAATGCGATACGATGGCAGTGCACCGGTCGCACAAGTAATAAAATAGGGAGGGACTCCCCGAATATCGTTCTCAAAGGACCGCAAGTTGGGTAGTACGACTTGCTCTAAACAGGAAATCAGTTAAAAGGATTAATAAGTAACAACGGGGGGTTTGATATGGTTTCCTACGCTATTGCAGAATGAAGAAACATGCGGGTCAAAACTCCGCTTCGCACGGAGAGATGGGTGCAACGGCCGCGATGCCGTGCTTCGGAAGGCGCGTGGACGGGAAATCACTATGACGGTTGAGGGTCGCACACACCTCTTCTCAAAACATCACCACTAGCAATTGCTAATGGCTTCACCCACAACGTAACTCAGAAAATCACTAGGAACAAAGGGGATATTCATGCCACCACAACACCAGTGCATATGACGAAAGCAATAATCCTTAAGATTAACTTAACAAATATTCATACAACACAAAAATGAAGTATAAGCATTCAAGGTTAGAGAGGACCACAAAGAAGAAGTCACGTCTTCGGTTCACGGCCGGAATGAGAGGTTGTCGGGCTCTCTCCGGACTCGGCCCTCAGATGGTGAGCTTGGCTCGAAGGAGGTTGTCACCGCTCCTACGATCTTCAGCGCTTCCTTGGTCTCCTTGGCGAGGAATGCTTGAGCTAATGGTGGATGAAGCTTCCTAATGCTCCCGGATGGAAGGATGGAGGTGGAAATCACTGGAAATGGCCTTGATGGTGGAGGAGATGAAGGGGAAGCCTTCAGCCCTCAAGAGCAGCGGGAAGGAAGAGATTTCCCGCTCTCTGAATCGCTCCTGGTCGTCCTCTATCGCTCCTCCCTTTGACTGCCTTGATTCCTGCTTTTTATAGCAAACAGGCTGAAAAATGGTCACGCACGGTCGAACACATGATCGTGCGCAGACCGTGCGATATTAACAAATAAAATATGGCTTGGATAAGACGCAGCGCCGCCCGTGCGATTTGTTCACGCACGACCAACGCCGCCCGTGCGTTCATACGCACGGGTAAAATCCGACGCTCTGAAATCACAAAGATACAGGTCGACCGTGCGTTTTACTCACGCACGGGCGAATTCGCCCGTGCGTTAAAACGCACGAGTAAACTCCGACGCTCCACTTTCTTCCCAGACACAAACGCACGACCGCACAGACCGTGCGTCAAGGAAACGCACGACCGTGCGATATGCACAGAAATTACTTTTGGGGGAAAACGGGACGATCAGGTCACCTGCAAACAAGATATACCAGCTGGGAATACACGTCCAGCACAGAAACACATAAAAGAAGGGAAGGGGAGCACAATGTGCTTACCCCCAACAACAAGGAATGCAATTGCACACCGAAATGGGCTTAATAGTGCACCTAGCATGGAATAGTACATATAAATGAAAACGTGCCTAAAATGTGGTGCAAACACTAGAGTATCAGCCCAAATGAGTCCAAAAATATATATATATATATGGGACTCATCAATAAGCAATCAACACCAATGTGGGCAGGCACAGCCACATGTTTCGTGCTCTCAAGGCACTCTCACGGTGTACTCTCCGAGCTACACCTAACAACTCCTTAAACAAAGAGTTCGCATGAGCTTTGACCGTCAAGAAAACCTTGCCTTACGGACTAATCCCAACATCATACGGTGCACTGAGGAGCTACCTCTTCACCGACTCGGTATGGGAGTGGGTTTGGATCAGCTTTGCCCGTGCTCAAATCATCGACATCAATCGGCCGACGCGGGTACGGTTTTACCTCAGCCCGAGCAACGAAAAGAGGTATCACACCTCAACAAAACATCTCCCTAGGAGCTACCGCCCGGCGCTAGCGTGAATTCGAGGCCGAATTCATTTTAAGGGGTGGAGTGCACGTGTTGTGCGTTCACCTAAAATGATTTCAAAAATAACAAGAATGTCCACTTAGGAATGAAAATCATGCTTGTTTGTGGAACCTGAGCGTTCCTTGCTAGTTTGTTGTTATGTTTTCGGTTCCTAATCTGTGTTTCGCATGATTATAGGTGACTAGGAGTGGTGCGGGGAAGTCTCAACCCCGTAACACTACTGAAAGTAGTGCGTCCGCTGAGGTACCAATGACCACTCCTTCTACTGAGATGGTTAGATTGGTCGCTGAAGCGGTCTCCGCGATGATCAATAACCAAGCTGGACGGCATGCATAGCCTACTAGTCCTACTCCAGAGGTGTCCCTAGTGCCTGTTACTGTAGTGGAGCCGAGAGCGGAACCTGTGGTAGAGCCCAGGGTGGAATCGAGAGTGGAACATGTAGCTGTGGGGCGAGCGCACGACCATCAATTAAAGAACTTTCTAAGCTTCAACCCTCCAACCTTCCTTGGGACCGAGTCCCCAACAGAGGCTGAGGATTAGCTGGCAATAGTAAAGAAGACTCTAAGGGCAATAACAATTGAAGAGGCGATGAAAGTCACCTTATCCACTTTCCTTCTGAATGGAGAGGCAGGGCTTTGGTGGGATGAACTGGAAGCGCACAAGTTGGACGGTAGAGTTATTACCGAGGTCTCGATTGCAGAGTTCACAGGTCTGTTCCTCCAGAGGTTTATTCTCTCTGCCCAGCACCGTGCATTGCAAATTCAGTTTCTGCGGCTAACTCAAGGCGACCGTTCGGTGGATGACTACATGCATGAGTTCACGAGACTGAGTCACTATGCGGGATCTTTGGTAGAAGATGAGGATGATAAGACGAATAAATTCTATGAAGGCCTTCGAGATGAGTTAAGGCTGCTGTTGGCAGGCCCTATGACTTTTGGTTTCCAGGTTATGGTGCAAACTGCCAGATCACTGGAGCTAGATATGCAGAGAGTGCAACGCGCAAAAGGCCTCAATAAGAAGCCAGAATTTCTCACGCCGACCTCTCAAGTAAAGCCTGAGTTCAGGAAAAATAAGAGGAAGTCTAGGTTCGCGGAACCAGCTCCTTCTAATGTTTCAGGAGCAACTACTGTACGGGGTCCTATCACGTGCTTCACCTGCGGGAAGGTGGGACACAAAGCTGCGGTGTGTCTAAGTGGTCCCCCGAAGGCAGGAAATCGAGCGGTGGACTATGCTCGTGCGGCGGGTTTATCTATGCGGAGAAAGGCAAGTTGCGGAGTCTTTTGCTTCCCAGCAAACTCTGACCCAGCCGAGAGTCTATTCGCTTGGCCAGCAAGAGGCCATCCGACAAAATGACGTTGTCACAGGTATGAAGTAAAATTTAGCTTTTACGGCTTAACTTGATTTATACTGCATGTACGACACGACTATACCTTTGTTGATGTGCTTTTAGGCTTCGTTTTGATCTTCAACTATCCAGCGAGAGCTCTCTTCAATACAGGAGCATCGCACTCCGTCTTGTCTAAGGACGTCGTGTTGCGAATCGGAGTTCCGTCTATCCTGGTGAAGAATAGACTGGAAGTAGTGGTGCCCAATGGATCTCGGATGAGTTCGGATAGGTTGAGTCGTGTAAAGGTGCGGATTGGGAATCAAGATTTTGACTTGGAAGCGTCACTACTACCACTAGCTGAGTTTGACGTAATCTTTGGCATGGACTGGCTCTCGAAGCAGCGAGCATGCATCGATTGCAATCGAAAGGAGGTTACTCTGGGAAAGAACACCGGTGACGAGACCACATTTGCAGGTATGTGAGGAGTGAGCAAGACGCTGATGTCTGCACTCCAGGTGGTCAAGGTGGTGAGAAAAGGCGGGGAATTGTTCTTCACGTTGTTGGAGGCCTCGACGCCAAAGCCCAGTATAAGTGATGTCCCAGTGGTGGCAGAGTATGTGGACATATTTCCTAACGAACTACCTTGGGCTCCGCCACAGCGAGAGATCGATTTCTTTATCGAGTTGGTGCAAGGTGCCAAACCTGTGGCCCGCCCACCATACCGTATTGCGCCAAAGGAGTTGGCAGAGTTGAAAGTTCAGCTGCAGGAACTGCTAGAGCAAGGCTATGTACGTCCAAGTTCATCCCCTTAGAGTGCACCAGTCCTCTTTAAGAAAAAAGAAGGATGGGAGATTGCGTCTATGCATAGAGTATCGAGAGATGAATAAGCTGACCGAGAAGAACCGTTATCCAATTCCAAGAATCGAAGACTTATTCGACCAACTGGTTGGGTCGACGGTATACTCGAAGCTAGACTTAAGGTCTGGCTATTATCATCTTCGTGTAAGGGAATGCAATATTCCAAAGACGGCGTTTAGTACCCGCTTCGAGCACTACGAGTTCACGGTTATGTCGTTCAGCCTTTCCAATGCGCCGTCGGTATTTATGGACTTGATGAATAGAACATTCCGAGAGTATTTGGACAAATTTGTGATCGTCTTCATCGACGATATTTTGGTATACTCTCAGTCTGAAGAGGAGCATACAGAGCATCTGCACGCAGTATTGAGCACCTTGAGGAGGAGTCAGCTATATGCCAAATTCTCCAAATGCGAGTTTTGGCTACCATCAGTAGCGTTCCTTGGTCATGTCGTTAGTAGGAAAGGAATAGCAGTCGATCCGTCGAAGATAGCATCAATCTGAGATTGGCCTGTGCTGAAAAATGTGGCTGAAGTCCAAAGCTTCTTAGGACTTGCCGGTTACTATAAGCGCTTCGTGGAGAACTTTTCTAGGATCGCACTTCCTCTTACTAAGCCGACTAAGAAAGATCAGAAGTTCGCTTGGTCGCCTGAGCGCGCACGAGCTTTTGAGGAGCTGAAGAGCCATTTGACCACGACGCTCATTTTATGCTCACCATGTGTAACAGAAGGTTATGAAATATATAGCGACACCTCGGGGAGTGGCTTGGGTTGCATTCTGGTGCAGATCAGAAATGTGATTGCTTATGGCAAATGACAGTTGAAGGTACATGAGAGGAACTACCCGGTCCATGACTTGGAGTTAGCGGTCGTGGTATTCGCTCTTAAATTATGGAGGCACTACTTATATGGCATGAAGATCGACATCTTCACCGACCACAAAAGTCTCAAGTACCTGCTTGATCAGAAGGAGTTAAATATGCGACAAAGGAGGTGGATGGAGTTCCTTTGGGACTACACCTTTGATATTCGTTACACTCCCAGAAAGGGGAATGTGGTTGCAGATGCGCTGAGTCGGCGGGCTCCCGCGCCAGCAAGTTGGATTTTGATGAATGATGAGCATCTAATCTGTGATCTAGAGTCCCTGGTTATCACTTGTGTCGTTAAGAGAGCGTCTTCTACAGCATGCTTGAACTGGACGGAGGATCAAAACGACCTTGCCGACCGAGTTCGCCAAGCTTTGGAGCTGGATGAAAGCATGAAACGTTATAAGGCGGAGACTTTGGATGGGTCTAGCGCCGAGTTCTCTTTCGACGATGGTCTTTTATGGAAAGATGCGAGATTGTGCGTCCCAAAAGTGGCAAATTTACAGGAAGAATTGATGTACGAGGCTCACTATACAAAGTACTCGATTCACCCAGGGAGCACAAAGATGTATATGGATATGAAGAAACTCTTCTGGTGGCCAGGTTTGAAGAAAGACATTGCTCTCTACGTGGCAAAGTGTCGTACTTGCGCGTTAGTGAAGGCCAAATGTTAAAGGCCTGGTGGGTTTCTGAAGTCTCCACCGATTCCGGAGTGGAAGTTTGACGATATCTCGATGGAATTCGTGCACGGGTTGCCGAGATCACAGCATGGGAACGATGCCATCTGGTTGATCGTAGATCATTTAACAAAGGTATCACACTTTATTTCGAATCGGAAGGACGATTTGTTGAAAAGCTCGCAAAGTTATACGTTGATAGTATCGTACGATTGCACGGAGTTCCTCATAGCATCGTGAGCGTTCGCGATGGGCGTTTCACATCAAATGACTGGAAACTGATCCACCAACTATTGGGTACCAAGCTGAATTTTAGCACGGCCTTCCACCCGCAAATGGATGGACAGACCGAGAGGACCAATAGGACGATGGAAGGCATGCTCCAGATGTGCGTCCTGGAGTTCGGAAAGAGATGGGAGGATCATCTCTATATGATTGAGTTGGCTTACAACAACAGCTACCAAGCAAGTATCAAAATGGCTCCAATCGCAGCCCTTTATGGTAAGAAATGTCGTACGCCGTTAGCTTGGGCTGAAACGGGCGACACAAAGTTGTTGAAGCGCAAGGATGTGGATGAAGCGAACACGTCAATTCGGGCAATACAAGAGCGGTTGCTCATTGCTCAAGATAGGCAGGGAAAGTATTACAATGCGCATCACCGGAACGTCGAGTTTGCCATTGGTGATTGGGTGTACCTAAAGATCAAACCGTTCAAGGGAGTATCGAGGATCCGACGCTTGAAAAAGCTGAGTCCATGGTACGTAGGACCGTTTGAGATTCTAGAATGCATTGATGATGCTGCCTATCAGCTTGCTCTATCTGATGAGTTAATCGGGTTGCGTGATGTATTCCACATCTCTGTGTTGAGAAAGGCTGTGAAAGAGCCTACGCATATTGTTGTGATTGACGAGGTGCCGATTGATGTTGGGTTAGAGACGAAAGTCACGCCCATGCACATTGAAGATACCGAGGTGAAACAATTGCGGAACAAAGCAATCCGAATGGTAAAGGTCCCTTGGGACAACTGCAGAAAAGAGGAACTCTCTTGGGAAAGAGAGCTAACCATGCTTGCGGAGTACCCCGAGCTTTTCCTTTCAGGTATAATCTATTTTTTTTGTACCTTTCTATTTTTGGAATTTCTGGCCGAAATTTTGTTAAGGGGGGTGCAGTTGTAACACCCCATATCTGTTGATGCAGATTTGTGTTGCTGAGAGCTAGCACCGGCGCTAGTAGATAACGTCGGGCGCTAGCCAGTTCGACGAACGCTAGCCAGTTCATCGAACGCTAGACAGTTCGACGAACGCTAACCAGTTTGACGAACGCTGGCGCGCGTTACATATTCCGTGATTTGAAATCGTGGCCGACAAATCCTTAGGTTTTTTGATCCAATGGTTGGGTTTTATTCCGGGATTTCATAGGGCTTGACCAGAGGAGTGTTTATCCTTATTATTCTAAGTCTTATCTCTCTTCAAGCTTGAGAAAGAGG